>LR994560.1:8750000-10000000 GCA_905187585.1 Cyaniris semiargus | reverse complement strand
CGTGACACGAACCTCGCTGCGATGGAAATATTCGAATAGCGATATAAAAAAGACAAGTTAGGTAGCATTTAAAAAACATGTTTGCTCAGCGACGAATCGCTTTTAGACATGACACTGCATTCGATCTAGGTGATTTTATTGGCTAAGCGTTTTCCAATTTTCAATGATATTTTACTGGAAAATGTCGGTTGAATAGGATTGCCACGTATATTTAGAAAATCGTCTACACAAAGTATGCGAAGTTAGAAACAGTGAATCAGAAAAAAAAACTTCAAAGATTTCTTTGAATGATAAGTAAATACTAGATTCTTATTAGAATCAGTTTTGTTAAATAAGACTTTGACATGCCACCTAGTTCTTATGAAATAAAATGCAGAGTAGACAGAATTATAGAGTATGCCGACTTAGAACTGAGGTTGAAATTTTTAAGTTTGACGTATTATGACAAAAGTCGTCGCTAGGGTCGTTACCTACAATTTTAGTTTTTGTTTATATTTTGGCACATGCAAAGAAAACTTTTAAAAATAAATTATATCAGCCAGCGCGCCAGCCCTTAACATAGCCTGGCGAAACCCGAAAGAATTGACAGGTATTAATACTCGTCCGTCTCTTAGCAGTCGAAGTACTGGTAGTTATGTCTATTGTGTAAAATGTGAAAATACACAATTTTAAATTTGATAGTTTCGATCTTTTAGAGACAAAGAAAGCCACTTAGGGCTGAACATGAAAATAGCAAAGTCGCTTTAAATAGAGACTACGACATAAAAGTAATCTTACAAACCCATATTTCTATATTAAAGAATACTATAAAATAAATAGGTCCCAATACCGTATCGAAAAATAACAATGGAATGAGGATATTAAAATATTATTATTAAATTCAGCCTCCATATTGTTAATGTTAACGATATGAATATTCATATAAATCAACATTATCCTAACAATAGTTTATTGAAATGCAATTTATTTGCTTATTTATTGAAATTTGTAACGCGCGTTCATTTTAATTTCTCACATTAGGACTAACATTAACGCGTGCGGGAGCGAGACGGAGACATTTTCGACAATATATTTCTATCGATATCTGTCAACCGAACGTCATTGATAGGATTTTTAATGGGTTTAAAAAATGGCGACATCGGCGCATGATATTTATTGCCGGCAGTAAATTTTGCTCCCGGTTAAATCACTTTTAAATCTGGCTTTCCCTTTTTTTTAATAACTACGTATGTATTTCCAATAATTGCTATAAATCAATTTGTTACTTTTTATTTCTATTTTTAGGTCGGGTTAAAATGGCTGCTGGTGAGTTTTAATCTGTCACATTAAACATGGAACGTTCCCTTTTTAAAATCGTTGATTTATAATAAAGAACTCATAGGCAAAAGAGTAACTTGCAGATAGGTAATTAAATCGATACAGAGTAGAATTTACATATTATGAAAGCATAAACTCGAACCTCACCGCACCGTGCCAAAGACAATGATAATTGTTCGGCGTGAAATATAGATTCGCCACCGACAAAAACGAGAAGAAAAATAAAAAGTGCTATTTTTATTGTACGCCTCCATTGAGAGCAGGTGAGCGTGGGGTGGAGACAATGGTTTGTATCAATGGACGTACATTTTGCTTTATGAGAAATGGACGCACCATTAATTATTCCTGATACTTAAATGTCACATTAAAGACGCGATCGCCGCTCAGGTGTTCATTTAGCGACTAATGAAACGGACACATCTATAGCATGCGGATCTTTGTGAAATACCTGTAGTGAACACGACTTTTGCATATAAGATTGAGAAGGTAGAGGTCTGTTCTACTTAATCAGCTTTTGTACATTTTTCTTTTGATGTTAATTTCTGTAATAGTATCTGAAAGGTCAAACTTAAAGAGATTGAAATGTAGGAGAAATATTAGAATGATCTACAAAAGACACTGTAGAGCTAGATATCGTTGTGATTATTTTGTAAATTTTAACAAAGCAATGAGATTTTTAGTCTTTGCTAATGGGTGGTCTCCCACAGGTGAGCAATGGCTTCGAAAGGAAACATAAATCAAGCGTTAATTTTAACAATGAATGACTATTTCAAATAACAAAGACATTTTGTAGAGTCTTGAGAGTTGACCTTGAGAGAGAAAGAGACCGCAACAAGCTTCCGGAAAAATGCACATTTAATTTTAAAGAACGTTATTTCTTATGATGTATTTTTATATTTGTTAGAATTTTCGAATCATTCGAAGATGATATTTTGTTTTCAGGAAATATACATTCAATTACATTGTTATAGATTTAGATATTAGTATGTATGTAGTTTCCAATAAACTAATTGAGTCTTGAAATTCAAAAATTGATTTTTTGTTAAAAACAATTTTTTAAATTTCAAAAATAGAACGTGACTTATATATTATATTATATTTATGCTCTAAAATTTTTCAAAACAAGAAAGTTTTTTATCCTTTTGTCTTTACGTTGTCAACCTTGTCAAACAATGAGACCTGCGTCCAGGTAACACCACCTATGTCCAAAATGTATTGTTTCACCTGCTTTTAATTTACTCATCTAGACAAAAGTTGTTTGTCTTAAAAGCGTCTTTTCGTATACGTGTGCTACAATATACCGCAAACTGTGCCAAAGATTTATAGCATTGTAAATAGGAACATTTTTTATTTAGAAAGTGTGACGTAGCAAGCATAAATTAAGATTTGTGCTTGAAGTCTGAGTTTTTATCATTTTTTAACTGCGACAAGAAAATAAAAAATAAAAATATTTTTGTGTTGACTTTGTGTAGGTTCCGAAATAAAACCCAGTATACTGGCCAGTGCTCAAGACGTCATAATATTGTACATGTGTGACGTTGGTGAGACAAGTGTGATGTATTATAATGACATCCCAGCAAAGTATAATGCCCTGGTGTTTAAGGAACGAGTCAACAGTACGGCGTCGATTCTAGACGTCATGAGCACTGTAATTCAGTATACTGGATTATATTTCAGAACATGCCCTTTATAAAAACTGTAAGAGTATACTTGTAGAATGTAGAACCTCAAACATGTAAATAGAGGCAGAGTTTTAGGACATCGTAAATCCAATAGATATGAGTCGAAGAATCAATAATTATCTAATTCCGCGAAGTTAGTTTACCATATCTTCAGCAAACAGCCTTATAATCTTTAAAAACGAGGAAAAAAGTGGAAAAAGCTATTGACGCGACTTCGGCAAACCGGCAAAGTCAATATTTTGGGGTGGGCTGCCCTAAGCAAACACATTCTGGGATTTGCTTGACCGTATATAGATTCAATTTATTATGCTGAAATATCATCACGGGGATTGATACTCAATTTGATTATGCGTTGTTTTTTATATATTGCTGTTTACCCAATATCCGGAGATATGGGATTATGCGGGGTATTCCGTGGGGTGTAAAGTAGTTTTTGCCGTTATTTATCATGCGTTGTTTGTATTTTTTGTGGTATAAAAAAAACTGTTTTTATATTACTCACGACTTCGAAGAATATTCAGGATGTTTAACATATCTTTATAGGAAACAATCTTCATTCATAAGTTACGCCATCTATAAATTATAATGTCATACCTGACATGTCAAAATGGCTCAAAAATCGAAATGTCCCGGAAACAGGGCCTCTCAAACATAACAACGTTTTTGTCTCTATTTTGATTTTTAGTAAATCGAGTTAGCTTAAATAAGGTAGGTAATGTAATAAAATTGGAAAAGCAAAAGTGGCCGCGGATTCAAAAAGCTATTCAAAAGTATTACTCAGTTAGTAGCACCAGTAGTAGCAATATTTATAGTACCTTATCCGACATGGTCTTTCACGATATTAGTAGCCACGTAGCGTTTTCTTCCTAAACTTGGCTTAAGGGCTAATCTGAGGTAAAGAAAGTTAAGCTCAGTTTAATAAAAGAGCATAGATAATGCAGATTATCTTAATCTCATAAAACAACATTTCCAAGTAAGACTAAGGATAAAATTACTGGGCAGGTGTAAAGGAAACAAAACTTACCTTTGTTTGCTCAAACTTTGACAATAAGGGAATCAATGGACACTTTTTTTCTAGGTGTATTTCTTGTATGTAACGTTTTGATGTATTGGCCGAACTAGGGTTTCTAATAAATGATAAGGTTTTATACAATTAAATATTTAACTGTGGTATTATTTCATTGATAAGTATTTCTATATAATACGTAGTCAAAGAAAACTCATACTTTTTCTACATTTTCCTAAATAAAATATCCTTTTGTTTGATAAATACTTAATTTGAGGTAAATTTAGATTTTGCAAAATATTAAATTGTAAATAATTTAACCTTTAAGTTTCTAAGTGAACAATGTAAAGTTCTTTAAGAAAATAAATATCTTTAAAGCTTAAAGAACACAATAACCCGCCTATGCTGTATCAGATGGGATATAATTCAGAGTTTTGAGTGTACTATAATTAAAAGACGGCGCGATCGCACGACTTATCTCGCGCGCGCATATTTCTTCATTAACGACTTGCTCGTCAGTGTTACAGCGCCTTAAATGTGTGGCCACGAGTCATAAACTGAGGCGGAAGCGGGAGCGACAAAATAATATTGTGGTAGAAACGTGGAAGGTATGAATATGATTAGGATAGGAACGTTGTTCTATAAGGTATTAAAATTATTATGAATAAGGCCTCTCTTTAGGCGGTGTAAACTTTTTGAGCCGAATATATAGGTACACTTGGATGGAATTAGGTGTTTAAATCGATTTAATAGCAGATATGACTGCCATTTCGCAAATATTGCATTAAAATAACTTGGAAAGTTAAAGGGCTTGGAAAAGAAAGCTTGGAAGTTGGAACAATATAGATATCTATAAATGGACGCTGTTAAGTATTCGTGTACTAACCCACAAAAAATCACGTATTGAGTTATGACTTATGATTTATGAATGCAGTTATGTTCTTTAGATGATTTAGAACAAGACTGCATTTAAAATTTAACACCAAAAAAATTGTGGGTTAGGACACTTATGTTTAACAGCGACCAAATATAGCTCTGCTTTCCTGATTTTCTACCTTTTTTACAACAACCGCTATCGCCTATGTTCGTGGCCACTAAGTCTATCGTGTAAGTATGTGAGTTATGGACATTTACGTCCACACCTCGGGCGTTAAGCGGGTTGAAATCTGCTAAATGTAAGCATTGGGAGTCTAAGTATTAACTGCATATAAGCAAATCCGTACTCCGCAAATATGCTGTTCTATGCATATTTGTGGAGTATAGTGAAGTCGGCATTATTTAGCATTTTAATACTTATTCTATTTCACAATCGCTTATGTATTTAGAACTTTTGATTCTGTCGCTCATATAAAGTAAGCAGTAAAATACAAAACTTTGTGAAATAGGCCCTAAAAGTGACAAAGTTAAGATTATGTTAATTCATTTTTGTCTTACTTGTGATTACGTAAAACACAAGTTTGCAGTACCAAACTTTTCACTTTAAAATAAAAAAGTATTCCAAACTTTTCAAAGTACAGTCGCGTAACAAATGATGTTTGATTAAAAATGAAATTTTTAATTTTTTATCGCGCACCACCTCACATTTAACACAGGAGCTGAATACTAAATAAGCGAGAAACAAAGCTGCATCGTTTTTTGTTAACCAGAAGGCGCAACATAGGTGATTTATCAAGCAGTATGACAGCGCAACGGACATAATTTTACGAAAATTGTAAAGAATATTGTGTTTCATAATTAATGAAGCAAAAGGTTTTCTCGGTAACAAAATCCCCGATCTAAGATCGTCATTACGTATCTCTTTGTGCGACATTCTTTCGCGCCCAGGTGTTCCAATAATTATGCCCGGGAAAGAGATGGAGATATAAGGGATCACAGGAGAGAGAGAGACAGAGCGTCGCCTTTATGTTGATTGATAACTGTGACAAAAATGAGGCAGATGAATAATAATAATTATAAAAATCTTTTGTTACGACGCGCAAGCTCAAACAGGGGTGCGTTTTATCTTTCGTAAATTAGTTGGCTTATTTCTGTAACGGATTTGGTAACGATATTTCGATCGACCTATTGTTCAGGATTCACATTATTTTTTACGTAATCAACTTTTATTTACTTGAATAAGCTTAATTATAAATACATAATTTGTATTCTGTGTTCAACTAAATTGCCTATATTTTTTGCAATATTGTGTACTTATAATTATATGTGTCTAATTTATTATATCATCTAGGTTGATTTTAAAGGATATTTTAATAATGAGTCCCATTTCAAAATGAATATCGAGACACGTTTGCGTGTATCGCTAACCCTGCGCCTGCGCACCCGAGGTAGACAATGTATTCGCAGGTAAAGCGTATCGCACGTAAAAAATCTTTTCATATCATTGTATTTGAGGTGTACTTGTTATTTTTTATTTCATTAGCCAAGTTGCGATCCGAGGGTCGGCTTCGTCAATATCCCAGAAACTTTGTCAATAATGCTACGTGCCTTTTGTATTTATCTAATTCAGATTTTTTTGTTGAATGTATACTTCTGTCGATGAATGTACCAGATTAAAGTTTAAAATTAGTTTTGCAAAACTGCATTGAAATTATTTTGACATGGATGCTGGATTTTGGTTTTTCTAATAATATTATTTGGTTATTGGTATTGTGAAAACTATGTTTTCTTTAATCGATATTTATGTTCTACATAAAATGAAACTAATAAGACGATACAAAAAGTATTTATTATTTTTTCTTAATGTAGGTATCTACAATTACAAAAAATATAATACCTAGGTAAAATCGTAAAATGATGGTTTGATGGATCAGTATAATATTATATGTGTCTTTGAAAATACTTAAAAAATTAAGTAGCGTAGGCGGCTTCTTCAAACACAGGCAACATAACGCTCAGCTTCACACAAAATCGTTAATAACAGCAGGTAATGCCAAAAATAGGATTATGTTCCTTTGTCTAGTAGTTAAGAGAAAGGTAATAAGCGTGAATATTGAATTTCTTATATTAACTTGATACGACAACAGTGGGATCCCATGATTGGATGTGGGGATAATGATGTTGATGATTAAAATAATGATTAAAACAATATAATAAATGAGAGTAAAGATATTGATAACTATACTGTACTCGGCGAAACATGGCGGTAGCGGTCATTGACTCCCTGTCAAAAACTTGTCATTTTCTATACAAAGCCACGATTGACAACATCTGACATTTCATTGTCAATCGCGGTTTATATAGAAAATGACAAGTTTTTGACAGGGAGTCAATGACCGCTACCGCCATGTTTCGCCGAGTACAGTATAGATAACCCGGTGAATTTCGTATCACTTTCCTCCTAATATCAACCTACCCTGGAGTTCCACGAATATGTATTCCAAGACTAAAATTAGCCAAATCGGTTCAGCCGTTCTCGAGTTTTGGTGAGACTAACAAATTTCAAATTCATTTTCATATTATAGAAGATGTATAGATAGTGATAAAGATCATGATAATGGTAAAAACGTTGAAGATGATATTTCAGAGGATGATGATGATGATGAAGCTAAATTAGCAAGATAACATCGTTTTTAAAATGCAGATTAATTACACGGTATCGATCGAAATCAATAATCTAATTAAAAGCATTACATGTTAAACAAGATGGAGATTGTTCGTGGAGATAGGCGCGGGTCAGATCATATCGCGACAGACGTCTGTTTTTTGTCCGTCCGTCCGTTCGACGTACACAAATTAAATTCTTCGTCTAGTGATTAGAATGAGAGGTCACAGGTTCAATTATTAGGTAGTTTTCAGAACAAAGTAGTACTAAATATTTTTTTAAAAGAAGAGAGCTTACCTAACCTATAAACCTATGTGGCAAAAAAAAAAAAATCGTTTACCTAAAGTCAAGTCATAGCAACTCGTATGTAGGTACATAATTAAGATATAAGTAAATAGTTAAAATACTGTTCTAATATTTTAGTTGTGACTTAAATTAATTATTCTTTTGCTGTAGGAGAACTATACCTACGTTAGATGGACTATAATATTCAAGTATTAATATTTGACTAGATCATAAATTATTTTTTTAGTCAGTTTGGTACCGTTTTTGTCCTTGAAGTATTATTTTATTGTTTTAATAGCTGTTAATATACAATGATGAACTTTAGTTCTCAAGTCCTCTGACCTTTTATTGCACTTGGCTGTAGAAAAAACCTTCCCGCCATTTTCACGTGATCCAACATTCATGTGCAATGAATTTAAGGTGGTGGCAACGCGGATGGTTCTAGGAAATTTTAGTATTGCTAATGCTCTGTCATTTAGGGCCAACCCACACGTACCTCAACCACACCACGTCACAACGACAAGATGCCGTCAAGCAGTGGTTACGTGTGAATGGTGTCGCTGCAGCTTTTTGTAGTTGCGTTGTGGTACCGACAAAATGTCGACGTGGTTGCAGCGTTGTCACCAGTAGTTGCGATGTGGTTGTGGTACGAAAGTCAATGAAACGGAGGGGGGGAAGAGCGCGGGCGGTGTGCGCGCACTGTCATTGCATCGACGCAACGTGCAACGTTGTGGTTGAGATGTGGTCGGCCACTTATAGTTCGCTTGTGGTTGCGATGTGGTCGGTATCACACAAGTGGTCGACAACGACTGCAAAATGTAGTAATATACGCCCGACCACGTGGTGTGGTTGTGGTTGTCGTGTGGTTGTGGTACGTGTAGGTCAATTTATACTAGCGCAGAGTCGAAGCGCATCGAAGCGAATCACCAAAACCGAACATAACGAATTTAACCTTAACTCCAAAGCGTTAACGCACACATTACTTCTGAGAATTTAAAAAGGCGCGCGCATTCGCGCGAATTCGCGTGGATGCGCCCGACCAACGCTGATTGGTCACGCAGAAGTGATGTGTGCTTTACGCTCTGGAGTTAAGGTTGAATTTTCTTTGTTCAGTTTTTGGTAATTCGCTTCGACTCTGCGCTAGTATAAATTGACCCTTAAATAGTGAATTGTTTTGTCCGCTTGTTTGCACTCTAACGGCTGTTCCCAATATTCAATTTATTTCTGGTTTGACATACGACCGATCGGAGCTAACATTGAATTGACATAAAATATATGTCTCTAATGTCTAATGAGAGCTATTTCTATCTCTAGTAGGGCAAAACCAGAGATAGATCAAATATTGGGAACGGCCGTAAATGCTTAACATTGTAATGTTAACTCATTATTATTGCAGTTTTAAAAGGATCCTAGATGTTTGATTGAAGAAAAGGATAAGGACTAAACATAATTATTACGCTTTTGGTTTTAGTTTTGTCTTCAGCTTTTGGTTAGGTTAGGTTAGGACATTGTATATACCTAAGGGAATTAGGCTCCGAATGAGTTAACGTGATATATGTAACGACTACAATGAACAAATTTCTTAAAAATACAGATAGAGATTACTTTGAAAGTATCTACCTACTCAAAAGTTTTCGAAAGGTTTTAATCACTTCTCAGTTGGGTCCTCGCCTCGTCTCGCCGACTCTCGCCACGCAGTCTGCGCGCCCAGCGTTTACGACCCGCCTTTACGAGCCCTCGCAGCCTCAGCAGCCTCCATTCACTCCACGAGAAATGTACTTTTTTATTACTCTGTCACTCCGGTAATTTATTGACAATGAACGCACGTGCATTTCTATTAATATTTTATGTCATGTGTTTTTATACCGCCCCCGCTTCTCATTGTTGGCCCCAACGAGGCTTGTTTTATACTTTTATATATTATTATAAATCACAGTATGTACTATAATATTATTTAAATGTTATGGATATTGTTGTTCATTTATAACTAAGTCGGATGTTTATGGTATTGAGTCGTTCGGGCCGACCGATGTTAGGTTAACAAAACGTGTTACTTTCTCATTTTTAGATCAACAAGCCTCTGGAGTGTAAATTTCAACAGTTTATATTAATCAATTAAATAGGATACTTAGTTCGCCACCAACGAGGTACGAATAAGGCACCAAGGAGGTTGACGTAAAAAAACTTCCAACAAAGTCGTAGGGTGTTAAGAATTAAAAAAAAAAGAAAAATTATATTATGTGTTACCATAAATTAATTAAACTCTATTGTTTAATGCAGTAATGATGAATATAATAATCTGTAGTAAAATTTTTATTACAAAACTCATAATATATTTTTTATACCTAGTTAAGTATCCAGCAGCAGTATCCTTATAAGTCGTGTGGTTTTTCAACGTCTGACGCTTATGAAATCATCTGCAAATGGGCAGACTTCAGACAATACTGATGTTTACCTCATGTCATTGTCAGCCTGAGGTTAAAGTCTTGCCACATTTTCATTATACCTTTATAGGTTCTCAATGCAGTACAACTCCTCATTAAATGAAGTGGGAAATATAATTGAAAGTATTTAAAATAGGTAACTTACAAAATGGTTATCACGCATTTTCAAACTTACCTGTAACAAAAAATACATAAGTTAGTTGACATTACTGCACATACTGTAAAAATAACATCATGCAGATTCTATAGATACAGATAAATCAATAATTAAAGACATGAGTGGATAAGTAACAATTTGAATAAATGGAGGGTTCAAGACCGGGAAAATGATTTAAAAGAAAAATATGGAATCTATGTATAGCTTATATAGGTTTGTTCAATTTGTAAGGGAAAAAATGTGTAATTGCTCTTATGTTGTAAAATGTTAGTTACCTGGTTCATCTACTCATGTCTTGAATTATGATAGTATTCCATGTTGGTAAATAAAGAAATCTTAGATTTAACACCAAAATCAAATAAATCTTAGTCTAGTACCTACTCACAAAATAATACAAACAGAGAAACAAATAAAGACACAAAAATCATAACATATCAAATCATCTCCAATAACTCACACAAGAGACTACAAGGTGTACAATATTTATAAAGGCACCAGCACTATAATGTCCACTATAAAATCTCCATTAGATGCGATTACGGGGTGCCGTTGGTATGTCACAATCGAGCGTGGTGCGCATTCCGACTTTTTCTCCACGTTCCAAGACGCTGTCGTTTACTTAATTACATGTAATTTTTACCCAACTGCCGAAAGAGGAGTGCTTTATGCACATGCCTCACAAATACGGAAAACTTAATTGCCTTATTAACAGTTTTAATTAAACACGTCGAAGTTCTCATAACTGCTACTACAATGTATAGAACAAGAATACATACTTAATATTATAAATGCGAAAGTGTGTCTGTCTGTTACCTCTTCACGCCCAAACCGTTGAACCGATGCGGTGAGTCCCGGGAAAGGACATAGGATACTTTTTATCCCGGAAAAATGTACGGTTCCCACACGATAAACGAAGTTTGGCGCTAAGGAGTAATAAAATATACTATATACCAGTACATGCAGATAATTTAGTAACATCAGTCGACTTTAATGTTCAATAAAAGAAGCTGGATTAAGAAATTGTGAAACAACGAAAGTACGTACTTGACAGTCGAGAGTACTCGAAAGGAGGAAGAATAATGAAAGCAAAGTTTCCTCAATCATTACTTAAATAGGTACAGCCTTCGAGACAGGGAGAGGAGAGTAAATAGTTAAATTCGTTATCCTTCGTGAATAGCGAAATAAATTTACTTTATAATTTAAAAAAATGAACTTTGGAGAAAGTGAAATTGTTAGTTACCTTCATTTATTTCAGAAATGAATATTTTTCGTGTTTAGTTATGTTAATTCTGAGGGTCATATTATCACACAAGACATTTGTGCACAAAAGTTATAAGAATTCCATGAGGTATTATGTGTGCAAATTATCTCAAATTCTTCGATAGCTATAGGTAATTAAAACAAACCATATATGCACTTAGATCAAAAACCCAGGAGCCAGCATGGGAACGAAATAACGAGGCATATTAAAGAGACGAAGCGTAAAGAACTCCTCACGACTCAGTCATTACAAATTATCGTCGCATTCCATACAGAGTCAACTAAAATACGAGAATATGCAGACAGCCAATTAAAATATGAGATGTAATTATAACATCTGTGAAGTGACAAATTGCTGATGGAAAAAAGGTCGCCGATATTATAATAATATGTTTTATGAAAGTGCTGGTATTGTAAAACCTGTTGACAGGACATTCCTCTCATCTGTGTTTGTACAAGCAACTATATTCGACCAGCCAGAAATTTTAAGGATTATATTTAATAACACCAGCATATTGGGTCTTCCGATTATTATTATTTACTTTGCGAACACTGAGAAGTATTTATGTTGGTACTTTTTAAAACATTTTGCTGACCTTGTTATAGTTTTGAGACGTCTTGTTCTCCCCTCTTACAAGCGTCGCCCGGGACAAAATGTCGGTCAACTCAAATAATTTGGGCCTGTTTCGAGACATTCCAATCCACGAACTTCCTTATAGGAATCAACCGATCACTTTTCCCGACCGTACCTTTAGGAAGTATGACGTTTCAACAAATGAGCGTTACTTCTCCCAAATTAGTTCGATACTAGATTTAATCATTCAGAATACTCGAGCTGCGAGATGAATACATTTTATTCCATAGACGATAACAATGGCGTTGAATTGACACACTTCAAACGTATCTCGTTTGAGACCACCGAGCACGAGACGGGTCCTTCCAGCAATGATTATCGT
Source organism: Cyaniris semiargus (assembly GCA_905187585.1). Classification (NCBI taxonomy): domain Eukaryota; kingdom Metazoa; phylum Arthropoda; class Insecta; order Lepidoptera; family Lycaenidae; genus Cyaniris; species Cyaniris semiargus. The sequence continues at coordinate 9,987,352 of LR994560.1, read as the reverse complement.
AAGTGAAAATAAAAGATTGTTTATAAAGCCCGAGTAGACGACATGACAATAGAGATGACCCGGCTCGAAGCCGATAGACCCATCCGAACCAAATTCGTATTTACACCTGAAGGCTTAGGGTCCATTAATTTTATATACGACCGAAACATGCGACTTTAAGATGATTATGAAAAGTTGGAGCGTGATGCGGGAGCGAGACGGCGAGCGCGGTGCGAGAGGGAGGCGAGATCGGTGAGGTCAAAGGCGTGATGTCAGGTTAGCCACTTTTGCACCTCGCCGTAACAACACGTCACAAATTGTTATGGACGTTTGATAAGTGTGGCGAGATTGCCGAGTCTTGATACTTTACAATGTTAATTAAGTGTTTACATCCACTTGATGCATGCACACCATTACTGCGTCTTAGCGTCCATATAATTAATCAGCGCAATTTTTTATCGATAGCCGCAGAAATCCCCGCGAAGAGGAAAATCCTATAATTTACAGCCCGCGTGATTGTGGAGGCCTTTTTTGCGTATCACATAGTATTATTCTAGCGAAACCTCAACAAAGGTGTACATAGTTACATACCCTCAGTCTGTCGGTTTTCCAGGTAGGATCTACACAATGAGTATTAAGTACTTCTTTTGTTCCGGCATTGTTGAGCTAACGACGCCTTTTGTTCTAGAAATAAAGGAATTTATGGAGTTTGAAAAAATCGCACCTTTATGAATTAGATTTTTTGCAGCGCCCGTGAAAGAATAGAGACTGACTTAATAACAGGTACACTATTATGAGTTTTACATAGAAGACAAAGATCATAGTGATCCTTCGAAAAGTGTATTCTCCTATACGTGGGAGAGCCATGCTTCGGCACGAATGAGCCGGCTCGACCGGAGAAATACCACGTTCTCACAGAAAACCGGCGTGAAACAGCGCTTGCGCTGTCTTTCGCCGAGTGAGTGAGTATACCGGAGGCCCAATCCCCTACCCTATTCCCATCCCTACCTTCCCCTATTCCCTTCCCTACCCTCCCCTATTACTCTATTCCCTCTTAAAAGGCCGGCAACGCACTTGCAGCTCTTCTGATGCTGCGAGTGTCCATGGGCGACGGAAGTTGCTTCCCATCAGGTGATTTTTAATACTTTGACATTGTAATTTTCCAAAATAACTATCAAGACTAGCTAAATGTCAAAAGTGATAGTGTTTAGTGGAATTTATTCGTATAATTAACACGGTAAATAGTGTTTACAATCACCGCACAACTGTACATTCTGTTGACAGTGCACACCGCTACCAATCGACCGTCATCTTCCTCAATTCATTTTCCTCTAATTTATTACAAATATTTAACTCTGTACTTTCACGCAAGTTTCTAATTTAATGACAATACGTTATTCTGTTGTATTGACTTAAAGTAATATTTGACCTTAAGTTAGGACATTATTATTATTATTAACTAGATGACGCTCGCAACTCCGTTGCGCCAAATTCGTTTGTCGCGCGGGAACCGTACATTTTTCCGGGATAAAAAGTATCCTAAATCTTTTCCCGAGACTCAAACTATCTCCATACCAAATATCAGCAAAATCGGTTTAGCGGTTTAAGCGTGAAGAGGTAACAGACAGACAGACAGACAGTCAGACACAATTTCGCATTTATAATATTATATATTAGTATGGATATTTAACTACTTTCCTACATTTTTTTTTCTAATATAACGACAATACGTTATTCTGCTGTATTGACTTAAAGTAATATTTAACCTTAAGTTAGGACATTATTATTATTATTAACTAGATGACGCTCGCAACTCCGTTGCGCCAAATTCGTTTGTCGCGCGGGAACCGTACATTTTTCCGGGATAAAAAGTATCCTAAATCCTTTCCCGAGACTCAAAGTATCTCCATACCAAATTTCAGCAAAATCAGTTTAGCGGTTTGGACGTGAAGAGGTAACAGACGGACTGACAGACAGACACTCTTTCGCATTTATAATATTAGTAAAGTATGGAAGTATGGATGGTGTCCCACTGCTAGGCAAAAGCCTCCCTGCTCTCTCCTTCGACACGTCACTATCCTTTACAAGTTTACAGTTTACTGTATTTGGGCACTCTTAACTAGGACAGCTAGGATATACGAGTGTATAATTATCAGATTAATGCCTGATTTCTGAAGAGTTCATCTATTCATTAGTACTTTGGATTAGCCAATATAAAAAAAAAAAAAAAAAAAAAAAACCAATAAACAACGCTATGGAAAAGATAAACTACTGTTAAAAAGTCTTAGAAACGGGGCATAAGTAGATGATGTTAACTCTTTTGTCTCCTATTCTATTTACAAATCCGGATGCATCTTATCGAGTTCGAATAATTCGCAATGTGGACCATTTTTTATATTTATTATTGTCAAAATTTACGTGTCCGTGCAAAGTGTTATTTTTTTTAGTTGTTACTCCATACTCTACTTTAAGCAAAGTCATAGTCATGTTTAAGTTTTCAGACCAATTTATAGTGTTATTTCTAAAATGAATAATCCTATACTATAGCGCTTAGTCCTTATAGTAAAAATGTTTAACAGAAATAATCTATTTTAAGGACTCAAGAGCGTTTTTATTTACCATTTTGCACTAGCTATAAAACATTAAAACACTGATACTAATAAAATACAGTCAGCATAAAATAATGACGTCAACACATAAACCGATGTTTTAAATAACTAGATTAGTAAAAGATCTGAGGCTGTCTTAATGCGGCTTAATGTGAATTTTATGATTGTTACACAAGGCACACTTTAACATCTGTCTAAGCGATCGCCGTCAAAAGTTATCGAATCTGAAGTACACTCAACGAGGAAAAACCCAACACTTTTTACATAATAAATATTGGAAAACTGTGAAAATTAAGGCTTTGGATGTCAATTTTGCTTAAACCTAACATTTAAAGTACGTCAAAATATAAACAGTTTAGTAAAAATTATGAACTTTAGCAAATTTTGGTAGTTTTTTCGACATTTTGCAACTAAAATCCGAGGTAGAGTGTACCAAAGCATCAAATTATGAATGAATAAATCAACGAAGCCGTAAAATGCTTTATGTTTTGTTCTGGCGGCTGTTATTACTTCTATATTGCCCCAGATATTGCCTGATGCAAATCTCCAGTGATTCTTTTTATTGCTCCCATCATCAGCGCCGAAAATTTGAATAAAATAGATTAAATTATGCTATTTTTATGTTGAAGTAAGCCGGCTTGATGCTCCCTGGATACAGAAAACGTCTATAAAACTGAAAGAGAGCAAATAAAAATATCTTCACTAAAAGCTTAAGCGGCTATACTTTTGCTCTCTCTACTATACATTTAACCTAACTAAATAGTTTATCATCTAAAATATTTTAGCAAAAGTATTATACATGACACAAACTTTGCATAAAAAATCTAAGCTTTAAAAACGTAGAAAAGTTATCAATTGCGGTGTACTTTGTAACTCTACATTTAAGTAACGGATATCAAAGTCATGTCAAAGTTCAATTCCCCAGTTTAGAATGCTTTTAGTTAATGATTCGCAATTGACTGTCCCTTATATGATATTTAATGAAATATTATAAAAGATCCATACATTATCATTAATATGAGGGTGAGCATGATAGATGTTTGTGGAGTGACTTGCATCAGCTCTGATTCTCCTTTCATATACGGCATTAAGCTATCGTGATTTTGTATCGCGTTACATTATTAAGATTGCTTTTCTTCGACAATTAATGTTAGGTCAATATGAAATATACTTTCCTACGTTTCAAACACAAGGCACAAAACTACATTATAATATTATTAAATGTCCAAAGATTGAAGTTTGTGATAAGACTCATGTTTGATCAGAGCACTCTCGTATTTTGTAATTTGGAACGAGAAACCACCATTTACAAGAAGATGGCAAAGATGGCAAAGCATCCTAATCAGGTGAGATTAGGTTGCTTTTCCATCTTTGCCAACTTTACAATGTCATCTCAGGACTGTGACATGACAGGCCTGTCTAAATGAGGCGTTTTACGCGCGAAGTCCATGCGCGCGTTTAAATTTCTATTGCATCCAGATATCGCGTTTTACGCGCGTTTTTATGCTATAAACATGGACTCAAAGTTATCACGCTCCAATCAAATACGTCCATTTGCAACAGACTCGCGCGTAGTAGGACGCTGCAATGGCACCCAAGTATCTCGACTCGCGCGTCGCCCGCGCGTTAAACGGGCGAGTCGAGAGTCCCGCTCATTGCACGCGTTTTACGCGCGAGTAAGCAAACGCGCGTAGGCATCTGGACGGGATATATGTAGCTCTAGTATCTCGAGTACGCGCGTAAACGCGCGAGTCACGCACTCGCGCGTAAAACGCCTCATCTGGACAGGTTCTTAGATGCAATCTGAATTAAAATACTTTTTGAGGCAGGCTTTTTTCTGTTTCAGAGTGTTTAAAATTCACCATATTGATTAATACCCAATCCTTTAAAAACATACAAACAATTGGAAGAAGGGATAAAAAACGTGATCGAGACCCGGCCCAATACAATGACAACTGCAAGCTGAATCAATCACAAAAAACGGAATCCAAACAAAAACAACAATTAAAAACCGAGCTGAGGCCAGAAATATTTAGAATACGCTGCAACAGTCACGATTTGTTAAGGACCAACCAAACGGCCGAGAACCCGAGAAACCTGCCTGTTTCTTTCCTACCTTGTTAAGGTGGGAACGCACTAGGAGTAATACATTACAGAGACGCGACACTTCATTTCCCATAGTATTAGAGTTCCGCTGTACAAGAACTACACTACTACAACTATATCTTTAGTTTTAGTTTTAATCTAAATTGTATTTCATCAGTCTTATATAAGAGCGTGTAAAGGAAGAGTGGCCTTGCCGGACACAGGTGCTCCTAGCACTTAAAGGGAGGGTCAACCTTTGTTTAATATTGTGTATGTGTTAAGTTTTCATGAAATAAATATTTATTATTATTATTATTATTATTAATTGGTACTAGGCCCACATTAATTTCCGTGGTGAGTGGTTGTGTCTACCCCAGCTGCGCAAGAGTTTTTTATAGCGTCCAGTTGCAATACAAAACAATTGTTCTTTCTCTCATCTTCTGATGAGCTAGCAACTAATTGAAATGTTACAGCGATTAAGAATTTTTGTTCTGTCGACAAAACATTAATTGAACCTCTATAAACTTTTCAAAAGTAGGACAAAATCTCGTGGGAATTCTCGTGAGTTTGGAGGGGCTTTTTATTTCACGGACTCTTACACGTGTAGGGTTGTCTTTATTGGTTTAGACCAATTAATGACATCTAATATAGTCGATTCCTCGAATGGCCCGGTATAAATTATGAGATTTATTCACTTTTTACTCCATTATTTATGATCTATGACATTTCTAAAGCGGGTAAAGGTGATATTTTAACTTACTTTTGTAAGCGATCCTTGACTTTATTAAATAGACACTTTACGCATTTACTGCAGTTTATAAATTGTGAATTGAGACCACTATTTTCGTTTATAGTCTTAACCTCTCAAGCTCCAAGCGGTCGCATGCGACCGCGAAAACAATAGAATAACAATAGATTTCCAAGAATCGGCGCGGATCGAGGGAGGTATGATATCAAAATTTATGAAAATAAAAATTATCAGAGCTTTACATTCTTAAATTAGTGTTTTGCACATCTTCCTAAGGAATCAGCATTTCTTATGCAGTTTTAATATTTGATACGCAAGTATAAGTTCTAACAGAGACTATAATGTTTTATATCACCAAAAACCTCAACTAAAGTCGTATCTAGATTGCAGGTCGAAAGTCAGTAAACAAGCTACAAGTCAGATAGGTGCAATTTTATCATTCGATAGGGAGTGATTGAGGCCGAGCGCGCCGTGGACAGGCGGCCATTCTATGTAAAATATGAGGAGCGCTCCCGGCCAGATCCGCCGATACGGGAACTAACGGTCTAACTTTGGTATAACTTAGTCTCATTACTCAACTATTTAAGTAGACGTCTTAGGACGACCCTTAAAACTTAGGTTTCAAAAAACATTGCACTATGGAGTCTTCTTCAGATTCAAAATGTGTAGTACCTGTACAAATTTCAATCTTTATTCCATAAACTTACTAATGTTATATCATATGCGGCAGGGATACACCTGTCACGCTCAATGAAATGGCTCGATTTAGATAAAATTTTGTATATAGAGATACTTTGGGTTATAGTAAGGGACATTAGGTAACTTTTATCGTAGCCAAATACACGGTTTCCTCTTGCTAACCAAAGTTGCAGCAATATCTAGTTTACAATAAAAATGTCTCCATTTACATCATTTAAAGAAAATATGAACTTCATAAACAATATTAACTATGTTATAAAATATAGCGAATACTTGTGTCATAATGATTGTTAACCATATCTAGAGCTGGTCTGATTGAGTTATGGGCAGCAGGCACCTGATTGATGTTCTCTGTGGCCACCATTGTGTCTGCAAAAATGTTGACTATGTGCATACATGTCATTGGTATTAACATTTATGTGAGAGGACTTCGGGATTTGAATTTGAATTTCGAAGCTTTTATTATTTTATTGTATTTCGGTATAGGTTGCAAGTTTGAGGCCTTAAAAATAATTCGGCCTTAAAAAGCTTAGTCGTAAATTTAAAATATGACTAAGTCGTCAGTCGTCACTGTTCTATTGATATATTATTTGCTTTTATTTACTACTTAGTTTAACAAAGAAATACTTAGTCTTGTTACACAGTAATTATTTTGTAAATTTTTTGTTTTTTATTTGCTTTAAAGCAAGCTAGACCACTTCAGTTGATAGTAAAGGGTAAAGATGCACGATATAGCGACGTATGAGCAGTAAATATCAGTTTATCATAACCTACGTGGGAGCTGAGGCAGTTAAAATTTTAAACAGGTACAGATTTAAACCAATTGTTGTATTGTGGAAATTAGACCGTCTATGTTCTATTGTGTACAAACTATTGCGCTGATCCTATCGGTTTTAGGGTACAGTCGTACAAAGAGTGTATTTCATCTCGAACTTGTTACTATAGGAGTAGGGTTGTAAATCGGTTTACCGTGATGTCCACGACTGTACCCACACCGGGAAATAGATAGGAAATGTACACTATACATGTTAGGTGTAAGACGCATTATACATCAGCTGATATGTAAAGAGGATCACACACTCGCAAATATCAATAAAATATGTCATAATAATGGTATTCAGTTAAGAAAGTAGAATTCACGTTAAAATTAATGTCGTTTTGTATGTAAAAAGTAATGATGGTTTTTCATACAAAAACTTGCCATATTTTGCGTTGTTGGCGATTGTATTGGAACGTTTGCCTAATAAGACGGCGTAGTGTGTATGAGCAAAGAATCGGAACTACATATTCATGTCCGCTTTTTCCGCTAAGCCACTAAAAAGCCCGCGGCCGAATCAATAAAACCGGTTTGCGACTGCCCAAAATTGAGCGAATGTTTTCCTTAAACAAACGAAAATAAATGAATTTTCAAAGGCCGAAAATATAAAACGATAAGAAGATTAGGTAGAGCGGAGATGACATTGGAAATTAAGGCTGTTTTCTTTTGTAATTCGTCCCCCTATCCACCCTCGGGGGGCGAACACGTTAAAAATGTATGTTTTCTTCGCCCCCTCGGGGAGGCAACGCTCTACCGATTTCACTATGCTTATGTCCACACCTTCCTAACATTAAGATGTATTTTACGTTTGCGTTTGTTAGTTTTTGCGTCAGTTTACGCAACGAATGGCTACTTCCTACATTTTCTCTTATTCAACTACTTGTTTTTTCTTTTATCGATAGTTTTAATGACTAAATTTAACTTTTTTTTCAGATGACTGGGAACAAAAAGGACCGCCGGTTGATAAAAAAGTAAGTGACAGTTAAGTAATAAAAGCTACTTGTGCGAGCGATTAAAGCGCACTCGCTGACGTGCGAAGTGCGCGCTCGCCACGCCCGATTACACGCGACATTCCCGATTAACATACTGGTGAAAAACCTCGTAAGTGCAATCACTGTAAAACGCTTCTAGCTTACCTTGGCTGCTAATGTAATTATCACTTTTGTAATGCAGAACTAGGCCCCCATAACTAAGTATTTAGTATCGAAATTAGGAGGTAAAGTTACATTTTTGCACGGCAGTCATATGGTAAAAAATCGATGAGAAATATTGGCTGTTTGATTTTGGGCAAGCACAATTAAAGGTACTCCCACATTAAACGCCGAAAATGAAGCCACAAAATAACTAACAAACACTTCGGGTCGGATAATAAGGGTCCGAGAGCGGTTAGGTTTTTACTATCCAATCGTAGAAGGCCAAATAATTAAGTTCTTAAACACCGAAGATTTTTCGGAGGGGTTTTGCGTTAACGGAGCCGCATGCCGGAATACTTCGCGACGCGTTCCAGCCTCCGTCGGGTAATTAAAGCGACGCGCGGGCAAAAAGTCGCTAGAGGATCGCGTAGGATTCGTTCAGCATCCACTAGGCTGGTGCACATAATATTTACTACGCGGAGACTAAATATTGGCTGCGATACATTGCCTGTTGAATGTGAAGTTGGCAAGACTCGATCGAAGAGAGTGTTCGATGTACAACGCAGAGTATTTCTTACCGGAACGGTCGAGAAAGGATTCCCTTCTTTTGGGCGGTCTGGATGCGCGCAAAAACGCGCAGTGATCGTGCAGCAACGTAATAAATTAGAGCGAGCGGCGAATACGGACACCACTCAATACTCGGCGTTAAATAAAAACATTAAGGACTGCTCGAAATAATCGAAGGGAAAAAGCGATAGGAGCGATTCAGTGGCGACAATCCTCTGGCCTCCTTTGTATTTCGTATTGTTTCAAAGAATAAGGAAATAAATCTAAGCGATCCGATCTGAAATTCTACGTGAATATGTCGATGCAATCTTCAATTGTGTGAAACTCGCGTTCTCAAAAATGTTTGGCGGCGATTTATAACGATTTATGTGTGCAAAACTTGGTTCAAAGTAATTATAATTTTGTACGCTATGAAAGTTTCCTTCAATTGGGGGACTTAATTAGTGGTATCAATAGTTATTAATTGCGAGACAGACATAAAAATAAGCGAAATTCATCATTCAAAGACATCACAAATCAGAATAAACGAAAGTAAAAAACAACAGCTTGACAAGTAGGTATGAGATTGGAAATAAAATAGCACAGACGAATGTGACCAGTGCCGTTCGGTTACCGAGCGGAATTAGTATTCTAAAATGCAATTTCAGTGCAGTATTTCAGATGGCGGTCCGAAAGGGGTGGCTGAGTACATATTCATCTTGTTAGGTATGCTGCGCCCGCTTCGACAAACACAATAAGATCCTCGGGGGTTCCCCCCACTCTCGCTCCTCCTTCGCTTATGGAAAACTTATTAGAACCCGGCCCGCCCGGGAATCCTTTTTCCTTCGGTAAATATTTGAGGGAGAAATTAAAATTTGACAGCGGAGCTAGGAAGGCCGTTCTACATGCTCGTACGTGATGCTCGGCGCGTAAAATGAAATTTAGATCGAGTTTGGACAGTTAAACGATGTCTCGGGCGTAATCTCAGTGGCCTTGTTGTTTACCGTCCTATGTTGTCGCTTAAGATTTACATATTATTGGCTTACGTAAATTGGAATTTTCTATCGCGAAATAGATTTCATAGTTTATTTTATATTTTGGACACGATTATCAGCTTAGAAAGGCTCTTCTAGGCTTTTATTTCACACATAATATCGTTAGGACATTAAACAAACCATGTTTCAATATAATATTATAAGTAGATAATATAATAGAGAAAGAAAAGAAAGTATAATAAACGAGTGTTGGAAAATTTTTGTTTGTGCATTTGAGCCTGAAACTACTAAACTAAGATGACCACAGATAAATAGGACAAAGTAACAAAAATTTTTATACTTATACTGTAACATAATCTTTTTCTTTTTTAAAAATAAACAACCCCCGGTTTTAGGAAGCGCGGACGTACAGCAAACAATAATTCACACGTAAGACCAATGTAGTGAAAAATGAGAAGGCTGTGGAACGTGCGCCGCATTCGTCGGCACCTAACAAATGAGCCTCCGCCGTGTCTATTTGTATAAAATACACGTTTTATGTACTATTACACATTTTTTGGGGTAAATATACTTTTTAGGGTACCTGGAGGATGAATGGGCGTTGCTAAGAGTGCCAGTTTGTCACTGAATATGTCAACTTTACAAGATATGTGAATACTGATGGTACTGTGGCGGTACCTACAATTCGCCTAACATTCCTGCATCGCGCTATAGAAGTTTTCTAAGTACGTCGGTATATATACGACAGCTGAAATGTATCACCGGGCTCCGGCCTGACCGAGCATAGCACCTCGCTCGGTCGGAAGATCTTCCTTTGGGGCTTCCACATAGTACTTTACAAGATATGCTGCCCGCAACTTCATTGCGCTGAAGTTGTCGCGTTTGTTTTTCCGGGGTATAAACTATTCATGTCATTTTCCGGGACGGAAATTATCTGCATACGAAATTTAATTAAAATTGTTTGAAGCGTGAAGAGGTAACGGACAAACTTCAGAAACACTCTGTAACTATTTCTCTCACTTTACGCTGCTGTAAAATAATTGTAAAAAATCGTCCCACATTATACGAAATCATCAAATGTCTTCTCATTGTTAAGTAACATCCTAATCGCAAAAGTCAATATCGACTTCGGAGTATCCTTATTGAAAACAAAGCCAATTCTAGAGACAAATTAAATAAATGTGTACATCAGCGAACGATGCGTTATCGTTAAAGAAAACATCGGAGTAATGGTGCCTCATTAGAGATAATGGGTAGCGGCCTTGCGGAAATCAGAAAGTATGTTTTCCTCGCAGTATACGTTACACACAGTAGACTAACTTTATACTAGAGCGCTTAGCCCACGCATAAGCGGATAACTTTTGCGGCTTTTCTATTGTCTCAATGTTTTATGATGGCTTTTTCTTGATGGACCAATGCAATAAAAATACGAGAGCAATTAAAGACGAATATATTCTCTACACTCATGGCGTTCGTAATCGTCCGTATTTGTCCATCATGGCGTAACGTGGAGACGCCGTATATGATCGCCCATGATCGCTGGCTTCGCAATTATTGCGAAAATCATGGTAATCCATCGAGGTCCAACGTAAAATGTTTACATAGAGAGGGTACTTTAGAGAGCAGAAAAAACACGTCTCAAAACTTGTCTCTGTGTACGAATTTCATCTCAAGAGCGTTGTTACGCTACTGTATTGTATTGTTTTCCTGGAAGGCTGTATAAGGTATATAAGGGTAATGTTTCTAGTAATTAAAGGCGGGGATGGGCGTGGTCGCGCATGCGTGGTGCGTTTTAATTACTAACATCTCATCGACGCCTCCTAATGAAGACGCTCTCGGCTCTGATTGGGGTTCTATTGTAGGTATTACGCTAGCCGCTATGTGCTGTGTTCGCAGATAAGTGGAGGTTTTGGGGGTTGGAAATAGGAGACTATTTAATACTATAAAATAATAGTTCATATCGTTAATAAGATAGTTGTCTTTTTTAATGGTTACATTTAGTGATCTTAATTAACTGTTAACATAACTATCCGTCTGATGATGCATCACTTTTCCTCTTTTATTTAGAAATTTACTACTACTACTTCGAGTAACGCGTCTGAGTACAAAATGAAATATTAGTGCCAAATATTTAAAAGAAACCATTAACTAAAACCATCACTCTATTGATCCGTCTGTTGCATTGGCGCTTGGTTACTTCGATATATTATATCATCTTATGGACCAGTTATAAATCATAATATAGAAACCAAATAAAGTTGTCAAGTATTACGTAACAAAGATTTACAAAGGACATCGAAAGTATTCAATACACGCTCACGCCGACTACCCTCATGTCACAGAAAAATGTCTTGTGGCATATCTAAATAGTATGATTTAAATAAAAAATGGCACGCGACTAGGTGGCTGATCCATCAGAGAAGCGCCGCACGTAGGGAAGGGTGCATTTTGATTTGTTCTTGCCTAGGCAATTTCCCGACCCGACTTCTAATAGTAATTTGAATACGAAATTCCACCTTTCCTATTCTCATGCAAATATCGTGGAGGTTATGTATTAATTTTTTCGTGTTTAATCCTTTGGGAATGAATTTAAGGGTTTTGGCAGTTTAGAGATTTTAGAGAGAATCAGAAATTTCTGATTCTGCTACTCTAATAGTTAATGGTAATGAAAATCAAATTAAAATGTAAGAGTCACTGTACAAGACAACTAGCATTCAACTAATTTCGACATGGCACTGCAGTTATGTCAAATGATCAAATCCCCTTATTTTTGAAATATCTAACTTCGCTGTATGTTTGCTGAGTGTTTAGTGAGTTAATTCGTAAGACTAGTGTAATCTAAATAAAAAGTTTCTTTTAACTAAATCTAGAAAAATAGAGCTGTATTAAACCTCGATTAGCCTTCAGCGAAATCAAGCTATTTTAAACATATAACATGTCCATTCCGCCTCCGCGCAAAAAAATATTTCAATCATCCAAATCCCATTTATTTGAGTATTCAGTATTCGGGCGGGCGTTTAATAGTGGGGCACCACCACCACTTTCAATCAAGGGGGTGGCGTCCTTCATCTATCTACATGTCGCCCGATCCCAAATTATGCCTGAATTTCGATCAGCCGATATGTATCGGTATAATTTTTCCTATTCGCAAATCTATTCCTTTTTGCTTCGTGTTCTTCCTCTATTTTTATTAATATATTTAAGTTTGGATTTGTTTAATATGAAAGTTACTAGAACATCATCGTGAATGGATAATTTTGTAGTATTAATAAATTGCGAGTTCTAAAAATGCCAAAAGAGATTTCTTCAAAACTTTCCTAAATTCCTGAAAAAGTAGATATTTTTTATAGAGATAATAGGTAGAGGCAATCTGTCAATTATTACGTTACTAGATTTCTATGCTAAAGTAACCTGTAAAATACTGTCTAGACTCCTAGCCTACCTAGCAAAATATTAGCGAAAAAACACACTTTATCATTTACATAATTAATTACACTGACATTTCCTGCGTATCGTGTCTATTGAATAAACACAGGTAGGAACGGAACAAAATGAAGAAATGTCATTGATTGAGCATGCCTATGGGAATATATTTCGGGGGAGAAGGGTTGCGTTACCTTTACTCGAATTGCCAATTCAGTTCCTGGTACATTTATTATTTTTACGATAAATATTCTAAGAAATGTAATAGAATATTATTTGATTTGATATCACCGAGATATGTAGATTCGCAATTATTGTACGAGAATGGAAATGTTTGCTAATAAGACGTTCTGGGAAAAGTTTGGTTTTCGCGAAATGCGTGGGGGTGATTCGTGTGAAAAGAAAACTTACACGTTGAATTATTCTTCTAATTTTGTCTCTTTGAAGGTAAATATTAAAGGATGGTACCCCAAACTCTACTAAATTATGCAACATGAAAGCAGTTACTTGTTTGATCGAATCAAATAGACTGATTTAGACTTACCAAATTACAATTTCTTGATAAAATTTCAATCTAATTTTTAAAATGTTTGTTTTACGTTAGTATATAAGAATGTTCTTGTTGGTTTGTCTGGATCATAAAGAAAGCAAAGCTACATAAAATGGTACAATTGAGGTACTGTAAAGTATGTAAAGTGAAATAGTTAAGCACAACGGAGAAGTTAATACGTTGCCAAAGCCCGTCCGGAGGCTTCCTGCTGAATGCCTATTAGACCTGTTTTAAATTTAAATGCTAGACAAGTCCTGGCCCGCCGCCAGCCTCCGTCTGAGAGTTAACTATTTGAGATTCAAATTTCATCACTATATATTGGAAACGCCCGGGATTTTAGATACTGAAGCTATATTCTGCAGAATGATGTACAGTGTGGCAGGAGAAATATCTATCTGCTAATATCTCTGCTACTTTATAGACAGGAGGAGTACGTTAATATCTCTTTTACTTTATACGCTCCAGGACCAATCCATTTAGCTGCGATACTCGAATATATTGTAATATTTTTTACTTAATAGGCCATTGTTGAGCGTTTTGAAAATGAGTAGTGCCCGGTCCACAATGAAATTAATTTCATGTTTTCATTGTAATTATTTATGAGTTCGTAAAAGCAATAAATGTATGTCGATAACGTGTACTCGCTCGCGGTCGTTACGACCGGGGATTTATCTAAAAAGAACAAAAAACGACCACTCGCTTTAACCCTGCGACGTCGTAAAAGACTCCGGCCCGGGTGGAGCGACAACAAAAATACTTTATTTATATGCTAATGTAATTTATATGACGCTTAATGTCTCGTAGCTGGTAACGCACGATTCCGTTCCATTCTTTTAGCCGGGACGGTGTTTTCGGAAAAGAGGCTTTATTACGAGTGGTGTAAGGTGGAGAACGGTGTGGGGCCGCGTCATGTGTGCCGATACGATTATGAATGCGCGGTAGGAGGCAGCTCCCAGGCCGGCTTCCTTGGAGGCGGGTGGGAGGCAGCCCGGTTTGAGAGAATCAATAAAAATACGCGAGAAAAGCGTTGATTATACGACGAGTATTTGCCAAACATTCTTATAATTGGTCGTGTTTTTGACGTCGAACAACCGTTGCTCGACCTCTGCGGACTCTCGAGTGTTTAGCTGAATTTTAAAAGTTATTTTTGTGTCATTACTCATTATTCATTGCTAAAAAATGCATTTTTAAACGCGGTTTCGATGGGACCTCAATAACTAATAAGCTCTCCTTCTACATCCTTTTTAAACCTATTTCTTAAGTTATGTAGTCCTAGTAACATAGACAAAGATGATTACTGCAACAGGCCCGTTACAATTTTGCATCGCCTGATAAAGCAAATATTTTCACCGCAACAAAAAGTCGAATTCGGAATTTCTATACACGTCAGTCACCCTGTAATTTATTACAATACTGGTAATACGTAATGTGGGTACATTAGATATTCAAATTAAAGGATAACAAACGCTGATGGACAGTTGATCTCGGCGGCCATTTGCATTTCCTCCGCCTCGCCTTTAATGCAGATTCCAATAGTCAGATAAACAATGATATGATATACATCACTAATATGTTAAGCGAGGATGTCGCATTAATACAGTATTGTAATGAAGGGGACTGTTTGGGTATTTTGATAAACTCGGGGCTTTTATTCGTGGTTGTTTTCTGATAAGTTTTATTATCCGATGTGTATATTTTTCTTTATCTATGCTTAGTTGTGTCTTGTCTAAATTCAACAGTAGGTATACGTTCAAGTGTTTTTAACCGATTTCCAAAAAGGAGGTTTGTTTAATTAGTTTAATACTATAAACGAAATATTAAATGCTGTATAAGAAATAAACTTCTCGCATTTTCATCCAACGTCATTGTCAAAACTTATTCTTTGCTAATTTTGTTTTTGGATCGTTAATATTCAAAAGCGGTAAATTGCGACACGTTCGATCGTAACAATGTTAAAAAATCTACTTAAATTAAATTTATTTTAACAACTTACCACCAACGTAAAATCAGCAAACCTGATGATACTTACCTGCAAAGAAATCGACTTTTGTTACTTTCCACTTTTAACTTTCGATATTGAATTACCAATAAAATATTATTACTTATTATTTATATTATCATCAATTTATTCGAGGCATAAAAAGGCTGTAAAGGCGACGTTTAACAAGATATTTTCGTTTAAGAGCGTTTTTATTCTCCTGCCAAATTAAAAAATGTATAAATTTGTTTCATTAGGCTAATAATAAGTGGCAGGATATAACGTCTTTTGTCCGTCTGTGTGTCCGTCGCATACCAATGACCGTATTTACTTTTTATATAAATAATGTAGCACTAGATCTGCGCCTAATTAAATATTCTGTTGGACTTTATTTATTTGCTAATATACAATGAATGGTCCTAACGCCCCGGGAATATCAAGTAGGGATCGTAAAAAATCGATTTTCTTATAAATAACATTAATATGTCCTCTATAATCGCATTACAGACGTCGTAAACCTTTTTTCGATTAATATCTCAAAGGATGTTGTTAAATCAACTCGATCGATGGCTGAATATTTAAAAGATGTACGAAGCGAGGAAAGCATGTAGACTGTAGTTGTAGTGTTTGCAAAAATTATATTTTTTTAAAAATTAAATTTTTTTAAAAATTTCATGGAAAGTAGTTGGACCTGCGTATCGAATAAAATGTCAAGTTATGTGACGAGCGAAAAATAATATTTCATGCAAAACTTTTTTGTTTTTCACGTTACCGTTATCTGTAGATATGTATGCTGACCGTACAAAGTTCGTGCGAAGATTATTCGAGGGAAATGCACTTCACGAGACATTTAAACTAACCCATCATTACATATTAGCATAATAGCACAAAAAGTTGGCAAAAGCGCAGAAAGTATGAGCGTGAAGCTCCGGCGCGAATCGTAACGACACTAGGAAAAGCCCAACCTGATTTATGACTGTGATTGCTTATTTGATCACTTTATGATAGCTGAAAGCGCTAGGAAAGTCCATAAGGCGCAGGCAAATCGCTAACGGCCCTAAGCGTGACCATAACGGGAGCCGACGCGACAAAAACGCAAACGACGTAATCTAAAGAAAATTCGCAAGGCGCAAATGTGACTCATTACATTAAAAATAGTTGCCAGCGAGACGAGTATAGCGATAAGGTGATTTAAATAATCGAATCAGCATGCGGCGCGCGCGCATCTCGCCATTGTTTTCGCTAAATGACATCAAAGTCGTCGACCAACGTATTTAGCATGTGAAATGAAATTATTTGATTTTCTTAGAAAATCGTATGTAAGCTCAACAGGTGCGCTGCTAATCGTGTGATCGCGAGTGAGTCAGGGCTGCACATTCCTGAGCTACAGGGCGGCTCAACAGTTTACACTACTCACTGAAAGTTGCAAGCTAAAGTTTCGTAAACAAAGTTTTCAACTTCGACAAAGTTATCGATTTTAAGCTATTGCATACCTTTTATCGCGGGCTTTGAGCGCGGCGACCGAGTCTAGAAATTTCGTAACGAAAATAAACCTAACACCCTCCAGTCCCCAACCGATCGGCACAGCAGTGCGCTGTTTAAAGCCATGCATGCAATTGCATAAGTTAATAAAAAATGCTATGCAATAGCTTTACCGCGGTAGTCCCCGAGTGCCACACATATTTTTTAATTAGCAGAGAACTCTGGATATAGGATTGTGTATTAAGAAATAATGGGTGTTTTAGCTAAAAAGCTTAAGCTCATATTTTAAAAAAGTTCAGACAAAACCATTAAGGTTCATTAACGTCTGAATCGATTAAAAAACCCATCGCGCCTCGCGAGCGAAGTGAAAAACAACCAATTACTCTGATGGAAAAACTTTGTAATAGATAATTTTGTAAACGAAAATTTATTCAATTATACTGAATACGAAAACTTTTTCTATTACGGATTACACGTGATTATAAAACTTTATCAGCTCAGCTCCTTCGTGTACCAAGGTAAATATTTTGTACGGCAATACAATACCAAGAAAATACAGTAACAAACTGGTAAAATTTCGTAACTACCTCAATCAACACAATAAATCCTTTATGAACAGAAATAACTTCAAATTATCTCTACAAATCAATAAAGTGAGATCATGGTAAGAAAGATTCCCCCTCCTATATCCTAAGAGATTTAATACCAAATCCCTAAATTTTCCAAACTTTAGCCCCATAATAACAAGGTTATAATTGGAGAGCGATGGTAGAGATTGTTTCAGATGTTAATGAAAATGTTTAAATCATTATCTTTGCTACGCATAATATGTCCCAGCGCCATTATTGTGAATCTTTTGACTCTATCTTTAGAAATTTTGGCGCTACTCTTCCTCTTGGCAGCGCCACGCCGTATGGGGGAATAAACATTTACACTCGTCTTACATCAATAATAAAAGCTATTATGCGTAGGTCACAGGATTCTTTGCTTCTACAACAAGGCTCCACCTCGAAGGTTACGCAAAAACTATTGAAAACTCGAGTGAGGACGTCACGTCGCCACCTCGTTTGTTGGGAATAACACGAAAAGTGTGAAAAAGTGACATTAACTCGGCCGGGTCACGCGTTCACTTAATGATGAATTTATGACTGAGTATTGATACGGTTTTTTGTCCAAGGTCCTCGGTGGACGTGCCAATGGCAGGGAAACTGGAGGTAGAGGAAGTAAGCTGCTTTGTTATTTTTGGTCATTTTCCTTGGGATGAAATAACAAAGCAACGATGCTTAATAAACCTAGTAAGTAGGAGGTTTTCCTTTGCTGGGCTTTTTGTAAGTAAAACAGAAGCCTAAGATGTAATCTAATAATGTAAAAAATAATAATAAGCCTAAAATGCAACAATCGGCGTGTTCGAATATTTACGAAGCATAGAAGACAAAAACACCAATAATCACAGAAATGTTGAAACTTATTGGTTAATAACTTATTAGTTAGATACATATTTATTATGTTATTAATATTAACAAAGTGTTAAATTGTTAAATACCTCATCCACATTTCCCTAACATCATAAAACTATTTGAAACTCTATCATAATAGAGTTAGGGTTAATTCAGAGACGCGTAGATCTAAATTATTTGTATGGATTTGACAAAATTTATCGCGTGAGGCGTCATTAAACATTTTTTGTTGGTCCATGATGGACCAATACAGCGATGACGAACGTGCAGTTTTCATTAGCGAATTTATTAGACAGCTTCGCAATCATGGTTATACATCACGAGATTCACGACACAACCTGGAACCTTAAAGAACTATCATGGTGACTTAGACCCAGTGACGGATTAAGACTACTTGATGCCCTAAGCAATCCATGCCTGCAGCCTGTGTAACCCCCCTCCCCCCCTATCCGTATGTATGTCAACTAGAATCGGTCTTTAAACTTTTACCACCTAAAAACTTAAACTTTTACCACTTAAAAACATTAGTTTTTTCCTAGAAACTTTTTTTGGTGTGGTTTTTGGTGACGTGAGAGTGAGACGTGATGCCCTAAGGACGGATGTTTTTTATCCTTCTCCTGGTGCCCCCACAGACGTGATATTATGCCCTAGGCAATTGCTTAATTTGATTAAGGGTTAATCCGTCACTGCTTAGACCATTGTCCAACCCGTGTCTAATTCATAAGCCACCAGATGACCGACATAGCTTATTGTTTACTTTAATTGCGTCTCGTCGAGGCCAAAGTATTTAATATCCAAGATTTCTACCCGCGAACTCGCGACTCGCTAGTGAAATCTATTATCACTGCCCTAGAAGCACGGATGCGTGTAATTGCAGACAATAATTAAGCGTTTACTACAACCAACAGTCATCAAATGAAAGGCGTACGTATAATTATACGGCATCCATTGCATGCATCGCCTCAATGCGATTCTATCACCTATCCTATTGTCTTAGCGTCCACATTCGTATAAAGTTGCCATTAGAAAGAAATCAAAATTGCTTTCCGTTCTTAATTATATCGCAATACCATACAGAAAACACGGAGCGCATCCATCGCTGTTTTGTGTCATAATCGGGGAGGCGCATGAGCGAAACGAGCGGTGTACGACGTTTCAATCTCGCTAGTCGCAGAGCACTAATTACTGCACCACGAAGCGGTCATTAGAGGCTTCATTAAGTGTATAATGGGAGGGTAAACAGCCGCACTAGACCGTACCGCCTTTGTCTTCCTTCGCTTAAAAGTGAAACCTCGAGGTACAATTAATTGAAATTACTGTGTCGTGGCCGCGTCCCTGATTATAGGATGTAATAAACTTTCCAACACTAGTCCTCTTTTGTCGGTAATTTCGCACTACACTTGTTTTGAATGGAGCTAAAAGGCGTTGCTTTTAAAGTCGTTACGATATGCCCGCGTTTTAAATGTTTCTCAGCCATCGTATGTTTAAAGAACTGGATGTATGAAAAACGACAACTCCATACTTAGATTAAGTAGTTCTGGACTAAACTTCCTTCGACTGATGACATCAGGACATCAAAGGACTAGACTGAATCATTTTCTACAGATACAAAATTCTATACAGATCTATACAGAATTTATCCGAAACTTAATAAGATGAGGAAATCTAAGGGCCTTGTTACAACTTTCAATTAATCCAGACAATATAATATGCGACAACCGTGGCAGAGAATGAAATGAAGTTGACTCGAATAGAATAGTCACTTGAGAACCTAATCAATAAGAAATATTTTTTAACGTTCCATGCTACTGAATCCCGATACCCCATGAACAATGGAAACAAGTTATATATTTTCATTTTAGCTTTGTAACAAATTCCCACAATATGAAACCATCGGAACAAGACAATTTGGTTTAATTAAAATCAAAGCTAAGCTACCATACGATTCAAGAGGTTCGAATAAAGAAGGCAGCGGGGGACACTGATTTGATACACTTATTGAATGTCCCGTTGCTTTACTTAAATAAAAACCCAATAATAGAACCAGTTCTTAGGACAAAGGGGCCCTTATAATGAGGCCACGGCTTTGTAAGGGCCCCCGTCGCATCAGATATGAGTCTCCCATATGTTTTTTATAAAGGAGTCCCAATGAATGCTTTTAGCACTTTGCGATTTGACGACTTGAATGGATCTCGCTGCGGACTGGTCATTTACAAAGGATATTTTATAATTCATTATGCTTTTATCTTCTCTGATTCTTAATTTTGGGGTTTCAAATGAACGAGTGGAATAAGGTTTTTAAGAAACGTGAGATGTTGGATGATTCATTTTGGTCGCGCACCAATTTTATGATAGGGTGTTCTCATCAGTTAAACTTGTATTTACGATTAGTTCCAAAACAACTACAGCATATTAGCCAGAGCAATTTTGTGATTCGATTGGCTAGCGAAACGTCAGATGGCATAGACCTTCTAGAGCAGGGTTCACCAATTAGTTTCGCTCGGGGTCCGTATTAAGAAATAATATGACCTTCGCGGTCCACACATTTAAAAAAAAATCATCGGTCAAGTGCAAGTCAGACTCGCGCACGAAGGGTTCCGTATCATCCGCTATAGAGCGAAAGTAGGCAAAAATTGTGTTTCTTGTATTGGATAAATATTTTATCAATATATTTTTTATTTTATTTTATTATTAATTATTAAAGTAAGTACAAAAAAAAAATAAGGATTTAGTGAAAATTTGAAGTGCCTACCTGGTGCCTTTATTGACTAAAATTACGTTTGTTGTATGGGAGCCCCCCTTAAATATTAACTTTATTTAATTTTTAGTATTTGTTATTATAGCGGCAACAGAAATACACAATCTGTGAAAATTTGAGAAGTCTAGCTATAGCGGTTTTTGAGATACAGCCTGGAGACATATGGACAGGCGGACAGACATCGAAGTCTCAGTAATAGGGTCCCGTTTTTACCCTTTGGGTACGGAACCCTAAAAATTATTAAACAAATGTAGGTAATTACGGAACTTATAAAGGTATTTACTTGTACCAATGAGAAAAGTGACAATTTTTGTTACTATATGTTCATCAGTATGTCGAGACCGAAATTAATTTTTAACGAAGTTCATCTTCGAACATGCTTGGTCCGCACACAATTGGTCGGCGGTTCGGATGCGGACCGCGGTCCGCCATTTGGTGACCCCTGGTCTAGAGTTTAAAACACATCCTTGATCTATGGATTATTTAGATGTAGGTCCATATACAATTTGCCTATGCATCTACAAACACAGCTCCACAATCATTCAATTCATAGACACGTCTAGCGATACAGTCAGTTCCTCATTCCCAATATCCTTATCAGCGTCAGACTTCCTTATTGTGGTGGGATGACAATCGGGCCCCAATCTGGAGTATTTAGCGCGATGTGCTCAATTAGGATGTGACGGATATGCGGGCCGGGCCCCTACGATGGCCCCTGGTGATGCAGCGATTGTAAATGAACTTGGATTTGTGTAAATTAATACTTTGATTTAAATGTTACTAAAATTGTAGCGAGAGGAAATAATTTGAAATTGTTATGGTAAACACAATTTTTTTTACAGAAGCCTAACTTTTCTCGCTGTGATGTAGTTAACATAATATTGAAAACCGGCGTGAAACAGCGCTTGCGCTGCGTTTCGCCGAGTGAGTGAGTTTACCGGAGGCCCAATCCCCTACCCTATTCCCTTCCCTAGACTCCCCAATTCCCTTCCCTTCCCATCCCTACCCTCCCCTATTACCCTATTTCCTCTTAAAAGGCCGGCAACGCACTTGCAGCTCTTCTGATGCTGCGAGTGTCCATGGGCGACGGAAGTTGCTTTCCATCAGGTGACCCGTTTGCTCGTTTCGAATATTAATATGAATTCTATACACGCTTTTTACAGAATGATCAATCTTTCTTCTTGCTGTACCTACTTCTGAAACTAGCTAGTTACATAGGTAAGAATTTGCAATGGGCATATAATGAACACACGAGAGAATCGAAAATAACATATTTTATGTTTGTGAAAATGTGTTGACAGTAAAAAAATTACGTGCATAAATGCAGGTAAGTAATTTAGACTTTCAGCTGTTATCATTTAGCACTCCCGCATGCAATTTCTGCTATTACAGATAATGGATGTTGTTTTGCTCTTTAATAGATTTATGTTTAGTGAAACACCGATCCGACTGAAATACCAATAAAATTATATGAATGTTTTAAACATCCGTCTTAAATATGCAATGTTTTGGTCATGTTCCATTCATTTTAAAAACTTATACGAATATTCGTCTTATATAAATTTGAAAGATGTATTTTTATTCGTGCTTGCTATCTAGTGTTACCTACTATTACCAAAGGATGAGAATAGTCGCATTCTAATTTTGATTTTTGAAGTTTTGGGACTCACCTCGTGGTTAAGACAAATAGGCTGCGTTTATGCGATTTTTTTACATGAATTTTACCTTCAGATGAACGATGAATGACGTCAAAACATCAAGTTCATTCTTTATTACGGAATTTGTATCGCAAAGTAAGTAAGGGGACCGAAAACACCGTATTTTATGAATCTTTGATGAAAACAATGCTTTGAAATCAGAAATTTTCCTTTATGAATTAAACAAATAAACGTTTTTCTCGGCCTGACTCGTCATAAATATATCTCACAGTCAAATCTTAAGGTAATTTGTGATGATTTTGTACCTCATTTAATATCCAAGGAATATAAAGTAAGTTTATGCAGTAGGAATCTGACTGTCAAAGTATCGGCCGCGGTAATGTCTCTTAATATGCAAGATGCTAAGTGCGAGTCGTCATTTTGGTTGTGTTATTGCAATTTGAACGCTACGAACCACTAATAGAGCTCCAAATGCCATAGCGTAGCAAGTACACCCATGTACGGCTAGTTTTTATGGGTTTTGTCTATTTTAGTAAATACTAAGTAATGAGCTAGCTATCTATTTTATTATTAGGTATACTTAATATTATGTTAGTAATAATTATTGGAATAGGAGTAGAATGCCATATTCTATGAGCAATGAATGCTCTTTCATATAACTATTTTAAGCAAAAATATTCTCTCTCTATTATTTTCTTTAATTTTTGTGATCCTTTACGACCAACTTTTTTGCAACCGAAATTCTAGAAATAAGGATGGCTTGGATGACAGTACTTACTGGTGAAAAACTTAATATAATAACTCTGTATCTAATGTTATTTCACGGAGTGGAATAGCCCAATCTGTTCTCACTGTCGAAATTCTGTCGAAATTAAATTACTCACGTAATGAAGACATTTTTTCCCCGATCTGACCGTGAAAATACTGAACAATATTTTATTAATATACAAAGATTGCGAGTTTTTGCTGGCTTTGTAATAGCAAAGCGGTATGGTTCGGAAAAATTGAACGGAATGGTACGTGCACGTTGAACGCATTCGTTTTGGCTAAACACTAAAGAGTTTAGAAACGAAACTTTCGGCAGATAAACTTATGAAAAAAATATATAGATAGCCTAATAAATGTTATTACAGAAAAAGAACGGATGCCTAATTTAATTATTATGTAATATTATTTGTTACCCGCAGTTTGTTTGCGCAGAAATTCCGAATTCGTTTATCATACATGCTGCTGATATTGAAACTATTCAATGTCGTTTTTCGGGACTCAAAGTCTCTCCATGACGAATTTCATTGAATCGGTTCACCGGTAGCGTAAAGAGGTAACAGATAGACATAGAGACAGAATGTTTTTTCTGTCAAATACGCCTTAACCCATATCCAAGGGTTATGATATCGAGTACTTGGGCTATTCGACCCAAAAAAGTAGACCCAATGGGTCTAATGATTAGATATGAATTTTTAACATTTTTTCATCTAGCGATTGGTCCCACTTTTATGATCCATTGTTTTCTGGCAAGAAATTTTGAAGTAGGGTTGGCAAAAAAATAATCAGTTATAAATCGTCGCTGCATCCTCGAGACTTTATAATTAACATGGTAGTCCGCCCCTAGCTTCCGGCATCGAACACAATAAAATAGATGGCGCGGCAATGGCGCGGGCGGTATTTTTACCCCACCGCCACCGGTTTTTCCCCACCAGTTTACCTCGGAGGTTCACTGCAGATCGGTCCTCATTCGTTTCTAGTGTTCGGGCATCGAAATATCTCTAAATAGGTTATATTGCTTTAATTTTGTGAAGTGAACAGTGAAATAACTTAATAATTTATTAAAGTGTTTTTAAGTGAATATAAGTGCATAGTAAGTTTAAATATCAAGTGTAAGCGAAAACTCCGTAAATCGGAGGACGAAATGAGCAGGATTCGTTGCTTGGAACGTCGTTTGAAAAAACGAATGGATTGGAAGTTGGTGAAGAGCTAAAAACAAAATATGTACGAGTATGTTTAGAGAGTCATGATGCGATCATGGCCATACATACTCTTTTCAAAGGTATGTTTAGAGAGTCATGATGCGATCATGGCCACACATACTCTTTTCAATGGTATATTTAAAGAGTCTTGATGCGATCTTGACCATATATACCAATTGGCTACCCCTTTTTAGGGGCTGATGAAAGTTTTATTGTTCAGTCTTTCAGACTGATAGTGAATGCGAGTATTTAATTTCACCCTTACGGAGTGTTCGATCCGTTGTGCGTATGCCTTTTGAGGCTGATGCAACCGGAAGTGATTTAATTAACATGACGCTCTACCGGAGCTACTAAATAATAATTCATCTGTCTCGACCTCTCAAGGTGACAGACGCAGTGCCCAATGCGGTCGAACCTATCCCATCTTTATCAAATGATATTTTAGAAGCTTTGGGTTCTTTGAAAACAAAGTGGATGTTTTTGCGCCGAAGATTAGATTAGATGAGATCTCTGAACGTTGGGGACTAATTTGTTGTGGACTCCTAAGTAAGGAGTGTATGCAAAAATGAATGGAAAACATCCATATACCTGAAAATTTAACCTTATTAAAAGCTCCAGTTGTTAATCCGGAACTAGCTTGAGTTTTAACTTATTCAATTTAAAATAGACAAACGATTAGAAAAAAACCACAATTATCTTGGACAGTGTATTGCGCCGATTGATCTTACATCAACTCGTTACCGTTATTGTAATGTTACATCAAGGCTACTAAAATGGCAGAACGTTCGGGTCTACAGATTAAGTTTAAAAAGTCTTATGATCCACAACAACCTTCTACATCGTCATATCAGCATAATCAACCGCTGCCTAACAGGCCGGTAAACTCTCGGGGCCCACCTAAATAAGAGGCAGAAAGAGTGGGCCCAGGAATACGGAACCAGCTCAGACGCACTAACGGCCACGCACTACGACAACGCACACCGATCGGAACGAGCCATACGGACAGAACCACAGGAACTAGAGCTTTAGCAAAACTGCCACATGATTGTAATAACTGGAAAGTTATCACTAACGATCCTGTCGTTCTCGAATATGTATCTGGATATATAATTTCTTTTTCTCATTGCGTAACACAAGTCTACGTGCCACATCAATCTTTTTCGGCCTATGAAATAGTAATTCACATGAATAATGAAATCACTAGATTATTACAATTATTAGGCGCTATTGCTGAATGTCAGGATGTTCCTGGACAATTTATTTCTATAATCTTTCTCATTCCTAAGGATGATGGAAGTTATAGATTTTTTCTGAATTTTAAAAAAAAGCTAAATTTATTTATAAAAACTAGTCCCTTAAAATGGAGGACATTAGGACTGCTATCAAGTTAGTATCGAAACTAGACGTTACAAATATTGATATAAAGAAGCTTATTTTTGTATTCCCATACACAAATCAAGCAGAAAGTTTTTGAGATTTAAATTTCTTGACCAATGAATTTCAATGCTTGCCCTTTGGTCTAAGTTCTGCTGATTTATTTCTTTGTTCTGCACCATTCATGTTTACAAATCTTATGAAACCTGTCATAACTTACTTAAGAAACCGGGGCCATCGTCTAGTATACTATTTAGATGACATATTATGTGTAGACAATTTTCACAATTATTCCTGCAGTGATAACGTTAATGAACTTATAATTTTGTTTAAAATAATAATAATATTAATTAGGCTTTGTAATCAATGAACAAAAAAGTGACATATTTCTGAGTACAAGAAAAAGATTTTTAGGTCTCAAAATAAATACTTACAGCTAAAATGACTTTGGAATTAGGTACACCATAATAAAAGACTTAAAATTTTGGGCTTAATTAGTAAAAAAAAAAATGTATATAATATAAATTAGATATTTATTAGAGACTTTGCAAAGTTTTTAGGCCTACTGACTTCTTATGGTTGACGGATTATGGATAACTAAGTATACAAGTATTCAGGAAGCGGTTTGGAAGAGAGAAATTGTTGGCTCTTAGAACATCAAAAACGCACACCCCTTGTGGCGAAGCCTTACCCTGGTGTCGTGCCGTTTATCAGGGAAGCGTTTTCACATGAATCGTTTATTCTAGAGAAAATTTATCTAATGATTTCGTCTTTATCTAGTAACACGCTTAAGCAATACGATACGGCATAAAAACAAATTTGGAAATTTTGTACTGAAAAAAAAAAGGGGGCACTTGACAGTTTTCGGCATTTTGAGCAAGAATAATATTGTTAATACTATTTTTAGACTTAACTATATCATAGAGAAATTATTTAATTATACGATTTTCCATAAGACCTCTGAACATCTACCATGTTAATTATAAAGTCTCGAGGATGCAGTGACGATTTATAATTAATGGTTAAACAAACTTACCTTAAGTGAAGTTTGACCATAATTATGAGAGTCGCTGCATTATTACCCTCCCACCCAAAAACCCTAAAATGTCTTTGGAAAATCGTAATTTATTTAATTGTACCTTCTCTAAAAAGAATGAGGACCGATCTGCAGTGAACCTCCGAGGTAAACTGGTGGGGAGAAACCGGTGGCGGTGGGGTAAAAATCCCACCCGCGCCATTGCGGCGCCATCTATTTTATTTTTTCAGGAAGCTCTGAAAAGTGTTCGATGCCGGAAGCTAGGGGCGGACTACCATGTTAATTATAAAGTCTCTTCGGATGCAGCGACTCTCATAATTATGGTCAAACTTCACTTAAGGTAAGTTTGTTTAACCATTAATTATAACCATATTGTTTTGTACTATTACAGAAGTTGATTCCTAGGCAGATGGGGGACCTACATAGTTTGGTCACGTTACGGAGCGTTAACCAAGCGGACAGATCTTATTAACATTGAATTTACATGATCCAACCAAATGACGTTGGTCTGTCAGCTGCCTAGGAATCAATTTCCTCGATGGTACATTTAAAACTTAGAACACTCTCACTTAAATTATATTATAATTATTATTACCTAAATCTAAAGACTGATTTCAGGCATTTTTAATATATGATTTATTATTATTATTATAAAGAAATTAAAAACTACTTATATATTTTTATATTTATAACCACAGAAATTATTAAAGATTGTAATATTATTGAAAATTAGAAAAAATAATGTATGAAAAGTATTACTCATACTTCAAAAATTATATAATTACATAAGTAATAATATTATTTGAGTGACCTACTGGCAATTGTAATATTTTTAAACTTAGTAAAATATATTATTAACAATAAGTTCACAATTACAAGGTAACCTAAGGTGTTATTTTATAATAAAACCTATGATAGAAAAAAATTACCTACTTTAGTTTTATTTCAATGTTTTCAATCAAAAGAAGTACTAAGAATCTTCTATTATTAGTTTTCATAATACTTTATATTATTATTGGCCAAATATTTATTTATTTCCTATTATTTTTACTAATTGTTTGAAGTTTTAATTTGTCTTGAGCCTTGACCGATCTCAATAATTATTTTGTTTTTTATTCAAATCTACAACTTTTTTGCTGGCCCTACGGACATAAACCCGACAGTCATAAAAAATAATTACTTGGGACCAATCGCTAGATGAAAAAATGTTAAAAATTCAAATCTAGTCATTGGACCCATTGGGTCTAATTTTTTGGGTCCAATAGCCCAAGTATTCTGATATCATACTCTACATACATGTTGTAAGTACAACCGCCATGTTGTATTTGATTTATCGCAATTAACATTCTTTAAGGTGTCGGTAATCGTCTTGCGTGATATACGAGGTTTAATCGCTGCAAAGTATGTGATCATAAGCTTCTCTATATTATAAGTCTACCAGGATCTGATGGCAAATTTTGACAGCAGATTTTAAAAAAAATATCCCTGATCATTGGATAATTTTTTATATTTGCATGTTTAACACACAGAATCAGCCGCTAAAGGAAAAAAAAGATCAAAATGTTTTATTCCAAATATCCCGGTATTGCTAGAGTCAATTTCTTTTCTCACTTTTTGCCATCAGATTCTGGTAGACCTATACTTACGTTAATGTAAAGAAAAAGATTTTCTCAGTGATTTTTGCAATTTTTTGGTTGGTTAATAATAGTAAACATTTGTATTTTATTAGGTAACATTGTTTTGTATTGAATATTAGTAAATCTTCTTTTAATTTCATAAGCTTCTTTCATTGTAGTCTGTGGGCAAGTTATAATTATTTTTTGCTAAGTTAAGTAAATAACTACATTAATGAGATAATTTAATATATTAAATTATCTCATCTCAAATTATAATTTGTAGAGATAATTTAAGAAAATGGTTACTTAATTTAAAAGTAAAATGGATTGGACTGTTAAACTTAAGTTCATTCTCCTCTGGTCTAACTTAAATATCTTACGAGGGTTCCAATTACTGAACCTAATATACCTACACACTAAAGTAGATTAAAGATAGATTTTATTGTCTGTACTTACGCAGACTTTTTAGTACTTATTGGAGCATGTAGAGACCTAGAGGTCTTAACTAGGTACCTACCTATTGTAGGTGAAAATGTAAGTCACCTTAGTACCTACTTTATTTTGAAAACGAAAACAGTAAATTCTCTCACCATCCATACTAATATTATAAAATATACGAAAATGCGTCAACTGTTACCTCTTCATAATTTGACTCTTCACAACCATTGAATCGATTGTGGTGATATTTGGCATGGAGTTCTTCTGGAGGGGAATCCCAGGAACGGACATAATATAAGGTTACCTTTAGCCTGTAGTCATAACTTATATCTATACACGTAAAATTTTTATTATAGACTAGCCGTTGCCCGCGAATTCGTCTGCGTCAGTATGTAACAAACATAGATTTTCCCCATATTTACCCATATTTACACCATTTTCCACTGATTCTTCCACCTATTCGTCGCAGTATTATGTCACATTATAGCAAGAGCCTTCCATAATGGACTATGCAACACAAAAATAATTATTATGAATTGGAAAATGTAGTTCCTGAGATTAACAAATTAACACAAACAAACTGTACGGTTTGAAAAAAACTCACTGCCAAGAATTAATTTTCTTGACTATACAATGTGCGTAATTAGAATAAAATCTACTGCAAGACGCAAACTACCCCAACTATAAAATATTCAATATTTTAATAAAATCCTGCAGCCAAACATTAATTTACTCAACTGTACAATTTTTAAAATTTGAGAAAAACCTCACTTTTAAACATTAATTTCATTTTAACCGGCTCTACAATACGAAAAATGATAATAAAACCCACTGCCAAATATATTGCATTTCCCTGACTTTACAATGTGCGTAATTTTAATGAAATCTACTACCATACATTAATTTACCCGCCTGTACAATGTGCAGAACATTGGAAATAATTAAATAACAACCCACAACAAATAGGAATTTTGCCGACTTTACCATGGTTCATTATTTTAATCTAACCTCGTGATAAACATACATTTTTCCTACTACAAAATGTGCAACATGTTAATAAAACCCACCGATAAACATCCGCGACTTTTACAATAGTAAGCAAAATATTAATTAAAGCCACTGCGAAACATTCGTTTTCCCGACTTTACAATGTGTATTATATTTTGAGTTTTCTGTCATACATTAATTTCCTCAGTCTGTGGTGGTTTAGGCGGTGCACGCCAGAGTAGCTCGCATAGATTTTGTCCTACTTGATGATATTTAAGATATAATAATATGATATGATAAGCTATATATTATTGTAAATTTTTATTAAAATTTATTCAGTAGTTTTCACGTAAAAGTGTGACAAACATAAATACATACAAGCTTTCGTATTTATAATATTATTTTGGATGAATAGTCAATAGTTTAACGCGGTTTTCGGTACTGAAATAGTACGGAACCTGGCGACCTGGAAAATATTGGCGCGTGCTAACCGCGCGGCGCTCACGCTGAAATGTGCCACTTTGTTACTTGGTCATGGTACTTTTAACCAACTGCGGTACAAGGATAGTAATGATTTTGCTTATTTTAACTGGTGATCTTATAGAGTAGGCTTCTTAGTGAGGATTTTCTTTAATTTTACACCCAAGAGACTTAAATAGGAAATACCCACAGTAGATGTATTCATTAACCAATTTGCTTATCAAATCATCAAATAACACGTTGAAAGTTTGATTCATAATATAATATAGTAATAATATCTATGGATTTAAGAGAAATAATGAAAAACAGCTGTATAAATCTTAATTTAAAAAAAAACGATTTTTCGAAGCAACAGTGTTACCTTGTCTTACGTACGGTTGTCAGACGTGGTCTATAAGAAAAGAGGAAGAAGAATCAATCTTGGAGTTTTGCCGGGAATGTGAAAGAGTGATGTTGTGTTTTTGTATTATTTTCCTAAAATTAATGTGTTAACTGGGTTTTTAATGTGTAATATTGGTAGGATATTAACCATTAAACATATTCGTTATCATGCAATTGCCGGAAAGTGATACAACATCCAGAAACGTGCTATTTTGTGTTCCCTCCAAAACTCCAACGAAAGTTTCAGTAAAGCGCCTACCACTTTACTGAATCGACCGACATGACTCCTTGACTGTATTGACTTTTACTCCGACTTCGACAAGACTTTTGACCTGACGATGTAGAGGAACGATGCCGAAAATTGTACACAAGAAAATTGTTTTCCCGCCATATTTTATATACTTGACACTGGCCATGGTTAAAAAGCCGAGCGCCATAATTAGAAAAAAAAAGAGGTAGAAGATAAGATTGCTATCTGTCAACGTAAGATGGAAAGAAGTATGCTAGGAATTAAATTATCTGACAGAATTCGTAACACTGATATCAGAACCAAAACTAAAATTACAGATGTTACTAAAATAATCCGAACACTTAAGTGGCAGTGGGCTGGACATGTTTGTAGAATGAAGAATAGATGGACAAAACGGTTGACAGAATGGATACCAAGAAACATAAAAAGAAAAAAAGGCAGACCCAACAAACGATGGAGAGACATTTTCAGAGACAGGTGAGGAAATAACTGGATGCAAGTAGCCCGAGAAAGAATTATTTGGAAGGATTTAGGAGAGGCCTACGCCGTAGAGGCGACTACTACCAAAAATTTTGCTACATAAAAAAAAATGTAATATAAAAAATATATACTTAGATTTATAGTTGAAAATTCTACAGTAAGAGAAATGAATATTTTTGTTATGTTTAGTTAGTGAAATTGTGTTTAGTCTCTAGTATATTTCTGTAAATTGGTGGTAGGAAAATAAAGGCTATTTTTATTTTTATTTATTTTATTTATCTATGGACGCTTCACACCACGTCAGTCTGGCCCCGTGGTAAGTACCTGAAGGACTTGAATTACGGGTACCAAACAACGGAAATATATTTAATACTTTTATACTATACATATATTTAAGATTTTTATTATATGATACACATATTTAATACACATCCATGACCCAGGAACTTTTGAAAACATTTTGTTCCGTCGGCGGGATTCGAACCCGCGACCCCCGGCTTGAGCTACCAACAGCCCACCAACAGCCCACCAACTGAGCCACAGAGGTCGTATAAATAAATTAAATAGGTAGGTACTAACATTATATAGAAAGTGAGTAATGAACAAACAGTACTGTACAATGACAAAACTCTGCATAAAATACTAAACTAGGTGTACAAGGAATACTCAGAAGATTGTAAGCGAAATAAAAAAGAAAATTTAATAAGTAGAAAGACGAATATAATTATTATTTGTCACCGCAAGTATTTCTTTGTTAGTAAGATGATTAAAATAATCACGACTCTAATACTTTAGTAATGAGACGTTCGCTGTCGCTAATCGCGTAAAGGCGGGCGCAAACTATACGATTGTTGAAAGTAAATATGAAAAAGTCATGCCATCTTGCTATTTCAATCCAACGTTAATACAGATTCGATCCAGTCCGGATCCTATCAAATAGCAAAATAGTATTATCATAATATAAGACAAACATCAATCGCATGTGATTTTTGGAGTTCGACTAATCAAAAAGCTTTAACATTTTAATATGATATCATTGTATGGTTTTGTTATAGCGAAACTGCATCGGAACCCAATCAAAAATGCATTGTAAGATAGCAGAATTAACAGATAACGATGGATCGCAACGATCGCAAGTGAATGACCACCCTTACAATTATTTAACGTTGCGCCCGGCCTAAGCTAAGTAACAAGTGCCTAGGCCCTAGCAGTTGTCAGGCTGCACTGTCATTTGCGAGCGCGGAAGTGCTAATAAAGGTTCGGTAACTTTAGCGGCTTTGTTCATTAACTTTCTAACTACGGCTAATTAAACACCTGTGTCTTAACGTATTTAAGTTCAAGTCTCCAATTCTCACAATGTCTTCTATTTCTAAATTCTCTCACAGTATTTTTCCGTAAATTTTTTAACGTTTTCTTTACTAATTTTCGAAAATCTCCTAAATAAATTAAGATTTATTTATTTTTATTTTCAATCCTTTTGCGCAAACGAAAATCGTTGAAGTCAAGGACAACATTACTTTAGGTACTGTACAGTTTAAACTCTTTCTTCTCTTATATAGAACGGTTACTAGATTTATATTGTTGATTTAAAATTGACACAAAACCTTTTGCCATGACCAATGCTATCGTCTTCTTGAGTAAGTAACATGTAAGTAAGTAGGTAGCATTTTACTTTAGACTACCCATAGGCCATATTAGCCCATACCTACCTATAGGTTTACGATTTATCAGAATAATACTTGAAACAATACGGACAAGTGGCATAGATTCCTCATTAGTGTCATTCCACAAAATTTCCTCGTTTCCGTCACAAATGGTCACCGCAATTACCATATTTCTACTAAAATTGACACTTGGTGATGCGCCGGAGTCGTCGACCTCAAACCATCCGGATCTAATTACCTAGTGTCATTAACATCGGTACGTCCGCCTAGGAAATGGAATCGAATCATTAGTAGTTTGATCACAAAAAAGATTTAATAGAAATATAATAACGGAGAAGAAATTGTAAAAAGATTGTGGGTCTATCGAATAATTGGCGTTGTCGATACGGCCGGTAATGGGCCGACGTGACTGTCTTGAGTTAGTACAATTTAGCATCCGACTCTGGAATGTGCGAAATCGGTTTGTATTGTAATCTAGCTTATGGCTTTATAATTATTGTGATGCCGTAATTGTGTATTGTTTTGTAATTGCGGCAATGATGTTTAATGTCTACGTGTGGATTGTCGTGCTTTATTGTATGTAATTAAAGAGTTACTTCACTCATGAAATTTTCCGTCAGCGCTGTTTAGGCTGGCCACATACACATGCTTTCCGTATTCAATTTCCTAATGTGGAATTACGATTGGGAATTCCGTGAGATTGGCGCAAACGTTCGTTTTTTTCAAGCCCAAACGCGCCGGCTTGCACTTGAAACGTACAAACGGAATTCTTTCCGTTCCGAAAAAAGCGAACGTGTGCGCCAGTTAATGTATTTTCTACTGATACTATGTCGGTCGATAATCGAATACGGAAACGTGCGTATGCGGCCAGCCTTAATGTATTATTAGCATAATATGACAAGAGATGTCACTTGACTCAAGTGACATCTCTTTTCCGTATTCGATTTTCGAATTCGTTTACCGTTTTTTTGAATGCATAAAATCAGTAGAAAATACATTAACTGGCGCACACGTTCGCTTTTTTCCGAACGGAACAAGTGACTTGAGGATATGTATTTGTAGCGAGAAAGAGCTCCAAGTATCAATGTGGAAAATAAAATATATTATGTAAACCAAGTCTTTCAGTCATTTCTTCAAGCGTTGTTTAGTGTCAGTAAAGCCTTTTAGGTATAACTAACGCATAAATTGGTTGCTTTTTACTAACCAATGGATTATGTTTGTATCGGCGGCACTCAGAGTAAATGATAACTTAACTTCAATTTTATGAAGATTTTTGTCATAAACTTAGTACATTTTATGTCAAGCTCTTATTATTTTGATTAAATTAAAGTTAAGTACTATCGATAAATGTCTGAGTACGGCAGTTAATTTAAGAATAGGTGAAGGGACGCTCTCAGCTGTTTTACACAAAGTTTCCAATATCAGAGACAACATATTTTGTGATTTTGCCAAGATTAAGATCATCTTGTGGTTGATTTATTAGTCCTTTAAGCTTGTGTAGTTTTTAGCTGCTCTATTTGGGTTGCTAGACTTATACTTAGTTATTTCAAAACAGTACCTATGCAAAAGATAGTGTGACGTTTCAGGTTTCTAACGTGGCTCTCAGCATTTTAAGCAAATAAGACCCAATTTCATCAACGTCTGTTAGTGATACCAGCTTGTTAAAATGTCATGTCTTCTCTTTCATTCATATGAAAAACGAAAGAGGTAACGTGATAAGACTAATTCGAGCATTAACTTTAACAGTCGTTAGTTAAATTGGACCTAGGCCTTGGGAGTATCTAGCCCAGGGGTCACCAATTAGTTTCGCTCGGGGTCCGTTTTAAGAAATAAAATTACCTTCGCGGTCCACACATTAAAAAAAAAAAAAATAAACAAAATAATATGTAATTACGAAAATTACAAAGGTATTTGTTTGTATCAATGAGAAAAGTGACAATTATTGTTGCTACTGTATGTTGTTCATCAGTATATCGAGACCGAAATTAATTTTTAACGCACACAATGGGTCGGCGGCGGTCCGGATGCGGACCGCGGTCCGCCATTTGGTGACCCCTGATTTAGCCTCATTTTTCTCATTTAATAACCCTGATAACAGTTATGCGACAAAAAATCTTTTGTACTTTCACAAAAAGTATACGTTTCAAGTAAGCGTACGTCTGTATGATTGTTATTCAAACAGATAATTAGCTGGTTGTATAACGGAGGTTTTTTGATCTTTTCATTGATATCAGGTAATTTAATATTTTTTGTAGCCCAAGTGAGTGGGTTGCTCAATAGATCTATCGATTACCTTCAAACACAATGGAGCGAGTAAAAAATCGTGCATGAAATTCATCCCCGACTACTGTAGGGCTTGTTATGTTAATACGAATTATATAATTCGAGGAATTGAAGATAGCAAATTAATTATATCGCATAAATCAAAGATCAAGAAGAATCCATACTAATGTAATAAATGCGAAAGTGTGTCTGTCTGTCGGTATGTTACCTCTTCTCCCAAACCGCTGAACCGATTTTGCTGAAAGGTATGGAGATACTTTGAGTCTCGGGAAATGACATAGGATACCGGACAAGTGTTAACTTTGTTAGAAATAAATATTTTGATTTTTGATTTTGATTTTTGACAAACGAATTTTGGTGCAACGGATTTGCGGACGTCATCTAATATGACATAATATATCAAGCATACTCTTTAATAAAATCGTTCAATTTAAGGTTATAAGATATAGAGATGTCGCCTTAAAAGATTTTGCACAGTAGGTAAATAGGCTCAATAATAAACATTAAGAGGGAACGCGGGTACAGTGGAATTTAAACGAATAAACTATTGCCATCACGCTTCACCATGCGCCGGCACGTGTATTGTGATAGAGACAGATACAGTAAATCGAGGTAACGTATTCCTCTGATTCCTCCTTCAAAATAGAGCCTATCTAATTATTTTTTTAAAATATATTCAGGAAGAGTGAGTCTATGCCTCTACATTTTTATTTTATCTTAAAGATCTTTCGAAATTGTTTTATGGTCGGTGGATTGGCGGGGTACGGGGCATTCATTTTTTGCGATTTTTGAAGGGTCATATTTTTTATATATTAGTAAATTTAGAAAAAAATCAAACGTAGAGGCATAGCTTTAACAGATCCCAATATTGCATAAAAAAATCATTTGTCTAGACGCATTGTCCTGGGAGTAAATTGGGGAATACGTTTGTATGGAAAAACAGTGTTAGCGTATCCTCTTAACTGCCAGCGTTATATGAATTAGGAAAACCGGTCGATTTAATTGTTTTAATAAAGTCTATGCATAACAGGCATCTAAGTAATGCAATTGGCAACTATCTGAAGTTATCTATACGTCTATCAGAGACTGAATTCTCAGTAAGTTTTAATGAGAATTGAGTTTAGTGATTCACTTTTACTGGTACTTAGGCCCGTATTTTTGGTCAGTACTTAAGATGCGACCCGGTCTCAAGACGCGGTTCGGCTCTGTGATTGGTCCAAATTTTGACAGCCAACCAATCACAGAGCCTGAACCGTGTCTTGAGACTAGATGCATCTTGAGTACTGACCAAAAATACGGGCCTTAGTTACGTACATGATAGTTTAGTCACAAATCACAATTCAATGGATATCATGTCGCACTTATATGTTGATAAGCTCTACATATTTTGCTCTTCATACCTACGAAAGATGTCTTTCTACGTACCTACTCTATCTTATTTTCAATATGTAATTTCTAAAGAATATCTGCATGAACCAGGTTGCGGGCATTTCTAGGTAAAGTATAAATGGTATAGCAAACTGTAGAGTATTTAGAGTAAGTTATTTTTCAATCTTCTATTGTTTGTTTGGTGTCAGCTAAATCTGTATAGGTATAGTCTGTCAAAAAAGTGAAGAAATTAAAAAGTGGCAACATCGTAGTCATCCCTTTCAAATCAATCTAAGAAAAAAGGGATGACACTACGATGTTGCCACTTTTTAATTTCTTCACTTTCTTGACGGACTATAGGTCATATAACTACGTACTGTATAGCAACTTATCATTTTATAGATGTAGCTAGGGTTTTCACAGAGTATACTCTTTTAAATATTCGTTCATATACTTCACCTGTATTAATATAATCTGGAAACAGGACTCGCTCGTTCTGTGTCGTCGCATGCATAAATAATAAAAACTTAGGATAAAGGAACCAAGGAAAACAAAAAAGAAAACATAAATCATAATATAAATATTGCATTTATTTCACTGGATTCTGCAATCATAACGATAAAAATAACGGTAATACTATTCAGTGTATAAGTCTTCTTTTGTCGATAGTGTACACTGTTACGGGGCTTTAGTTAAGTCTATTTAAAAATAAAATATGTATAACATTAAATGCACTTTGCATACGATTATTTCAAAAATAATAAAATTATTTATATCGTTTTCGAGGTGACAGTGTCTAGTCCAGCCGATATACATCGGTACATATGAACTTATACAAAGAAAAAAATAATAAAATAAAACTAAAAAATAACCAAAAACAAATACAAACATAACATCAAAATAAATAATAAAATCGATATGCAAACAACTGCTATGTAAGATGTGGGGTTCAAAGGGATTTGCATCAAAATGGTGAAAATCATAATTGTATGTGTAAGCTAAGACGGCGGGTTTTGTATGGGGCCGCCTGCACCCGCGGCGCGTGCGCAGTCTGCGCGCGCCTGGGGCAGCGCACGCTCTACTTTGTACGTACGAAATGCATCGCCTAAGTCATTTAAAAAAGAAAATATTTGCATATCCCCTAACTCCCCAATTCTTATCCACTTTTATGTTAATGCCTCGGAAGAATATCGACCCCGGCCCCACACGATATCGAATTCATTATCATGTAATATACGACCTCTTGTTATGTCTGCATTTATTTTTGTGCATAAATAGTCGTAGGGAATTACAATATTTAAGACACATATCACATAATATTCTTAACACGCCTCTAATGTAACAATATATTTTCGTTCGTGATGTATATTTTTTGCATTTTACAACTCCTACTTCTCCTACTACGCGACTATTTACATCGTAAGTCTATATAATAATTTACAAAACATCGTAAAAGGCACCTTATTCGACAGGAGGCATTTAAATTTACATATTAACTAAACGTTTATTTTCTCTAAAATATATAATTTGGTTTTGATTACAAATCTACAACAGTTATCGATTTCCTATAAACTAGTAGGAGTTTAAATATAAACAACTAGGAAGAATATGCGACGTATTGCTAGTGTTATGCTAACTATCGTAGTGTTGGTTTTTCAATGCGACCGAATAAATATTCGGAGATATCTTCCGAAAATTCTGAGAAAGCTGATTGGCGACATTTAAATAATTGATTATTCATGGGAGCGTGCATGTGCGCCGGCCTATTACATATACGATGTCCTTCACGCGTCCTAACCCCTACCATTGTATGTTCGTTTGCATTTGAATACCGGCCTATACAGGGACGCCCACTGCGGGCACGCCTTTCGCGCCTCCGATGACAACCTCCTCTACAAACCTAATCAAGAGCAACGATCGTTTCGATCGTGTTTACATAAGATGTGATGTGTCATTGGTACATTTAAATTTCAGACGAAGACTGATAAAATCGAGATAACAACTAAACTAAACTAAAACGCAAACCTTAAAGAAAATATAAATGATTACATTGCAAGTTACATTGATTTTTAGAGGAACGAACAGTGATTGATTAAAATAATCGCCTTTATAAAATAGATTAAAAACCTTTAAACATTAAAATAAAATAAATTTTGGATTGCTGGGCAAGCATCAAAATATTAAGTAGGTCTGTTTGAGACTAAATTTTGATTGACTTTACTGCTAAATTTACAATGATACAAATTATTAACGGCTCAAGAAACAAAGTAGTAGTAAATGACTAGTCTAACAACATGCAACTTCGGATCTGTAATTAAATGCGAAAAATACTTTGACGTTACTGTGATAATATATGTATCGTACTTTAAATGATACTAACATAACTTATATCCTCGTAATAAACTTAAAATTATCATTGAAATATCAACACCAGTCAGCATACACACTACAATTCTCTCTACTATCTAAATTATTTACAGAAGCACTCACTAATAGGAAATTTTCACCGACAGTGCGCGAGACGAGATTTGTTCTGTACCGAAGTGGAAAACAAACCTCGTGACGTCAGCCGCGCTCTACTTTCAAAAGGTCCAAAGTCGCATAGTGCTCGGGAGCGCTAGACGACGGCGACCACGGTCAAGACGTGCACTCACCATTGCCGGCCAGATGCGGTCGCAGGAACGCGTTGTGGAGGTCGCTGCCCAGGCCTCCCTCCAGCCGCGCCGCCATCTGCATGAGGGCCAGCGTACTGTCCTCCCCCGCACTCGCACTGTTCTCGATCCGCGCGCGAACCGTAGCGATATGTCCCCGCGAAAACACGTGATCCTGCACTGAATACTTGTGATTGTACTTGAAATCACAAACGGTACATTCCTCGGGGGGTTGCGCGTCCGACACCTCCGATAGACCAGCGGCCAGACGAGCCTTCTTCTCCTTGGCCCGGGCGTTCTGGAACCACACTTGAACCACGCGCTTCGGCAGGCCGATCTCTCGGCCGAGCGCCTCGCACTCCGCCATCGTCGGAGTTTTATAGTCTCCGAACAGCGATTTCATTATTTTCACTTGTACTGATGACATCTGAGTGCGGAACCTTTTGCCGGGAGGTCGGGGTGTGTGAGGTTGACCCGCTATCGGCGAGGTGGGTTCGTCCTCCTCGTAGAACTCCATAGTTTCGGATGCCGTGTCCGAGCGTTCGTCGGCGTCGGAGCCCGGGCGCGATAGGTCGACCGGTTTACTGAGGTCCAAAGGTATTTCAGGTTTCCCGGGTTCGTGACTTCTTTCACTGTTTTCGGTGCTGCCGCCGTTTTGCTGCGCTGTCGCGTGAGCCTGCAGTTCGCTCACGTATCTCTTCATCGACTCCTCACTGTACTGCTTGATAAATTTCTCCATGTCTGAATGAAAGGGTGGAAAAATAGGGGGCAACATGGGAGCCCCCGCTTGGGAAAAATTTTGCTGCCGGTCACTTTGTTGGGAGCCGAAGCTAGGTGTGGATTCAGTACTTAGTTCTTCATCGGGCAACGCGTCAACGTTGATCTCACCACGTGCACACTGGTCAGCGTGCTTCGTACTTAAGTGACTCTCTAGCGCGCTCTTGACTTTGAACAGTGCAGGACAAAACGGACAGCGTTTGTTTATTACTTGTGCATGTGCTCTGAACTGTCCTTTTCTTTCACGCGCTCTTGTGTTCTGAAACCAGACTTGAACTACTCGCTTTTTTAAGCCAACTTCGCGTGCAATATTTTCCAACATTTTTCTTGATGGGTTCGACTCAATCTGATACTTTTGATACAAGTAATCTAATTGTTCCGGCAGAATAGTCGTCCGCAGGCGTTTATCTTTTGGCTGTTCACCTGTTTCTACTTCTTCGAACTCATCATATTTTCTTTTAGACACCTGTTGGTTTAGCGCTGCTACCAAAGGATGACGAGCCTCGTCATTATTAAGTGAAGCATTTAGCTGTTGCAATTGGGCATGCTGTTGTAAAATCCCAAATGGAGAGTCGGGTGGATAAGTGGGAAATAAGTTTGGGTTCATGATATGAACCAGTTGATGCTCCCGCCACAAATCAAATCTAGGGAAGACTAAATTGCATTTATCGCATTGGAAGTTACCATCTTTCTCCTCTCGTGACTGCTGATGTGTGAGAGGCGTAACGGGAGTATGTGGCGTGGGCGGAGCTGGTGACACGGGATAGTTTGGTGCTGCAGGCGTTGGGGTTCGAGGTGGTGCCGGTGACACTGGCACATGCGGAACGTGATGTTCTACGGTACTTGAATTTGAATCTTCGCTGCTTAGAGTAGCAGCAACTTGAGCTGCAGCCGCCTGCGCCTGCGCTGAACGTTTCGCATCCTCTTCCTTAAAACAATGTGTCTTCTGGTGTCTAATCAATTCATAATAACGTTGGAATACTAGTTGGCACTTCTTACATTGGTAGTTAAGTCCTGGCGTTCTTTGAAATCGGTTCGCATCGTCCATCGAGCCTGCTGGTGGATCTGCGGCTGGCTGATTTTCATAAACTTTTCTTGCCTTCTGACGTGCATTTTGAAACCAAACGACGATAACTCTGGGACTGAGACCCAGAAGCTTTGAAAGATATTCAAGATCATCATCTTTTGGATAAGCATTATTTTCAAAGAACTCTTGGAGGACTTTTATTTGGTAGTCCGTGAATCTAGTTCTGTTGGCGCGTTTGCCTGAAGACCCCGAGCTGTTGGATCCGTTCGAGTTGCCCCCGGAAAGTCCGAAATCGGCCGGTCCCCTGCCAGGACTGAGGCTGCGATTTGGGGTCAAAGGTAGGACATTCGGGGGCGCGGAGTTTGGGGACGCGAAGTTAGTATTTAGTTTTGGTGGCAACATCGATGGGTGCGTCGGTTGCGGTATGCTCGTCGCGGGTATAGAATCCAGTTGGGATTGAATCAACGAATTGAGCGAAATATGAGGCGGTGTATGAGGCCGCGACACATTCTGGTGGTTCTCCGAGTTGTTCATTAAAGCTGGGCTTTGGGATGGTGCGTTGGGAAACATATAACTTCTGTCTTCCTGGTGTCTATCATCGTAGGAATTATACTTTTCTTCCATTGTTGGTTCATCGGGCTCAGATTTTAAATTCATGATCTCCGGATGGTTAGTCATCGGCATGTCCTCAGTTTTTGCTTTTTTTTCGGGTGGGGGTTTACTCTCATCAGAACTTATAGATGAGTCTAGTGGAGTGACTTTAGCTTCTCCAGTTTTTTCGTACTCCTCGAGGTTCAGGGTGGTCGATGGTGGATTATTGAAATTGTAGGGAGAATCCTTGTTTCTCTGACGTTCTTTGAAAAGCGTGTTTCTGAACCAGTGTTTGATGACTTTGGTGGCGAGTCCTGACTGTTTCGCCATCTTTGCGATCGCTTCATCACTTGGCGAGTTGTTAATGTCAAAGTGAGATCGCAAAATCTTAAGTTGCTCGTCAGTTATGCGTGTACGAGCTCTCTTTTGACCAGCAGCGGCATTTGCCTGCAAAAATGAGAAATAGGTTAATAAAACTACATTAATTTAAAATTACAATATAATAAAAATATTAAAAAAAATCTTTAAAAAATAATATTATCTAAGTAAATAACATCTCTAAGTTACGTAAGACAGTTAACATAATCGGATCGAGACAGTTGCGACGTTATAAATCCGAGTATTACATAGAACCAGTAAAGAACACAGGAAACGTTCAATAATGACGGTTTAAATAATAATACCTCGTCCCTGTATTTTAACAATGAACCCTCTGTTACTTTGTACAAACAGACAGCTTATTCTTATCTTAGTATATTGTACGTATCTTTCTGATTCGTTATCGAAGTTAGCTCACTAAAGGCAATCGAACACAGTGAATAAATATTATCCCCGACTAAAATATGCTACGTAGGTTCGACTTTTGTATTTTTTCCTCGTGTTATCGAATACTGAGTACAGGAGAATCGTTTTAAAGTATTTGAAGATACCTTTTGGAACACTAATGAACTTTATGGTTTCTACCCAATACCCAATATTTACGAATATAAAACAATTCACCTGTTACACTCGATTTGGGATACTTAAGATTGTAAATACAGTAAAACAAAGAGTAGAACAAAAGTCTCAAGGCACAAAAGGTGCTCTTAACACAAAAGATGAGATAGTAATTTTTCAAAAACTTTAAATGCACTTTTTGGAAGGCACGTATTGTGTTTGTCAAGTACGATTTTAAGTAGCTTACTTGAAAACGGGGAGTGCTTTGTATTATTTTCGAAGATATTTGTCCATCTAAATAAAGTCATTTTAATCTCTAATAGTAGGTATTGTTATTATTTGATACAGCATTTTTGATGCACACTATAATTTTCAATTGAAATGCCTACTCTATTAAAGTTTACATTAGCAGTTATAGGTAAACACTTGAGCAAAGTGTAATTATTATAACAAAAATATAATATTTTGATATGCATATTGTATAAAAGTAAAAACTGGCTCTATTACTATGGAAGTAAGTCTAGAATTTAACGATAAAGATTTGCGATTTATCCCTAATAGTCTAAATTCTTGATGATTCTAGATTAAACAATGATTAACACCAATAAGTTATAAGGTATACAATGTTAAATCAGGCTAGAGTTCTCTAAGTCTCAAATACATATAAAGTGAAATTTTGCAATTAATTTTATAGTATTTGCAAACATTTTAAAT
This sequence comes from Cyaniris semiargus, assembly GCA_905187585.1. Taxonomy (NCBI): domain Eukaryota; kingdom Metazoa; phylum Arthropoda; class Insecta; order Lepidoptera; family Lycaenidae; genus Cyaniris; species Cyaniris semiargus. The sequence continues at coordinate 9,943,415 of LR994560.1, read as the reverse complement.
TATGGTGTACTTAAAAAGTTAATTAATATTAATTTCCATTATTAATGTTCTGTCATTAATCATTATACGATATTAAACTTAAGCGTTTTATTAAATTATTACAAAAGAACTACTGTGAGCTACTACAGTTACGTATAATTTATGTTCTAATTATTATAATTAAGACTAAAACAGCAAGAGACCATCAATTTAGGTTACGAGCTAATATCAAAAATATGCAAATTTAGCAAAGGTAAATTAGCAATATTATTTTCTGATCAATTAATGATTATCATAGTGTAATAATTAAGAACGATTACTCACTTGCTGCTGTTGCTGGATCATCTGCTGTTGTTTTAGCTGAGCGTCGTGGGAGTAGGGCGCCGCCATGGCGTCGAAGGGCGGCGGCGGCAGCATCAGGGAGACCAGCGGGGGCTGCAGGTTCATGGCCGCCAGGGCTCCGACGTTCAGGCCGAGAGGAAGACCGAGGGATAGCATCTGGGCCATCATGGGATGTAGCTGGCCCAGCTGCTGCTGTAGCTGCAGCATGTTGAGGGCGGCGTGCATCTCCTGCACCTGGGCCGCCAGCAGGGCTCCGGCCTGGTTGTCGTTGGGCCCGTTGGTCGAGTCGTTGAAGCTGTCGCCGCGGGGCGAAGACGATCGTTCATCCTGACCGGCCGGCGACTCGGGTCGCGGCGAATTCGGCGCACCCGATTTGCGCTCGTATTCAGATTTGAACTGTTCCGCGAACTGCTCCAAAAACTCCAGCGGAACTTTATCCTTGTGCACCTCCTCACAATGAGTCTTTAACACAAACACACTCGAAAATTCTTTGTTGCAATGCTGGCACGTCGATTTGTTCTCGCCGTCCGGGGGCTTCTCCTCCGGGGGCGGAGGGGGCGGACTCGGGGCTCTCACCATCTCGCGTTCCTCTTGTAATTTGCGCCGCTGATTTTCATTGTATTGCATCACAAGGTCGAAGCCGAAAGTTTCCAAAAGTTGCTTATACATTTGGGAGTTCTTTTTCGGCGCGTTGCCCTTTGACACCATATCGTCCAGAGCCGCAACGTCAACCTCCCCGAGCGGCGAATGGGCGCGCGCATCGTGAAACGGACATGTCGCCCGATGCGCGTCGAGTAGCTCACCGCTATGGAATGGGAGCCGGCAGCGCTCGCACGTGAGGCTACCTGTGTGCGGCGACCGCGGGCTGCCCGGGCGGGCGGGGGGCGAGGAGGGTTGTCCCCCGCTACTCGTAGACGAGGGGGATGTATTTTTCGGTGATAGCACGTCTTGTAATATTTTGGCGGGATCGTTTCTTTCGGGCTGCTCTACTAGAGGCCGCGATAGATCCACGTGGCCCGCCGCGGCGAGCTCCTGTAATTTACCTGCGCGCGTTTGATGTAGGACCGAGCGCATGTGAATGTCGAGCGTGCTGCCCTGCGTGTACGCCACTTTGCATATGTTACATTTGTATCTTTTGCGGTCGTCCTCCTCGCTAGATGTACTTTTTGGCGTAAGGGTCAAATTGGACGGCGCTGTCCCGGCTCCGGGTGACACCGGCGGGTTGTTATTGTTTTGTTGTTCTTGCATGGCCCTTTTTAATTTATGCAAATGACTAACGCTGTTGTAGTGCACGAGCAAAATGTTTTTTTGTGTGAACGATTCCTTGCATACGTCACATTTGAATGGCCGGTTAGGATCTAGATACTTTTCCATGGGATACGTCAGCTTCTCGCCTTTCCTGTGCAGGAGGGTTTTGTTATGGGCCGTTAGGTATGATTGGCGAGTGAATGCCACTTTACATCTGTGACATTTATATTTCCTGTTAGGATCGTTGTAGGAATCTTCTGCCATCGCCTGAGAGTTTAGATAATCTTCGAGTAATTGTTGATCTTTGTAAATGATAGAATCATCGGAGTTGTCGGCATCATTGTGACCGGACTCGTCGTTCGCTGTTATACTAGAGTCTCTATCCTCACCCTCGCCTGCCTCGTCATCTGGAGTACGGAGGGCCTCCTTTCGTAGCAAATCAGCTGACGCCGCATCGAGAGCTACACCCTGGTTTCCTTGTAACAACGGGTTTGATGCTAGGCTCCGCTTAAACGCATTCAGTTCCTCCTCAGAAAGCTCGGAGTGTGAAGTTTCGACATGTTTCTGAAGGGCTAAAACAGATCTAAAGCTTCTTCCACACAAAACACATTTTGTCGCGTCGCGTATGACATGATATTGCGAGTGTAGCTGCAGCTTTTCTATTGTTTTGAATGCCAAGCTGCACTGATTGCACCTGTACTTGTACACATGTTTTTCAGACACCGACATATTTGCGATTGAATTACGAGCGTGGGCTTCTCTGAAGTGATTTTGTAAAGCGTGGGCCGCGTCAAAGTATCTGTTACATCCTTTTTTCCAACAGACGTAACCGGGTCCTTGCGGTGTTTGTTTTAGCTCCAAGTGGCCCGATTCATTCTGATGTTGACACAGTTCATCAACATTACGGAAGGTTCGATTGCAGGTCGAGCACCGCTCCATCTCCCCGTCGGCGCTACCCTCGGAACGAGGCGAAGATATTTCTCTCTCGTTCTCCTCTCCTTGTCTCGAATCTTCTCTCTGAGCTTGATTTCCTCCGTTTAGCCAGTGACTCTGGTCGACGAGTAGAAGAAGTCTTTGGAGGCCCTCGGAGTTAACTGAGTGTATTTGCATGACGTGGCGTTCGAGGGCCGGTCGGTCCTTGAAGGCGTCTTGGCAGAGGGGGCAGATGAAGTGTCTTGCTGTGTCTCCATGTACTGTATTGATGTGGGCGTGCAGCCTGCTCTCGTTGTTGCAGGTGAAGTTGCAGTAGGGACAGCTCTGGTTGCCATTAGTGTCTTGATCTTCTTCTTTATCATTGGAAGTCTGTTGCGACTGCATAGGTGTTTGTTGTTGACTTTGTTGCTGCATTTGTTGTTGTTGATGTTCCAAAAACCGCATGACTTTCTGCTCGTTCGTTAAGTCTGGCTTTTGATCAATAGGCTCCTTGGAATCTGCGAAAATAACAAGTTATTAGACTAAAAAAATAAAAAAAATATAATTAAACCGTCTCTAAATAATAATAATAACAGTAAACAATAATTCTTAACAATTAGAAATACAATACATCAAATTAACTCGCGACACACGATAATAAGAAAATCAAAATTTGAACCTTCAACAAACCTTCCATAGCGAAATCTACGAACGAAATGGCAAAATAAATAGAACACCGACCAACAAAACTTACCTAAATCTACGTGAGATTTATCTGCAAAAAAGATTACTTTTATAAATGAAGCTGACTATTGTTCGCCTGCGTCTGTAGCTGAATTGAATTTAAAAATGAAATTCTTCCCATTATGTTACTAGGAAGACCCGTTTTGTTTGCGAGGAGCCCGCAAGACAAAGATACGAGTACGCACACACGCACACTCGGTAACAAAGGACATGAGCGACCGAACAATTATTCTTGATTATTACAAAGGATTCCGTATATAAATTTTGTATTGGATCAGATTTAGGCTAGGGATGGGTCTCGAGAGAATTGGTCAACTCGATGTTATTGTATTCGATACAAAATTGGATGTAAGTTGCAAATAAAAATTCTCTCGCAATTTATAAAATAAACATTATTCAAAACAAATTGTTAGACAATCACTAGTTTAGTCGGACTTCTATCGATCGGTAACCTTATCACAGCAGACTGCATCATAAATATTTAATTCGTGCAAAGTTCAATAATATTTAATAATTATAGGTCTACCAGAAGCTCATGGCAAAAAGTGAGAAAATAACAAACTCTAGCAATACCGGGGTAATTGGAATAACACATTTTGATCCTTTTTTTCCTTATAGCGGCTGATTCTGTGTGTGAAACATGTAAATATAAAAATTTATCCAATGATCAAGGATATTTTTTGAAAATCTGCCATCCAAATTTGCCATCAGATCCTGGTAGACCTATACTACGGGTTTTATTTTTCTTAATACGGGTTTAATTTTTCTTTTTAAATACCAATAACAAAAATAAGAATATCTAACAACCATAATAAGAAGTCTTATATTTTATAATGAATGACACGATTGTAGAGTTATAATACAAGAGATATTTTGTTCATTCGATTATTTACCTAAGGAATAATCGAGTCGTTTCCAATTCCCATCCCTACCGGTGACGGACGATACGTACCGAGGTTTGGACGTAATTATTTGACCAGGGGTATAGCCACCGTAGCGTGTGAAAGCTCCGTATTGTTTACGCTCAAACAAGGCAGGTGGGACGCGCAAAATTCGTTATTATATTGTTACAATTAAGTTTTATAAGGCGATCAAGGGACGAAATCACTTTTGTTAGTCGGGATAACCGAACAATACAAACTGAGACGAATCTTAAAATTCTTGGTATTTTAAATCCGAGTTTTTAATCTTAGATATAGAAATTGAGTAGTAAAATTGTTTGAAGTATTTTTAATTAAATTATAATCATCAACATACTCATACCTAATTAAACAAGTTATAACTCTAGATGAAAATACTAATTTATTAATAATTTTAAGTATAATAAATACACTCATTAATGTTAAAAGTAATAATTATTTAAGCGTTGTTACCTACTCGAAACCCTTGCCAAAAAAGTGAATAGCAATTGTTAAGATTGTAAGGGATGGACCTTTAATTAAAAGTCGAAATTATCTCACAGTCGAAACCTGTCCCCTCTGGGAACGGGTTTCATAGTTTTAGCAGTTAAAACCGTTACATCTAATGAAGGGGGACCAGCAATAATAATCCTCGGCCCTTGGCTACCGGACTTTGACCAGGGACGACTGTCATAATTTGTGACGAACAATAAGTACAATACATACTATTATTGGGAAAGATTTTTCGGATGGTCTTAGGATTTTTTGTGCTGTTGATAGATTATAGCATTTGCATATTAGGGTTTATTAAGATAAGTGTGGAATTGACATAGGTATTTTTTTGGATTCACATCAAAATTATTAAAATAAAGATTACCTAGTTTATGAGGGATGTATCGAAATCTTGTCAATCTATAACTATTCTATCAAGGGAAAACCCAAGTTAAAGCTTTAATACCGTAATTATTAATAAGCATTTTATACGACATGGTAACATGACTGCGAGGATAAGATTTAAATTAATGGTCGTCCAATTATTATTAGGAGTTAGTAAATGTTGGTTTATTGTTACAAATTGATTAATATAAATTCCAATTTATTTAAACCTCCTAAAATAAATATTAGCTCTGTGATAAATTAGAACACACTTAACACAACCAACACAATATTAATATTGTCCAAATAAAATTTCAATAAAAAATTAAATGATGTATTTCTTTATATAACCTCTGTCAGATATAAAAAATATACCTATAGCTGTGGATTTTTATTTAACGATCGTTTGACCAATTTAAGGACAAATTCGAAACAACATTCAATAAAATGACCAATTTTAAGAACACATACTGGACATCTCCGAGGGGTTTAATGTGTGGAAAAAACCCCACAAAAGGGTCCTTTCTATAGATGTCACGTGGAGGCAAAGATTTAGTAAGTTTTACTTGCGAGACATTGTGTCTGGCCCTTTTTGTACTGACCAAGGTGTAAAGGGAATCGTTATAAATTCTGTCCATTCATGGACAGGTAATTAAAAGACCAAAAGACGCAGTCCAAATACTCCGGTTTAAAAGATTTAGTTTACGACTTGCATGGTGATTAATTTTATGTACTCAGAAAGAACGCATGATATATGTTTGAAATATTCCCAAATGCAATAAAAGCTTAGTTTTTTACACTTTTGTGGTTGCTAAAATGTTGTCAAGTGTAATGCGATGGCAATTATTCTTTATGTGTATTAGTAAACGGATAAAATTCTTTAGGAGGACTAACTAAGTTTGCGTCCATATTTTTGAGCAAAACTTTTTGCTCTGCCTCACATTTTATATCGAGCTAGGCCGATGGGGTCTCGCTAGCTATACAATTTAAATCGCTACAGTAATTTAAATCAAAGTATTCGACTTAAGTAAATCGATGCAATAAATTGGGATTAAACGACCGTCTTGAATTAACGGTAAAGCTCCGAGTAGGGCACGGTAGATAAAACTCGATACAAACACCTAAATTGAATTAAATTAATTATTTTAATACGGGCATTCGGTTGAAATGAGAATAATTGAATAACGGTCGAGTCGTTTAAAATGGATTTGCAACATTAATGATAGAATAAAAAATGTAGGAATCAGCTAAAATTATAATTGAAGGTAAAATTACGCGTAATGTTTTTTTAATTATACCCCTTAATAACCGCTAGAATTTGACGCCACCGGTAATTAAGGTTCGTCGCCATTTTCCTGTGACGGGACATCAACTCAATACATTGATCTCTCCTCACCTCTCCTTTTAAGCTATCTCCTTTCCACCCGACCTTTTATAGCCGGCCGGTGACAATGTAAGATGTAGCTCATCAGCGGACAATCAGCGCTAATGCGCGGCCACATACGTAACGCGTGTCATTGTCCCATACGCTTATGGAAAATTCGCCTTCTCAAATGTTCTACCCGTCTCGGTCGCGGGGCGGGGCCGCCTCGACCAATGACTGCCGCCGACGCTGCGACATCGTGAGGCGTACATTAAAGAAACCAGTTCTAATGTGCGCTTTAAATTAAATTTTGTCCATGTGTAATTATCTCATTATTGTGATTACGAATTCTTCGCTAAACGATCGACGCTTTAAATGGCCACGTTCGAATATAGCTGTGATAATGAACCATCACGTGAGCGACTAACCTTATTACGTCTCGTTGACGAGAATTTATCCCTCACTATGTGCTCCATCCGCGGAGGCTTCGTAAAAAATGCACAACAAAATTGATTAAGGAACGAATTGGTTTAAATTGGAAATCGATAGTGACGTTTCGAAATCACATTCATAAGTCGACTCTATATTATTACTTTATCGATATGAACTGCGGTAATGGTTTCGGTTTAATTTTAATACGATTTTTACTGTTTATAGAATAAATGTTGCGCAATGCTTTCGATATAAAAGTCATAAAAAATGTTTGCAGCACTCTAACTTTAAAATAAATTCATTATATTTTTTAAATCAACTAGAGACATCTAGCGGCGACGAGCAGACATCATCGAGTGAACTGCGCACGCGCACCTAATTACGCTCTGTTAGTTTTTATGGCACATTTAGCGAAGTTTTTGTGACATTGCCTTTATTCCTGCGTAAGATATCATTAAAACTTGTTAGTAGTTACTTAAAGAGACAATGACTCGAGGAAGTTAAATTACAATAATATTAACAATAGAGTGGTCACGGTTGGTGAAACATTGGTGGCAAATGCGCGAAACAATTTCCGTATAACTAGTCTGATTATCTCGAAAAGAATGTAAGAAATGTTAGCTCCTGTCTCATAACTCAGCTGAAGGTTTGTTGAGGTTCTCAATCGGTAATTTGCTAAATTAAATGTTTTAATATACATTATAAGTAACTTACCATTGTCTTGCTGATCGAATGGACTTGGCAGCTCAGGCGGCTGAGGAATAACTTGGAACAGCTCAGCTACATCAGGCGTTGGATCTTTGCCTTCAGATCGTCGTTGAAGTTGGTGGATTTGCTCCATTTGCAAGTGCTTTACGGAGCGCACGTGCTGCAGTAGTGGCAAACGATGTTGGGTGCCGAAGCCACATAGTGCACATCGGTAAATACGTGGTCGTTCACGCGGTATCCTTGATGCGCAATCTCTCAAATGTCTTAGCAGTAGCGTCGCTGCTTCGTGTCTCGCACCGGCAGCGTGAAGCTGCAGTTTGTGCGCCGAGTTTGTGTAGTAGTCGCAGGCGCAACATCTGACCTGAACACCGCCGACGCCCGCACCACCTGTTCCAACGCCTCCGCAGAATTTCAACTTCCACTCGTTTCTGGGACCACCCTCTTTAACGTGGTTGACGTGCTGCAATCTTTGTAGATGTTTGTCGGTTTTACAATGAAGTTGGAAGTTTGCTTTTAAGTTCGTCTTGTATGTGCAAAGCTTGCAGACGTAGTGACCGGCTACTAGGGCCAAAATCTCTTGTTCTCTTATTTTCGTTCGGTCTTGAGCTAAGTGATGTCCCAAAGCTTCTAACGAATCCGTAGAGAAACAATTGCATATGCAGCAATGAAATGTTCTTTCTGGTTCGGGATCTGCCGGTTCCGGAGGGGGCTCCATTGCTTCTGGGTTTAAGCCGACATCGAGATGTGCTCCTAGCTCTGGTGGTGATGGGCCAGGACCGCCAGTCATTAGTTGGATCATCAGAGCTTGATTGTAAGCCATGTCGGCTAATGCAGCCTCAGGATTTTGTGGAGGAGCATCACCACCGTGGAAATGTAATAAGCTCTCCAGTTGCTGCTGGCTTTGTTGTCTGTGGTGTAGAGCAGATAGTGTCTGCATGTGCTTCACATTTTGTTGCAGTACAAGCATGTTATGGGTATGCTTTTCCGATGTCATGTGTATTCTTAGATTCCTGGCAACGTTTGTTTCGTAATTACAAACATCACATCTAAATGTTGGCTTGGGTTTTTGGCCCAGTGGTGAATGATGAGGCAACGGCGGTTTGTGTGGTCCTGGTGGTGTATGTTGCGTCGGTGGTAAGGTACCTTCTCCTGGATTTCCTCCATTTTGTAACTCTTGCATGTTATTTAAATGTTTGTCTGATTGCATATGTATACTTAGATTTCCTTTTGTCGTAGTAGAGTAATTGCACACTTCACATCTGTAAGGCTTGTACCCACAGGTATATGTCTCACCTCGCGCTAATCGTGGGTGAGGTTGGCCTGCTATACAATAAATGCAACTGGTTTCTGCTTCCGGGTGTTTTTCCTTCATATGTATTTCTAAGGTTTCTTGGTATTTGTAATGCCAATTGCATTTAGGACATTTCAGGGTTTTGCAAGAGTTTCGACTGTGCATACCAGCTAGCGGACCTCCCAATCTTCCTGAATTCAATATCAATTCACATTTCGTACACTCAGCACCAGAAGGTCGCCCTCCTAGATGATCAGGGCAGACTCCTATCGTTGTTCCGCTTAAGAAAGCAGCCGGGGAAGTTTGAAAAGTTGGTGAGGAATTAGGACTAGCACGAGGCTGTATCGAAGCGTTTATTGTGTGTGGGTGTGCCACTGAGATCAAAGAATGTTGAGGAATTAAAGATTCAGTCATTGAACGTGGTGGCCTCCACGCGGGCGGACTTGGCCTTCTTTCATCACATGACCCGTTGGCTAGCATAGAGTCGTTATCTCTATCGGGCGTGATAGCTTCCTGTCGCTTATCTATCGATGGACTGGAGAGTTCAGAAACATTAGCAGGACTGCATGACACTGATGTGCGAGGTGGAGCAGCGGTTCCCACTGGTTCTAAGAACGAAACCAAAGGTTCTTTGTCTTTTCCAACACACTGGATAATTGCTGACGCGTTATCCCTCGAGAGGGCGTCTCTCTCTGAGTCGAGCAACGACAGACTGTGGTCGGCTTGAGCGTGCGCCACAAATGATTTGGCATAACCGAAACTCAATTTACAAATAAAACACATGAGAATGGGTTTGACCGGTACGCTAACAGGGCACTCCGGGATGGGCGAAAGCGGTCTAGGTGCATCTTTTCCTCCTCTAAAACTAAACACTCTATAACTATGCATCACTGGGGCATCGGGTCGCACCCGCGCTCGTTCCGCTGCTAATCTGCCGTAAAGAGCACCATAGAGTGAAGAATTTCTCGAAACGTAGAAGGCGCTGGCTATCTGTGGGAAGTCAAGCGGTCTCTCGACGACGTTACTTTCCCGACTGTCGACTATGCATCCCGGTTCTATTTTAGGTAAATCTGGGAGGCTCGTCTCGCCCTCCGATATCTCGGGATCCTCGATGATGTAGGCGGAACCATCGGGGTTGTAGACGATTTTACCATCGAAGTGTTCCACGTCCGATGACAGAGGAGGAGAGTCTCGTCGCGAAGTGAGGTCGACGGCGTCGGGTGCGGCCGGCGGGGAGGTGGGGGCCGGTGCAGAGGGCGCAGGCGTGGGCGCCGCCGGGGCCGCCGCCGTGTTCCTGGGCTCCTCCTCAGGACTCATGTTCCCGTCGTCGTCGTCGTCAGGTTCGAGCGCCACTGAACTCTGCGGGTCGTCGCGCTTGCGGCGCCGCTTGCGCTCCGGGGGCGGGCCGCTAGCGGGGCCGCCGGGCTGCAGCGGCGTGGGCATGGCGCCGGGCGTCAAGGGCCGGCATCACATGCTCCCCTGGAAAGAAGAGGATAACGTTAGAAATACATTTAATCATTGCACATAATATAAACAAAGGAGTCGAAAAGAAAAAAAAGGTCTGCTTAAGCAAAGTCCCAATTTTCCTGTTTACGTAATTTTTGCTCGCGTTTGTGTAATGTTCGAATGGATGAGCTCCCGCGATCAATGGAGGCGGAAGTGGGTGGAGTCAAACAATTCCGTGAGAATTTCATTCAACTAATCCAACTAGACGTATTAAACACTTCGAATATTGCTAAATACGTTCAACACAGATAAACGTCTGTTCCCGTGGGTAACCCGCACCTAATATTTCAGATGTTTAAATTAAAACGCTGATAATAAATCTTATCAAACGCTTGCGCAAACAACTCCCATCAATTTATCCAAATGACAAGCTGTCAACACTGTCAACTCACATTTTCACAATTAAGCAATGAATATTACAAGAATTCGATAGAGGAATAGGATTGTTGCGTTTATACAAATTTGTTCCTTAAAGTGATCGGCATTAGGAGCACGATTTAAATTATCAACGACTGAAAGTAAATAAAAATATCTACAAAATTCTTATAAGAGGAGATTAACTCGTCATCCCCGTTATCTTGATGTTATCAGAGATACGACGGTACTTATGCGTCCTATAAACATCTATAGAAATTACAGATAGACGTAACTTAAATTTACGATCATTGAAATTCAAAATGAAAATAATAAATTCGCTATAAACGCCGAATTGGAAGTGAAAAGACATAAATATCCGGTTTGGAGGTGTTCAGACTAAATTATAGATCGCGATCGAGTTAGATTAATCTTAGATCGCGAATAATAATCCTGTGACTTTGCCTCTGAGGAAAATCAATGTTATGATCTAGAATCTAGATACATGTAATGTCAAGTAATTAGAACTGAGTATGACTAATTTATGTGTTAATCTGTTTATGAGTTACCGGATAACCGATAAACGACAGACGGGAAATCGCATAATATGAGATAAATATACAAAAAGTGTACTGTCCCAAATGTGAAGGCCTCGGGCGTTCTTTAAATTTTCGGACCGCTCCTTTACCTTGTTTGCAGTGGTAACGGTCAAACTCGGGACCTTGAGCGCGATATAGAATTCCATAACTGAGTCAATATTTATTCAAAATCGCGTTTAAATGTTACGCCTTATGTGCGTTATCAATTCATATAATTGGCTCGGCTGTGTAAATAATATTAAGATTTGATACGGTGGAAGTATGATTAATTTAAACATTTATATTTAATTTCAATTAGATTTTACTCCTTATCGACGCAAAACTACGTTTAAATAAATTTCTTTAAATGATAGGAATGATGCTTATTAAAACATTTTTACTTCCAAATGATGTTCTGAATGAAGTCGATTTTGATAGCAACTGTAAACTTTCTGATGTTCAAAAACTAAATCCAGACGAAACCACAACAACAAAACCCATTCAAGATTTTGTCGGCGCACCAAACAATTAGCTGTCTTTAGAGTCGTTGTAATTACAGTCTGCCAGGCAATTTTTAGATCAGGCCGCGCTAAGTGTATAGACATTATGCAGACGGTAATTAGACTTGGGGTGAAGAGACTTCGATGGTTATAATTTTCTCGGATAATGTCTCCGGTGCTAATATGATCTCGGTATCATAATAATACAAAAATCGAGACACGTTTTGGCAAATGACGCTTACGCAGAAAATTGATGGGAAATAAAAATAAACGTCTCTGACTTTTTTTCGGACCAAAAAAGTAACCTAGCTACATAAATTGTAATGGCACTAATTCTTATTTGATTTAACAAAAAAAAAAACCCAAGCAAAGCTCCTATTTCATGTTTTATGTATGGCTAAGTAATGAAAGATTTCTACAGCATTGAGTCGGGTTTGATTTGCAATCGATACGAGAAGTGTCACTATAATGTTTAATGTCCACGTGCAGCCATTCTCACACAAGCTCCTGTCATTTATACTAACACTAAATATGGAATTATGCACGGGAAATTATAGCGTGGCATAATGTTTAAAAATTCTCATAAGAATCGCACCATGTTTTTTACTTAAGTATATTATTAATAAGAAGGTGTAAATTTTAGATATGGCGAGGTTATTATTTGCAAAAACCATAATTCTCATTCGGAATAAGAATATAAATCAATGGGTATTGATAGAGTCGTATGAGAATCCACTTTTCTTATTGGAACGCCTCATAAGAATTTACACAGCTTTTTATGTACATTTAGTAGGAACGCGTGTTTTAGAAAATAAAGAAATGATACTTAAGTATAGTGATCACTTTGAATTAAACAAGTCTCTATTAGCGTGTAAGTAACAATCGTAAGTAGCGTAAGTAATGTAAGTAGTGTGGGAGCGGATACCAACAAATCGTTTCTCTATTGCCCTCTTGTTTATGGCAAACAAACAACGCTAATTATGCTGTTGAAAGACAGTCCGATAAAGCTATGCATGCTATGTGCATTGTATGGGATATTATGTATGATACCTGCAGTTGAAGATCTATGTAATACGATTGTCAATTTAAAATTTAAAGGAATTGGAATAACGTCTTTTAAATTCTTAGAAGCTCTTCTTCATTATTTTAATTTAATTTAATAATATATTTAAAACAATATCAGCAAATTATTTTTAGGATGAATTCTCGAATGCCTGGAGTTCGACAATTTCTTATTGGCACAAAGGTTTTTTTTTACATAGGTCTCAATTAAAATGGGACGAAAGGTAGCGCGATGCCTCTCGCTCTTTATGTGAACCTACTCGTGGATATACGATGTAAGGTGAGGTAATTGAAGTCTCGTTAGAGGTTAAGAGAGCCTTACAAGCAAAATTAATACAATATTCAATATACATTATCCGTGGGAACATTATACCTCAAGTTATTTCAGGGTTTTAACGCATGTATTAATTTCGAGATAATTATTTTGATCGGCCCCAATTACTCTAAGTGGATGTGGGTTAAGATGGAATTTAAATTTAAAATTCGAACGTTCTTCAATCTGTATAGGATCTAGATTTAAATATTAACAGCAACAAAATTAAATAAAAAATAAAAAAAACTATTGTGTAGTAAACACGCTGAATTAAAAAATATATTATAAATAAAACTTAACTTAACTAAACTTTTATTTTTAGGGTTCTGTACCCAAAGGGTAAAAACTGGACCCTATTACTAAGACTTCGTTGTCTGTCCGTCTGTCTGTCTCCAGGCTGTATCTCAAGAACCGCTATAGCTAGACTTCTGAATTTTTTACAGATTGTGTATATCTATTGCCGCTATAACAAGAAATACTGAAAACAAAATAAATTAATATTTAAAGGGGGGCTCCCATACAACAAACGTGTATTTTTCGGCCTTTTTCGCTCTATATCAATAATGGCAAGAGGTAGGCACTTGAATTTTTCACATATTCTTTTGTTATATGTGTATTTTAATATTTAATAATGTTAAAATAAAATAAAAATTTCCCATACAAAAAACACAATTTTTAGCCTATTTTTGCTCTCTATCGGTCCGGAACCCTTCGTGCGTGAGTCCGACTCGCACTTGGCCGGTTTTTTAAATAAAAATATAATATATGTACTAGTTATAATAAAAACAATTATAATATAACTAAACAAAACAACAGCATTTTCTCCCACATAGAATTCTGTTATAGAAACTAATAATGGACTTATTAGAAATGTAATTTTCTTAATGGGATCGGATAAAACATCTGTCATCTACCTGGCACCGACTACTGTGGAGAAAGCGACAATTAAATCATTTTCTAAGACAAAATGAGACGGCAGAAATTGTAATTGTACCATACGTTATACGAGTCTTTGTAATTAGTTGCTCCATTTGTTTAATTATTGCTAATGTGGTTGAGCTTGTGAACTCCGAGACGAGATTTTCTAATTTCCAAACGAGACATGAATTGTAATTCTAGCAATTTTTTGTAAAATAGTTACGTATAATTAAGTATATTCTGTTCTTTTGTTATGTTTTATAAAAATTGTTAATTTCTTTTAATGATAATAGAATTGTAATACTCAATTAATACACTCCAGACAAACCTTTGTGGTTTATGGAGAGTAAATTTTTTAAATACATGTACGATTTATGAAAATAAATAAATAAAACAAACGAAAACAGTAAAATACAGTACGAAAAATAAAATAAGCAATGATGGAAGCCTCCAGGTTGTTTTTAAGTATTTTTACAGAGAAACGAAAATAATGGTGCTGATCATAAGACAAAAAGTGTTTAATGCTCAAAGTAAAAACAAACAGTCAAGCCGTGGTAAGCGATTGGCTACGTAACGGGCGGCTAAGTAGCGACAAACTTACAATGTCGCAAGCTGACCACAGTTTGTTTAGACAACAGCTAATGGTGCTGGGCGCCACGGCATCGTCCGCCTGCGGTAACCACCAATCTGCGCCTATAATTATTGCGGACCCTTCGATACTTACATTTTTTCTCAGCTAATTGTTGCCAACAGATGACTTTTTTGTCGAACCACCTCAAAGAGAGCGGAGAGGCATCAAACGGAGCGTCGAATTTGGAAATAATTATACATAAATAGTCCCTTGAGCGGCCGATTAAGACAATTTCCGAGGCAAATTGCCGCAGACGGGCATAATAGCACACGCAGCTCCGTCATAAATAAATCTGGATTACGTTTCTGTGAGAGATTAAGATTGATTCGATCTCCCGATACCTAAGGAACTCGTGTTAGTGGATCGTTATTTCGTTTTTGTGGCGATGATTCCTTAGATAATTGCGGCGGACAAATTGGCGGGCGTCATTAAAGATATCGGCCGGGTCGGGGTAATTAACGACCGATACGTGGAGTAATTAATTAGTGATCGGGTCGGTCTGGGCCCACAAAAAACAATGACGCGCAGTTTCGGTCGCCGGCGCCGCAGCGACATCCGCCGCGCGCGCTCTATAATTTGGAAGGTCCTAAATTAGTTTTTTAGAGAGCGTGACGAGTATGTCATTTAGGACAATTCGAATCGCATTTCATAATTCCAATAATTGTTGGGTCGACTAAAATGTAGAAAGTTTTATCTTTCTCAAATAGACACAATGCGTTAACAAGTCATACTCGATGATGTGATTGTGAATTACTGTTACAAAACAAGAGAATATTGTGTGTTCTTCTCTCACTATCTTTGCGAGAAATTTTACTACTCTAACGATTTTCTCAAAACATCTCCTTTAAGAACAAATTCTCTATCGATATCTCAGACGAGCTACGCTAGACCTACTCTAATTTTGGTGCTGCCGTAATTACTTTAATTGAACAATCCGGATATAATTACATATTCGGTACGGGCACCGATGGGTTCTCACGGCTAGTACGAATCAATATCTGGATGCGCGTGCGCAATTAAAACCGACCCCACAATCAGACGCCATGTTTGTACACGACCATGTTAATCGCTCAATAATTACATATCAGCCGTACATTCTCGGAAGGCCGATCGGATTAATAGAAGATCGTGTATTATCGTCATCATCAGCATCATCAAGATCATCATCATCAAGTACTATCTCTAAGGGAAATTCATTGTCTTCCTTTCCTTACTTTCTTCCATTTTCTTCAACTTCAACTACTGATAATAAGCAACATATATGGTATCTGTAATGGTATCTTAATAGACTCCTACTGCTTGGCTTAATGGCCTCGTTAGACTATTGGATAAGTTTCTTTAGAACTTTTTTAGACTAATATGGCAAAGGAATTTTCTAAATATTGAATTGAGCAACATGATATTATAATACGTGTTCCATATTATGTTACTTAATGTAAAGTGCAATAACCTCCTCCATTTTGGTAGTGAGTTTAAAATCAATTGCAGTAGTGGTTTTTAATTACGATAATAATTATTATGCCTCTAAATGAATTCTTGTAAATAGTTAAATTAAAATACATCTTTATGAATGCGCGTGCCTTCTTGACGTGACGAATCAATTATAATATAAGGTTAATTAAAGTGTGCATATAAGGCTAGCCTATTCAATTTATAGTAAGTAAGCGACAGAAAATATGCATTGTCTCATGTAAATAAGTTGACATTTGCAACTAGACGACAAGGCCTAAAGGAGCCATAGTGGAATAGTAGGAATCTAGAGTAAAAACAACTATATGTAAACTGTAATAATTAATAAAGATACTTATTATTTTAGAACCCAAAATAACCAAATGTTTCGACGAGCGTGGTTATCGAAGGCTTATGACGGGTTTAATCATTCGAACCGAGAATGTAAGTGTGCAATATTTACAAAAGCAACTCCTCTACAAAAGTCAACAGGCATCCGCTTATAATCAGGTGATCCGTCTACTCGTTCATTTCTATTTATAAAATGTAACAAATATAGTATTTTCTGAGTTGTACCTGTGTATTAAACGAAACAACGTCTTATAAACTTATATTCCTTAAGAATTTCATCTCTGCGTATTCCACCGTGAGCCTCCCTGATATGCGAATATCCAAATTCAATTACTTGGGTTGTCTTCGCTGCACGGGGGTGTAGCGTATATTTTACTCGTATATTAGTGTATATTTTGCTTATTTAAAAGTGTATAACCCAATGTAATGTAGAGTATAAACTATACAAAGATAGGGTGCGAGTGGGGTTGCGCAAAAAATGCTAATTTAAAATTCTTATTGTGTTTTATGCTATCATTTTCATAACAAAAACTGGAGCCGCTGGAGCGAATAATTCCAATGCTTTATTAAGTTTTTATGTAACGCAAAAATTTTAATTTCATAACGATAATCAACTTCACAAAATGTGTCTTTCAGAGCAGAAAAACTGACAGCAAAAGTGCTACCGAATAGTCTAAACATTTTAAATTGAGAGGTTCTTAAAGTGTCGTGCTATCCTTTTTTTTTGCACAAAACAGGGAGAGATAGTGAAACCTAGCGCTTAACGTCATGAAGCTGTTTTATATTTAGAAGACTTGAGATGACCTGTAATCTATTTTCTAGAATGTTAACATTCTACAACAAGATTTAAGACTTCATTTAACTAAAGTCAAGGTTGGAGTGATCTATTTAAATTTGTCACGATCACGATAATCGTGGTGGTTTAAAAAGGTCATCATTAGATTTCGGAGAATTTTTAAACATAAAAAAACGCGTGGAGCTATTTTTAGAAGGGTTAAACTATATGTATGACAAGTACATTATAACCAAAGTTTAAGAACTTAATAACACCTTTACCCCTGTTTCATTCAGGATATAATATATAAATAAAAGTACTATCAGAGAAGTTGATTCCTAGGCAGATGGCGGACCTACGTAATTTGGTCGCGTTATGTCAAATCCATCCGATAGATCACAGCCAACATTGAATTGACATAACGTGACCAATTATTATTGACGTAGGTCCGTCAACTGCCTAGGAATCAATTTCCTCGATGGTACAATACAACGCAATCCTTAGATATTATACAAATAAGGGTATTTAGAAAGCTGACATGTGGGCGCTATATTATAATTTATAATCTATCAACATTTACGCACTTGGTAAAATACTTCAAAGTTATACGATTGTGATCCTTATGGAGTTGAAATAAAGATTCTATTAGCGGTAAAATAACTGTGGAAGGACTTTGTTGTGTTGTTTTATTTACTAAAATCTGAAATGTGTTTAAAAAAATTTTACACCAGACATAATTAAGGCCATCCCCCGAGCAAACAATCTTGACCATACATTTGCCGCATTGCCGAGATCGCATCAAATCCTATTTTTTTACTGATCTTAGTTCAAAATTGACCTAAAAAAATTCAAACTGGGAATATGCAGTTAGTGAAATTGTCGATCTATTGGCGTGTGTTTCAAATAAAAGTAATTTGTAAATACTAGAGAGATACTGAAAGTATGCTTGAATTTTAATAAATTGGTATAACTTTGGAAGCTGATATCATGAGTATAATAAAGAAAAATAGGAAATTAATAACGGGGAAAGGAATGTTAATATAATGAAGATTATTGCTGTATTTTTATTATAATTTTGTAGCTTTCAAATTATGAGTTATAGGGCTCTAAAAACGGTAAATTACGGCATCTCCGTAGGGGGAGCGCCTTAAGGGACCGCACCATTGGTATACTAACAAAAAGTGGCAACATTCCTCGAGATTTCGCGACAAAAACAACAAAAAACAACGACGAGCGAATCGTACAACAAGCGTTAGTCACATAATACAATATGACTATTTAATATCATCTACATAATAAATAAGAAATTTTTTATTGTCTTGAAGAGGGTTTGAAACTACGGAACTGACTGATGAAAGCCACATACATACTATGGACCACAGAGAAGAACATAGACTTATTATCGAGGCCTTATGTATGATTTCTATATAGAATTTAACAATCACATCTAGTATCAACATAAAAATACACAGAATCGTACAGAATACACTGTAATATTTATCAGGTGGTGACAATACAGCACTACAATCTATACTTAATAATATTATAAAGCGGAAGAGTTTGTTTGTTTGTTTGAACGCGCTAATCTCAGGAACTACTGGTCCGATTTGAAAAATTCTTTCAGTGTTAGATAGTCCATTTATCGAGGAAGGCTATAGGCTATATTTTATTACGCCAAGACTAATAGGAGCGAAGAAATAGAAGAAAATGTAGAAAAAACGGGGGAAATTATTTGAAAGGGCTTATCTCACGAACTACTAGAGCAATTTTTCTGTTATTTGGGTCAGATAAGAAGTAGACCACGTGGAGGATCATAGGCTATTTTTTGGAGACTGATTTGTCTGTGAAATATCTAATTTACGCGGGCGAAGCCGCGCGGAACGTCTAGTATAATAATAAAAAATGCTCCAAAAAAAATTTATTGCTGCTTTTGTACAAAAAAGAAAATACTAATATTTAAATAACAAAATCCTGTAACTAATGATTAACTGTAATTACTTATTTTCATCGTCAAATGGATGTTGGTTTTCAACAGCTTGTCTTTCGACAAAGGCCTCCTCTAAAGATTTCCAAGCATATCTATCTTGAGCAACTTGACGTAACCAAAATGCTCCAGCTATTTTCTTAAAATCGTCCTCCCATCTTTTTATTTGCCTTCCTCTACTCCTTTTACTTCCTCTCGGGAACCATTCTCTAATCATTTTGGTCCATTTTTCCTTATGTTCTCTAATCATATGTCCCGTCCATCTCCACTTTAGCTGTCTGTATACGGTGAAAGCATTCTTAAATTTTGTTTTAATTTTAAGATCCTGTATTCTTACTCTATCTCTTCTTTTCACTCCTAATATACTTCTCTCTATTCCATTTTGGCATATCTTTATCTTGTTGTCCATTTGTTCCGTTAACGCCCATGTCTGGCATCCGTATAATAGACACGACATTATGCATGTTTCATATAATTTCCTTTATTATGTCTTTTAGCGACCAAAACCGTTTCCAAGTATTTGTTATGCTTCTGTTAATTTCTTTAGTCATACAGTTTTCAGGGGATCTTAATTGACCCAAATATAAGTATATATTTGTTTATTATTGACAGCTATAGGTTCTCTTTGAGATGAATTAGTCATAATTTTGGTTTTTGTTAAATTCATGGATAGGCCGGCCTTATTGCTTTCATCTGATAATTCCTGTAACATGTTTTGTAATGTTTTAACATCTTCTGCGACAACTACGATGTCATCTGCAAATCGTAAATGATTAAGGTTTTCTCCATTTATGTTTAATCCATTTTTAGTAGTTTTTAGGGGAATCCTATATTACCTAAACTATTTTCACCGGTCTTGGAAATGATCTTCAGAAACCTGGAACAGCACTACAATATATTTCACAATAAAAATACACCAACAGCGTGATGATGAGGTGGATCACGTGATGTAGGAATGAATGGCTAACAAAACGCTATGAAATATTGATCACCTGTATAATTCCCGTTTGTCAGCTACTGAGGAGGTGTTCATATTCTGTGACGGACAAAGATTAAGAACTTAATGATGTAGATGGGTTGATATGTTTGTGTAAGGAAAAATATTTTGTAAGTATAGGTAAATTAGGCAAGTTTTACTAAAAAGATTTTGTATTGAGAGAGCTTTGGTGCAATGTTGTTACAACTGTAAAAAAATATATTTTGTGGAACACAAGTAAATTATTATAATTTATGCACTTTATTATTAACTCTTATTTTATCCTCACACGAAACGACAATAAAAGAAAACTTGCATAAATTATAATCTCGATTTTAAATAAAAACGTCGATATAAAAAACCCCAATCCGACATTGTCGTATGATAAATTATCAGATTTAAATTAACGACAAAGTCCTTAGCCAGTATCGGCGCGACGATCCCCGTTTATAATTATAATTAATATTCTCACAGCAACAAATGAACGATGGAAGAAAAAAAAGATCGACGCAAGAATTAATAACAAACAAATGAGCTACCTGCCGCGTTTTTTGTTCGGCCCAGGTAGGTCGTCACGTTGAAAGGAAATCGGACGCGTCTGTCTTAAATTTTAAACAATGTTGAATTTAACGCACCCGCAAGATTTTTTTACGAATTTCATTCATAGGAACCGCGGACGAGGGGAAACGGTGAAATCGGAAAAAAGTGCAGGCGCAGTTTCGACTACTTGACGACAGATGGCGCCGGGAGTAGGTAGCGGCGGTCGGGTTGCAATTATTTGCAAAGGTGCGGCAAACAGACGAAAAAATTAAAAGTTTCGCGACGGTGTTATATTTCGAGCGCCAAAAAAACGAAACCTGCAACGGGAGACTGAAGCCTCGCGGACAAAGGAGAGGAACTCTTAACGCGATACCATAATGACAAAACAGAAATATGATTTCGATTAAAAGGTGCGACGGGGACGGCGATTAGGCGATCCGATGCGTGGGAGCGGGACGCCAGACCGGTTAATAATAAAAATATTTTATTTGTATAGTAGGGTAGGACACCCCCGCTGCGGGCTGCCCGGCCGCGGCATCCATCATCATTATATTAACCGATTTAACACTTTTGAACAGATTCCTGTGTCGGTTGGTGGTAAATTTGTTTCGGGGACAAAAGCGTGAACCGAAACACGAGAGCGTAGCGGGATCGTATCGTGTCGCAGCCGAGCACATGTCATTGAAGTATTTTATGTAGGACTGAATTAATTTGTGATTTATATTATAAGCGAGGCCTACATCGAGAGGTCTAGCCTTAGTTTATTTCTCTGTATGGAAAGCCATCGATCATACGGACATCGGACATGACCAGTTCCAAGGGAGCATAAGTTTCATGGTCTAAAAAAGCAATTAACTCATCAAGCCCCATACGATCACCGGTGATTGCGAAAACAATAGAATACAATAACATTTCCAAGAATCCGCGATTGAAGGGTTAAAGTAGGGTACGAGGTCTGATGATGATTGCGTTTGGAGCGACGAACACTGATGCCGCATAATTCTATGCGGAGGACATAGAATACCCACCTAATTAATAGGCATTGACGAGTGTGCAGGAAGTGTAATCAAATGAAATGATGCATGTCGATATAAAATGGGTATTGATATGCAAAGTTGGTTAATGCCACCGTACCTAGCCCGCACGGTCCAAATTCGGTCGAATAATCGATTTTGTCTCTAATTTACTACATCAGACGAGTTCGGTCAACAAAAACGACCCTTTATACTATCTAAATAAAATGTTACATTTTAAAGGCCGAATCGGCGTCATATTAGGAGGAGAAACACATAATTTCGGTGTGGTCTTATCGGCCCCCGCGAGCACCCAATAATTAAAGGCGATGATTAAATATCAGAATAAAACGCATCCTCCTAATTACTCCCTAAAGCTAAACGTCCGCCTCGGCTTTGCCATTTAATAAGCATATTAACCCGCCGATGCCACGAGATAGGTAATAAAGCCCCCGGCGATTCTCGTTAATATAATGCAGATGCGACGGAACGCGAATCGACGTGCGAACTAGTCGGTGACACGTCCGCTCGGTCGCGGGTCAGGGAGGAATGACCATGTAAACGTCCATGAGGCTGGAAGACCTCACTCCGATCACCGCTGCCGGGCCACATGCACCCATTACTATCAATTTAAAAGCCGGCGCGGCGATCGGCCGACGACGAGTCTGGCCGACGCGTCGCGTGGGGCGGCCGCGGAACCTTATGGTAATATTACATTGTTTACGTTAGTAAATATCCGATTTCATTGCATGAATTTTAAGAAGCGGTCGCGAGTTAATTTATGAAAATATTTCTTAGTAACCAATAAAACGTTATGATTATGGAGGCGATAAAATTTTTTAATTGAATCCGACGTAATGTAACGTATCAGAAGTGATAACAAACGGTCGCTCGATCGCCGCGCGACCTCTAGCGTTTCACGGGATTAATTAGTCCCGTATCGGCATTGGCCGGACCCGGGCCACGTGATCGAATTAGGACCGGCCGACAAACAATGCGAGCGACTCGAGCGTGCCACCCCACGACAAAACGTTTTCTCGCAATCTTCGATCACCGGATTAAGGGCAGCCTCGTTTCGCACATTTTATCTTCGATTGTTCGCACTTAACGCGCACTTTACGCCGAGTGCCCCTCGAGAGGAAATTGAAAGCGATCGCTTTCCCCGCTATCTTATCTGTAGTGTTACACTAATTAATCGATGTAGAGCGACGGGATGGGACGAGTGCGGCCTACGAAGCGGCGAGGTGATTTATCGGTGTGAATAGACGAGAGTGTCGCGAGTCGCGGGCGGAGCGGGCCGGGACAATGGCGTGGAATGTGGTCGCGGGCGAGTCGCACTCGGCCAGCTCGTGCGCCGATGCGGATTATTAATACCTCGGCCTCTCCGGCGTCGATAGGCCCACCGCTCGCCCCGGGCGACCGCGCCACCTGTGCAGGGTTAATTTATTCGCGATAGATTTTAATGACTGTATCGGTTCCCGAACCTCTGAGAATCCAAAATTTTGCGAAAACTACATCGACGCGGCGCCCTTGACTGCTGTCCCCTCGATATCATCCCCTCGTAGACACAAGGACAATGCCGGCGGATTATAACAAATTCCCTAAATCATGTGGGTTCATATTTTCACACAACAATAAGACAAAATAATGACAGTGTAGCACATGTACGGACATTTCGCTGCGTTTGGAACTAATTGGGATATTTCATAATAGCGCGATTATTGAACGTAACATCTGCTCAATTTTGGAATATCCACGTTTCGCACAAAAATAGTTTGATAGAATCCGTTAAATATTTGCATCTATCACAACAATATTTTACAAAAGGACCGGTAAATTTTATAAGAACTCCTAGACTCAAAAGTCAAGTCTACTTCCAAATTCATAGCAAAAGACGGAATGAAAAAAATAACTTTTTAATTACGATATATAAATCATTAACATATTTAAAACCCAAACAAAAACTCAACTAAGGGCAATGTTGAGGGCAATGGCGAGGCGTATCAAAAGGAAAATGTGGTATGAAATTACCTTTCACGATTCGTAGATACCAGAGGCACAGCCAGAGGTACCAAATGAGAACATTTTTTGCCACACAGTGTAGCCCTACTGTATTAAAGAGTAATTTGAAACGTACGAACCTCATATTACGTTTAAAGTAAAACAGACAATAACAAAAACTTAATAGTACTTGAAACCAATTAGAAATGGCATTATACTTATGGCACCGAAAAAAATAATTTAAACAGCACCTATTATTTTTTTGTGTATTATTTTACTGACTATTCGAGGATTATTTCTGGGATATACTTATTTGAAAATCTTTGGGGTGGGTTGCATCAATTTACTTAACTTTAACAATATGTCAAGTCAACTGTCAAATCTCTGGTTAAAGTCAAAAATGGACGCCATATTTGACTATAACCTTAACCGCGCAATTTCGCTTGGTTAAAGTTAAAGTAAAATTTGTCATAAAGGTTACAGTGTAGCCATAACGAATTATTCTTTTCTGTCTATTTGTATAGATAACTCATTTTTTATACTCCCAACCCTATTAACTTTAGCAACAGACGTCTGTCGAATTCTGTGGTCAAAGTTAAGTTAACCTTAACTTTGACCATAACTGTAACTATAACCACGCCTCTGGTGCAACTCACCCTTGGTAAAGCTAAAGTTTATAATGATTAATCACAACAGACAGACCTACATAGAGGCTCTGAGTTTCTTAGAAAGTCATTTAATAACGGAAAAATATTTGATACACATAAAAAGCGTCATGAAACTTCTATTCACTGACTTTTTCGTCTAATGGTTTTTTAACTCACGACTCTGTTTTTTCGTACTTACACGGAATTCGGAGGTCTCGATACAAACAGTAATTAGTATCCCGTTACTTACACTTATTATTGTCGTGACGTTCGTTTGTTTATTTTCGGTCGCCACTCGCCGGGTCTAAAACGTGCGTACTGCGTAGTGCGTTTATTCACGAACAAGAAAATTCTCGGGCTCCATAAAAAGTTTAAATTAAATTATGGTTGATTGACGTATTTGGTGTTGCAACTTACAACAAGGCAACTATACTAATAAAGAATATGACGATTTGACCGTACTTTACACTAAAACCAATAAATCGATTTTTATGTTTGGTATGGAGATACTTTTAGTCCTAGGGAAGGATATAGGATGGTTTTAATCACGTCAAAATGTACGGTTAGCGCGATAAACGTCTTTTGTAACATGCGGGCAAAATCTAGTAGTTACAATTTTAGAGTTAAGAGAAAAAAAAAACTTTCTACATCTAATAAGCTAGTAACACAGACGGACCATTTAGTTAGGAGTATTTTGAGAATTGATATTTGTATCATTAGCAAGTTTTAATGCTAACTGGCTGCCGCGACAGAAAGCTACTTCGTGTCGCGCTTATTAGGTAAGACTACTTTTCACCAAAATTTCATTATCGTCATTAGGACGACACCAATAACAAAAAGAAGTGGCCAAGCTTAGGTGACGTAAAATCGGCTAAAGCGACTTGGCGACTTTTATCAAAAATTTGATACAAAATCAATGTGAATTATTTAAAACAGCCAGGTTGGCTTGACAAGGAGTTGGTGCTGTAAAAATTCAGCTTAAAAGTGACTTGGCGACTTTTGTCAAAAGATTTTGCATAGCTTTATACCAAATTAGGATTTGGATAATACTAGCCATAACATTCATAAAAAAAAGAAAGTTTAACTGATTCTAATATGAGAAATAAACGAATTCCACCTGCAATTCCTGTTTATCAAGATTAGGAATTAATAATATAATCAGTGTCTTAAACTTTTACTGCCTACTTAACACCCACGTGATCCGGCGAACATAAATTTCATCTCACTGATAATAGTCGAATCATTCCGATGACAGAGCTTTGACATAAGAAAGAAAAATATAATGCTTAAAGGTAAACATACGGCTTGATATAAGCTATTGTCAAAATTATGTACTATTGCACAGTATGGCGTAACTATTGTCAATAGGTGGTGAGGAAGAAAAATATGTTCGCATACAGTTTGATGTGAGCCATTGTCAAAGGGTAATGAGGAAGTTGAATATCCTTTAAGGTAAAAATACAGCTTCATGTATGCTGTTAAAGGGTGAGGTGTAAAAATTTCAAGTCAGTTGATACGACAGTTGGGTAAACATTGGCCCAAATTGAGTGGCAATAAGCGCTACCTAATAATTGTCATAACAATATTTCACAATCTCCCCAGCCAACGAGTGTAGCGCATGTAATATTAATTTATTACAAAGTCGATCTTGTCATAAGCGAACTAATTCAATTTGTTATGGGCGGGCAAGAAAACTTAACTAATAACCGACTATTTGAAAATAGAACTAGTGATCGGTGGGTTATCGGCCGGTTGACCAATGAGATTGTTCTAAAAACCTCACTTATCTTCATTAAACGAGTCAATATTTCCACACGCGCGATATTCGCACTTCACACCTTAATCGCAAGGTCTATATTTGCATACCGCAGTCGGACGCCAGTTATAAGTCAAATAGCTTTTACCAGGTGTCCGATAAACGGAAACCCACTAATTAAAGTAGTACTTGCAGGTCTTAAATGGAATGAGAGTCTTATTAATCGAGTCGACGGGGCCGATGGATCTTTTCTTATTAGGGCCTCGTTACACCTACCGAGTAGAGTGGCTAGACAGTGCAAACATACAATTCGATCCGCCGGGAGCACTGTCTCGTTACTCTCTCGCCACTTTACTCGGTAGATGTAATCGAGGCCTTGCGTGGCTGGACGTATCCCGTATTTGCGCTGACGGTTAGCGCTGGTAAGATCAAAGACGATTAGTGTGCCTCGTTATATAATACATCGGTAATTGTGATCCACCCATTAGCACGTCCGAAGGCCATAAACATACGCTTATTAATATTTTAAACAAACGAATCGAAATTACGCGAAATAAACGTTTTAATGATAGGAAGCGGTGGAATTATTCACGCTGCCGTGCGTAGACATAAAGACGGAGCGATTAGAATATTGCGGTGTATAATTGTTAGTGTTTTGACGTCCCCGGATAGATGTGATATAGGCGACATTTGGGAGACATTTAAGTTGTTAATAACGGATGACACACGGACATTAAGCCGCCCACGCGTGGAGTTGGAACTTGTATAATTTGTGTTAATGCCGTAATATATGAGGCTCGCTCCGATCGGCCGTGCATACGATCGTTAATAAAATTATCAAAATCTAAACAGGTTTGAGCACCAGTGTGGCATCGTCCGGGTAAACTTATGAATGGAAATGGATTTTTGGTATCTCACTGTTGTAAGGCTGTGTTTAGACGTGTTAGATTGTCTTGACTCGTATGTAACATGTAACAAATAATAATAACAACTTCCGCACCGGTTTCGGTGACGGTGGCCGGTTTCATTGAAACCAGGCCAATTACGCAGGAGTGATTATAGTGCCCAAGTGTGTGCGCAGTACACAAGAGCACTCTCTTTTCCTATACTCTCATAACCCAGTGGGACGGACGACCGACACGACTGGCGAGAGATCAGGCGCAGGACCGACTTTTTACATGCCCATCCGACGCATGGATCATCTTACTTGTCAGACAATCAGGTGATCAGCCGGCATTGTCCTAACCAAACTTGGAAATAACATGTTTCCAACGCGGGAATCGAACCCACGACCTCCGAGTCAAGAGCCACGCTCTTGACCACTGGACCACGGAGGCGAACATGTAACAAATATTACTTAACATAAGACACCTTTTATATATTCTCTGCTGGTTAAGCCTAAAGGTTAAATTACAGGCACGATTGGAAGTAACTGAAATAAGTAGATAATATACTTAGTTTTAAAATTAATTAAATACTGAAGATACTTAAAAGCAAGCGAATACTTAACATTAATAAGTAAATAGTTTCGTAAGCATCTGAAGTTGTCAGCGACCAACTACAAAACTAGTAAAGCGCATAATTTTATTGAAGTTTTTATTAATTTTACTTCTTTAGTTAGCTTTACATTGTAAAAAAACCAGCCAAGTGCGTGTCGGGCCACGCGCAATTCCGTAGTACCGCTAGTTTTTGATAATTTTTGTATGGTCAATGAATGTACATTTATAACGTGTTTTACACTACCTACTAACAACATCATCTCAGTTACGTTCAAATGAATGTAAACGAAAAGTTCCTTTATACTTCGCTGAATACATTTTTTTTGGTTGATCGACTATTACTCAAAAACTTATGAAGTCTTCTTAGCCGTGATAGTTTTTCTTTTAAATTCAGCATATAACGATTTTTTCCACTTTAAAACTTCATATTTCACAAATGGATCCCTAAATCGGAAAATGATCTATGAATGCTCGTAATACATATTTTAAAAAAACCTATCCAACGACACCCCACACGGTCGAGTGGACGCGAAAAAAAAAATCCCCGCTTGATGTGTAGAGGAGGTACCATAAAAAAATATTTTTTTAAGAATTTATATACCATTTTGTCGGCATCATTAATATCTGCATTCATGCCGACTTAAAGCTTTGTAGGTCCTATAGTCTCTGAGCAAAACCGCGGACAGACAGACGGACGGACAGACGGACGGACAGACCGAAACTATAAGGGTTGACTACGGAACCCTAAAAATCAAGCAAATTACGTTCAAACTCTTATGATATTGCCCACTGCAAACGCGAACTTTATAAAACTATGATATTAAACCAGAACTGACTCCATAGTAACAATTTTAATCGCTACCGTATTATAAGAATGGACACAATAAATTATGGATTACCGTGTAATTTATTTTCCAAAGATATGTAAATAGAAATTATTTTAATAAGATTTACCTCGATCCCAGATTTGAATATTAATAACTACTTGTTTCCCGTGGATTCGTATAAGATTTAGGACTTCACTTCTAATTTATAAGGGATAAAGAATCTGTATCGCATTATACATATTATATACGCAAGACATCTTTTTATTCGCATCCGTAGTCCAGTAGTTCAGAGCGTGGCTCTTGACTTATCCGTGGGTTCGATTCCTACGTTGGAAAAATGTTTCCAAGTTTGGTTAGGACATTGCAGGCTGATCAACTGATTGTCTGACAAGACTGATGATCCATGCGTCGGATGGGCATGTAAAAAGTCGGTCCTGTGATCTCTTTCCAGTCGTGGCAGTCGTCCCAGGGTTAAGTGAGTAAAGGGAGTCTTATGTACTGCACACACACTTGAGCACTATAGAGATACCGACCACCGTCACCGAAGGTGTGGGAGGCATAACTCTTTATTTTATGACTAATAATCCCGACCACGTTTTAATATCTCAACAAATTGATAATTGGTTTTCGTAATTACATACAGTCATTAAGTCACTAGTAATTATAGTCGGTAGATTTTTCCGTGAGTTGCAGTGACTAATATCACTTTTGTGAACTGATTACTGATTAATCAACTATGATTAATATACTAATATTATAGTGACGTCATCGTGATTCAACGACGATAATTATTCGGATCACACTTTGCTGTTTATGACTCTCCGCCCTGCCATAACTTATGCGGGTTATCGACATAGGTGGCCCAACACTAGCTATTCAGCACATCACTATCATAGTTGTATTTAGGGCCTGTTTCACCACTTCCTGATAAGTGCCGGATAGGCTATCCACCACTTAACTTGACAGATAAGTTGTGCATAGCCTATCCGGCACCTTATCAGGAAGTGGTGAAACAGGCCCTAAAAGTCATAAAATATCAAGAGTTTTTAAACGGTGCTAGAGCAAAGTTAAAGATTTACTAACGTCATAATTTAAATTTGTCTGACAGGGGTTCATCTTTTCAGTAGCTTTTGATTTGCTAACACAAAGACCAAAACATAAACCAATCAACGACGTTGTTGAATAAACTTTTGTGAAAAAAAAACCCAGAAACCGTAAAAAAATCATCTACATTATTTTGTAGAGTTTGGGCATGCGCTCTACTATAACTTGTAGATTTGAAATACTGCAGTATTCATAAGTTAAATGGTAAAATGAGTAAATAAATCAAAAATAAAGGTATACGACATAAAAATCACAGGAAATTATACATCTTTCTGTGCATGTCGGATACATTTCCATATAAAGCGAATTAAATGCTTAGAATCCCAACCTCAATTGGAATTTTTAGAGTATCGTATATTTATACATTGTATAAACAATGTGAGTGGGTGTATAACTCGTTTTCTAATGAACGTAACACCGGTAGCCAACGATGAGAATCGATTAGACGAATTTGTTATCAAATATTTGTGCAAATTTGTGATTCCCGTTCAAAAGATGTCTTCGAATGGCGAACTAAATACGGCAATTAATTTACATTTTCGATTAATTTATTGTTTTTAAACATTTTCATGTAAAAAGATAAAAAAAAACGTTCTAGCTTCGAACGTTCTAAATTTAGGGTTCAATTTGAGGTTATCCGTAGTTTAACCGCCGGTTAAACTGTGAATAAAACATTAATTAAGCGTCAAGGGCACCCTCAATATCCAATTAAGTTATTAAGCCAGTCTTTGATTATTTTACATCCAACTTCCATCGTTATATGGACGTAGTTAAACACTGGTTTATCCTCAACGAGTGCTAGACACGACGCCATGATTAGTTTCTTCGAAATGATAATTAATAATGCATCGTTGTCTAGATATAGCCATTATTTATAAATTAATATTTGCTCATCGTTACTTGTTACAGGTATCAACTATCAGCAGTGAAGGTAAGTTCAAAAAACCTTTACTATTAAAAATAATATTTTACACGCGAAATAGCTATAAGTCAATGATGAAAAACTCAAAGCAGATATGTTACTACCGCGCGCGTTGTGAAGATTCAAATACGGCCCAATTGGGTCGTCTGTTATTTAGTCTGCATCGAGCGCAGTCACGAACGTGCCGCGTCTTGCCTTACCTAAATAAATTGAAAATGACGTCGTGCGTGTTTCGAAAATGTACCAATTATGACTCAAAAGAAAACAAAACACATGGAATCTCCTACCACATGTCTTGATTGCAATAAATACCTCGATTATTTACATTTTCAATTATTTTTTCGAACAATCTTGAAACATCGAATTTTCGTCATAGCTCAGGCGAAGAAAGAGACAGCGATACGATTCGACGTTTAAAAATAGAACTGTCTCTTTTATGTAAATGGTTTTTCGTATCTTTTGTTTCACTTATTTGTCAATGTTTGCAATTTTGAATTTGAAAATTGTTCGGAAGAGATTTAAGCCGGAAAATAGTATGGACGTAACAGATCTGTATAAGTAGAATATCATTGCTATAAGTACAAAGATCTGCTTGCCTTTATCTGGCACAATAGAAAAGTTCCATGACCGACAAATACAGCGAACCTTGAATAACTTTATTAGTAGGAGGACACACATTCTTTATTAAAACATATTTATTTAAATGCGTTTAAAAAAATGCTAAAGGAAAAGTGACTCGCGAGTGACATAATAAAATACACAAAAATGCGCGTCACGAGAACATCACTAACTGACGTGTCGATTAAAAGTATCGATAAAATTTAAAGCGGCAGCGTGAATAGTCGACATTGGACAAATTAGACGAAGTGTAAGTACATGGTGTAAAACCGGTAGTGCCGCCGTTACTCGGCACATTCTGACGGTGAATCGAATGCCCATATAATTAATATCCAACTAGATTATCGATGGACCATTATTAATTTCATCATCGGAGCTTTAATTAGAATGATGCAACTGGTTTTGTGGAAGCAAATAATTAAATTTAATTAAAAAAGCAATTTGACTTGAGTAATTAAAAAGCTAAGGTACAATTATTTAAGAATAATGGTCTGCTTCTCTTTAAAACTTTAACAGTAGACAAATGAGAAGTACGTACGAGACAAATTCATGCGATTGTGGTTCGTTAGCGTACGTCAAACGTGCACCGCACCTTAGAGCTTATATAATGCGTAAATAAATTAAGAATCCGTGACAATATCGCGTCGTTGCAACACCGCAGTCACGTCGCTGTTATCTCGCAGGTAATTCCGTCCGAACGGCCGGTTTCGACACACCTAATTAATATACATCTCATTACGGAACCTTGAACTTTCCTACAATAGATCTCGTTATTAACCTTAACCAAACACTCGTAATCTCGTCCGACGCGCAATTAATTACGCCGTATGATTAATTTAATACATTAAGTACACGATCATATTTAAATAATATATTAAACGTTTCTATTGCACAAAAAATTCGACATGCCCGATTTGGTAAACAATAAAAAACTCATGCATATTTATGACGCGACTAATGAAATGTTAATTTTAAAATAACTTCATTATTTAAAATCTCGATTTCCATATCTCGTATTTACATTTTTAATTTAATTTAGTAAACGCTCGCGATTTACATATCGAGATGACAGTGACAGTGTGCGCGCGACCTAATGAAGTGCCGTTGGCAGCCATTGCAGAAAGGGAATGCGAGTGCTCACTTAAACGGACTCGCACTCGACGATATTTGTTAGCGTAACAAGGTAAACGAGGATATTTATCGACATGATGTTTTCGAGTGGACAACCCTTTACGCGCCTGCACCCGTGTACATGCGAGCTTCGGCAAACACGCGCTAGTGATGCGTAACGCAAACTGACTTGTCGATATTTACTCCGCGACAGCAAATACTGACACTCGATATTTGTACAACTCGTCCAGCTAATGGAATAAGGCTTTGTTTGCTGGAATCATATTAACACAAACTACTGCTACTGTAATTAAACATTTGGAAGACTTGAGATTTTTGACTTTGTAAATAACGACGTCTAGTCTACGCGTCCCACTCATTATACAAAAATGCGTGACCGAACATCTAAATAAAATAATATTATCAAATGAGAGAAAAAGGAACGAAGGGCCATAAGTTCATTCCGAATGCCAGTCGGTCTGTTCCCGTCTCTCTCGCGCAGCGGGGGGCGCCATCGTTCTCACCTCACGACGCGAGTGGTAGCCACAGTTTAATAAGTATCGATAAAATATGAATATACATATAAATATTTTTGATACTTATCCTGATATTAAATATGAGCTAAGGAATGCTCGGTTACGTTTTATGGCTCATTGATTTTTAGTGTTTAAACTTTAAAATGTTATAAGTAGGTATAATTCTGTGTCATTCTGCTATTTTAGTCCATAATTAATACAGGTTTGTTCGACTCTATTTTAACCATCCATCATAATATCATCTACATGATATTATTTTCATTTTCGTCAAACAAAGGTCAAAGGACGAGTTTTGGGATTTGGCCTATAAGAACGCGTAAGATTTTATTTAATACCATTGTGCAGTTTTGTGACACCAGAATAGGGTATTTGATCGATTTATAATTTCTATCTTAAATTACTTGGTTACGATCAAGAAGTTCACCGAAAGTATTTTTTTTATTTTGAAATTTTAAATTCAAATAAACCGCCGAAACGCTTTACTCAGCAATATGGCGTTGCGCTTTGTAAGTGACGTCACGATCGTGTAAACCAAAATATATTTTAATCTGTGGTGTAAACGAGTTTACTCGCCTGTGACGTCATCATGACATTAGCCAATCTGGATCGTTTCCCAATAAATAAGTGGCGCGAGAAACAAAAAGCCAAACATATTTTTGTGTTTTTGTATATATAAATTATTAGTATTATTATTAAAACTCATGTAAATCACATAAACAAACCTCATTTCATGCATTTAAAGCAAACATTTTCATACTGTCATAGCCTTTTGCAATCAAAACTATTATTGTAAGAATCGTACTGAACCAAATTGTAACTGACAAATAAAACCTGCAATTCGTGCTCTTATATTCGGGCTTAGTTTTTGAAATTTCACAGCAATGAGAACTGCTTTGACTTATCATCTGCTGACTTGTCTGCTCAAATTCTCCTAATATTTACTTAAAGCTTTCACATTCTGCTAATTACCTGAAACAAACAAAATTAAAATTTAGACATGATTAAAATCACTCCAAAAACTATTGAAAATGAAGTCACAGTCAACAATAGGTGAGTGTAATTAATAAAGGCGTTTCACACGATATCATCTTCTACAGGTAATGGTTCCGTGTGACACAAAATTGTGTTTTTTCAACACCAATTACAGCGCCCAAATGTGACGGAACATAATCGTTTGAACAAGCGAACGTTGCTCAACCTCGCCCATTTAGGACATCACTAGTGTTGATACAAACATTTTTAATTAGTACGGCCTTTTCAAAGCGCTAAGTGATAATGCATATAGATACGTAGTAAGTAGGATGTCGCTCTAGCATATTTTGATTACTTTTGTGGACAAAATAACAGATGAAAAGGTAATTTATAAGCTTGGATTTTATTGTATTAGAGGTAATCGAATATCACAACACGATTCTTATTAGTTTTTATTGCTGAGAGTAATATAAAACACGATTTAAAAAACTCAGTGTAATTTAATAACGATTTGTAATTAAAAAGAAACAAACGACGGCATTAACCCGTGGCCATGTCCACATTTTACGACCGTAATCAAAACGTGATTGTCGCTTACTCTCAAAAAACTTACTTAATTGTACCTCGGCGAGTGTTGATGATATAAACAATAATTACGCCCCGGCCAAATGTTATTAAAATACGCTTAACCGACACGCTCTGACGCGGCGAGCGAGCTGCGTCATTTTCAGAACTTACGATATAATTTGAGGTGACAAACAAAATTACTAACGTTTAACTATTAATGATATCCATTACTGAGTCTAGGCGGACGTGAGCTTGAAGGAGGGGTCAAGTATTTTTTAAAAGATAATGACTACTAAATTCTAAATACTTGAAGTCGCTAAACAATTAAACTGAACATATTATCACAAAACTTGTAAACACAGATATTCCAATAAGATTAAATTAAAAACTCTAATTTAAATGTAGACTCATATTTAACATTTCATAGAAATTAAATTCAAACTTAAATTAAAAAAGGCGAAGACTTCAAAATTTAACAATATTGCTTATGATGATGCTGCAAACTTATTAAAAACTCACGTGAAAAGGGTAAAGCAAACTGCTTCCAACAAATATTAGCATGACCATTCTAATTAAGTACATTTTCGGTCGTCGACATAAATATTCCGTTGACAAATTTTAATGTAATATGGCTGATATTTAACGTTCGAGGTAAGTACGCACTAAAACGGACCGGGGTGTTTTTATGGACCTTAAATAAGGCACCTGTGAATCAATGCGGTCAATACTCGGGATCAGAACTGAGTGAGTTCGGTTTATCGACACCGATGTAACGCCCAACACTATGAATTTCTCCGATTACATTGCAATTATTACTTATTATTTTGACAATTGTAACTTTAATTTATCAATATTATTTTAGAGAGTAAATAATCGAATCGGTATGACATTCAACACTATTTTGAAATTTCTCGAATTACATTACGATTATAAATAGCATTACTTTTAATTCAGTTATCTTCATAATTTCAAGTGAGTGTGGCTTATCGATATCGATATTATACCACTAACAACACTAGCTTCTTATTTCGAATACATTGCAATTATTAATATAATTTCAAAAGTTCATAATATCTAAAGAAAATATCTCTCAATAGCCAATATTCTTAGAGGTATACAATTACATAAGTGCGGAGACACCGCAATTTGCACTTCTCATTAGATTCCAAACATTGTGAAAGCCGTTTAAAAAGTATCGAAATCACATTCGTGTCGTAATTTTTAAGTATCCTAAGTTCTGTACCCACAATCAATAATAAGTACAAGGTAAATGTTAAACTCATGTTTTATCTACCAATCATCATCGTGGTACTTACATGGAATTTTATGATAATTATGTACACTATGGAATCCATACTTTAATATAATATCTTGGTATAAAAGTGTCTTCAATATGAAGAGCCGAACACATTTTTACTGTCCTTCATCTAAAATGTGTCCTCAATATGAGTAGTGATGATGATTATGATTCATCATCGTCGGGAAATATTATCAATATAAAGCTTAGACCTCTACAATAAAAAAAAAAACCTTGCAACCTTCGCGTCGGTCATTTGCCACTTACACCCTACACTTTGCCGGTTAATTTTATGCGGCATAATTACCATGTAATACTGCGCCGGAGGGTGGCATTGTTTTAAGATAATTTTTGTGCGGAACAATGGGAGGGCTGAAGGACCGCTGGCGATTTGACAGGTGGAGCGTTTGGTCTCTATGCATATTTTTTGCATTTTTGGTCTCTACGCATAATATTTTTTGCATATTTAATCATTTACCTAACTGCTGAAGGGTTAATTTTTAAGTAGATAATAAACGAGGATATTTTTTTCTATATTTAATGATAATTTAAGATAATTTTTTGGCTAAAAAAACAAAAAAAAAATGTAAAAAGTGAAAAGATGGTAGATGTATATTTTAGGTCAGTCATTTTGAGAATTTAGTAAGGACCATGCATATTACGTAGGACAGTTATATAGCATATTCTTATACATTTTTTTAACTTAAACATAAACATTAAACGTAATACAACATATAATTTATCTTAAACTGGCTCTTTACCTATAAGAATAAGAGATACAATCGCATATTTAGCTTAAATATGCAAAATGTTAAATCAATTAAGAGTTATAGGCAATTAGTTTCGTATTAGTAATGTATTCGATTAATATGGAATATTCATTGCGACGTAGATAACAAAGGAATCTGGCATTTATATGACTTCAACAATGTAACAGTTACTTAATTAATTATAATATTCATTATTATAAATATACAAATTACTGTATTATAAGGTAAGCTGTTGCTTTAACTCGTTTGTTTAAAAGTTCATGAGCTGTAGTGGTTAGGTAACAGTAACCAAAACTGGCTTAAAGGACTTTACCTATTTTTGCAATAATTTGAATATCGACATTGAAATCATAACCTTTTCATTGTAATACTCTGAACAGTACAATGTAAGAGGTAGTTAAGCCAACAGGAATTGAGTAAGAGTAGGGACTTTATGCCTCAAAGTAGTTTTTGCCTGAAGGTGTGTAGTTTTAGTCGAAGCTTAAAAAATATAGTATATTTTATTCCGACAAAATCTGAGTCAGAAAAAAGTTTTTCCCTCTATCGTAGACCAAGTCGCGGCAAAAACTATACAAATCGGAGCAATAAAAGTTTAACACTTAGATAATGTAATTTCGTAATTAAACCGTAAAGATAAACTATTGACGTGCCGACCGATACCAAATAATTAAAGTATTTAATGTTAATTGCCACCAATATTAATTGATAAATTAATTCTGATAGCCAAGGATAAATGGTGTAAAGTGTTGCTCGCAACTTCGTATGTTACGTAAAAAAAAAATTGGCCAAGTGCGAGTCGGACTCGCGCACGAAGGGTTCCGTGCCATTTAAGAGCAAAAATAGGCAAAAAATTGTATTTTTTGTATGGGAGCCCCTTAAATATTTATTTTATTTAAATTTTGTTATTAATTATTATAGAACAAACACTATTAAGTATTTTGTAAATATTTTAAGTGCCTACGTGCAACCGTTATTGATATAAAGCAAAAAAGGCCAAAAAATCACGTTTGTTGTATGAGAGCCTCCCTTAAATATTTGATTTATTTTGTTTTTAGTATTTGCTGTTATAGCGGCTAAAGAAATAGATAATCTCTGAAAATTTCAACTCTCTAGCTATCGCCGTTCTTCAGATACAGCCTAGACAGACAGACGGACAGACAGACATCGAAGTCTTAGTAATAGGGTCCCATTTTTACCCTTTGGGTACGGAACCCTAAAAAATTTTTATGAATTTGGCGCAGACGTAAAGTGAGACCAAAGTTTACTTGCTAAAGGCCAATGCTCGAGCAATGAGATACAAGCATATATTTAGAAAAAGAAAGCTTATCTATAAGAGGGATTCTAGTATAACCACAAAAATGTAATTGTATTGGAATCCTGGGTTATAAGCAAATATGCCTCGTTTATTTAAATGTCGGAAATCTAAATATATGTTTGATTTGACTTAAGTCTTCACTAATAATAATTGATCTACTTATCATTTGCAACGCCGTTTCATTTCCAATACGATCGATATATTACTGTAATGTTTTCACGCTAGAGACAGCACCAGCATAGACAGTAGTCAAAAGGTTTTGTGCAACGTTTAAAAACGTATCTGTCAATATTCTGATATGGCGTGTGCAGCGTGTCAGATTTTAGTCGGATTATTTACTGTATGTGCGAGTAGCGACCTCTGCTCTCCGACCTTTGCGTAATATTCTAGGGAATAGAGAATTTAGAGAATGAAATTAATAATTATTGATTCCATTTTGTTAAATGATTGCAAATACATTTTTAAATCAAAATAACACAGTACGTTAAAACAGTTCCAAAGGTAGAGTTAGATCCTCTATTAGATGGCATGACGTAATCTTTATTAATTGCACAGCAAACATTAACAGGTAGCGAGGTCTCAAGTGAGTTAAGTAATTTGTCTGTGTTCTAATAGATACTTCGTAATTTGAGTTAACAGTCGGCCAAATTGCAGGAACGGAGAAAGAAAATATGATGTAGAGTTTAGAATCGGTACATAATGCTACCTTTCTTTACTAGGAATTTGTGCACAAATAGTCATACAACGGGAATAGTGTCATGCCATATTTATGTCAGTTTTTCAATGAACATTTTAGTACTTTAGTTTCTTACAGGAGTGAAGGAACAAAAATCAGAATCCCGCTGATTCTAATTCTATGCTACATTTTTCTAGGAAATTCTTCTACTTCTTCTACTCTATGTCATTTTTAGAACATTAACACACATTTAAATAAAAATAAAGCTTAACCCTTAACCACCTACCACATATAATTGTCACACAAACACCTGCCATACGTCTGTGGCTAAAAACATACGATAACTATAAATAAAAAGGGGGAGACAAATATTAATTTAAACAATTGTATTTAGGCACTACTAAACTCTTTATTTAAAAAATAAAAACATGAATATCAACAGTACTTTTCAAATAATACAGCATATTTGGTACAATCTCGTGTTTTTGGCTCACCCACTAACACTTTCAGAAAAGAATTTCTAAAGAAAATTATGAATTTGATAAGAAATTATGCTTACGTTTTTTATATAATTAAATTAACAAGGAACTTTAAAAAAAAAACTCATTATAGTTACTAATTCTACAAAATGCTAAATACAAAATAATAATCATTCAAAACACATGTGTTGTGTTTTATGTTTTTTTTTATATTCGTAAGTGGAAGAGTTTTTACGAACTGCCTATCACTCTTCATCAGTGCTGCAGCATGGGATATCTGCTGGAGGGTCAAGTTAATCTGAAGGATTCTTCATATCACGTTACAGTTTTACATTGCTTTCACAACGTGCCCTAAGCGATCTCGTAAACTGTTCAGCCAGTTTCTTCATAAACATGTAACTGCTTTCAACTTTTTGTCTACGTAGCTGCACAGATAGGTTCACTAGAATGCAATTTCAGGCAGGGCAGATGACCAACTAAAGTTATTTTTGCGAAAATAATCACCCTTCCTAGGTCTAGATCGAATTTCCGCTAATGGTACATCATCCTCAAACGAAAACTCTTGGTCACTTTCTGAAGGAATATCACTTTGTGATGAAGAGCTTCTTTGCACTACAGTTGGCTCTTCGCATTCGGAATCAGACGCTCCACTATGAACTATCTTCTAATATAATATGATTAATTTTGACCGGCTCCACATCGCTGCATTCGTCGTTCGGTATGTTTTCATCATCTTTCAGGCCTTGGTACAACCAACGCTCAAGAAGAACTTTATTTAGAGTCATTATTTCCAAAACAATAAAAAAATTACTCCTGACAGGGGTCTCTCAGACCCCCGCAATTCTTTATTTACTTACCTAAGACAAACGCATGCATTCCTAACCTCGCCGAGCCGTTGGGCGATAGCTAGGGGCAAGGTATAAAAGCCAACGAGTCTATACAACACTCCGGCGCAAAAATATTAACAAAAATAATATCAGCGGGGTCTGTGAGATGTATGGCAGATGGTTAAGGGTTAATTTGATAAATTCACAACTCTAAACTACTAAAATTTTACATTAATTTTTGTCACCTGAATATCGATATAAGCATCGATAATAATCGATACCGATGAAATATCGATATCCAATTAAGCACACTATGTCGCTCAGTATATTAAATTAACATACTAACACAATAGTGTCGTCATATTGTCGAGTAAACACGACATCACGGCTATTTCTAACTTACAATTAACTTAATGTCAACCGCATCTGCTAACAAACTACATTACACAGCACTGCATATGGCTTTTTTATCGAGAATTAGGACTCCTTTGAGATGTAAACGTTAATACCATATTTTACCCCCTTAGAGGTGTAATTTTGAAAAATATTTTTTTTAGGGTTTTTACAAGATAATTTTGACAAACATTATTTTTTATAAAATCCATTTAATTAATTTAAGCTTCTCCATGCAAACATGTATTGAATAGAAATAAAAGCTGCACACGCAAACGAATTTTATGATCAGATAATAAAATCATCAATATGTCCCTATGATATATCGTCCAGATATAGAATTAATTAAACGCAACTGATCTATAACTCATGCAGATAGGATGACCGAACTTACAAGCAATGAACGGTTATCTATTGATTATTTAATACGACTGATAAGGTTTGGGCAGTTATCTGGTGTCGCTAATTACTAGATAGCCGTACCTATGGGGCTGGGCTATGTGTCAGCCTTTATTTTTCTATGTATATATAAGGCACAATGTCAGGCCGCATAAATTCCCGAGAAATAGACTTATTGTTAGGCTTTGATACTAGGCCACATTTTAACCCTCCGTGTACGAGGTGGGGTATGACATACCCCAGCGGTAAAAAAATTGATACCATTTTTAAACGAAAAAAGCGTGCGAGTTGGTTTTCTCAGTAGCTGCAAATAAGA
This sequence comes from Cyaniris semiargus, assembly GCA_905187585.1. Taxonomy (NCBI): domain Eukaryota; kingdom Metazoa; phylum Arthropoda; class Insecta; order Lepidoptera; family Lycaenidae; genus Cyaniris; species Cyaniris semiargus. The sequence goes on along the minus strand of LR994560.1, from coordinate 9,902,640 downwards.
TGTTGCTGCTTTAATTCCTGCCAAATATTTAGTTCTATGTCTGCCACCAATTCTGTGACATGTGCTTAAAGTGCGCTTGGGTACCACATACCCCACCTAGTACAGCACGTAGCTAAAAAGGAAAGTGTAACTTCTTTTGGTTTTATTTATTTACATGTTTAATTTGGTATTAAACTTGATGAAATATTATTTTCTGGTATAAGTTTAGCTAAAAATTGTCTCGGTTATCGAAAAAAAAAAATAACGAGCACTGACCAAAGAATATGATGAGTGTGACGCCGCGCTAGCTAAATTAATTCCGAACAAGAATCAGCTGGTGATGAAGATCAAATCAGTGATACCGGATATGCCCTATACTAATAGATAGGAATACTGGGCACATTTTTAAAATATAGAATATGTCCATAGTATGTATGTGACATACAAATTATTGTGTCAATATTACGGAAACTTAAGTGACCAAGATCTGTTTTTAAATATTGTTTATTTTCAATTTATATTATAAATAGGTAAAAATTAGATACAATAGTCTTAGAAATTGAGAAGAATTTGATTGTATACGTGCCATTTGCTTTTAGTACTGAAGAAAAGATTTTATACTTTATAGTTTGAAGAAAAAGTCAAGATTTTGTACGATTGCTTGTAAAATGTAAAATTGAATTTATTTTACTTAAACCAATTAATTATTAGGTATTTAAATTATTATTGTTTAAAGAAGCTATAGATACCATTTTAGGTACTTAGCAAAAAAAGAGAAAACAAAATTACATTAGATGGGTAGTTGGGTACTACATGGCTTTAATTTTTAATTTACAAAAACACTCTTTAACCTGCTACGTATAGATAGATAGTCGATTAACAAAAAATCACTTGATTAATCTTTTTACGATACTAAATTACATTGGAACATCTAGATCTTTATCAAATAATGGACATTTTCTAATAAAGTGTCCAATAATTGTGATCGACGATGATGGATGGAGCTTCCCCAAGGAAGTGTAATCGCCAAAACAAACAAGATTACTGCTCAATTAATACTTATATAGGAGATAACACTATCGATAGATAGGGTATGTCATATCTTATAGGTTATAAGTATCTAATTTGTACATTTCAAATTTTTTAAACACTTGAACCATTTTGTACGGTAGGACACAAATTTTTGTACGGTAACAAAAACATTATAATCCATACTAATATTATAAATGCGAAAGTATGTCTGTCTGGCTGTTACCTCTTCACGCCCAAACCGCTGAACCGATTTTGCTGAAATTTGGCATGGAGATACTTTGAGTCCCGGGAAAGGACATAGAATACTTTTTGTCCCGGAAAAATGTACGGTTCCCGCGCGATAAACGAGTTTTGGCGCAACGGAGTTGCGGGTGTCATCTAGTTATACATATATAAATATATACTAAAATAGATACTTTGAGAGGTAAATATAATAAAGCTATGCCCCTTGCAAGGAAGCTAGGAGCATTTTTCTCTCATATGAGCGTTATGGCCGTAAGACTACCGCAACTTTTGGCGAGCGGCCAACTGCTCGTGACTTAAACTGCATAAAAATACTCTTTTCCCGTAAAAAGTTGAGCAAAAACTGTACAAAACCCGTAAATTGGTAGATTAATAATGCCTAACTTTTACTTAAACTTAAGTTCTCTACATAGGTAGAGAACTGAAGTTCCGAAATAAATGTTTTATTTTTAAGTTAGATTTGGCTTTGATTTCTGATGAACAAGTTCGTAACTACTTAAAAGTGACTATTAACGATAGCTTGGATGATTGAGAGCTTTTCGGAAGATGGCAACATCTCCTAATATGAAGATAACATTTTGGTGCGTTTGGAGAAGAAGGGTCCTATCTCAAATGGAGAAAATATTGAACATGATGTGTTACCGTTTTTAATTAAAAACTAAAAAGTAATGTGTTACGATATAAAAACGGTTACGTTTAGACATAGGTTCCGTAAATGAAGGGACATTTTAGTATAAATTTGACGCGCGAATTAGAAGCCACTTTACGTCACATTGTAAATATGAACCAAAAAACTGTTTATGGTCAGCCCCCAATAAAACTACAGAAAGAAGCAAGATGCGCAATATCTTCAAGAAAATTAGATAAAAAATTTTGCACAAAATGCCTTGTGCCTGTAGAACTGAAATCACAAAAATTTTGGTTTCAACTGCATTTAAACTAAAATAATAATAATACTAAATTAAATTTTAAAAGATCAATACTATTTTCATTCATTTCATTGTTTATACAATTGATCTGTTAATAAATAAACATGATTATGTTACATTTCACCGTTTAATCCCTATTCTAAAATCTGGGGTGGTGGGCTTTTATGTATGCAAAAATAGTGTTTGTATCCGAAGGTTAAGTAAAAGTTTTCTAGTCATTGCTATTAACTCTGATTTTATTAAAGACACAAATCACAAGACATTGGATAAAAATATGCACTGTCAAAGTGCCAAAATATGCATGAGAATATGAATTTGCAGTGACCAAAATGCAAATAATTATTATTATTAATTAGTAATAAGAAATAAAGGGCAAGAAAAACGTATTCAAATAATAACTCAGAAATCCAAAGCCTTATGGAGAGTCTTTGTCACGCGAAGCTTACACCTCGGGCGTTTTTTAATAACTATTATTGAAAACTGCTTACGGCTGACTCGAGCCATAAATTTATTTTACGCCATCAAGTACGTAGCTCATAAATCGATAATGCTTGTATGATTTTAGATTTACGATCTCAACTTCTGTTATGTTTGGTGGTAGATCGGGAAAATTATTTTTGTAATTTTACGATTTTTCCATTTCGTAGGCACATAAGCTGGATAGCCTTTGACGCAAATAAATCTAGCTTCTAATTTCTACCTGCAGCTACATTTAACAAGTTTTTTTTTGCAAACGAAGAAGAGAAGAAGAAAAAATTTACTTTCCTAAAAAGCATATCTTTATCAATTTTCAACCTCTGGGAGGCTTTATATTTTAGTATCTAGTTATTTAAAAAAAAATGAAGTTATTCATAAATAATAGCAAAAAGAATATTTTTCTTACACAAAATACAAAAGCATAGCATAGTTCCGAATTCCTGAGCAGTGCATCAATGTTTCGTCTCCGTGTTCACGTTTCGCGTTGGCCTTGAAGGAACCAGTCTCAACAAAAGCGTCACGGGGAGAAATGCTCAGATTAATTTCGCTTAATTAGCAAATTTCACCTGCTCGTTACCTGGTGAGGCCGGCATTTTAGGTGAGAAACCTTTTTTCGGCCAATTTGGCGTTGGAACTTCGTGCCAAGATAGAATTAATATGAGGTGTTTGAGCATTTTCAAGTTTTCTGTTTAGTAATTCTTTTCGTAAGATTCCAGGTTGTATTTTTGGCACCTTGGGAAATATTAAGTTTTCGGTATAAATTTTGTTGCATTAAATTAATATCAATTGAATACTTTTAGGAGGTACATAATATAGTTATATATCTGAAAAGTGGATGTATAAATCTCAGTAATGATTATACAAGTCCAAATATTTATTATGTGGAAATATAATTTATAATATTTTTTGCTCCTCCTTTTGTGCCTAACTGGTTATGCTAAAATCTCATCTTTATTAAATTTTGTACCGTGATAATAACCCTGTATTATTTAAGCCTAGATCATGAATGAAAAAAGTGACTAAAACCGACGTTAATAGTTATATTTTATTTAAATACTTTTTAGGCAAAAATATTTGTACAACACACAACACTAAGTATAGTAGAAGTTGTTGATTCAATTAAAATAAACACGGCAAAAATACAAATTAGCCCAATTTTTTTTCTTTGATAAAACAATCTGATTGAAATGTTACTTTTTCCTGGACAATCTAAAAAAATCCCTATAACCTATGTCAACTTAGTTCAGTTGTAAGTGACTCGTATTCGAGATGATGATGGAATGAATGGCATCGATGACGCGTATGAAATTTGAACATTGATAGTTCATCACACGGACGTTGCATTTAATTAATTAAAATGTGCCTCGTATAATAGCATTAATATTATAATTAATTCTTCTTTTATACATAATACTAACACGACCACATAAATTGTGTTCATTTAAATAATTACCTATTAAATATAAATGCACATACCGATGATCCGCCCACGCCTCGCCATTTTCGTATCAATTTCTCGATGAAATTCGTTAAAAACATTTTTATTGACACGTTTTTTGTATTTTATGATGTCTAAGTTCAGGCACATTGTTATTTTAATGTATTAGACGGTCGTTATATTTTATACTCGTTTTTTTTTTAATTTTAAAAGCTTTAACGGAACGCGGCGTTGACAAAATGTAATTTTTTATATCGTAGACAATCAATTCATCATAGAGCTATTGTAGCATATTGAAGCTCTCAGAAACTGAGCAAAAACATGCACGGTCTAGAAATTAACATTACCACAGCAACAAAATATTATTTCCCTTTTACATTAAGTTGTGTGTTCAAAAAAGGAAGATGTAACTGAAATCTCGTTTCATATCCGGTAAAGAAGGCTGTACGCACGTGTCTATGGTCACAATGGGGCGCAAGACACGAAATTTGACACGCTCTATTGTAAGCCCTAGGCGCGAGCCGTTCGAAATTCAAATGCAAATCGTGCTAACGCCATTCGAGTAATAGCTGTCGAGGTATGCGCACGCGCCGCACCGGAAACAAATTACCATATCCATATATGTAAGGAAACATATCATAGAAAAACGGAAGATAGATCACTGTTACAGTTTGAAGCGGAGAGGAAGTATCACAATAACCTTAAATAATTGACAGCTCATATTTTTATGAATTCATGACCGTTGGGATTTTTTTTAATTTTTGACGGTTATATTTAGACGGTTTTTTTTCATAGGAAAACAATTCCAGTAGTTTTTCAATATGATTTGAATCGGACTTAAACCAATTCGAACGGATATGGTTGTCGTGTGGAATCGTAACGGTCAGACAAACATAAAAAATAGGTAAACGGTGTAACACGTGCCTAACGGTCGATTGGAATCACAATAACATTATCTATAGGTACCTATTGTTGCATAAAACATTGATTACAGAAAAAAATGCTATGATAACATAACATGGCTAAACCATAATATGGCAAAAGCAGTTTTTCGGATATGCTTAGGGCAAAATGTTGATTTGAAGTTATTGTCACAAGCCAGCATAAAACTTTTCCTACGTGGTCTAGTGCTACTTTTGTAAATTGCAACCGGTGTTTTTCGTATTGGAGAAAGAGGTATCGTAAGCATAATAAGCACTAGGTAACATGTTAGGTACCTAGTATTTAGTATCTAATCTGTAACCTAACTCAAGAACTAAGACTTAAGAGAGGTGCGAGGTGTATTCATGTTTTTGCAAATACTAGGAAAACTTCATCTTTAATAAAGGTTTAAAAAAATACTTGTGTTTAGTACCACTGCTCTAGAATCTATAGACTTGTGAAATATTTTATTCATGTGATTCTTAAGAAAGAGACTATCGACCTCCGCGGCCTCTTAACTGATTACGTCTGTTCAGATAAACACCTTTCGCATAATTGTATGTATTTGGGTGATACGTCGTGGCAGGAAAAATTTAGATCATACTTCATGAATAATAGCAACAATATTTTACATGTTGAAATCATTTTTTCTCCAATATTATGTATGAAGCTATAGACTTTATAACTGTGGTAGAGCTGTAAGTACGTTTTTATAAATTTTAATATAGAATATGACCCGCTGAACTTCGTATAACTTCTCTCCTACTATATTATATTTATTTTATTTCAAAGACTAAAATTAGCTAATTCGGTTCAGTCATTCTCGAGTTTTAGCGAGACTTGAATATTCTTTTTTTATAATAGATACTGACAATAATACCCTGACTCTATATAATCAAAAATCAAAATATTTTTCATGATTTGTATCTAATATCCGAACTGTACCTATATCTTTGATACCTAAAGCGATGACAAACAGATAAGCTATCTTTATATCTTCATCTCAAGTCACGATGGCTGTTATCACTGAAGTGGCTGCCCAATTCCCAAGCTGATAACTAGTTCCACTATCGGCCGACAGATGGCGTTGCACCGAGTTCACGTGATTGTTTACGCACTTTTTGTTGATCCATCGTTGTTGATGTGGAACGAGTAATTATATTAGCCGTAATTAAATTTTAAAAAGATCCGTCGCAATCAATTAATACGGTGTAGTGAAATAATGTCTGCTACATTCATTAAAGTAATTACTTCAAAGAAAAGTTTTTGAGACTTTGAGATCTATTAAACATCGAAAAGAGTGGAAAAATCTTACAGGTAAGTCCAATCAGTTTAAGCCCATGTTAATTCTAAATTACCTATCTAAAGTAGGTGCCTACTAATTCACATCTGAATGTAATGAACATGAACCTAGACATTTTAAGTTTAGGCTTTAACTTCAAATGCCTTCTATTTTAAAATAATGTTTTTGTCATAGAAATTACAATACAACAATTTAAAAAAATAATTAAAAGAAATAAACAAAGTGACAGATAGTTATTTACATTTTCTAATGCCTACGCATAAATTCAAAATTGCACCTTTGTAATCTGACGTTAGTGCCAAAAATACAAAAATAATTTATGGTTCTGCCAAATTTTGTGGTTTATGCTCTATGTTAATATTATGAGTAGCTGTAACTTATTAACTGCTGCCTGTGCTAGTAACTTACTTAACTCGATAATAAACATTCGCAGGTGTTCTCTACATACAAAGTTAACTCACATCTGCACAGTGATGAAACAGAACGGCTATTATAATATACTAGTCTTTTTTACAAACATAAATATTTAAATGCGTTATAAATCAAAATTTCTATATAATGCTCCTGATTTCGCCTACGCAGAATAATCTGTTACGAAAATCGGAATTCCCACTAACCGCATTCTTATAATTTGGATATTTAAACTGTTCTGCATAAAAAACAGTATGCAAAGTAAACATTGCTATGGCGACAGTGCTATTGTTCGCCTGCGCCTACGCAGCTTATATCAATTATGTGCTCCATAATAAATTAAATATTGTTTGATCTGATACAAATCTTGTTTTGATTAATGATTTCTTGTTGCCTGAGCGATATTGTGAGGAGACCAAAACGCAGGCTGCCCGCAGCGCGGTACTCAGGCATGCGCGGTTAATTGTTATTTCATTTAAATTATTTAAAATTGGAATGCTAGATGCATTCCAACGTGAGCTCCATATAAAGGCATTATAAATTGACATGTGGAGACGAACAAAAATTGGTCCAAAAAAGATAAAATTAAGTCGCTTTAATAGCAAAATTAATGAGTTATTATTAAGCAACTCTGTTTTGAAATGTCAGCTGAAATTATGCACAAACTTTTATTGCTAATTTTATGTTATGTCCGGCAGTTCTTGTTTACTAACATGACGTAATATTTACTCTGGTAGGTATTTACAAAGAACCGTGAATTCTCTGAAATACCAACAACGATAGGCTAAATAAAAATAATGATAATAATAATCCAAAAAGCGAGTAAGCTTAAGAAGACTATGGGGATTTAGTTTAAATGTACACAAAAATAACTATTTATATATCTACAGAAATGGCTTTTGTTTCACTGCCTGATCAGCCTTTTTAGCTTTAATTGTGAAAACAAAAAGAAAAACCTAGAAAGTTTTTTTTAAGTTTAAAGTTAACAAGAACGACGTTTTCATAAAAAAGTTTTTGTTTGCTTTCGTTCACCTTCGAGTTGTTTATTTCTATGTCGGTGAGTTTCTGGAATTTTGACAGTTTTTTATTTAGGATAACATAACAATTTATTGAAATTACAATAACACCAGATTTTTGCAACTCCATAAGTGTAAAATAAAATTAAACTGCAACCGTACATTTTCGCTCAAAATAAAACAGCCTATAATTGTCGTTCACCGTGGCTAAATCTTTGATATTTGTGCTAAATTTTGTAGGAATTTGTTCCATAGTTTCTCGGCCCAATCGATGGCAAACAAACAAATAAAGGCTTAATATTATTATTGTTATATTATTTTAATTTTTTATTTACATTTTTATCTCAACACTTAATCTTCAACGATTTCAGATTAAATTTTGTGGTTTTTCGTTTTGATTTTAGGTAAAAGTAATGTAGGTATTTTTTGTGTACAATAATATTAATATGTATTTAAGTCTAGCAAATTGCAATACTTGAAAAAAAAAACATTATTTTTCAAAATTAATTAAAACCCTATTAAAGGTAAATTTAATAATTTTAATAGTGTAAGCAGGCTATTTCATATTAACTACAATATTAACTGTTTTATTAAAATTAAAATATAAAATATTTGGATACACCTGTAAAACTTTTATTTTATATTATATATGTATTTAATGGGTATGGGTATGTATGTGTTGGGTTCAATAATGTCTTAAAATATCAAAAATCTCAATCCAACAACAAATATTATAATAATTAATAATTACTAATTGTTTTAAAGTCAAACATTAAAAACTGAGAATAAAAACTCTACCAACGATAAAGTAAATTCTGATAAGCAGATAGGTTAAAATTTTTAACCGTCGAGTCTTTCTATCTAGTTTATTACTAATTTCACAATCAAGACACAAAGGTGTTATTACGGTAAGCACCCATATAGATTTATGAGACTTTTTTCGAATTTAAAAATACAAATTAAAAAAAAAACCTTCACATTTATAGAGTTTTAAAATAAATTATAAACAGTAATATTCTAATATTATAGTTATACTGCTTATGGATCTTATTAGATTTTAAATGTTTACTAAGTTTTTAGATGTAACTTTTGTATTCATAGCGTCGGAAAATGTTTAAAAAAGGTTTTTGCATTAAAAATAAGAATACGCCTACTCTAATTAGAATCAGGTAGGTACACTAATTTCGGTGGCTTACAGCTGTAGAACAAAATCTAACGAAACTTAGTACTGGATATTTTGGTATCATTAAAGACATTGTAATGTTTTGATAAAAGTTTTACAGTAAAAGAATGAAAATTGATTTTTTGCAAAATGTAGAGTTGCAGTCTTATTGGATCATTTTATTCTAATTCACACTAGACTTTGTAAAATATCATTAAATAATACAGTTTCATGGTTTGTATCATAGTTTTTAAACGATTTACATTAATATTCTTTTGCATTGAAGTAATAAAATAACTTCGAAAGTTTGCGGCCGACTCTATTTCGAACCAAAACAAACGTAAAACTGCGTAAAAGTTTTACGCGCCGCTTCAAAGGGCGTTTGCATCCATTTCAGCAGCTTTCAACTAGATTTTTGAGTGGTGAGTGGGAATTCGCATGTGTATCACTAAGTAAAAAAATAATTAAAACCTTTGAGCATCGCCCGCAGAACGCCGTTATACACGTTTTTGCGGCATATCACGCGCAGTCACTTATTAGCACTCGTCCAATATTCTCAAACTCAAACAACACTGAATCAGTCAAAACACAGGGAACTGGCACCGATAAAACACTTAAAACTGTTAATGAGGAACTGGAGGTGTTGTTTCTTTGAGCTTGTATCGTTCGGGTTGCGGGGCGAGCGCGCGCGACGTTACACTATCCACGTTCGCCGGCATACTGCGCGCTCGGGCGCCGCGGCCCCCCGCTCTGCGCCACCCGCCCCCTCGCCCCTCAGGGGGCGGGGCTCCTTCGAGGCGAGGCGAAGCGAGCTTAATTACGCTTTGCGGGCGAAGCGGGACGGCGATAGAGTGGGCGCGAGCTATTAGCGCGCGGAGAGCGGGACGACGCGCGTCTTAAGTATTTTGTATAAGTAATGAGGGGCGCGCGGGCGGTGGGGGCGGGGGAGGGGGAGCGAGGGAGAGGCGCATCTCCCGCCAATCTTTAATGTTGATTACGCCGCCGCCTCGGCTCTTCCCTCATTAGCGCGGCCCCGCCTCGGCTTTAATTACGCGCGGTAATCGCCGGCCGCTAACTTTTTACTCGGATTCCGAGATTCGCGATTTATTTTCGGCCCCGTCCGTCTCGATTGTCTCATCTTGTATCGCCTTAATTGGCCAAAAAATGATGACACGAATTCTCTCTACGGTACACCGTAGAGGGAAAACGATGTTTTTATGTTGGCGACGTACAATGGGATGTTACGAGTTCCAACTACCTATTAGGTTAAATTATAAATGAAATAGGTAGATAATAAAGGTAAAAGTAGGTTTATCGCTTATCACAACAGATAAACAATATTTTCTTATAAGACTATTTTATCATGTTTGTTTCAGAAAATGTTCTCTACAAGCTGGGTATTTTGCTTTATTTACCTTGAGGTAAAATACTTATTTACCTGCTTATTTTATAAAAAGATAGACATCTCATAAGACGATAAGTATTCAAGTTCCATTAGTAAGATATATCAAGCATTGGATGAACGCCAAAATTGTAGAGTTCATTAAAATATTATATTATTTTTACAAAACGTAGGTACACCAGTGACTACTAGCTAGATAATATTCATAAAATTGAGGTACCTAAAAAGTGAAGGTGCAGGAAAAATTAAAAAAGTCAGCAAAAAACTTTATTTTCTGGCTTTTTTAAATTACAATTACATGCCAACATAATACAATAAAGTTTTTGTGACCTAATATTTAGTTTGGTTCTTTCAAAGAGTTTTTTAAATTAAAAATTCACACTATATTAGCGTTGAAATAAAATAGACACGTTTTTTAATTGATAGAGAAACATCTTCATACAAGAAAAATTTACGCCGATAACGCTAACTTCATGCTTCAGTTAATGTCAAATGGTCCCAACAGTAGGTACCTACTAAAGGCCATCTTTTTGCTATTTTTGCCTGGATAAATGTCTAGCTGTTCTTCTAGTTTCTAGGTACAAACTGATGATACTAACTGCCGTACTTCAGATACGTTATAATATATTAATTACTCAACTGTAATTAAATAAAGAGTTTGACAGATAGTGTATTATGTCAAATATTCATTTAATTACAGTTAACTAATTAATATTACTCTGAGTGCTGTAGTTAATCAGTTTTCCAATAAATGTAGAGCTTTACAGTATACTAGATGACGCCCGCAACTCCGTTTATTGTGCGGGAACCGTACATTTTTCCGTGATAAAAAGTATCCTATGTCCTTTCCCGGGACTCAAAGTATCTTCACACTAAACAGCAGAATCGATTCAGCGATCAGAGGTAACAGACAGACAGACAAACAGACAGACAGACACACTTTCGCATTTATAACATTAGTAAAGTATGGATACTCACTTTCTAAACCAACGACCAAAGTTTCCACGTCACCATAACCAAAACTCTACCAAAGACGTATTTGTAAGAGATTTTATTCCCAATAAAACTCTACCTCCGTATTTTTATGAATGAGTCGATTGAGTCAAAATGCCATATGTCGTCCTACGTACCCATTGATATCTTATGTTATTGCTTTTTAGTGTAAATCTAAACTCGATATCAAAAAGTTATATTTATTCCTTGCTCTACATTGTTATACTTGATAGGTTTGGGGAGGATATGACAAGAAATTGTGGTAGGTAAGGTGTTTATTACTTTGGAAGTCGGTTGATATCGACGCATTCCGCGAATAATAATAATCGGACAATCGAAAAAATGAAAATGTTCAGGAGAGATAAAAAACAAGTTTTTGTTAATAACTCCGATAAACAAAAAGTATCAGAGACTTTTTATATCGCAAATGAAAGCTAATATTTTTCCTATCATGCTATTTCAACAAAATTTAGTAACTACCAAAGGTTTCGTTATAGTTATCTAAGTTAAATGCAACTTACCATACTCGTGTAGGTGAAGCTCTGATCAGTAAATATGTCACTTGTACATGGTTATTCGTGTAATTTATAATGTCGACTTCATTAAAATGCACTTAGTAATATCTTGTTGCAGTATTATTCGGGAAAATTGTTTGGTATATGAATATTTGTAAACAGCAATTATAGTACTAGTTATTTGCCGATTGAAAAATATTGTACATTTTATTGTTACGGTCATTATCGTTTGCTTATGTAGGTACTAGTAAAATAATATGTATTTTATTACATTATATAATTCTTTATTTTACGACATAAATGTCATTTAAAACTCTTATCACAATAATGTAGATCCAGGAAAGTAGGTATATTATATTATAATAATTAATTACAGTAAGGTGGAACCTTATTTTGATAAAAATGAATCAGAAACCGCTGTAGTCACAATATTGCAGAAGTAACTATGAAATAATATTATATCTTCCTATAGCTAGATATTCCTTGACTCCAGATACGCTACAATCATTGGCTGAAAATTCATCAAAAAATAAAAGTTACGCTACTTCGAAATATGTTAAAATGGCACCAAACATTTAAGTAGAGTCTACGTAACTCGCTTATTTTCTTTACATGCCATGTCTATTGTTACTTGTTAGTTATCAGAATTTGAAAACAGTTATTTTTTTCAGCTCTACATGTACATATTCTCCTTTTTAGGGTTCCGTACCCAAAGGGTTAAAACAGGACCCTATTACTGAGACTTCGTTGTCTGTCCGTCCGTCTGTCCGTCTGTCTGTCCGTCTGTCTGTCCGTCTGTCTGTCCGTCTGTCTGTCTGCCTGTCTCCAGGCTGTATTTTAAGAACCGCTATAGCTAGACTTCTGAAATTTTCACAGATTGTGTATATTTGTTGCCGCTATAACAACAAATACTAAAAACAAAATAAAATTATTATTTAAGGGGGGCTCCCATACAACAAACGTGATTTTTTTGCCCTTTTTTGCTTCATATCAATAATGGCAATAGATAGGCACAAACAATTTTTACAAAATCCTCAGATATATTATGTGTAATTTAATAATTAATAATTAATTTAAAATTAAATATAAGTCCCATACAAAAAACATTTTGGTCTATTTTTGCTCTATAACGTTACGGAACCCTTCGTGCGCGAGTTCAACTCGCACTTGGCCGATTTTTTCAAAATATTGGAGTAATGCCAGACTTTTTAGGTTTTTTAACAGAAGCTTATGTATTCACTAGCTGTTCTGATTGGTCTACGCCAAAATATTAACCAATTAACAACGCCGTTAAATAGCTAAACTCTTGTTATAAAACCTTAAAAATCGGGCAAGTAGTCAACAAAACAAGATACATTTACATTCAAGTGTTATTATTTTAATGTAGCCTCAATACCTTGCTAGTCGTTTTACACTCAAGTTTTTAAGGTTTAAAGTATCAAAATAACTATTGATTAACTTTGAAATTATTTATAAGAACATTTAGGGCCTGTTTCACCACTTTCTGATAAAGTGCCGAATAGGCTATTCACAAATTTATTGGCAGATTTTCCATACTTCATCTGTCAAATTAAGTGGTGGATAGCCTATTCGGCACTTATCAGGAAGTGGTGAAACAGGCCCTTAATTAAATTGTAGGTAGGTATAATATGAATACACTATTTTGCCGCTTAATAAAAATTGACTGTACCTATTATACAAGAAATAAAAACTAAGAAAAGGATTGGAATATAATTTTTGTAACGTCTTTTATTGGTTTAAAAATTATTATCCAATATTCGCTTATCAATCGTTTTTAAATTAAATACATAACAGGATACAATTTACTTTTATACTTATTTAGCTAAATATAGAGCTAAATTGTAAGCCTGCATATCTATCTTCTAGTGCATAAGTTAAGTGCATCTAACCTTCTTACGAACATACGACTTTTGTCCTGCTACAATAATACTGATTGATGTACAAAGTGTTGGATTATTGCTATCATATTTTGATAACTATAACATAATCTTTACATGCCAAACTAACAGGATAACCTGCACTATTTCATATGCCCTTTTCGTAAAATTATGTTTAGTCTTAATAAGCTTGTCTTTTATACATATACGATCATGCCTTTGCTTTTGTCAATACGTAAATATAGTATAGTGAGTAAAGTAGTAGTATATTATATAGGAAATCTATTTAATGAAATAAATTCCGAAATAGGCGTTATTAGTGGAATTGACAAGTATAGACGACCATCCTACTATCTATAGTCTATACATATGATAAAACTGTACAAATGAAAATTCTGTACATTAAATATATTAAAAAAAAATAAGCGGGGAGTGTTACTACATTGCTATAGAAGCCAAAAATGTGGTTAGTTTTTTGTCTGTCTGTCTGTCTGTATGTTTGTTCCACTATCACACAAAAACTACTGATCCGATTTGAATGCGATTTTCGCAGATATATTTGTCTTCTTCCAACTTAACATCTGCCCCCCTAGCATACGCCAACGAGCTATCTCGTGGATATCTCACTCTCGAGCGTAGTGATATTGTCGATATCGATATACAGGGTGTAACAAAATTAAGTGATAATACTTTAGGGTGTGTACGTGTTCCTTGTAGAGAGGTCACTGTGAAAGTAGCAGCGCTGAAAGACCAAAAATTTTTTTCACTTTTGTATGGGGAAACTCGTGACGCTCGGGCCCTTGCCCGTACAAAAGTAAAAAAAAATTGTCTTTCAGCGCTGCTACTTTCACAGTGAACTCTCTACAAGGAACACGTACACATCCTAAAGTATTATCACTCATTTTTTTTACACACTGTACATCTCTTTTTCGCTAACATGCGTACATCGAGACTCGAGAGATAAATTTCTCGTTCGTATATAGTTCGTTAGTATATAGACAAAAATAGCACATATAAAAAAAAAAACTAAATTATCTCTAATTTTGACGATAGACGTACGAGAAAAAATGTATGTCATTCATTCATTCCCAATATTTGATCTATCTCTGGTTTTGCCCTACTAGAGATAGGAATAGCTCTCATTAGACATTAGAGACATATATTTTATGTCAATTCAATGTTAGCTGCGATCGGTCGTATATCAAACCAGAGATAGATTGAATATTGGGAATAGCCGTTAGACGTGTAGGAAAAGACAAAGCCTAGATAAGATACAACAGTAATAAAAACAAAATAAGAATACTGGCAGAAAATAAAACAAAAAGTTTTTTTATTCATGAAGGATGAATAATATGTAGCAGAATTGAAAGTTTGTTTCATTAAACAGAAAATATTTAATTGTTTCTTTCTTTGCATAGACTTCGAAACCACTAAACCTACTTATGATAACATTTGGCACTTTATAATGGAGTAAAAACCTTCTATTAAGTTCCTGGTATCCATATTTATAAATTATATTCATACTAATAATATTATAAATGCGAAAGTGTGGATGTCTGTTTGTCTATCTGTCTGTCACCTCTTCACGCCCAAACCACTGAGCCGGTTTTGCTAAAATTTGGTACGGATTTAAGACTCTTTGAGTCCCGAGAAAGGACTGAGGACTTTTTATGCCGGCAAAAGGTACAGTTCCCACGCAAAACGGAGTTACGGGCATCATCTAAAACAGGGTGTAACAATACAAAGTGACAATAATTTAGCGGGTGTATTGTATAAGTATATTGTATATTGCACTGTGAAAGTGGCAGAGCTGAAAGAGTTATTTCTTTCTACTTTTGTATGGAAAAATTCATGACGCCGCACTGGGGCGCTTGCCCATACAAATCACAAACAAATTATTTGCTCTTTCAGCGCTGCTACTTTCACAGTGAACTCTACACAAGAGACACATACACAGCCTAAAGTATTATTACTTAGTTTTGTTGTATAATATAATAATAAAAAAAACTTCTAGTGAAATTTAGTAAGATAAATATGTTGTAGGATAATGCGTAGGATGTGTAACTAAATCGTATGTGATTCAGTGAGGACAGTAATGTACGCCGCACGTGTAAACATCTAATGTTTAAAACTAATGGAAAATTTCGGGGCACGAGACTTACCGATATGAAATGGAAATGTTTAATGACGCGTCTGCGCATAGAAAAACATCGCGCATAGGGTTGTCAGGTCGGAAAAACTGAAAGCTGAATAGACTAGGTTTAGGTAAAAATGCCGGAAACGGTAAAAAAGCCGGAATGCCTAGGTGTTAATTATAGGTCTAGCAGAATCTGATGGCAAAAAGTGAGAAAATAAAATGACTCTAGCAATACGGAAAAAAAGAAAGAAGAAGAAAATAAAATGACTCTAGCAATATGGTAATTGGAATAAAACATTTTGATCCGTTTTTTTTCTTCTAGCGGCTGATTCTGTGTGTTAAACATGCAAATATAAAAATTTATCCAATGATCAAGGATATTTTTTAAAAATCTGCTGTCAAAAATTGCCATCAGATTCTGGTAGACCTATAATTACTAGATGTATAGATAGTTTATCTTTTCGGGGTGAGAACTATGTCAAAGTATCTTCAGACCAAATTTTATTAAATTGATTAAGCGGTTCAGGACTTAAAAAAACAGGCACACAGGCAGGTTAGTATTTGGAAGGATAAGGATTTAGGTACGACATATTATTCGTAGTACAAAGTCTTCTGGCAGTGATGAAATGCTAAACCAATGGTGAAAGCTGGTTTCTCAAGACAGCAAATTCTTTGCATGACGGTTTCCATAATGTAAGAGGTAAGTAAAGCCGATAGAAAGGGAGTGTTTAAGGAATTATAAACGACTCAAATCATCTAATGGATTGTTACAAAATAGTTTGTGTTTGCACTATTGCAGTATGATTTACATAACAAATTCTAGATAAAAAGGTATAAATTATAGAGTATAAAGGTATAAAAAATCCAATTATTTTCATATAAAGTTGCTTTATCTATAATTTAGACCAGGCGTTTAAAAATTATCTAGACGCCTGGCAACCCTAACATACATTATACAAGAGAGTCTGCGCCTACGTTCAGAAATTATCATGAGTTTTCCTTCTCATGATGTATCTATCAGGCGATAAAATTGCTTATTTCTACTATAGAGATTATTTCTCCTATAGATGGGGTATATAATAAGTAGTAATACCCCATATACAGGGTGTAACAAAACTGAGTGATAATACTTTAGGGTGTCTATGGGTCCCCTATATAGAGTTCGCTGTGAAAGTAGCAGCGCTGAAAGAGTAACTTTTTTTTCATCATCTTTGTATGGAAAAAATCATGACGCGCGGGCGCTTGCCCACACAAATCACAAAAAAATGTTGTTCTTTCAGCGCTGCTACTTTCACAGTGAAGTCTATACAAGGAACACACATGATACATCCTAAAGTTTTATCACTTAGTTTTGTTACACCTTGTATAAAATTCTAGTGTCGCGATGTTTCTTACTAAACTCCTCTGTTCTTATCTGGTCTGAGAATCGCCTAGCCGCTGAAATGATTCAGATGAAACCTGTAATATTACTTTGACACTCGAAGAAGGATAAAGGGTAGTTTTTATTCCTTTAACAATGTATATTTTACATAATCTTTGACTTAATCCATATCTTGATTTATGACGAAGCACTTTCGGATCATACCTAATAGTTATGTATATTTCTTATATCAACATCAAAATCTGCCCTCGCCAAATATAATATTATAATACTTTAAATGCTAATCATAACATAATACATTAAAAAGCCTCTACGTCGCTTTCGTTACAAATCTATGTAAATTATGTTAATGCAACATAGATTATTGTAACAACTACGTGGTCGCAAAATTAGTTTTTAAACGTAGGGACCGTAGATGTACGGTCCCTACGTTTAAAAACTAATTTTTAGGGTTCTGTAGTAAACAAGGAACCCTTATAGTTTCGGTCTGTCCGTCCGTCTGTCTGTGTGTCTGTCCGTCTGTCTGTCTGTCTGTCTGTCCGCGGTTTTGCTCAGAGACGTAAATCGGCACGAATGTACATATTAATGATGCCAACAAAATGGTTTACAAAAACTTGGAAAAATATATTTATTTATGGTACCTCCCCTACACATGAAGCGGGGATGTTTTTTTTTTGCGTCCACCCCACCGTGTGGGGTGTCGTTGTATAGGTTTAAAAAAAATATTACGAGTTTTTTAGATCATTTTTCGATTTAGGGATCCATTTGTGAAATATGAAGTTTTAAAGTGGAAAAAGTCGTTATTGTCCAGTGTCCCCTCCTTCTACCAGCTAAACGGTTGCTTCTGGAAATGTGAAAAAATTCACGGGAGTAGGAAATATGCTGAATTTAAAAGGAAAACTATCACGGCTAAGAAGACTTCATAAGTTATTAAGTAATAGTCGATCAACTAAAAAAAAAATGTATTCGGCGAAGTATAAAGAAACTTGTTGTTCAAATTCCTTTGAAAGTCACTGAGATGATGTTATTAGTAGTGTTTGTTTGTTTTTATATTTATAATAGTTTTCAATAAGATTAATTAAGTAAATTAACCTTTAAAAAATATTGGATTACAATGACAAACATTGTAGCTATTTTGACGCATTTTAAATACTTAGTGTAGTTTTTAATATCACCGAATTAAGTAAGTCTTTGTAATGTTTTTCCATATGGATAGGGACATGTTAGATGATGGTTACCAAAAAAAAATGGAGCTGATTGGATTGCTTGCTCATTCTGTACCAAACCTGATTACCACGTCCATTGCCAAAGCCAGATTGTAGAAGACAATCAAGCTGTATATATATTATGTGTGATATTAATTGTGGCATCGACGATGATTCTTGTGGTGAAGAATAAGTAAATAAAAGAAGAACATAAAAAATATTATAGTTACCTACTTACTTACTTAGGGCTGATTTTCCAATCGTCAGATAAATTTTACCAATGGAATAAATTTGGCGACAGAGTTTATTTTGTGTTTTTGTTACTGTAATTTTTTGTTAATTTAACATACTTGGCTAATATGGTGATAAAAAATAATAATTTCTCATTTAACTATGTTATATCAGAATTAGAGTAGTAGCGCCACCGAATTAAGGTGATTATCGCAGAATTACCCAGGTCATCATACTTTTTAAAAATATATAAGGCGAGGCCAGTTTGAAAAGACTGATTTTTAAGCTTCCAGTCTGAAGAAAATATGTGGAATTCTCTTACACCAAAATTGACGTAGACTCAAAACGGAACAAAGTAACAAAATAACCGAACATAATATTGAAAAATGGCATGGTAATTCCGTAAAAACATCTTGAATATCACCATATAAATACACTTCAAATTCGAACATCTCGTAATTTTCAATGACAATGATATGATTTCTTTTACAAAAAGGATAGCTTATTTATAGTTCTAACAAAATAACCGAATAGTTTTTTAATAAATGATTCGGTCATTAAAAAAATAAAATAAAATGTATAATTTTCTCCTATTTCGCCCTATCAAGAACGCGGCGAGCGTCGTAACCGCCACTTTACAAGGCGCGCTGATATGAATGTTATTTTAATGTCCTTTACGTCGATATTCGTACTGACAGACATCAACCTGCTAATTTTAGGGACATCCTTGCCTTAAAGTAAGTTAATTATATTAAATTAAATATCTATTGTGCTCAAAGGATACCGAAAAGTCTGATTATTCATGATATTAGAAGGAAACACTTACGGATTTTCTTCGCGGAGCACTTTTATTCATCCCGACGACCGACAAAGGAAGTAGGAACCGTAGGAACACCAAGTCCGCAATTTGTGAACACACACTGGATCAACCTCACCATTACATAAGATTTGATAAGCCACAAGTACTGGCAAAAGAATCAAGATACCGCCCAAGAATGATACGCGAGGCCATAGAAATTAATAAAACACCCTAATTTTACCCGGGAAGATGGTTGGGTGCTGCCATCTAGTTGGGATCCAGTGATAAACAAACTAAAGCACAAATCTAGGACACCTCGGCTTCAAGACACTGTGAGTTCGTTCTGCGTAGATCGGAACGCAAACAAAAATTGATGAGTCTTCGGGTAGTTGAAGAACTTCAATGAATTGGACGCCTGTCACCTCAGTCCACCCGTGACCACGGCCGCTGTAAAGCAGCCGAAACGTCGGGGTTAATAAAAGTGCTCCGCGAAGAAAATCCGTAAGTGTTTCCTTCTAATATCATGAGTGATACTCGCGTAAACTTAAGAAATCGTTAAGTCTGATTATTGTTTTAAATAAATATAAAAATAATTGATTATGATTAAATATAAGCCGGTTTTTCTTACCCTTTACCGAATTATCACCGAATTACTTGAGCTTGCCTAGTAATATATTTCCAAAAACAAAATGTTACTTTTTATAATTGATGTATACGTACTTACTTCTAAATTCTAATATATTACATTTGTCTTATCTTGTCTTGCCTTTGTCTTACCGAAGGTACGATATTAAGTATATTATATTTTTTGCCGATCGTGATTTTCAAATTAGTTTTCCCGCTTATTATACTTGTAGTTTTGCGGAAAACTTATTTGATTAATTTGAAAATTTATAACAAAATAGTCTTAAAAATTTAAACATAAAAAATACGTCTAATTTATGATACTCGATATATCTAAATAAAACTAACGTCTTAACAATCATCACTCACTAGTCAAAATTAAGTAATTTTTACATTCGTTGATTAATCACAAAAAATTAGGAAAAAAAAGATAGGCGTGCGGGCATAAACTTTAGTGTTAAATGATGGTAGCGATAAATAAAAAAAAACAAACATTGGCAATGCCACCCACCGAGCAAAACTGGACACCTGTTGTATTGTCAACTTTATAAGTTTTTGTCAGCCATAGATTTGAGTTCCCGTGATGGATAAGCCCTTTGTGATGTGGTTTCAAATTGAATTTAGAGCTACTGTATAATATTCGAACTGACAAACAATTTTTAATTAAAGTATAAAAATATAGTAAACTAGATGACACCCGCAACTCTGTTGCGCTAAAATTAGTATATCGCGCGGGAACCGTACATTTTTCCGGGATAAATAGGACATCCTTTCCCGGGATTCAAAGTATCTCCATACCAAACAGCAAAATCGGTTTAGCGGTTTGAGCATGAAGAGGTAACATACAGACACACTGACAGACACACTTTCGCATTTATAATATTTGTATGAATATTTTCTAAGTAAAAAATAAAATGTGTAGTTCTGTTACTTAAGCTTTTATATATCACTAAGTATTTTCACAAAAGTCTTAGCCTCTGACTTGTAAGAATAAAAAAAAAAACGTCAAAGTTTTGGCGGCGGCCTTTCGCGCGCTGAGCTGACCTGCCTATTCACCAACGCGGCCGTTCACCCGCCGGCCAACCCCTGACCTTGTGACGTGACGTGTGCACCACGTGATACCCCACGTGGGGAATGGGTTGAATAACACAATACACTTTTAACCGACTTTTGATAGGACTACATACATAAATATTGTGACGTCATAGAGGTGGCAGGCTGTTTATAAATAACGAAATAATATGAAACAAATAAAACTTGTAGGATTTATAATTTAGTTTTATGACTAAGTAAAGTAGACATTTGATTCATCAAGCCCCATACGCTCACTGGTGATCGAGAAACAAGAGAATATTTATTGTGTCTCGTTTTCCCACGATCGACGGGAAAACAAAGGAAAGTGTTACAACTTGTAAAGAAAGTGAACCTATGTATCTTTATAAATTAATTCAAAACTGACAATTCAATCGCGAAGACATCTAGGCAGTTTCAATTTACATCAATTTTAGTTGACTCATAAACAGCAGATATCTTCTAAAACAGACAAACTCTACATCAAACTAAAAAAAGACAATTCGCAATTCCGCATTCCACCACAAACCGCCCCCTATACGCTGAATATGAAACTATTACATACGTAATGAAGCACCCTTCCGAAGAAAAGAATGTTTAGAAAACTTCCTTCGTGTGTTGTGTACGCCCCCACAACTCAAAGCGCCATCTGTTGGCGGATAGAGCGAACTAACGTTCTTGAACTTGAACACAGAGCGCATTCAACCTCGATGAAACGGGTAACACAATTCTCGTATAGTACCAGTTATTCTAAGTATAAATTCCTAATAGTAAGTTCTATTTTGTACACTTATATTTAGAGTTTTTCACAGTAACTGCCAGAACCAAGATACGTACGCTAACTACAGGGTATATAAATAAAAAAAAAAAAAAATTATTTTGTTATTCTCGCTACAACTCGAGAATGACTGAACTAATTTGGGTAATTTTCGTCTTGAAATATTCTGAAGTCCAGGGTAGGTTTGTAAGATCAGAAAATTATGTTAGAAGAGAAGTAATACGTTATACGAAGTTCACCACTAGTTATTTCATAGTTAAGAGTTGCTTAATTTAAACGATGCTTTGTCACTTAAAAGGTTAAAATTTTGAATAGCTGATCCGTAGGTTTCGTAGCTGCTTACTTCATACCCAGTAATATTTAAATCAAAACAAGTAAGTAAGCAATTAAAATTATCAGTAGATTGTGAAGACTCACCTATGGCTACAGCAGTGATCAACTTCGCCGCTTATTATCTGCAACAAAAACACAATTTATGAATTGAAATCCACAGAATTAAAGTTTTCACCTAAATTACTTATTTAACTTTGTAACCAAATGAATCGTAATTTGACGTTCTTAACCGTATGTTACAAAGATAATTATCTTAACGTAAAAATATGAATAAGAAAGGCAGACGAGGGCATAAACCACTTTAGTTTGTGGTGAAGGAAAGGGATTTCTAATTAACTTAAGATTATACCTAAATTATTATGCACTGTTTTAGACTATACGATAGAGATGTTATAAGGTTTCTAAAATCAAGTACAGGAATTTTGGACAGTTATTTTTCGGTCTGGACGTCTACGTAAAAATATCAACAGTAGTTGACTTTGTAACTCCTTATTATCCATACTATATGTATACATACTAATAATATTAATGCGTAAGTGTGACTGTGTGTCACCTCTTCACGCTGTATCTACGCTCTGAAATGATTTTGCTGAAATTTAACATGGAGGTGCTTTGAGTCCCAGGAAAGGACATAGGAATTAGGATACTTTTTATCCGGGAAAAAATGTACGGTTCCCGTGCGATAAACGAATTTTGGCGAAACTGAGTTGCGGGCGTCATCTGGTATAAATATACAAGCCCTCTTACTAATAAAAATTTCTTAAACATGCGTTCAGCGTGTGAATAGTTAAACAGGAGTGTTTAAGTTACACACACGTTACACAGAGTCTATACAGAGAAATTAGTATGGAAATGACAGCATCGTTATACAGGCCTTATGTCAAAAACTGATTATTAGTAGAAAAAATCTTATGCACCCTCTATACACGCTGTGTAACTTTTTATTAGTAAGAGGGATATTATGTAACATAGGTATCCTAACCTAACATTTTATCTCCAAGGTAAACGGCACTTTAAACTATATAGTGACGCGGCTGATGGGTGACGCAGAATCGATACCACCCTATTGCAGAAATGATTGAACATCCTTATCGCGACGTTTTCTAATGGCGCCCGGACCCTTTTTCTTTTTAGGGAGACCTCTCTATTTAAATATTCGAGTATTTTAATTCGGATCAATATTGGAAGTACGAACTTTTTTTTGGAAAAGTTTTAGATGCAATGGTATAGCTACTAGTAATGCCAGGTTTCTGAGATTTTTAAAGGTGTATTTATTCACCTGAGACTCTAATTGGGTAACGCGAAATGAACCAACCAAACAAAAACGCTGTTGAATTAATAAACTACAATCAAAAACCTTAAAAAAAATACATGAACTCGGCATACGTACCTATCAATTTCAGAACATAAAAGTAAGAGTGGATATGACTTCATATTTTCTTAAATTGACTGAACTCAACTTATGGGTTGTCCATATTTTATAGTTCAGTCAATATCTTGACACACAGACATAATATTTGACAACAAGGCAGAAAGAAGGTAAGGCAAACTTAGGCAACAAGGCAGAAAAAAACCATAGTGAAGCTAGAGTAGAGTAGAAAATGTAGAGATAAAGAAATCTTTTAGTCGATGATGAAAGTAGATAATTGTATAGAAGTAACACCCCTTTTATTTTTACATGTCGCGAGCTAACGACAATACGAAATCAATACCAACACCATCGATGCGAAAATCGTGAATAGCGAGTGACACACACATTCACGCTCACACACAGATACAGCGGCCAAATAATATGCAAGCTCGGGACGTGTGAAACGAAGACTTTGGAGAGGTGAACCATGTTTTGTTATTTTTATGGACTGTCCGACGAAACCAAGTAATAAAGAACTGTAACTGAAACGCAATGTGTAATGACATAGGTGTCAAAAAATATTAGGATATTTTTTAACTGAAGTGGAAAATATTATATTAAAAACAACTATTTCTTATTATAACAAAATCAAGCCAGCCATATCAGGCTAGGCTAGGCTTTAGAGTAAACTTATACTACGGTATAAGGTTGTTCTAAAGCCGAAAATAAGTGTCTTGATTTCCCCTGTCTTGTTTTTAATGTAATGAATTTAAGTTCATTGATAAACCGTCCATAAGACTCAGTAAAATTTTCGTTGCTCACCAATAGCATAAATATTACAACAACAAAATCCCAATCACAATAGCGAAAATATCCCAGTTTATTCTAAACTTGTGGACGCACGAAAAATTGGTAAAAAGAAAACGCATTAACACATATAGATGAGTAGAGCAACATAAGCGGGGCTCACTCACACACACACATCGCCACCCACCCCACATTTTCTTTTAAAAAACACCCCTCCCAGGAGGCTTTTGATAAGGAAATGCAGACATTTGAAGAAAAGCTAAGTATCGAATAAGTATTCACGAGTGTTTACGTCATAATCTGTGTGCGTTTGTAGCTGTAGGTCAGAAATACATGACTCATGAGTCATGACTGATGAATGAAAAGACTTTTAAGGTTTTTGAATATCGAATTTCGGGTATTTAAGGCGCGTTTATATTGAGCTGTTGATATAATAATAATCTTCATGATATTACGTGCGTTTGTATGCAAGTTGCAACTTTAGGTCAGCTGATATACGTCTTGACTCATGAGACTGAGTGAAAAGACTTTTAAGGTTTTTGAATATCGAATTTTGAGTATTTTAGGTTTTATCGCGGTGTTGATATCATAATCTGAGTATGTGTGTTTGTATGCAGCCTTAGGTCAGCTGATATATTACATGACTCATGAGTCACGACTGATGAATGAAAAGTATTTTAGGACTTATTTATAAGGACTTATGTGTACTTTATATTTATAAGGACTTATTTAAATATCGAATTTCGAGGATATAATTCTCGTAAGTAAGACCTTTCCGCTATTTTATACGTACTAAGAGAAGTGCCTGTATATTATGTGCTTTCAATATGAAAAACGTTGCTTCGTGAACTTTATTAACCCTCAATTCACTAGGTGAAATTTACTCACGTAAATACCTTCTATAAGTCCCCGGGACTTATGAAATAAAACAAATTTCATCAACATTTTGTTAAACAATCTTCTTAAGTACTTAGTAAATTATAAGAATAAAAAATTAAAAAACTATCCAAACTTTTGAGATACTCTTGAAAATTAAAGAAAAGGCACTTATCAGTCTTTTAAAACCATGATATTTTTAAGGTATTTCTAAACTAACAAATATTCTAAAAATTAAAAAGAACTTAACGTTTTTAAACCAATAAAGGTACACAAAATAAAATAAAATAAATATTAATGTATGCTTCTATACTAAGAAAAAAAACGTGCAGTGGGTTTCTACCACTATCTAAAAGCTACGTCGGCATATATTTTTTGACCAAGTAAAACATATCGGCTTCAGACATTTTGTGCACAGATGAGCAATTTTTGTTCTCTTTTTGTAGTGGCATAAATAGTAATACTTTTCCTCCTAGCTAACTTGTTTTAGGGTGGCTCACATCTTCAGGAATATCTTTTCGTCCAAATCTTCTTGAAGCCAGGCTTCCAGAATGGAATCTGCTCCGTCTTCTCTTAGATTGATAAAGTCATGTTTTTAGAGCCATTTTACAATTATACAACAGAAAAATAAATAATACATAATTTAAATTACAATAACGGTGAAAAGTTAACATTTCAAAACTTTAATAAATAAAAATAATCATAACATAATTCACTAGTATGAGTCCCTGCGACTCACTCGGCGTAAAAACTCACCAAATATGGTATATTCGCATTCATCCTCTCGGCACCATGCCGCCCGCGTCACTACATGAAGGTACTGAGACGTGGGGGAAACTAGCTGCTAAGACTTTTGAATTATGGCCGTTTAATTCATCAAGCAACAAGCGGCCACATGCGGCCGCGATAACAATTGATAAGCTATTGTGTCTCGTTTTTCCACGATCGACGGGTTAAAATTTTGATGTGAGTCCCTGGGACTCAGGAAGTGAATTAAGGGTTAAAAAAGCCACAAAGACACAGGAAGGACACAGCTGTTTTAATCAACCACAATATTACTAATTAAACCATTACCATTCCCCGCTAATTTCGCCCCGAATTAGGGGATAAAACCAAAACAATAGACGCTGGTAATAAAATCTCAAGTGATACCAGCGAATGAGCCGAAATCTCCCCTCAGCCGAGTTTGCATTCCGCTTTAAACCGTAAAAGCGGCGAGATCTGCTAATAACCGACTCCCCTACTAATTAAAACTCTGTTTTAATTGCTCCAGCCACCTGTTGCTCTATCTCGCTCCCGCTCGGCTGTCGCTATCTCCCTCGGACTGTCCCATATCCGGATACCCGGGTATAATTGTCAGAAAATTCAATTCTCCAACGACCTAATTGGGTTCAAATGAAATTTTCCGTTCTTTGTTCAAACGCCTCGGACCGAAGATAATTGCTTAATGAAATAATGAATTAATTTTATTTACTCGGTCCCTTTTTTCATGGCCTTTCAGGGACCTTTTTTCGTTTCGCTGTTTATGATTATTAAATTGTTTCCATTCTATGATATCTGTAATTATGTTAATTGCCTTTTCGAAGATTTGTTGTACAAATACAAATTGTATTTACAATTACTGATGTAGTTAAGCTTTTTAGGTATTTGAAGGAATATTATTAACTATGTATTATTTTAAAATCGCAGTATGTAAACTCAGCACATAAATGGTGATATTGAACTGACCAAATCCAAAGATTAAGTCCGAAGTAAGAACATGGATTAGAATATTGCTATGACTATGAGAGTTCTGTGTCCAGTGACTAAATTATAATGTTACTATACTTCAATTCTCCTCTTCTCTAGCCAACACCAATAGGATAAACCCAGTCCTAATCACCAACCCAAAAACTTTAATTACATGGCGTGTAGATAAATGTATAAATCATACAGAACTTGAGTCGTAATCAACAACACTTAGGTGGAATTACTATCAAATCGCAGCCAAATTACCAGCCTGTTATAGACCCCTTTCTTTAATTACCTAATGTTTGCTCGTAATTATTTTAATAACGATGTTAATGTTGTTTGTGGTAATTTCCAAGTGTGTTTTTCTTCGATTCCTTTCCCATGTATTTATAATGTATTATTATTTGTTATGTATTTTTTTTTCAATTCGTACGCGTTATAATTCTTGTATTATTACTGTGATGAAAATAGCCTCTCTTTCTGTAAGTTGTATTAATAATAATTAATTTGGTGTAAAAATTCCACACATCAATCTATCTATGGACGCTTAATATCTATGGACGCTTCACACCACGTCAGTCTGGCCCCGTGCTAAGTACCTGAAGGACTTGTGTTACAGGAACCAGAAAACGGAAATGTATTTAATACTTTTATACTATACATATATTTAAGATTTTTATTATATCATACACATATTTAATACACATCCAGACCCGGGAATATTGAGAACTTTTTGTTCCGTCGCGTCGGCGGGATTCGAACCCGCGACCCCCGGCTTGAGCTGCACACACTCAACCAATTGAGCCCCAGAGGTCGTCAAACTATATAACTATATAGTTTGACGACCTCTGGGTTATTTGAAAGCTTAGTTTTAGTCAAGGTAAAACGTGATTTTAATGAAATCAATAAGCTTATGGCGTCGAATGAATGGAAGAAAGATTGAATGAAACATTTCGATCAAGTTAAAAAATATGCAAATCAAAATCTTAATTTATAATTTTTGATAAGCACGATACAATTTGCTCTACAATAATTTGTTTTATAACATTAAACATAAAATATACCGGTTCATGTTATTAGCATGTTGTGAATATAGGTTTCAGAAGAAACAGATATGACATTCAGTTAAAGGGAAATTAGTCTACTTATAAGAAATTATGGTCTATTTTACTTAAGTGGGGCTTTCTGCAATACGAGAAAAAAAAAACAAAATATGGTAAAATTAAAATATTATTATGATACAACATGCATAATATTGTACACTGTACACTAGACATTGCCATAAAAGGTGCATAACTATTTAATATTATAAAATCGAAGGACACACGTCAATTGGTCGGGTTATGTCAAACAAAACCAAAATTGAATGGTCATAAGTCGTAACTGTACAAAATAGAGTAGGTCCGCCATTTGACTATAAATCTTTTTCTCCAGCCGTCTGTTTTTTTTTTGCAAACAAATATACAACTTGCCAACTCCTGAGTCTTGAAATCTTCGCCTCTATGGCAATATTAACATAAAAATTTTAATTGCCTTCGTTGTTCTTCATTAGTGCGGCCAACATTGTGTCGCTATGCTAATGAGTTTTCTTATACGCCATATCAATATTCATAAAGTATATTAATGAAATGTCAATATGTTTTGCCTTGAAACTACTTTGACATTATTTATTACAATGGAATATACCGCTCTACAATGCTCTTTTGGCGCGCAAATTTTTGACAAGGGTCACTATAGTGACAACACTAAGGGTGTTTCTAATATAACTCAGTATATTGCCAATGCTCATGAGTCATTGTGTCTAGAAGCGATTTATTGACAAGATTGATGATAATAATAATCAGTAATAAAAGTTAGGAAGTCGGATCTACTAAATAGAAAAATAATCTCTATAGCATGCAACACTTTTGTTGATCTACAATAGCGCAGGACTTGTAACTCGTAACCTCTTCTTATTAAGCGTAACGAAGCTTATCACTAAGATAATACGATTTTAAATCTTAATACCTAAATTTAACGTTGATTTTTGCATAAAAAGCGGTGAAATTATAAGTAACGAGGAGGGTCCAAACAAGACAATTACATGTCGTGCATTAGTATGTCATTTTGCGCTTCGCTTTCTCACATACACCCATATCCGACTTGTATCGTAATTAGTGGTAACCCTATCGTGAAACAATGATTTTCTGACTTCTGACTTGTGAGTTGTGACAGCCCTGAAGTATGCCGACATACACATCACCCACTGTCACATTTTTATTGCAACTGTTACTTTTTGCATAACTAGCTTGTGATAGCCCTTACTTAAGGTGACGCCACGTTAAACTAAAAAAATCGTTTTGGATATGTTTTAGATCGCTTGTTTTCTATGAGAGGCCGGGCCGGTCTCTCATAGAAAACAAGAAATGGAACAGCAAGAAATGGAAAGGGCGTAAGCGACAAAATGGTTTTTGTCGCGTAATTCAAAAACCATTAATATATTTCATATAAGCTATGTGCAAATTATAGTGTATGCTTGAACTAATCTATGTACAAATTTTGGAAGCTTAAATCACTCTCCTCTGTTGGCAAAATTAGAATCCCTATTTTTAAACAGGTCTTTTTGATGAATTATTCTGGGTTATAAAAGTTGACCAATCGTGTTATGCTATGGGTAATTCAAAGATAAAGAGATGATGAATACTGACAATGAACTTTAATTTCTTAGCTTTAGTCATTGTTGAGAAAAATCGATATCGCTGCAGCCAAATTATCAAGGCGTCACCTTAATATGAGCTGTGAAAAAAATAATTTATGATCTAGAAAGTCTTCATAAAGACGTTTAGGCAGGAAAACAATTCATAAAACCTTATCAGTTCAAGGCTGTGACCGACATGACGAATATTAATAATTATTATTAATTTGATAAATTCGTAAATAAAACCATAAAAATAATGTGTCTCATAATGTGTTTTGACATATTTTTCCTAACCCAGAGCCTTAGGCTGTATGCCAATATCAATAATTTAGTTAAATGACGAAATACAATTTATAACTTATAACAAATTAAGTTTGAATACAATTAACATAGTGAAACCGGACTAAAATTCGACATTTAAAAATACATATGTTGGTATTTGAGGGAGTGTCATTTTTGGCCCTACATAATATGATATTAAATTACGATAGCTTTATGAGAGAAAGTTCTATGACAATCTTCAAAGAATTTTGGTACTTTGAGTATAAAAAACATTGACAATACTCAAGTATTGGTATTGTTTCAGGTATTACATCGTAGAAAACGGAGTGGCACATAACTTCAAGAGTACTGTATAAATCATCCACAACGGACATACAGGCCTTTGTTTTTTTAAACGACACTATGCCACACAATGCCAGACATTTAAACAGTACGTTTGAGTTTTTTATCTGTGATTTAAGGCGTTACGCTTATCACAAATAAAAAAACCGGCCAAGTGCGTGTCGGGCCACGCGCAATATAGGGTTCCGTAGTACCGCTAGTTTTTGATAATTTTTGTATGGTCAATGAATGTACATTTATAACGTGTTTTACACTACTAAGTATTAACAACATCATCTCAGTTACGTTCAAAGGAATTTGAACGAAAAGTTCCTTTATACTTCGCCGAATACATTTTTTAGTTGATCGACTATTAGTCAAAAAACTTATGAAGTCTTCTTAGCCGTGATAGTTTTTCTTTTAAATTCAGCATATTTCCTACTCCCGTGAATTTTTTCACATTTCCAGAAGCAATCGTTTAGCTGGTAGAAGGGGGGACACTGAACTAACGATTTTTTCCACTTTAAAACTTCATATTTCACAAATGGATCCCTAAATCGGAAAATGATCTACGAATACTCGTAATATTTTTTAAAAACCTATCTAACGACACCCTACACGGTCGGGTGGACGCGAAAAAAAAATCATCCCCGCTTGATGTGTAGGGGAGGTACCATAAAAAAATATATTTTTTTAAGAATTTATATACCATTTTATCGGTATCATTAATATCTGCATTCATACCGAATTTCAGCTTTGTAGGTCCTTTAGTCTCTGAGCAAATAAGGGTTTCTTGTTGACCACGGAACCCTAAAAACTCAAGTGGATTGAAATCCAAGAGATATTTTGCAGTGCTCTGAATATAAACTTTGGATCAGTCCTGATTCCTGTTATGGACAGGACTCAAAACGGACAGAACAAGCGAATGTAATCACTCATACATCGTTTAGGGGAATATACCTAGGCAGTAGGCACCACGCACTGCATTAATAACAGGTTCAGTAGTATGAAGTATCTAGTCCAGTTATTAGAGACAGTGTTACCTTGTCGACGGCCACCTATTACGCGCTCGGCCAATCTTGGACCAAATTGCATGCATGCACGATGCACATGTTAATTTTACAACACTATTAAATAGCAAATGGTAGATATTGCATGGTGCATGCGTTTTGAAAGTTGATGACACGTTCTAAGTGGTTACATGATAGGGAAGACCATTGGCACTTTTCCTGCTAAAAGTGCATTGGTTTCATATAACGTTCGTTTCATATAACGTTAATCATATTATAACGTTTGAGAAATTCTACCAAGTTGCTAATTTGCTTTAAGAAACTGAATAACGCAGATCAGACCAGCACCAACGTAATCGTGCATGCCCAAGCAGCAACCAAGCGTAATGAACACCTAAAAAGCAACCAATATAGCACTTAACGCTGTTTTACAGCTGTACAAGTACGTTGTAAAGACATTGTAGTGTTATAATGTCGGTTTAGGTGTAATTATTCAGCTCTAGCTGTATTAAGTCTGTATTAAGAAGTCAAAGTACGCTTAAAGTTCTAAATCAGTGTATCATATCTGTCATGTACAGCTTTAATTTCCTGTAACGCTTTGATCCTCATTTTAGTATTAAAGCTGTACAATAGCTGCATTTGGCATACCGTCAGTTACTTAATATAGCTTAGATCTGTATTATGGTGGTCCTCAAACCATATTTCTGTATTATGAAGTAGGCAAACTCTCTTCTATAGCTTCTTTTTATGGTGTAATTATACACGTTTTTACGGACTATAGCTGTCTAATTTCTCTCTTTGAGAGTAATAAACAGCAATAAAAATAAATGACGCCTATAGTACAGCCTTAATCTGTATAAGTGACAGAGTCGCCATTTTGAATTATTGTGCACTGCAGTATATTATGCTGTATTTTGTGATTGTTTTATAAATATGTGGAAAAAGCGAAAAATATTTGGTGCTATTAGAAGAAGGATTGAACAGGAATATGTAAATATTACAAATTATCAACAAATGAAATTACTGTCGAGGAACATGGAAATATTTCAACAGATCAGATCATCTACAGTCAAGTGTCAATACCATCGACATCTAATGAAAGAGGTTCCGTAGAAAATATTGTAAATGATCATAGTTATATCAGGTGTAACTTATTAGCTTTACCTTCTGCAACTGATCACGACGACACACACATTTTATCATCCAGCAGTTCAAGTGACGGCGAAAGTAAATATGAAAAAAAAAAATTATTTCTCCAACAAATACAGAATTGGGCCAGAGAAAGAAACATAGCTCAAGTAGCATTGAATGATTCAGCTACTATCATAAACTTAAGATTTCCAGGAATTTCACCATGCGATGCCAGAACAATTTTAAGTGCTGCAAAGCAAATACAAATCAAACCGATCCAGGAGGTGAATATTGGCATAACGGCCTAACTAAATCTTTAAAAAATATATTAGAAAAATGGGTTGACGTTCCGAGGAAAATTTGTTTGAATTACAATTTTGACGGCGCGGTCTTCCAATATTTAATAGTTCTAATAAAGAGTTTATACTAAGAATATAAATAAGAGTTTATACTATACTTGAAAGACCTGATGTAGAACCGTTGGTGATTGGTATTTATTTTGGTGTTGGAAAACCAAAGCAAATTGACGAATATTTAAATGATTTTGTAAACTAAATTGACAACCTCAACAAATCAAGAGTAAAGTATCTATAGGAATTAAATGTTTTATATGCGATTCTCCTGCGAGAGCTTACATTAAAGGTAATAGAATTGAAACAGGTAATAGGTAGTAGAATATAAGTTAATCATTATGCATAAATATAAAAAGATTACAAAAATATAAAACTTTTATTTCACTTAAGTAATGAACTATGAGAATATTGATAATGGTACACTTTGACATGTTACTCGACACCTTGTGGCTGACCATCCAGTTGCAGGTGAGAAATTTTCATTCATGACCAATTTGCGCGCATCTAAGCAGT
The DNA here is from genome assembly GCA_905187585.1 of Cyaniris semiargus. Lineage (NCBI taxonomy): Eukaryota > Metazoa > Arthropoda > Insecta > Lepidoptera > Lycaenidae > Cyaniris > Cyaniris semiargus. The sequence continues at coordinate 9,869,310 of LR994560.1, read as the reverse complement.
TTTTTGGCCATTTCAAAATTCCATTTGTTTCCAATAAACTGGGTACAATGAAAAGAAAACTTTTCCCTTTCTCCACTGTCTCCACAATCTTGTACGGCGTTTTTCCTAAAAAAAATAAAAAATAATTAAGTACTTATTATAAAAGGGTTTTTATTTTTGCCTTAATGTTTTAGTGTCAGGGGAACCCCCGTTCATTATAGCTCTTAGTAAGAGAGACACACAAATATAGCAAAACATTAGTGTAATAAGGACAACAACAAAAGAATTATATTGAACGGGAATTCCCCACTTAAAATTATCAAGTTTCATTTTGTGATGAGGTAGTGCATTTAGTTATCGTTTTGTGTTGGATGGTTAAGGAAGTAGATAAAAAAGTAAATAAATTTGCATATTTACTACTACTACTAACTAAAACAAAGATTGTAGGGTTTTGTAGAAGATGCTGTTTAATGTTTCATAGTGGATTCGTGTTATTATAATATTCATAAATCTAAACTTATAATTTCCCAGATATAGAAGGTGCATTGTGAGAATTGATGAATAGGCTATACTTGACCTATATTTAATTTCATTGAACTAATGCATATTACTAGTAGAACTTGGCCTAGGAAACCGTATTTCACCCTTATCATCAAATAAAAGCTTATGATTGATAAATAAAGTCGATTTGAAAATATGATTTTATGAAAATATGATTTGTACTGACGAAAACGCTTTTGCGGTACTTCCGATTTGGATGTGACGTCATCACATTCGTAATTTAATATCTTTTATTTATCGCGCTCGTTATATGTAAGTTTATTTATACATAAATAATAAGAATAAGCCTAGAAAGATTTGTAAAATATATTTTCTTGAATAGTTCAAGTAAAACATCAGTTTTATATATTATCTCCATTTATTGTAGTTGGGAAATGAAATGGCCAAAACTTTTCTCCAAAAGTGTTCAACATTACAAATGATTTCTAAATTCTTTTCTAATTTTTTGGCACTGTTAGACTCGAACGCATAGCACATAAAACTTTTTTCAATAAAGAAAGTATAAAAATACAAAAAACATGACGTCACACTATGGCGGCACAATGGCGGGCAGTGTTTTCGGCGCCATATAAAAGGCATATTTTTCAATCAACATTTTTATGGATTTCTACTGTTTAAAATATTAAAATATTAGTTTTTTTGGTGAAAATGAATGATTAAGAAGCGTTTAGAATGAAGAAAAAAAGGAGGTCAAGTAGCCTATTGCATATGTTTTGGACTGCATTTCTTTATTTATTTTTTTACAAATTCTAGGATGAAAATCTACAATAATTGCTTTGAAATTTCTAAAAAATAACTTTAATACTTTATTTTCGGAAACGTGATGCTCTCTGAGTATTTTGGTTTTTCACTTAATATTACGTATCCCTAAAAAGAGTTACAGGTTATGTTCGAAACACTGCTATGTAACATTAATAGTAAATTTATTCGTTTATACAGCCCATCAACCGCTAAAAGATGAATACTAGTATCCATTACCTACATAGTACAGCTATTAATACTATAAGACCATCAAAATAGAATTAAGGCTGCTTAGCAAATTGTCGCCATTTTATCAATTACAAATGGAAGATTACGAACATGAGTACATAAAAATTAGACTAATGTTTTTATATTCATCAATATTTTCAGTTTGTCCAATAACCTACTATGCACCAACGAGGCTCTACGTCCATTAATCAAAGATTTTTTTTAATTCTAACCTATAAAAACCATATTTACTTACCTTATTTAATATCTCTTCCTTGATTATTTTGCTGGCGCGTTTATTTTTTACCACAAAACATATATATGACCACAATAAATTTATTTTTGCACGTTAATGCACTGTATCCTGCGCCTATCGAATCTCCAAATCTTTAAACACATCGTTTATAATATGTCACTTTGATCAACACTTATTATATATATTAACGCCATCATTAAAATATAATATATAATCTTCTGTTTCGTTTTAATTCGTTTGTAACTCTGTTCAACAGACTTTTTACTACGTAAAGCTTAACAAGTGAGTTACAGTGTAGTAATTGGAGTGTATTGGTTCTTCGTACACTATAGTACAGCCGCAAAACAGTTATTAAGCAGCCTATTTTATGCTTATACAACTACTGTACAGCTAATATATCGCAAAACGCTGTATAATTTGTGCCCATTTCAGGGGTATATGGGCTGTATAAGCGCTTTAACAGCCACTATGCAACCAGATTGTACAGCATTAAGAGTATAAACGAACTTTAATAGAGCTGTTATACAGCTTGTGATGCTGCTTGGGTGAGCTTTTATTTACTAAGTTACTAGATACTCTGTTAAATATTTCTATACTTTGCTTACTATTAGTTATTATAAGCTTTAAATTCAGAGATAGTACGGGAGCCCTAGAACATTTTTTTTTATTACTATTAAGCTAATTTTTTGTGAGTAGCTTCATTTTGATAAGACGAACAACATTTTTATTTGCGAAAAATCTCGAAAGTGGTAGCTAACAGAGATAGAAAGGATTTCATACTTTGAATTGATGGTCCTAAAATATGGACTGTTTTATTTGTAGGACAATATTACTCTTAAATTATATGACTAATAACCTATAACTATACAAAAAATCAGCTCGTTAGGGTTCCATTATAGGGTTCTGTAATCAACAAAACTTGGTTGACTACTGAACCCTAACAAGCTGATTTTTTGTATATTGATAGGTTAATAGTTATATAATTTAAGAGTAACATTGTCCTACAAATAGAACAATCCATATTTCGACGACCTCTGCGGCTCAATGGTTAAGAGTGTGTGGCAGCTCAAGCCGTGGGTCGCGGGTTCGAATCCCGCCGACGGAACAAAAAGTTTTCAATGTTCCTGGATCATGGATGTTAAATATGTGTATGATATAATAAAATCTTAAATACATGTATAGTAAGTATAAAAGTATTAAATATATTTCCGTTGTCTGGTACCTGTAACACAAGTCCTTCAGGTACTTAGCGCGGGGCCAGACTGACGTGGTGTGAAGCGTCCATTATAGATATTTTAGGACCATCAAATCAAAGTATGAAATCCTTTTTATCTCTGTTAGCTACCACTTTCGAGATTTTTCGTAAATAAAATGTTGTTCGTCTTATCAAAATGAAGCTACTCACAAAAATTAGCTTGATAGTAATAAAAAAAAAATGTTCTAGGGCTCCCGTACTAAGAGACTTATAAATAAATGAAATTATTATGTCATGTGACACGTCATGAATGAAGAATCGTTTTGGAAATGTATTGAATTTGATGATCGATCAATATTATTACTCGAGAACATTAATCTATCTGCAGAGAGCATAATTGTAAAGAGATTTTAAGATAGAAAATATTGTAATTTTACAAGTCTCTTGCATATTATATTTGCGTACCGAAATAATATATTGTTAACTTCTTTTGAAAATTGGAAAAATCTCTTGATTACATTAATAGATATTGTCTATAAGCGTAGGGGGGCTGCCCCCCTAGCATACGCCAACGAGATCTCTCGTGGATATCTCACTTTCGAGCGTAGTGATATTGTCGATATCGATATATTATATCTCTTTTTCGCTAACATGCGTACATCGAGACTCGAGAGATAAATTTCTCGTTCGTATATAGTTCGTTAGTATATAGACAAAAATAGCACATATAAAAAAAAAAAACAAAATTATCTCTAATTTTGACGACAGACGTACGAGAAAAAATGTATGTCATGTTAGGGTCAATAGAGATGAAGAGATAAATCAGTTAACATCGAGAAAACGTGTAGACAAAATTTTCTCGTTGGCGTATGCTAGCACGGGTGCCCACTGCCCACACACAGTTTTCCCAGGCTCGTTTGCTCGCTCGTTCGCTCCAGCCCAAAATGCCCTGCACCGTACATAAAAACTCTAATTATTTACATCTAATCATGCTCTCTTTTATGCATTTGCTTTATACATATCAATGAAATCAGGATTCGGAGCCGATATACATAATATTCCGTTGTCTAATCTTCATATTATGTATGTCGCTAATAGCGAGCGAGCCGTGTCGATATTTATTAACGTCTCGTTATTCCGGCCCAAAATAAAATATTAGGATTCGCGTTTTGGACCGGGCCGCCGAGTGGCCATTGTTTCTGCACCGCCATCAATCACCTTCGCGGGGCATTCGGTCCCCGCGGGGGCGCGTGGGGGCCGCGGGGCGGGGGCCAGAATAACGGTTATTGAAATGAGACGGCCCCCGCTTTTTTCCAAATTTAAATTTTGATAAGGCGAGCCCCGCTCTCCTCTAAGTCTGACTCGATTTGGTGGGGTGGTTTTTATTTCGATTTTGTGTTTTTGGTGATACAAGATTTATGATTTGGTTTCAACGAATTTTGGTATGACCCTTTGGTTTTTTCACGCCTGCATCGGGACTCAGATAATTGTCACATAAACATAATTTAACATCTTTTATGCCTTAACGGTTTACTTTTTGCAAGTGGATTATACCTTCATATGTGTGAAACAATTTTGTTTTTTTTTTAACTTTATAGAATAGTCATAGTCCTTGTAGTTACGTATTAACTATTTAGACTTTAGTAACTTGTGCTTGTAGTTAAATAAATTGCCACTAGTCAAATAAATATCTACTACCAATGTAGTAGATATTTTATTATTTAGTTTTAGCGGTCATTAAGAATAATAAGTATTTGAAATTCTAGAATTACCATTTCAGATACTTGAAATATTAAGTTTTTGTCAAAGGAGACCTCTACATAAAAATATACATAATAATTCACTTTTATTCCATTTTGAGTAATTGTAATACAATTTTAATATTTCGTTCCCGTTGCTGGGATGACAGCGTGAATACAAATTAACATACATACAAACAAACCAGATATTTTTCATATAAAATGTTCGAAAATTCCATCCTTAAATTGTCGTTCAAAAGAACGGGTCACTCATTGACACCTACGCTTATATTTCGTCTCCAAAAGGCCTATTATAAGCTTAATCCAGACATAGACCTAAAAATCAATAGACATGACTAAGGCAAATTGCTAAGCATAAAGATATTATCTGCAATTCTAATCAACGATTGAGATAATATATCTATTTTGTTCACTAGTTTTAGTGAAATTTTTTTGAAGATTTGAAACATAATATTTTATTATTGTCATTCCCTGGACCTTACAGCTTTTGATTAAGTACAATTATTTATACATCATAATATTCATATCTAATATTTTTACTAAAATGTGCCTAGCTCAACCGCATCCATACACACCAAGCCGTTAATTTCGCCGCCTCTATCCCATGATGAATCTGTGGTTTATTTCATCGATATTCATGGATCGTGAGTGTTGTAAAATGTAATAAAACACCATTTTTATATCTCGTGTTTAGACAGTGCCCGAGAGGTGATAAGAAAACCTGTAGTCCGGTCGATGCGTGGACCGGATATTGCTGGCCATTCACAAAAAACCGACCCACACGCGAGCGCGTGCCTGTGTGCGTGCGAGCGAGCATGTGTGCCGTACGCAACGGTCAACGCGTTCATTCATAAAGATGCCATAACCTCAAAATACTGGACTAGGCCAATTTAGATCTCTCTTCACAGTTTTGCTGATGTTTGATCTGATTTGATGGTGGTGGTATAAGTTTGATTTGCTTGTGTTTGTGTGTGTCTAGCAATATACCTCTCGGATGGATGATTTCGTTTTTAAACTGTATAGTGTGTGTGACTAAACATTTGAAATTTGGATGACTTCAGAAATATCGGTTTTCATTGAACATATTTAATGTTAAAAGGACAAAAAACCTATTTCATTCGATCTACCTCAATAATTTATTAAGGTACAATAAAAAGGTAATTAATATGTCAATCAACATGAATGTCCTGCTATTTGTATTCAAATCAGATTTTATCTGAACGGTAATTCTTTTTAAATAATTTATATTACTCTTTATATCATCTGATCTACTTACCTGTTTCATGACCAAGTTCAGTGTAAGTCCTTTTAGGTGCTTTAGAGATCTCGTGCAAGCAAAGAACTCTTTTTCGAGATGAACTATGTCAAGTTTCGATTCAAAATTGGAAATCGCTGGAAATGACTCGTGCTCAAACTTATTTGATGTCAAATGATCTCATTGGTCGTATAACCTCTCTCTCCACGAAGTCTCTGATTTCCTTACGCATGTCTGAATAGCTGTGAACTTCATTCATAAAATTTTTGAATAATTTCTACCCCTTATCCAAAAATATTTATACAATAACCATCAAGTACATTTTCCCAAGTATCAGACGAAGATACTTAAAAGTTATAAGCTGTAATTTTTTTAATAGAAGGCGGTAAATCGCTAAATTGTAATGAAATTAAGTTACAAAAAAAACTTACAAAATTTTCTAAGACTTCTTCGAGGTTTTTCCAGAATTCAACCCTCTGAATTTCAACCGTCGTTGGAACAACCAGTTTAACTGCTTTGTATCACAAAAAACAAAAATAAAATATTTTCCAAGCCTTCAGAATTTTAGGACATTTTCACACAATACGGTCATAACATATTAAATTGTAATTTTTCTTTAAGGCGGGCTAAAACCCCATTTTGTTATTTCTTGATACCCGATTTACCTAGTTCCAATATAATAACGAAATGTAAAAAAATATGAGATATAGAGCACAATATTTAAAAGGGTCATTTTAATAAAAAATAATACTTTCGCTGTAATTAATTTACAAATTCACCTCCGAAAAAACTCTTTGTCATCGAAATATAAGTATTACCAAGAATAACTTACATTTTATTTAAATAAATTGTCAATGAATCTATTTTAAAAAGGTCTGAAACGAATAATCTTTTTTCTTAATATTTATTTCGAAAAATATTAAAAAAAAAAAACACGAAAAATAAAATAGAGAAGATCCGCCAGTCGTAACTTACAATTTTATGCTAAGCTAAAATGAATCTTATTGCGATGCGTACACGCTTGGCATTCGCGTTCGCAAGGTTATCGTTTTGGAATTGAGGTAAGTGCTCGCCTTAAAACTGTTTACAAAAATCACAAAAATAAACAACAATAAAGGGAAAGGAATTATACTTTGAAATTTAAAAATAAATCTTAGAATTAGTTACGATTAATTCGGTATCATAAAATATGTCGAACAGGTTTTGGGACTCGCGTTAATTAATAGTGCGTGGGCGTCACGCCGGGAACCACGATAAAATAATTTGGTAGCACAACTCTATCAAACTTTACACAAACACATTTGTTATAGATATTAGAAAGATTTAGAAGCTATATAGACTATCTCCATCTAGCTTTTAGAAGAGGTGTATAAAAGAAAATACAGGTAGAAGCTAGAAAAGTCTTTGGAAGCGTCCAAAAATTGCGTTAGACGTTTTTTGAAAAAAATTGACCAACTCTTTAATAATAATAATTATATGGTAATACTTGCCTTCACTCCCCTTCAGCTCCACCTAATCTCAATTGAAATTTATCAGAAAAATGTAGTATAAAAATAATTACAATGTGAAAAGTTAAAAAATTATTAATACTTACTACTGTTATTTTTAGTTTGTACAAATGTATAAAAAAACCTAACCACACAACATATTATGCTAGAAAATTAATGAGTTTGTCTTAGGTTTAGCTCCACATTTTAATTTTTTTATATTTAACGATTAATTTTGTAAATAGCCAGTAACTTTCTAATTTGGAGCAAATACCAGAAACCAGTGTCTTTTCACTGGTTTAGTTGTAACTTTGTATTCGGTAGTCAGACCGCTAAACGCGTGTTAACAAGGCGCATAGTAATATAACGCGGTAACTGCGCCATATACTTTGTTCTAGCCGCTAACTGTCTTCTACATTGTTACAGTGGCTAAATGACTTGTTAGGATTACTTGACCATCGTTTGCCATTTTACTTTGGTACATGAAATGTGGTTTAAGTATCTCATAACTCGAATGGCTGTCAAACTCTCGCATACAAATCTAAGGGTTAGTTCGCATTGCTTCGTGACGCGGCGATGCGATGCGATTCATTAAATGAGCTTTTCAAAACTGAACTTTTCAGAAATGAAATTCGATTTTTAAATGAGCTTTTCAAAACTGAACTTAATCAAGTATAAAATAAGAGATACATTGTATTGACATACTAGCCGTCTGCGGTAATTTTTTTTGGTAGTAACATAGAGAAATTATACATGTATAATTTGTCCATGTAAGAAGAGTAAGAAGGTTAGGCCCAGTTTTACTGTTAATGTTAATGCTCGATTTAGTATTACGTTACCTCTTTCGTTTTTCATATGAATGACAGAGATGTCTTCTCTTGACTTTCTAACAAGCTGTCAACACTAACAGACGTTGGTGAAATTCGGCCTCACTGTTTTAATTTTTATTTATTGAACGGGTAGTTCAGAACTAAGTCCTTTTGAGAACTTGAATGCATTATTATAAGTATAGACTATAGTCGAACTACAAATTGTAAATCAAACCAATTATCTGGTGTAATATGAGCTGGTGATGATGGAACAGACCAGGAACCGGCCGCGGGCGACGGTAAATTATATGATCACCCAGAGGCCAGAACCCACAACATGGGTGTACGGTTCTAGAACTGACCGCACGCGGTGTTGAAAAGGACAAAAAATATTTTATAAAAACGGAATTCAGAATTAACACGTTTATTCAAAAATTGAAATTTAGAAATGACACTTTAACTCATAAAGTAACTATAAAGTAATATGTGCTATAACTGCAAATACAAGTTATTTTGATGATATACAAGTTATAATTTATGAAGTGAAGAAGTATATCTTAATTTTAAACTTCAATTAAAGAAAATGTTAACTTACATTCTAGTCTAGGGTACATCGTTGCGCTTATAAGGTGTCTTGTAAGTTGTAACTTGTAACTTTTGCGTTCAGTAGAAGATTGTCGTTATGTTAATATTAGGTGTACTCAATTTAACATTTTCCAGCCTAAATCTATTAATTAAAAAAAGACAATTAAATAAATAATTTGTGTCAATTTATGGTATCAAAATATTATATTTGCTATAGATACTATGTCCAGTTGTATGACAATAAGTTTATATACAAGCATTACAAATAAGTAACTTTTTCACAAAATCGTCGAATTCTCATGGCGTTGATTAAGGCTCTGGTCTAAGTCAAAATAGGCAGAGGTTTTATCTTGTTTTTTAAATTGTCGTTACAGTATCGACTACTGTAATTAAAGTAATGAATTGAGCTATTAAAAATACTAAGAAAGTAATAATTTATTGTATTTATTGATCAATATTAGTTTTATTATGAAGCAATGACGTATTTAGAGTAAGCCGATATAATTTAATCGACATACATTAATATAAATTAATTTACATAAGACACAGGACTACTTGAGTAATTAAGTATCACTTAAGTCTTATAAATTAAATGTTTTCCTTTAATGGTATTTTTATTGGATTGTATCATAAAATATATTTCTCATTAATTACGATATAATTAATGCCTATTTGAGACTTACAGTTTAACCGCTATTAGAGAAATATTTTGTATTTTGTAAAAAAGGAATTATCTGTGGAAAAAGGTAAAATTAATTTACGATCAAACCACATAAATTGAGTAGGAATTACAGCTAGAAAATTTACTTTTTAGGGTTCCGTAGACAAATGGCAAAAAGCGGAATCCTTATAGATTCGTCATGTTTGTCTGTCTGTCTGTCCGTCCGTATGTCACAGCCACTTTTCTCCGAAACTATAAGAGATATATACTTTTGAAACTTGGTAAGTAGATTTATTGTAGTCTGAACCGCATTAAGATTTTGATACAAAAATGGAAAAAATATTAAAAATTTTAGGGGTCCCCATAGGTACAACTGAAACAAAAAAAAATTAAATATTCTAACCTATGCGTATCTATAGATAGCTCTTCAAAAATCATATTGAGGTTTCTAATTTAATTTTTTTCTAACCTGAATAGTTTGCGAGAGAGACTCTTCCAAAGTCGTAAAATGTGTGTCCCCCCTCTCTAACTTCTAAAGTAGGGGCATGATAAGTCTAAAAAAAATATTTGATGTACATTATTATAATAAAAACTACCAACGAAAATTGGTTTGACCGAGATCTAGCAAGTAGTTTTTTTATACGTCATAAATGGTAAACCTTAATTTAACTTTCATTAAATGGGTGCTATATTTATTTCATTAATTATTCAGTTTTGACAATCTATCTATATCTATACTAATATCATAAAGCGGAAGAGTTTGTTAGTTAGTTTGTTTGTTTGCACGCGCTAATCTCAGGAACTACTGGTCAGATTTGAAAAAATCTTTCAGTGTTAGATAGTCCATTTATCGAGGAAGGCTATAGGCTATAATTTATCACGCTAAGACTAATAGGAGCGAAGAAATAGAGGAAAATGTGGAAAAAACGGGGGGAAATTATTTAAAAGGGCTTATTTGATCGCGCTAATCTCAGGAACTACTGGTCCGATTTGAAAAATTCTTTCAGTGTTAGATAGCCCATTTATCGATGAAGGCTACAGGCTATATTTTATTGAATTTTTTTAAAGGGCTTATCTCACGAACTACTAGAGCAATTTTTCTGTTATTTGGGTCAGATAAGAAGTAGACCACGTGAAGGATCATAGGCTATTTTTTGTAGACTGATTTGTCTGTGAAATATCTAATTTACGCGGGCGAAGCCGCGTGGAACGTCTAGTCTAGTCTATTCTAGTCTATCTTCTATCTACCTATCTATCTATATATACATAAAACTCAAAGGTGACTGACTGACATGTTGATCTATCAACGCACAGCCCAAACCACTGGACCGATCGGACTGAAATTTGGCATGCAGGTAGATGTTATGACGTAGGCATCCGCTAAGAAAGGATTTTGATCAATTCTACCCCCAAGGGGGTAAATAGGGGATGAAAGTTTGTATGAAACTTTGTCAATTTTAAACCGATCGGGCTGAGACTTTGCATGCATAAAGCTACTACCTATGACGTAGGCATCCCATAAGAAAGTATTTTAAAAATTTTCATTCCTAAGGGGATGAAATATGGATTTTAAAGTTTTTATAAATATTCTTAGACTTTCGACTGATTGAACTGAAATTATTAAAGATTTGAGCTTCTATGATGAAGATGTTCGCTTTATAGGATTTTGATAAATTCAACCCCCATGGGGATAAAATAAGGGATGATGGAGGATGTAAATGTATTAGTTTGAACCTATCAGTATTCAGTACCTAATGAAACGAATAAATTAAGGCGAACAAATAATTGAGCATTTTGTGGTCATGTGTGCAAGTAGTGTTGGCAAGTGCAAGTAGGCACGTCGTGACAACAGTCAACACGTGCCTACTTGCACTTGCCAATATTTATGTCGAGCAAAAAAGGCCAAAGTAGCGTTTGTTGTATAAGAGTCCCCCTTAAATGGCCGATTTTTACCCTTTGTATAAGGAACCACAAAAAGGGGAAAACTATCCATCTTTGTTATTATACTATATTAACGCGGACGAAGTCGCGGGTAACAGCTAGCATTACATAAATTTAAAAACAATTACTATAAAAATACAAATATTTAATAAATAAATGAATAAATAAACACTATAGGTAAAAAATTACATCTAAATCGGAGGCTGCGGGCAAAGTACCAATTAGGCTGGCAGCATTACCTCGTTGTATGGCCAAACTAATTCGTTCATTTTTCGTTCGTTCAACAACTTTCATTAAATAAATCAAAAACCGTTTAAATTTCATAAAAGTAAACCTTATTACTGCTACGGAACCCTTCATGGGCGAGTCCAACTCGCACTTGGCCGATTTTTTAAATTAGATCAAACACCGATTTTTGGCTCTGCAATAGATCTCACAAAATTTTTGATATTGCGAGTCATATTTTCGACTTTTACATGAGAACATTTTTTACGTCTAATACTATTTTTTGTCAAATATCTAAAATGTTTAAGCTGGGCTGTGTGTGTAATTAGATAACTGAGATTAGAATGTCTAAGTGTTAAAAGATATGTAGTAGACAAAGTGCGCGGAGGAATGGACTATAGTCAACTAACTATCAGCTATAGCTGACTAGACTAGTTGTTTGGCGTCGGGCGGACTACAAATTACAATCAACACGGTTGTGTTCGCACGTGGATACTGTACTCGTATGTTACGGTATAAGTTCGAAAGTTGGGCATATTGAGGATTTTTCATAACATTTTGAAGAGTTTCTATGCAAAAATATTTAATTACAATAACTTTTCTACAAAATATTTTCATAATATTAATTTATTTAAATAAGAGGCTTCAGTTTAAGCATTTATTTATTTAAACTCGTCATACTTAGTTATGTCTGTTTTCTAATCAGCCTGTAACACGCATAGTTTATGTTTATTTTATTTTCCCGTAATTTCTCTATTAAAACGCCCACTCTCGCGCATATTCGTCCAATCTTAATGGCAACGTTAAAATACCTCGGCTTATATGGCATTATCTAAATTATCGATCGAAAGAAGAAATTAATATTGTAACTTTCGATCTTATTTTATTAACAAAACAATTAAGATACCATTTTTGTCCAACGAACTCTTTAAGTCAAATGATTATGGGCGATTAAATAATAATTTATACAGTTTATAATATTATGATTTCTTTATGTTTGGTAATATTTAATTACATTTCAAATATTTAATAAACATGAATATTATAACTAATTAATAATTGCTGAGTTAATTTATTGTAGTTGGCAAACAAAGCCAAAGTAAAATATATAGAATAAAACGGAATTAATTTGCTTGCGGGTACACAAGTGTGCTTTCAAACTGGAAGGAATAATTATAAAAAAAAATAAAGAAAATATATTATGTAAATACAAAGACAACATTAGAAAAAGTTAAATTTTATTAGAAAGAGGATGTATTTAGCCTAGAAAATGTTTACAACGCGTTTTCCATATGCGTTGAAAATGTTTGAACGTTGCGTGGATCGTAAAACTATATTATCTACTTACAAAACGTAGTATCGGAACAATCGGACATCTTACTGAGGCTTGTAGCCGGACAGGAGTATTGTCCGGTCTACTCTATGACTTGTTAGAAAACACATCAAGGCAGGGTAATAATTTGAACCAGAAAACAAAGTTAAGTAAGGTTGGGGCTTAAGTAGTTTGGAGAAAGTAAATTATATATATTTGTCTTTTTTGTCATTAAAATTTAGTCCACAAAATCTATATTTTCTCTTTCATTTGTACAGATGATATTTTTAAAATTATTTTTGCGTAATAATTTATTATCTAATGTTAAGATTTTGTTTACTTACACTCAAGTGTAAAGTGGAAAAAATTGTATCAAATTTTATTTCTACAAAATAGGCCCTACAGCTTCTGAGCCAGACCGAACACAAGCTATCTAAATCTTCAGCCTTATAATAATATTGGTCTACATTAATATTAAAAATATTCCGTTACAATAACTTACATACTTTATAAAGATAATATCCAATCAATACACATAATATATACGTATATTATTGACATAAAGCGCTCCTAGGGCGATGTCTGGGCGAGATTTACGCCAGGATCACTCTGCGCCTACGCACGGTATTGTAGTTACAGCTACATGCATTATTTATGGTAAGGAGCTCGCTATGGATTATGGAGATGGAGTGTCAACAATGGGAGTATTAGCCTAAAACTTAATGACACCGCCCTTTATTTAATTTACCGGTGTTATCTTGTACTGTGACAGCGAGAGAAACACTATTGCAGCATAATATATAAAAATAAATCGGCCAAGTGCGAGTTGTACTCGCGCACGAAGGGTTCCGTACCACTACAGAGCAAAAATAGGCTAAAAATTAAATTATTTGTATGCCCCTCAATTATTTAATTTATTTAAATTTTATAATTAATTATTAAAGTACAAATACAATTAAGTATTTTGAGAACATTTCAATTGCCTATGTGTTGCCGTTATTGATTAAGAGCAAAAAATAGCAAAAAAAAAACACGTTTGTTGTATGGGAGCCCCCCTAAAATATTTAATTTATTTTATTTTTAGTATTTGTTGTTATAGCGGTAACACATATACACAATCTGTGAAAATTTCAGAAGTCTAGCTATAGCGGTTCTTGTGTTACAGCCTGGTGACAGACAAACGGACAGACGGACAGACATCGAAGTCTTAGTAATAGGGTCCCGTTTTTACCCTTTGGGTACGGAACCCTAAAAACAATGTAATAAAGCATGTTTAAAATCGGTTAAAAAGAAAATATTAGTGTTATTCGTAAAAACTGAAAAATATTATTCTTGGTCTAATAGTGCCTTTGGCTTGGTCGGTCTTCTCTGCCCCCAGAATTCAATATACAAGTTGTTTGGCTAAAAATATTTACTTGAAACTGATTATTTTTATAAGCAAAGATATCAAAATGTCAGGGCCAAAACTTTAGCCCATTAATACAATATTAGCTTACTAACATGTTTAAATTAATTTTGCTTTTATCTATACTAGGCTTAATTGACGGGTCATTCTACTTTTGCATCGGAATGTAAACAAAGTATATTTATTTGCAAACAGATGGGACAACCTTTGATTACGTTAGAATTACGACTGGCATAACATACTTGATTATAATTGCGTGGACATGGCGATCCGATTTGCGTGACCAATACGATGCGGTGTGCATAATTCCACTTCGTTATACATCGCTAGCTATTTACATTCGACTTAATTATAAGTCCTTCTAAATGCTCAGTGTAATACGTTTTTGTGCGACGTAATCTAGAAATATCGCTCGAATTTATTTATAGCTTCGCACCTTCGGATTAAGGAGTTTTATATAGCCCTCATTACAGTTGAATTGATTAAAAATGATCCTTCGAGGTATATATAGGTATGTAGTTTGTGGCACTATGGACATGATTGGATACTTCTACATGATTGGAAGGTTGAACTTTGGTCAATAGTAGAGTTTTCTTGCTACTAGATTTAATAAAGCACCCAAAACCAAACGTTTCTAAGACATTGAACTTTCTTAAGAAGTTTTTCTACCTAAGAATATAATTTTCTCTATGTTAACTATTGCTAAAAACGAGTCAAGTGCCTTAAATACAGACAAAACAAAAGCAATAGGAATTTTAGATAATATAATAATATTATTCTACGAGCCAAATCTTTGTATTGTAGTTAATTTTAGCATTTCCTAGCAAACAAAGCAAAAGCACAATCAAATTAATTATCTTAAGCTTAGATATCACAATACATATTTAAGAGATAGGAGCGAAATTTATGGCGTGCATTTCTTTTGTCAGCTGAACTCGTACTCGCATAACTTAAATGAGATTAAAGTAATCGAACTTATAAATTTTGTCCTCTCACCTCTATATGGCGTGTGTGTCGGTCTGTGTGTAGTGATGTGCAGCATCGCGAATTCGGATATGGATTCAGATAATAATATGGATCTCTTTGATGATGAATATTATTGAAATTGTTAACTATTCTTTTTTAAATGAACCTATGAAGTATCTTTTGTGTACAAAAAAGTTGTAAATAACATAATATTTTATATAGGTTCGGTGATAGCTTACGGATTTGTTAAATAACATAAAATAATATGATAAAAGCAGAAAGTTAGCAAAATAAAATATAACTTTATTCAATAAATATACAAACCCAACAACAATAATGTATCGACTACACATTGATATTAAGTAAAAATATATTTTTAAAATCCGGATTTCTGTTTTCACGGAGCCGTGGATATTCGCGGATACGGTTACGGATTCAGATTCACATCACTAGTCAATATTGTGTCGGTGTGTCGACGAGTGTGTCGGCGAGTGTGTCGGTGAGTGTGTCGACTGTCGGTGTCGACGCGAACTTGTGCACAATTAATGGAGCACATTATCAGATCGGCCGCGTACATGGCGTTTATGTTGAGATAATTTTGTTTTAACACGTACCTACGATTCTATAATATCTTTATTCCGAACGAACAAAGAAAATTCATGTTGGACAATGAAACATGAGTGTCTGGCGTTGGTCCATACATTTGAGTGACAAAAGCAAATATATAACAAATACGTTCAAAAACACTCAATGAAATATGATATATACTTAATATGAAAAAAAAAAAAACTTTTTACTACTCATTTTTTGTTACTTTAGCCATTCACAGGTCCAGTCTTGTATTTTCAAGTTAATACAAGTCGTATCGTAGGCGGGCAACAATTGGTCGCACCTAACACTCAAATTTAACTACATAGTCCATCATTTCCTTTACGGCCAAATAAAAACATTGACATGCAATTGTTTATTTTATTGTTAACGCTTTCACAGTTTAGAGTAGCAGTTTTTAGACAGAGTCCAGAGAACAGTGAAAAACAATTTAACATAACAGCTAAAGACAGGATCTAAATTCATGATAACTTATTTCATACATTTCTTACTTATAATATGAGAAAGAAATATAAAGAATATAAAACATAGTTTCAAATATAATTTCTGTACAATAACAATAAATCTAAACAAAACTTGATATTGTCGATGCCCAACCCTAAACTCAGCTACCACACGTCAAAACCGAAGTCGGGAGTCTAATTAAGAAACTAAACAACCTTCAACAACCATGAAATTCCTTATACGAGCGGCATATAAACCAATTTTAAGGCACCTCTAAAGCACGCCCGGCTGTAGTAATTTTATCGACAAATAAAGCTACATGTTAGCACGTGGATTTAAATTTAACAATTCATTACATCACTGCTACAGCAATATTTAGATAAATTGTAAAGAATTCGTGATCATCTGTAATAGACATATTATTATGATTGAAGAAATTATGAGAATACTTTGTAAAGCCTCTAAATTCATTGTAACACAAAAAAGCAATAGAAACAAAACTCGAAAATTCTGAATAAATCAATATACATAAACGCAAAACGATTTGTAAATCGAAACAAACGAAAACTTCGTTAATTACTGGAATAAATTCACAAACAATCCTCCAGCGAGTCCGACTTCGAAAAGAATTAAAAAGGCAACAGATGGGAAAAAAACATTTCCTTGACAAGTTTTTTTTGTTTACGCCAACATTGTTATCAAAACGGTGATGAAAACTTCGTCAGTACGCGGACAGCGATAAGTTCAACGCGGACAGCGATAAAACTCAACGCGGACAGCGATGAAACTCCACACGGACGGTGATGAAGCTCAACACGACAGCGATGAAACTCCACACGGACGGCGATGAAGCTTAACACGACAGCGATCAAACTCAACGCGGACAGCGATGAAAAAGTTGATCATTACAGTAATTAATTCAAACGGAACCACGAGATTTGCATCCTCGACTTCCCTTTTGTCATGAAAAAGATTTCGTCCACTTAAGATTTTTCCTCCTAAATGGAAATGAGTCTTAATAAACCGGCGTTGGTTAGATTCAATTAATTGTCTTGCAAGTTTTTTGTCGGAGGGAAGGAGTGGTCGGAGTTTAATGGTGTCATAATTAAGAAAAACGACGGCTAAAAACATTTGTTTGTTTCGTAAACATTAATTGCGAAGTTAGGGACGAACTGGGAATGATTTGTAAAAACTGTCGCACTTTGTCCTTCTTTTATTGTCATTTGACATTATTAAGTTACATCTGTAGTATTTTTTGGGTTTTATTCTCGATTTAAAAACCACTCAATGATTAATTATACATCGAGTTAATCTTAATTAAAATCCTTATGAAGAAGAACGTGACGAGCCGCGTACTTTTCTAGCTGCAGGTCGTACAGGAATATCATCATATTATGATGTGTATAAAAGATGTAAATGAAAAATTTCTGCTTATATAATTTTAAGAACTGTTACACGTTTCTAAATAATGTGATCGTATAGTCATTCTTGTAACATTTTGTACACCCACTCCTACCTAAAGCTTAATTAAATATAACAACAAAAGTACATAAAAATTGTATACATTCCCAAATAACAATAGAGTTAAAAATA
The DNA here is from genome assembly GCA_905187585.1 of Cyaniris semiargus. Classification (NCBI taxonomy): domain Eukaryota; kingdom Metazoa; phylum Arthropoda; class Insecta; order Lepidoptera; family Lycaenidae; genus Cyaniris; species Cyaniris semiargus. Next base: position 9,851,298 of record LR994560.1, on the reverse strand, counting down.
ATAGACACGCCAAGATGTAAATTAATGGCAACCTTCACCATCAAACGGAATTCAAAGAAACCAACAGTCAGCGGAGGGTTAAAGTCTTGTCCCATAATAATTTAACCCGTTTAGCGCGATCGCCGAGTAATAAAGATTAAAAAGTTTATTTTTTAACACTTTCGGCGCTAATGAGGGGGCGTCGGAAACAATTTGAAGGATTACCTTCTAAAAGCTTCCGACTGGTTTTTAATTGAGACTTTTTTGTCGGCTTTTAGCGCGAGCCGACTTTGTGCCCGCTCACCGGTAATCTATTAATAAAACCGAAATATTGTTTTTTCTAACCGTGGTGTTAATACCGCTGCCTTTTCGTTAACTTTACCGTCTGAACTTCGTTTTTTTACCGCTGTTGTTTATTTTTTTTTACTTTTCTTTTTGGGTCTCGTGTTTTGAGTTTTTTCTTTGATTCTTGTATCACAAACATCTATCTTTTGTTTGTTTAGTGCCATGTTGCTAATACAAGTAAAACATTTTTTTTGCGACGCATCGTACCTCATTACTGATTTAGAAATGACTGTAGGTAAGTACACTAAAACTATACAAAACCAGAACAAAACTAAAACACGCATTCAAAATACGAACATAAAAACATAATTCTAATCTCGAGTAAGACATTACGGGAATACCAATGCATACGCGAAAAATCGATCGCCGTCTTAAACTCACCCTTTTGAAGGGGGCTCCCCCAAAAAAACGAAAGAATAAAAGAGGGAAAAAATCTAAATCGTCTCATATCTCTCCCCCGCGCCCCCGCCACCCCCGGACACCTCGGCCCTCCTTATTTCGTATGCGAGCTCCTCCGGCGATCATTATAAGCTATCGATTGGCTCACGTAGGACCTGCTCATGTTTACTTTCAATTAATTCCATTCCGTAATTGATTTTTTTAGTTTCTAAGGAAAAAGTGAGCTCTTGTTTTTTTGTCTATGTTTTTTAATTTCGTGCGTGTGTTTTACTATGTTAATTTATAATCATTATAACAATAAAATTAGTGTGACCAGAATAATTTAACTTTTCTGATGTCTCTACCATCATTAAAAACCTCTAAATGATTGTTAATTACACCATATTTTCAGGTGTCATTGTGATGATGTTATTACTTTCGACTACTGCATACCTACATTAGAAATGTATGGCACATTCAAACGTAAAAGTCGAAAGACGATGTAAATATTGAGAAATACGACCTAACGAGGCACCAAACAAACGCATTTATTAACAATAGACTTTCATATTAGAATTTGTTATGCAAAAACTTCGATACAAAGGCAAAGATGTTGGCATTTTTACGAAAAGGGCACGGCTAACAAGCGAGGACGGACGCATAAGTAGATGCAAATTGTGCCCGTTAAACTATTTCGGAAGGTAAACAGAGGGGAAGCCCACGTGTCCTGAGATCCAAACAACAAGATTAAAAATGCTGTACGGCAAGTATGGACCGAGGAAAACCGCTTTGGGATATGTAAATATAATGTTTGAGTTGGGACGGCTTATTGCGACCCGATAGATTGATCGAAATGGAATTGTCGACAACTTTTTAAATTTCTTTTCCTTCGATTTTTTCCATCTAGCGGAAGTGGTCATTGGTCTATGTTTTGTGACCATAATATATAACACTGTACTATCTTTCTATTTTTTAATTTTGCTCGTCTTAAAAAAGATTCATGATTATTTCTTAATATAAGCTTCATAGTTGTAAATTAGTAGTTCAATGGACCAAAACATCGATCATTGTTAGGCCATATCAAGATATAATAATGGAGGGTTATTAAACCTCATAAAAGCAACCGCGAGGCTGAAATCTTGGTCGTTTCATTATGAGGCATTAGACAGGCGGGTCGGCGCAGTCACGCAAATCTTGTCCCTCCAGCCGCGTCCGAGCCAAGAACCCCAAATTTCTTTCATTACTTACCTTCAGAGACAATGGCAAGACGACGACAAGAAAAAATAATAACAATTTCAAGTGGAGTAACGCTGGAAATCTTTTCACGGGGAGAAGAATTATTGTTATTTTGCAAGCTCTAAGGGGCAGAATGCACCATCCTTATTACGCTTTTGTTCGTCGTTACGAGCCTTATTCATTTTTACTTGGCTCAACTTGAATACTTATTAATTTAAGACCATGATAAGCTCGAATTCTTTTGAATGTAACAAGGAAATGTCTGCCCATTGTTGACTATTTTACGTTCTATTGCGTTCCACTGGTCGGCTCAGTTTTTGAGATAATGCACGAAATTTAAGAATTCACAAAAATTCGAACGACATGTTCAGGAAAGAGCTTCCATTTTAAAAGGACATTGCTAGATAGACGTATTGTAAGGTCATAAAAAGTTGAAGAGGTTCCAGATATAAACGAAGTAAATGACCTTAATAATATAGTGTTATAAAATTTTGTATACTACAAAAGAAACTGCATGGTATTATTTTATTCGATGTACCAAATGCAAAAAGATGGGTTTAAATATTAATTTATTTATTTACTGCAAAAAAATAAAAGTTATTTATATGCACCAAAATGCATCCTTATTATAACTTACAACGTTATGAGCTTTAAACCGAAAGCTCATCGCAATCCCAAATTGAACGATACGATAAAATAGCATATGAGTTTAAAACGTTATGAAGCTCGCTGCATTCTGAAACAATAAGTGCACATACAATATATCAAGTTGAACGCTTTATTGTAATCGAAATATGCCAAAATATGCCGCGAGAACAGAAAACTACCGGCGAACATGCAACGATGATCCAACCTTTCGCAAACTTCAAAAATGGCGTGCATGTAAAATTTTTCAAGTCTATAAACACCCAAGTTTTTGCACTTACAATTTTCTTGTGAATTCTTAAAAGGGAAGACGCTCTCCCCAGGGAGCGAGTCAAGAGTGATTACGAATTTTAATTATTTTTTTAAGCCGGTGGCTGAGAGGTGATGTTTCCCCAACCGACTTATGCAAACAATCGACTCGCACTTGGAATTAATCCTCGGAGTTTTTTAGCTTAGGAATTAACAAGCAAAGAAGTCATTAATTCGGAAGACTCGAGGATTTCTTTTAACTGTGGCTTCCTCGACGTCCGGCCTCCTAATTGGTTCGTGTCGGCGAATACTTCGGACAAATTAAATTTTACACTCGGAACACACTTTTTTTCGGTCGACTTAATTTTGAATTTAGGATGTCGTTGATGGTTAGGCAAATTAAAATGTAATTCTTTCCTTAATTAATTCCTTTGGTTATTTATTTTGTGATTCGTTGGTAAATATTTTGTTAAGTTATTTGATGTTTAGGATACTTAACACTTGAGCTATAACGAGAGTTGCGTCTACCAGCATCTTCTTTCAACTAGTTTTGTTCTTTACACTTACTTCCATAGCTTTGCAAAATTCAAAACCATTTCCCTCACTATGGAAAAGCCTATCAGCTGTATCAACACAATCAATAGTGCAGTTTATGTCAATTATCCAATCATGTCTAACCTTTCCAGTAATAGTCGGTCGACCTGACAGTAAGTGACTGCTTCACTAATTAATTATTTGTGCTTTGCGTGCGCCTCGGCTACTAATTATATTTTTGAGTTTTCCACTAGGGTTGTTTAGTTTCCCTTGAGCTTTGAAAAACGAAGCAATATTATTTATTTTCATATTCCTTTTGTCGTCTGTGTTTTTTTAGTTAATTAATTCTAGTGAATCACTGCTGTCAGTAGAGGTCAAAAATATTACACAGACTACATTTTTTTATGAAAAAAATTAAACATTGCTTTGGAATTTTTCAACATTTGTTGCGGTGTTTGATGTATTGTGACTATTTACTATTGTAGCAATTTTATCTCAATTTCTTACATATTTTTAATAAGGCATTTAACTTTACAGGTAAAATTTCACCTAACGAACAAGAAAATCGATTCCATCATTTGAATGGGTAAGTTCATCAATACTCATTTTCTTCAATCCGTGGACTAATTGAAATTGGATTCCGAGGGTCCACCCCCTCAGTGATTAAAAGTATTCGAAAAAATACAAATAATAAAATTACAATATCGCTAACGATGTTCTCCGGAATCCTTTTATGTTTTCGGGAATAAATTACGGGCTAGGGAAGAAAGCATCGGGCCGAGCTAACGACTCTGTTAAGCCGGGGTTTTCACTTACCTTAAGACTTATTATGAATTGCAAAGATACTTCCCAATTAGACGCGCTTTATCTTATTCGGCGTCAGCTATTTTTTTGCGATTTTAATGGTATTTTAAACGTCGAACTCGAAGATATTTGACAGTTTGGGTTTGTTAGTGTTCAATATTCAGAATATGCAATTTTGTGGTATGTTTTATGGATCTATTAAACAAAAGACATACGAATTTAAGGGAACAACTTTTAGGTGAGAATTTTCCTATTTTCTTTTTTCAAGTGCCAAATCAATATTATCATAAAACTATAGACTATACTTTTTATAACTATATAACGCAATTTTAGTGTATTTGTCCAATAAAAAAACATAATTACGATAATATGCAAAATACATAGACGTATCGCTATGAATACCGAAGCAAATGAAAAATTGCCCTATTTTGGGGATGGATGACGAAAATTAAGAAAGCAATTACTCATCAGAGCACAGGGGCGGCATGTTAATAAGACAAGAGTATGAGATATGCCCTGTCAGGCTCAATGGCCGCCAATGAATTCATAATTTACCCGGAATTACAGCTATTCAGGGTAAAGGACATTTTCACAGTTTGACGCGGCGGGGAGAGGTGGTGGAATATACGAGGAACACCTTAGCATTACCAAGCCATTTTATAATTATACAACCCTCTACTCTTGTATTTGTATGTGGAATGACTAGATAGGGTAGAGATAAAAAGATAGAATAAATAAAAAAAAATAAAAAAAATCGAAAAATTACAATTTAAAATGTATCGCTTTGAATATGCAAATCAATATTTTCTAGTGTGACAACGCCGATTTTGCAGAAACTTTTATAAGTACCAATAATATTTTCTTTCCTAGATACGCCAATTTTCCTTGTAAATATAAGGGCGGCCACACACGGGGGGGGGGGGGGGGGTAAAGTCAATAAGGTGGCCTCGCACTTGGTCTTAATTAAGTCCCGTTAATTACGGGGCGTCTGTCCGTCCGTCCATTACCGCGACAACACTTAATCCCGGCTTTACTCGCCGTATAACGTCTTAGACGCAATTAACTGATTTATTTTCATGTGAGAATTAAGATAAAGAATGAGGTTTTATGTTTCATTTCGTGCGTTCTTGCTAGTTGCTGTCATATTTTTTTATCACTGACTTTTTATGGAAGAGGGAAAGATTCGAGAAAAAATGTAAACATAGAGACAGGAATACCGGGAATAATATTTTTATAAGTCTTATTATCTATCTATGTGGGTTCTGCCTGTAAATCAACATAAATTAAGAAAGTAAAGAAAAGCTAGGAATAAATAAATAAGCACATTACCGCAATGTTTTGTCCCTTACGTCAATATCATAACAAAGTTTTTACTTATACCCACAAACTTGCTTCAATTCCATTTTATCCATAACCATTAGTTGTGGTCGTTTAGGTGGGAGAAGTTGAGGAAACTCACATAATCTCATTAGACGCAGACGCGGCGGCTAATCTCGCCCATCAGCTAATTAATCCGAGTTGATTTTCACAAAAACTTTCAACTCGAGAACTCGAGAAAACTCGAGACTCCCCGACTCGGTAACGCGCCAACTCGAGACTCCCGAACTTCACACTTAGCTCGGTAAACACCCATGAGTCATGACGTTCCTTAATTAACGGACACAATTAGTGGTCGAGAGGTGGGGGGAGGGAAATGGGAGAGACGTTCTTTTGGTTTTATATTGCCGGAAGATTTTGTTGCGGTAAGACGGGATAGTACAATCTAAGAATATTCATAAAGAATATGAATATTCTTAGATTTTAGGAGAATTCTACGTATTGACACAAACTGTGGGTTTACAGATATTAGATAACGATATTATATTACACAAAGGCTACAATTTTAACCGACTTTCAAAATGGGGGAGGTATTATGTTCGTTTTTTTATGTTCAACGATTACTCCGCCGTTTGTGAACCGATTTTCAAATTTTTTCTTTTGGTGTATAGGCTATCATCCCAATTTAGTATTTTATTCACAAAAGTGGTGACCGATGAAGGTATCCATAAGTAATTGAGGGAATTCCTCAAAATTTATATGGAAACATGTGGTGACTTCAGTTTCGTGAGAAGTATTCTAAGCATATGCTACCAACAAGTAAGATTTTGCACCGAGGTATACCATGGTTCGGAAGGTGCTGAGAGAACTCCAGATTCTTTATAGATACAAGTTGCTACTATGCAAATTACATTCATCGTCATCATCATCATCATCATCACTACCATAATTTATTATACCATGCATCGTCCCATGATTATAAGCCTATTATGATCCTATTATTGGTACTTTTCATAGTCTTTTAGATCGAGACTCGAGTTTGGTCAAGCGATTTAAAAAAATGTATACTTTATATTATAAAACTGAAGATTTTGTTTGTTTGTTTGCTTGAACGCGCTAATCTCAGAAACTACTAGTCTGATTTAAAAAATTATTTCAGTGTTAGATAGCTCATTTATCGAGGAAGGCTATAGCCTATATATTATCACGCTAAGACTAATAGGATTGAAGAAACAGAGGAAAATGTGGAAAAAACGGGGAAAATTATTAGAAAAGGTTTATCTCATGAACTACAGGAGCAATTTTTACCTTATTTGGCATAGATATAGAGTAGACCACGTGAAGGGACATAAGCTATTTTTTGCAGGAAAATGTACGGTTTCCGTAAAATTCCTAATTTACGCGGCCGTAGCCGCGCGGGACATCTAGTTTTTCTATAAAAGAAATGTCGTAGCGTCACCATAGCAACCGTACACTGTGCAACAAGGACAGCCAAGTGGGTAAATAATATTTGTGTGAATTACATTAGTAACTATTCAAGAACGTGCTAATGTTCTGTAAAGAGAACAGTTGAAAAGTAGAGTATAACTTAACTGTATAGTGTATACTTTTTTATGGATTACTAAATATTTTTTGCTTAGATTGTATTTAAATCATCACAACACGGAAATAAAAAAAATATCTGTATAATTTATTTATTGTTAACTACGAATAATAAAAATCGGCTAAGTGCGAGTTGGACTCGCGCACGAAGGGTTCCGTACCACAATAGAGCAAAAATAGGCTGAAAATTGTGTTTTTTGTATGGGAGCAAATAACACTGAGTATTTCGTGAATATTTCAAGTGCCTATTGTATTGCCGTTATTGATATTGAGCAAAAAATAGCAAAAAAATCACGTTTATTGTATGGGATTGGGAGCCCCCCCTTAAATATTTAATTTATTTTGTTTTTAGTATTTGTTGTTATAGCGGCAACAGATATACACATTCTGTGAAAATTTTAGAAGTCTAGTTATAGCGGTTCTTGAGTTACAGCCTGAAGACACACAGACAGACAGACAGACGAACAGACATCGAAGTCTTAGTAATAGGGTCCCGTTTTTACCCTTTGGATACGGAACCCTAAAAACTAATGAAATGTAACTACCATACTTCAACCGTTTTGAAATTGGTTCCTTTTCGCACAAAAAAAAAATTAAAATATGACAAAAGCAACGACACACTAAAACTCAAAATTACGAAATAAAACCGTTGACAATAATAATTAAAGACGTGAGTGGATGAACACGATAAGTAACATTTTGTAACATACGGACATTTATTCATTTTTTCCCACAAAAATTAACAAACCTTGTAACTTTAATCTACTTCATCACCTGGCAAATATATCTGGCTACACGTGAAAAAGTTTTTTATTTATTTCAAATCATTTTTCCGGCCCTAAGGCCTCCATTCATGCAAAAAACGTCAATTTTTTACTGTTAGTTATCGTGTTCATCCACTCACGTCTTCAATTGTCACTTGTATTAATGCACAAAATTGAGACCCGAATACATGCATAAAGTATACATGTATTCGGGTCTCATTTTTTAGACTCGTGGGAGAATTGTTTTGACACAGTTACTCTTCCTTAGTTTTTATTATTCGTAGATTTTTAAAAAGTTATTTGAATAAAGAATACTCCCAAAACTTCGCACCTTCGCCATTTCGTGGATTATGTTTTGTTATGACATCGTGCGAGTTCGTCGACCCCACTCCGAGTTTTAATGATAAAAAAATGCGTACAACCGAGGGAGGGTAAGTGCCATCGGAGGGAAAAAACTACGGAGGAAAATATTTGGCGCGACAGGTGCCCCCCCTCCAGAGGGGGTGAAATTAAATCTTAACGACGGAAATTTAAAGATGACGCTCCAGCGATCAAGAAGAACATCTGAGGCCAGGGGCGGTTTAATTGGGCCGAGGATACAGAAGGACTTATTAAAAAAAATATTTGATTGATGTCACCCTGAGATGCGTGGGTATTGTTTGTAACAGCGTTTTCCTCGATATATACTTTTTACAAGAATAGGGGTTTGTACAGGGCTTTCAACAACAATTATTCTTTTTTTTAAACGGCCAGTATTGTACTGTTAAGTGCAAGGAAAGGTTTTAAAAAATCGAAATTCAAAACTTCAGATGTTTTAGCGTTCTAAATTTAAGTTCTGCATGACAGAATATAAGATGTGACGTCTATTACGACTTTTGGACTAGGTATGCAAATACAAATCATTGTTTACGCATTTTCGTACAAAATTATAATATTTATCAGTGAAGTAATTTTTGATTAAAGAATTAGCTCATTAATAAGCATTAAGGTCACGTATATAGGTGAGGTCCACGTTTTGTAATATTCTATTAACTGTTCTAACGTTTTTGTTAATTATGTCAATGTTATACACTTTGTTATAGATAACCACGCAACATACTTTTAAATACATGAAATAAAAACATAAGGCTGTACCTCCAGAATCAACTGATCTAGATTAGAAATTTACTAAAAATCGAATAAGCGGACACAACCAGAAATATCCAGTTAAAACCGGTTGAATTCGCGTAAGAAATCAATAAGGATTTGCATGGGCAACATCGGCTATCGATCGGCATCTTGAGGGGCACTGCAATCCTACTTGTTTAAACTTTTTATTTTGCTCTTCACTCTCATTTTTTTGTTTCAACCACTCGCCCCAGGCAGGCTCCCTCACGAACCCCTCTTGCATAAAAAAGCTTCTAATCGATAATTTCTGTGGGGGTGCATTAAGCATATCGGTGGAGCGTTCAAATGTTTTTCTCCACGCTTTGAGATTTCAACCCTAAGGCTATTCCGTGTCCATTTATAATTGCTAAATAAATCATTCGTAATCCTATTCCACTAGCTCCTCCGATGGTTTCGTTTGTGAATTATAAAATATCTTGTGAAAAATGTACTTCGCAGGTTATGAAAACTATAGATCACCTAAACATTACTGTGTAGTGGTCTTGTCATTAGGAACTATAAATGCACTAACCCACAAAAAAAAAATTGTTGAGTTATGAATGCAGTCTTGTTCTAAATGATCTAAAGAACATGACTGCATTCAATACTCAACAAGTAATTTTTTTGTGGGATGATACACATATCCATAAAAGCGACAAAAATATGTTTGTTGTAAATCTGTGTTTGCAATCAAATAATTTCAAAAAATTGAGGATAAATTAAAACGATAGTTTAAATACATTGAAACTAAAATTAAAGTTGTGCAGCCACAAAGAACAGACGTCAGAATAGATGTTAAATAACCGGCACCTATATTAAAACTCTATATTAATTGTCATTTACTCAACGTGAGGCCCATTTTACCCTATAAAGTAATCCGAGCCGATGAGTTTACAATTGAAACTGTCGCAGCGTCTCAAATTATGATTAGTGATGATTAAAGTGATTAAAGTGGCGTTCGGCGTAAATCGATCTGGACAGTTAAAATAGAATTCCATAGATGTTATAGACATGGCATGTCAACGTAAAAAGCATGTCTCTTAAAGAGTTCGGATTAGCGGTTTGTTTGGGGCTATTTTGACAATAACTTTTATTTTTAATGTGTTCCTAACTTTAAAATTGAATTTGAATATGGAATATTAAAGAAAATATACGTCACATGTTTTAATTAAAGCACACAAAAAGCAAACAACGGGCAAGGCAACGCAAAACGTTTTAAATTTCGTCTTTCAAGTTAAGGTTACTGTAAAAGGTTAAATAGATAAATGAATAATCAATTAGTTAATTATATTTAAATATTTGGCAGCGATTTCAGTCGATCGATTACACGTGTCGTTTTGTCAAGTTCATACTCTACTTGCCTGTCGAATTATATTTTTACGTTTTACCTTTGCCCTATTGCCTTAAGGAATTAAATTATCTTCACTTATCATCTTCACTATTGTAAACAGAAAAGGTTTGTTTGTATCGAATTAGCTCTAAACTCCTGGACGTATTTTGATGAAATTTAGCACAAAAAATCAGGAGTAGACCACGAAATCTTTAATAACTCGTTTGTTATTAAAAATGTTTAATTCCGTGATCTATTTCGTGGTCTCTTGTTTTTTATAAACACAGTAACACTTGACGAATTTGTAACTAATTTTGAAAACTGTAAACTTCCAGCCAAACCAAGTCATCGCCCAAATGCCCAATGCACTCACGACTTAATAAACTTAAGACACATTTCGCTCAATTTTAATGATACTGGTAAAATTTCCTATATTCTAAACGATTTTTTAATATACACGACTGACGAGTATAGTTACCCAGAATTCCAGAAATATTAAGCATAGTTAGATTTAATAAAAGTGCAACTAAACGTAATCAACGAAGCGTGTTCAGGATGTCGCTAACTGCCAATATCTGATGTTTGTTCTTTATGTTTTTTACGGGGGGATAATGTTTTTATGGCCGTGGGGGTCGGTTAATCAGAGGAGGACGATATTAAGCACGAGTCACGATGGACTTGCGCCCTTGTTTGCGCCGATAGTGTGAATTCTGGGTAAAACAATGTTTTCATAACGCACTCACGGAAATTAGATATTTGGTATCTAGTTTAAGAAGACCATGTCTGGAGTCATAGCTAGGCCTTTATATATATAGAATATAAACTACGTAACATGAATCATAATAATAATCTTTACTCAATAACCAGTCGTGAACAACTTTTTTACAAGAGTACTTTGTTTTATTGACTATATTTAAGGATTTATTTATTTTACAGTATAGTGATATTCCCATATACAAAGGATTTATTGCCAAACTTTAGTTTACAGCTCTTTATGTTTCATTTGTTCTTCGTGTTCGCTCATGACTTTCTATCTGATCAATTGACGTTTTGTAGAACTCTGAGATAACCGGCAGAATAAGTTGGCGTACAGATAGCATTTTTGTATCACGGTATAGTTGAATAGTAGATTAACGAATTCCTAGCCCATATGCAATTTTTAACACCTCGCCTCGCCTCGTCGCGTTGCGGTCTGAATTGACCCTAACACATCATTAACATCAGTGACATAACAAGGCTGTGCGCTAATTTGATTTTTCATCCTCCGTAAGCATATACGCTATCTACAGTCATTTTAATGCGACCCATAAAATCCATAATCCTTTTCTGATGGATATAATGACCTTTCGGCAATCGAAGACAGAGTTTTCATAAAACGATATGTGAGTCAAGAACAAGGAGTCATAAACGTCGCCCCACGCTTTCACCCCTTGCTGGAAAAAGTCACCCCCGCACGTAATACAAAAAAGGGCTCCAAAGGGACGCTACGCATCCCAAGTATGGGGTCTGCAGATGTCTTTAATGGCTTTAAATTATATGTAGAGAGAGTTAACTGCTCTTTGGAGGTGATAGATAGTTTGCACAAAATCTGTTGTTTTCCGCAAATGAAAATGGCAGAGAAAATTGGGATGGGGATGGTTCATTTGAACGTTGTATTTTTGTACACGTATATAATAAACAAATTTTAAATATATTATGTAAATTGTACAAAGTATATTGCACACCTCTTTACGTCATCATGGCTTGGAGCACAGTCACAGAATTTCATAAAATTTTCGACATTTCTGAAATTCCGAAAATTTTTCACGAAAGGCCCATTTTAGATTACGTCTGCAAATTAAAAATTATAAGAATACAATGTTGAAGAGCTATTGAAGTCACAAGGTAATTTAGATAACTTAAAAATTATAGGAACCGTTGTCGTATTGAGGTCACAAGGTAATCAGAATGTGTTACTTCGCATTCGAATGCGCTTCATTATGCAGGAAATAAAAATACACAGAGAAATTGTAAAATCAAGTCAATTACTGAGCCTAATGATCGTCATTACGCATTGTCGTGATTGCGTAAGCGATTTCATGGAGAAGTGAGGCGGCTCCGCTTTCCGCTTCGCGTGGCTTCGCTTCGCTTCTTAGCCGTTTACGCTTGTTAATGTTAGGTACTGCTGTTTTGCTTTAATAAGGACTAATGACGGCTAATTTCTACAGGAACCTCTTCATGATGGACAAATACAAGCGTGAGGGACATAATATTCCTCTATGATTGCTCAAGATCGGTGTAGCTTGTAATGCAATCATGGTTAGAGTTATCGCTATAATGATTCGTGGCCTATGTAAAGAAAGGCTTTAAGACATAATATAAAGTAGACAAAGCCTACATAGCCAACTTACATATTTTAATGACAATGACAGTAAAATTAGAATCACGCAATATTTGACAGTAATCCATCACTAACTTGATCATAACATCGTGATAAGGGGCTAGCGATCCTCCTAGAGGATCGCTAGTTTAATAGTAAGAAATCCAAAGTTTATTGTTCGTTGACATAGAGCCTAGAGTCTAAGCTCTATGTCAAATAATATATACTTTGGATTTCTTACTTCGCTTTCGAAATGATCGAATGCAAGTTCACTTAGTACTCTTGATATTAAAGTCTATCTTCTAGGTTAGATTCCGAATACTGAACTTCCATAAACTGTATTAAGTTGTCTCTTTCGATACAAATGCGAGGCACGGTCAATCTGTTACGGTGAAATGTTTGTATGTGTGTCAATGGGGTCGATGGAGTAAAACAATGCTGTATCCTGTATGTATTCAGAGGTGTCACTCTATTGTCTAACGCGCCAATGGAGATGGCAGCGCTGATAATTCTTAATGACCAAAGCACACCATGCTAAATAATAATTATGTACCATATTATGTTGCATACAATGTTTAGGCTAGCCACATACACACGTTTTCCGTATTCAATTTTCTAATGTGGAATTACGATTCTGATTTTTGTGAGACTACCGCAACGTTCGTTTTTTTCACGTGCAAATGCGCCGGCTTGAACTTGAAACGTACGTGCGGATTTCGTTCCTTTCGGAAAAAAGCGGACGTGTGCGTCAGTCATGTATTTTCTAATGATTCTTCAAAAACGAATTCGGAAACGGAAAACGTGTGTATGCGGCCGGCCTCATACTTTATGTTGAAAAGTGATTTCCTGTAATATGCAAAGATTATTTAATTTTAGAATAGAATAATTGTTAAGAAATGGAACTGTGCACTTAAATATTGCTCGCTGCCGCAAAAATTCGTTGATCACGCGATAAACGTACAATTTCTCGTAATAAAAACAATTCTTTGTCCTTTCCCGGAACCCAGAGTATGTTCATGACAAATTTGATTAAAATATTAAATAAATAAGATTAAATCGTTTCAGCGGTTGATTAAGTTTTAATTGAAAATATATTATCATTTATATAAAAATGTTTACTTAGCCTTACTTATCTTCAGAGGACACCAACTCACCTTCTGCAACAAAAAAAATATATTGTTAGAAATATTAAAAAAAAAAAACTTTTTTCGCAATTCTTTATTTCTTTGCACTATAATTGTCAATTGTATCCTCATTCTTGAGAATTAAAAAAAAGAAAAAAATTACAAAAGAATCGGGGGCATTTTAAAATATGTGTGACAATTATCAGAACACGACGCTAATAGCATTACATTACATAGTAAGATAGCTTCCCCTCGCAAGATTTATTCGTAAATTACTTATAAATTGCGTCTACGAACTTCTCTCATATAAAAATGTATTTAAAACGTCGCTTGGAAATGATTTATTATGTACAGGGTGTCGTAAATTTGTCCACTTGGGCTTAGAGTTAGGGGAGATGCATTGCCCAACTTTCGTTCCGTATTATTGGATGTATTTTTGTGCGATATCACATTTTTTACTAAAATAATGTTTTTCTATTAATTAAAAACTAGAATATAATTAAAGAATTTTGAATTTAAAAATTATAAACATTGATGCCCGCAGCTCCGTTTAGCGCGCCGAAACTCTTATGTTTTGTTAGAAAGAATTCTAATATAAATCTGTGCTATTCCTTTTCCGGGACTTAAAGTATCTACATGTTTAAACGGTTTCAACGTGAAGACCCTCATAGAGACAGACACACTTTCGTATTTATAATATTATAAGTATGGATAAACTAATTCAGACTAAAGATGAAAATTTGATAAAGAACTTAATTTTGTGCTACCATTATTATTATTCTCATGGAAAAAAACATACTTACTATCCCAAGGTCCCAGCTAAAACCCATCGCTCATCCCTCAATAGTAATAATATGGTGGGAATATTCATGTACTTCCGATAATTTATGCAAGACGATCCGATATTGTTCCGACACGACAATGCCTCCGTCAAAAATCGCAATCACTGGTGACACCTAACACTTTGAGGGGAGAACATCAAAAAACTCAACCCCAAACCTGACGTGTCACTCATTGTGTCCCTTATTTTTGTCACTAAAAGATTTTTTTCTTTGATTCGAAGTCGAACAAAAAGTTTCTAATTGTAACAGTTTTTTGTCCGGAAATTTTAAGGTCGATTATTTTTTTCTTTTGTCCGCCTTTAAAATAAAACGGCTTAAAAATATAAATCGAAATACACCGTTAAATTGACTGAATACAATTCGAAACTATTGATGTTGTATGAAAGCGTTATTATTTGAAATATAAAAACTGTAACTTAAGATCCCACCAAAAACATAAATGTAAAAAAGAGCCAAGTTCAATGCAAACATTATGCTTGTCTATGGACTTCGCTGTAAAACGAATGAAGATCTAAATGAGTGCCAAGTTCTATGGAAAATCGAAATATGTATTCATAGGAACCAAATAACATTATGAACTAATAATAGAGTCAATTTCTTTGCTTTATTTAATATCTATAACAATTGCTATTATTTAAATAATGTGAGATTTGAACATTTTAATTCTGATAAAAACTAGCCAAGGCAAATCTAATCTACTTTAAGATCTCACATTATTTAAATAACAGCAATTGTTATAGATATGAAATAAAGCAAAGAAATAGACTCTATTATTTGTTCATAATGTTATGTGGTTCCTATAAATACATATTTCAATTTTCCATAGAACTTGGCACTCATTTAGATCTCCATTCTTTTTACGGCGAAGTCTATAGACAAGCATAATGTTTGTATTGAACTTGGCTCTTTTTTACATTTATGTTTTTGGTGGGATATCATTACTTTTTGTAAAGAAAACTTTCCGAGCAAGTGTAGACACCTAAATCTTCCCAGTTTAAACTTACATATTCGACTATAGCCAATCTTAAGGGGCTGTTTCACCACTTCCTGATAAGTGTCGGATATGCTATCCACAACTTATCTGACAGATACTCCAACTTCACTTGTCAGATAAGTTATGGATATCCTATCCCAAATTTATCAGGAAGTGGAGAAACAGACTTAGGGTCTTGTTTAGTATCAGTCGAATTGAACAAAGAAAATCCAATCCAAATGGAATAAGCAGCTGCCATCAGTAGGCATTGAAATAATACGGTGTAATACGAGTGTATTTCCAACTATTAACTCTACGGTACAACTTATTATAAAATACATTAATACTCATTTAAAAAGGAAATATTTATTAAACTGTCAAGAAAACTAACTACTTTTAAGTCTTTCTATCCAAAGTACTATTTTATTACCGACAAACAGACGGACAGACGGACAGACGAACAGACGAACAGACGGACAGACAGACGGACAGACGGAAAGACGGACAGACGGAAAGACGGACAGACGGACAGACGGATAGACAGACATACAGACAGAGAGAATTAAAAGAATTATTTGTCTATTCTCGGGACTCTAACTATATCTCCATAACAAATTTCAGAATAATCGGTACAAGCAGTTTGGGCGTGAAGAGGTAACAGACAGACAGACACACTTCATAAAGTCACTTTCTATTAATTTCATAAAGTTTCTTCATTCCACAAATATATATTTACGGGGGGCTCCTATACAACAATATGATTTTTTGGCCATTTTTGCTCATAATCAATAATGGCAGCCGGTAGGCACTTGAAATATTCACAAAATCTTTAATTATATTTTTACTTTCATAATTTATAGTAAAAGTAAAATAAAAATAATATTTAAGGTGGGTTTCCATACAAGAAAAACATTTTTTGCCTAGTTTCACTCTGTCCGACTCACACTTGACCGATTTTCTTTGTTTTGTGATTTTTCGCTACGCTTACATACAATTACCGAGCTGGATTCCAAATTTTATCCTTCTAGGTCATCTGGAAGTGGGTTAGAATTTTGTTCTATAGGTCAGTCAGTCAGTGATAAAAATGTAGATTTTCGGACGTTAATATCTTAATAACCGTTTGATCTGTGTTTATGAAATTTAGAGCATATATTTATCTCGCAGGTCTCAATATATGAGCCAAATTTGACACGTTTAAGTTTAATAGTTTTTGAATTATGAGGGGGTCAAAAGTAGCTGCAAATGGTTCGTGTAATATTACACACGGTGCTGCTCGCCAGTTCTGTTATACTTGAACTTGGCTTGACACGCTACCGCGTGTCTCGATCATCGACAGTCTGTTGTCAAAGACAATATTATATCAAATATTTATACGTGGGAGAGCCATGCTTCGGCACGAATGGGCCGGCTCGACCGGAGAAATACCACGTTCTCACAGAAAACCGACGTGAAACAGCGCTTGCGCTGTGTTTCGCCGAGTGAGTGAGTTTACCGGAGGCCCAATCCCCTACCCTATTCCCTTTCTTTCCCTCCCCTATTCCCTTCTCTTCCCATCCCTACCCTCCCCCATTCCCTCTTAAAAGGCCGGCAACGCACCTGCAGCTCTTCTGATGCTGCGAGTGTCCATGGGCGACGGAAGTTGCTTTCCATCAGGTGACCCGTTTGCTCGTTTGCCCCCTTATTTCTTAAAATAATAATAATAATAATAATAATAAAAAAATATATATTTTAAATTAGTGTATTTTAAAATATCTACCTATACTAAATTAAGGATAAGTAGGCCATGAAAACCCATGAAATGCTTCGGGACAATAAAGTAATGGATGCTTGTCTCCACCGACCTAGACTTTGACCCTTTGACAACGTAGCCTTGTAGGCTGTGACGTATGGTATTACGCATATTGATAAAATTTAAAAAATCTAGGTAATGTATCTACACAATATGAACACACAGCCTTCCTACGATTTGCTACCTGTTTCAATCAAAATTTAAATTTCAACCGTGTTATTAAGAATTTCGATAGAAAAGGGTTAATCACACAAAAGAGATCCGGTCCGATCCGGATTTCTATTATTTATAGTTTCCGATCAGTTTGAATACGCCTTAATTATCGGCTGTACTGTGTCACACTCACATCCCTTATGTTTTCTTTGGAAACTTTCACGAGAACTTTCACAAACCAATATCGATAGGGTGATTGATAATTGTTATAATCAAATATTTTCGTCGCCTTGTAGCAAAGTCTGATTGATTGATATTTAAAAAAAAACTTAAAATCGTATCGTTGAAAATCGTATTGTTTTTTTTTTTTTTTTTATAATTTGATAATTGACTGAAGAATAAGGCAAAAAACTTCTTATAATAGTCCATATTCGTGTAAAGTTTTGTGTCTTATTTTAATTATATTATAATTTATATATTTAAAAATTGTATTAAAAAAAAATACTCTTTTTATAGATAGGATATCTAAAAATCCTGTAAATAAAATATGGAAGTTTTTAATCTTTTCGGCGCAACTATCTCAAAAATTAAAATAAAAATAAGAAAAAATCATTACTTCACCACAATTTGCGTGCACTTTTTGTTGCTGAGCGACATTTTTTTATTACCGGATTAATCAATACCTACCCTTACTTCTTGATCAGTTATGGCACATCTTGACGGTTTTAATGGTCCTCAGAGTGTTGTGAATGTTGTTCACCGACCGTGAATATTGCTTGGATTAGTACCAGTGGCACCCAACTTTTAATTTATTTTTTTTAGGCTAATAAATAAGAGAGAACCTGTTTATTTTATCACAACATGCTGGAAGTATGAGAATTTATTAAATAAATCTATAAATGTTTGATATCATTACGTACTAGTATATTTTGTATTCTAATTTTAGCCACAAATATTTTTTTCAAGGTTATAATCGTAAAAAGAAAATCATAAAATTGTTGTAGGTTTGATTTTGGAAACTGCTTTTAAAGTTCGGTAGCATTTGACACAGAATATTATATTTTGTATTTACCTAAACTTTGAGAAGCACAATACAAAGCAAAGCCATTGATTGGTACCACAATGTGTACCAAACTCGGCTAACGCATTGTAAGGTGATATATTTATATTTTCTTAGCCCCCTGCCGAAATCATTGAACGGTAAACTTTAAGCCGTACAAGAAATGAATAACGTTATTCGTTACTTTAGGGTTAATCTATATTTTACTACTACATCCTAAAATGTACTCTAACGTGTTAACTCAAGGTTTACTTTTAAATGTCACAAA
Source organism: Cyaniris semiargus (assembly GCA_905187585.1). NCBI lineage: Eukaryota > Metazoa > Arthropoda > Insecta > Lepidoptera > Lycaenidae > Cyaniris > Cyaniris semiargus. Next base: position 9,832,401 of record LR994560.1, on the reverse strand, counting down.
TATTGGGAACCATAGACTTGAAAAATTACAATTTGGTTGACTTCTTCGACATAATTTTTTGGATAGAGGATTAATTATATTTGCACTGCAACGAATTTGTTAAATAAACACTTCGGAAATATTGATACAAATAGATTAAATTAAAATTAAGTGAATGGGTCCTACTTCTTTACCTTTATAAAATTTACTAGCAAAAAAAGTATAAGGGCTAAGATTATTTAAAAATTTTTCATTATCAATCTCTAGTGAATAGTGCAAACCTAGATGTTTTTTAAATACCTTAAGGCCTATAATATAATTAATATTATTAGACAAGAAATTACCTTTTCCAAACATAATACTTTATACTCTAAATAAAATATTTAAACTTGTAACAGATTAGCAATCTTCATGTATGTAAACCATTTTACTATTTTTTTCGCAAAGACGAATTTCCCGTAAAAGTGTTATGAAATTATGTATATCCGGAACCCTTTACCATAAAATAACGATTCTGACATGACGGCCCCGTAAACATATCGGTTAGATGGGTAACTATGTATGTTAAATATTATACTAACTACTCGCTTGGAAATCGTAAAAAATCTAACTGATAATGCAGAGTTATAAATTCATAGAAGTGTCATTTGCCAAAATATTTTTTAAAGTCGTTCACGGAATACAGGCTTAAAAATTTTCTTATAAATTTTACATACCATGAGCATTGAGCATGTGTTATGCAAGGTCAAAATCGTTATTTAATAATTATTAATATATATTTTTTAAATTTTTAGTAAATTTTGCTTCTCAAAAAAATCTACTGTGTGAATAATTAGTGAATTAATTGTGATTCGTGCGTTGTTGTAATTCTTACTAATTATATGTGTTTCAAATTTTTAAGAATTATTTTGAAGAAAAATTAGCTTTGTCCAGTCCTTCCACCCATACACTTTTTCTATGCGGAATTTTCACTGTTACCATACTTATTTCACATTGCTTCATGCTCACAATTTTCTGCGTAGCATATGGATGCCACTTCTAACCATTACCAAACGCCTTGCGAATCTCAGGTAGTGTAGTGAGGGATGAGCATGTGAACGTAAGATCCCATAAATAAGACATTAGCAGATCGTTACACGTTATTGTACTTTATGACTTGTTTATGGGGTTTTAATAGAAATATCCCATGTACACGGTGCCCATAGAAAGTTTATAGTTGCAAAAACTTGTGGGTATGAGTTATTTCACTACATTATATGCATGTTAGTGTAGAGAATGTTTTTGAGAAGCTAATGTGAATAAGTAAGCTGAAATCATTATCAAAACTACTAGTATAAAATATTTGTGAGAAGTAACAGACAGACAAACCTTTCTCTACCTCATCACGCACCTCCATGTCAAACGGCTAAACCGATTGGGATGAATTTGGTAATTCGCATTTTTTGAGTCCCAGGAAAGGGCTACCGCATGATAATCCAAATTCTGTACACGAAAATTTGCGGGCAATAACTAGCTATAAAACAAAAAAGTCCCTTTTAACAATCACCAAAAATGTATTCAGAACCCCATAAACCTGTCAAAGTTATAATTACTACAAAAAGATTAAAATATGCGTGATCTATCAAATTACTACCGAAGTGACATAGGCACTTATTGTAATAGGAACATGTGTTTTATCTATCAGTACAATATATCGCGGTCAGGTGTCAAAAATTCGAGCGATGGAGGTGATAGGCCACCCTAAAGACCGTTTACAATTATTTTGCCTTCACAGAACCCTTATGGTAAAAACAGAAGGGTCAAAATCATAAAAACAAATGTAACTATGTAAGCTTCTGGGCTTGGGGCCACAATTAAGTCAAAGGACATTTTCCCCACTGGCAACTATATTATTTGATAAATAATAATATTTTTTATCAAAATTTTCTAAGCTGGTAAAACTTATGTGATGTTGGTACTATTTGAAAAGTTTATGCCTTTTAGATAAATTAGCAACAAAGAAATTTGTCTATTACCTTTTCATGCTTAGGTGAACAGCAAAACTTAGAATCAAATTGGTATTTAAAAGATACCTACTTCCGAGTCCCAAGAAAGGACATAGAACAGTTTTATTTGAAGCAGATCTCGATCGATTAATGAATTTTGGAGGATGTTGTGCGCATTATCTAATTAGCTATAATATAATTAAAGACGTGAGTTGAAGAACTAGATAACTAATTTTTTTTAACATAAGGACAATTACTAATATTTTACCTTATAATTTAAACAAGCCTTGTAAGTTGTAACTTACCTACTTCATCATCTGGCTGATATATTTGGCTATACATAAAATTGACTTTTTTTATTGCAAATCATTTTCCTGGCCCTAAAGCCTCCATTTATGCAAAAAACGGTAATTTTTTAACTGTTACTTACCTGTTTCATCCACTAACGTCTTCATTATTATATCTAACTAGCTGTCCCGGCAAACGTTGTTTTGCCAGATAAAGTATTTCGCCCATATCAATTACGTTTAGCTTCATGTCAAATTTTTTACCATACTTAACCATAGACAACATAGACAAAATTACGTTTAGCTGTCATTTTTGTTTTGTTATTCTATGTCAGATGCGTTTTTGTTGTACCACGTTTTATACTGACTTCACGGAAACGCGGTCGAACGGGATAAAATATATCCTATATCCGTCTCCTGGTTCTTAGCTACCTCTCAACCAATTTTCAGCCAAATCGGTTCATCCGTTCTTGAGTTATAAGTAGTGTAACTAACACCACTTTCTTTTATATATATAATAGATTAGTAAATAATATTGTTTTCGTATTTCGTTTTTATTGTTATTCTCGAATAATATTCTTTACGACATCGGAACATAATATTTGAATAATGATTAATTATTCAATACGGTAGATATTTAATTTTAGCGGTATAATAGGAGGACAAATATAATTAAAATATGATTTCCTGCAAATTCACCCACGCAAATTCCAAACACACCTAAAATGAATTAAGTTTAAAATGTCAACTTTTAAATTATCTATATTTTATTTCATTTTAGGTTTTTTCGTAAATAACTCACAATTTTCAATTTTGTGATTAAAAATTACTGTCGGTTAGTTACCTCTTCACTTCTTAAGCCGTTGAAGTCTGAACTGATTCAAATGGCTTTAAGGCCATCCCCCGAGCAAACGACCTTGACCATACATTTGACGCGTTGCCGAGATCGCACAAAAATCCTATTTTTTACTTATCTCAGTTCAAAATTGATTTAAAAAAAATAAATTAAAACGGGGAATATGTAGTTAATGAAATTGTCTATCTATTGTCGTGAGTTTCAAATAAACGTAATTTGTAATACTAGGGAGATGCTGAAAGTATGCTTCAATTTTAATAAATTGGTATTACTTTGGAAGCTAATATCATGAGTATAATAAACAAAAATAGAAAATTTAAAACGGGGAAAGGGATGTTGATATTATAATGAAGATTATTGCTGTATTTTTATTATAACTTTGTAGCTTTCAAATTATTAGTTTATAAGGCTCTAAATACGGTTAATTACGGAATCTCCGTAGGGGAAGTCCCTTAAGGCCTGGGGAAAGGACATAGGACAGTTTTTATTGTGGCAAAATGTACAGATCCCGTGAGATAAACAAATTTTTGCGCAACACATTTGTGAGCATCATCTAGTCATGAATAAAATAATATAATTATATCACAAATTAAAGCTATCGATACTAGCAATAATTAAACTCAAACATAACCTTACTTTAAAATATAAATTCATAGGTAAACACGTGTTTAGCGCGATTGAAAACTATTGATACTTGAACTGTGACAATGGCGACAATGCGCGATGGACACGGGTCGGGCCGGACGCGGCCGACGCCGGACCCTAGTCATCACACGTTATTGTTAATTACCGTACCTTTTTGAATCAATGAACGTCAATAGGCTTTTGTTTTGACGTTCAGACAATTTTGTAGGGAGGAAGAATTTTCTGCCATTTTAACAGATTTTTGGATTTTTACATGAAGGCAGACAATTTTATGGGGAGAAAGAATTTCCTGCCATTTTTAACTTATTTTAATAAATGCTACTTTATCCTGGCACCTTTCTAATACAAATTTTTTCTATTTTATTGTGAATTGTCAAACTTTTAATAATATACCCTAAGTTACATACTATCTTCAAATTGCAAATCGTCTTACACACTTTTACACCTAAGGAACGTTAGTAGGTACGCTTATACTTATATACTAATATATATTCTGTGTAATACTAATGTAATTAAAATCTAACTTAACACCGACTTAAAATGTCAATTACATCCGCTTAAGTTGTTAAACAAATAAAATATGTCGTAAGTAATAATCACAATATATTTTTTCTTGACACATATTATTTCTCTTTTGGATAAAAAGTGTATGATATTGGCAGGGAATCGAAGTCGTCTCCCGTAGAGTTGTGTCATTTACGGTAGAAGGTTTAAGAATCCACTCATCCAAAATAATTATAATGATCCAAAAATACATTTAAAGAAATAATATTATCTGATTAGCTATTACAACAAATTTTAATTTTGAATTGACCGAAACTATATAACTATGTCAAATAGCATGTATCTGACTTGTGACCTCGATAATGAAATACTATTAAAATGTTTGCACTGACTTCCCTTTTACACTTCCCAATTTACAAAATCACATCCCAGATTCAAAGAAAAAGAGAGCAAATTGTTACACATTCACTAACTAGGATCAAAGTTATTTTAAACCGGCTAATAATAGTATCTGCAGCCTTTAAAAGTGAGAATTATTTATAGAAAGTCTATTTTCATGGCTGACATTGCAAGTGACGCCAGGCTGATTGCATTAAGTAATTATAGTGTATTTAATTAGGTTGACTAGGTAATTTGCGAAGCCCTAGGACTGAGTGCAACGCGTAGGGTTTCCAGACCTCACTCATTTACACTTGCAACTTATTTCCATACTGCAGGCTACGTTCAACCCGGCAATATTTTGTCTCTATTGGTTGCTTTTCAAATACATAGGATACCCAGAAATAATGAGTTATTAGATCTACCTTTGGCAAAAAATAAAAGATGACTTAAACTTTAAGATCATGATACAAAATAATTTAAATAATATCATTTTTACTATCGCAGTTAATAACATTTGTATTAACGTCCCATATCAATAATAATATCTTAGAAACTATATCTTTATTTTTATAATATAATTTACAGGAAAACAAAACAGTAACTAAGTAATAATAATGTAAATATCTGCCACTGAAAATTATATTTAAACAAACTGAATTAAAACGTTTTATAATTAACTTCAAGCTTAATGTTTCAGTATATGAGTGTATAATATCTGCAGTAAGATATTTAATTTATACGACCGTGCACAAAAACCATAAAAATTCTATGAAAAAGTTTATTAACCTTATTCGGTCGAATACAAGTCGGCACGATATTGCCAGAATTTTAATTATGCTCAGCAAAAATATCGTATTGAATTATTATGGAAGTTACCATAACGTTGGGTTGCCAAATTTTATCATTATTTTATTTATGTTAGTTGGTATAACTCTGAGAAATTATTTAGCACTATGTTACACTACTCCGTTATGGCAAAATTCATTTATCTCGCGGGAAACGTACATTTTTCGGGATAAAAAGTTTCCTATATCCTTTCCCGGGACTCAAAGTATATCCACACCAAACTTCAGCAAAATCGGTTCAGCAGTTTGAGCGTAAAGAGGTAACAGACAGACAGACAGACACACTTACGCATTTATAATATTAGTATGGATTTTTTATAGACCATTAAGCTTTTTGTTAAAGTATTTTGATAAGAAATTCACTATAATATGTAGTGGATTATTATATCACAACACTCTTCTCAAGAATGTAGTGTCATAGCGGTGTGATCTGACCTTTACATTCCTGATTTCACTCACACTTTCCAAGCATGTAGCATTAGCATAACATCCTTGTCACAGGTAAAAGTCAAATGTTGTAAATGATACAGATCATAGAAATCGATGCGTATAATTCAAATCGTGCCAACAATGGCATGTTTTGCATATATTTCGTGCACGAGCCTCACACGCGTAATGTCTTCCTCATATGACAATTTGATTATGCTACTATCAATAGTGATAATTCCTTGTATATTTGAATAAACTTATGCAAAGTATCAAGAGCGGTTAACGGAATTATATCGAGTTTAAATATGCAAATTGAGACTGTATCAAATATCTTTCTAATCTTATCTCTTAAGCATAGCACGTGTCTAAAAAAAGGATGAATATGATATTTAAAAATAATCTCCAACATTTTTAAGTCGGTTCGGAGTCATGAAATAAACTTAAATATCAGTTTCTTGGATTTTAAGTTATTACTAATTAATCGTTATTCCTTAATATTGTGGAGGATTTATCTATTACTAGAGGCGACTATAGTCATATTAAAATTAGTATGTTTTAAAATTATTATTAAAATATATAAATAACCTGATTTTCAAACAAAAACACTCAAATCTATTCACAATATTAAAATAACAATGGACTTGAATTAATTCAATGAATATATAATTTTTGTCCTAAACTCATGTCATCAATGTCGATTACATAAACAATATTATATACAGAGATACTATACGATTTTAGCCAAAAAATAAGGGTACTTGTACACCTCCCTACTACAGTTTCCATTAACAGACGACAGTTGGTACTTTACAAGTCTAAGATACTTTTGCATTCATCAAATTTACATAATTTTTTAAACTCTACATTATGTTACCTGTTTAAAAAGTCACTCTTGTTAGATCAGGGAACGAGTATGTAAATGACCGCACGCGTTATACTAATGCACACTTTTTATATAGTGTTGAAAGACGTATCTATTTCTTATGGTAATAATATAGAATAGAAGCTTGCGCGTGCCCTTAATTTGCATTTCACCTTAAACTTTTTTTTTCCATTCTTGCATGGGGATACTTTTAGTCCCGGTTAAGATCATAGGATTGTTTTCATACCGGAAAAATGCACGGTTCATGTATTTTAATAATTATTATATCAATTAATGGTATGCCGCGGTGTTTGTTGCCAAAAGGCGACGTCTTGCAAAACGGCTGAAACGATTTTGATGAAATTTTGTGCCCTCGGGTACATATGATATACTTATATTATCATATCCGAATTTATGGAAAATCGTGTCATATCAGCATGTTATTAATAAAAAATATGAAATTGTCTAAATTATATCACCGCGGCGCGGCTACATTGTACAGGCAAGAACAAAAGCTATTCAGTATCGCCGGACGCGTGACGTTCGTGTTCCCAACACCTCACAATTAGGTCCAGCCCTGATATGGGTACAGTTTTGTGCGCGACTGTATCTTCCGCTATTGTCTACGTTGCAAATGCAATTTTTGTTTACGCTGCAAAATCTGGAATATTTTTGTTAAAATCAAATTCTAATGTAATATTTATGTAAATTCTAGAACACTCATGATACAAACGAACGTAATTCGTTTAGCAACGCAAATTCTATTGTTACACAGAATTACGAGCGTAACGGATCGATCGATTTGAATATTTTTTCAATCAATAATTTATATGCAAATTCCACATTATGGGTTCGTAATTTGACAATGCTGCGACCGTTATTGCAGTCATCGAAGGTACGCTAGGAAATAATCGAACTATTGTAGCAGACAGCCCCTCGAAGAGGTCGGGAGAATCCAAAATTGAACCGATAGCTCTAAATTTAATTTCACGATCCGATACCTGCCCCGACAAAAGTCTAATCAAATTATGCAACCGATGGTGCCATTGTGACCCGTATGCATAAATTCGTCGAAGGGCAGGCACCGAAGGGTTAAGAAGGCTTAGCTTGTATCGAGTTAGCTATTGAGTCCGTGTGGGAAAAAGGGTTGATGATACTTATCAGATAATTGTTACGAATTACATCTGCCGATCATCCCATTCGGATAAATCAAGAATTTTAAATTACGACCACGAATCGACAGACAGAACACTTCATATTTCCTTGAAGATCTATTTGGGTAACATCTACAATGTGTACATATTACAATTTGTTCTACCATAGAGAAATTGATTCATACTTCGTAGGCAGTTGGAAGATCTGCGTGTTAAGTTGCGTCTAGTCAATGTGACTAACGTTGTAATCAGTAAGCTAGGCTTGAGATAACTGTATTTTCTTTTCTCTGATGGTACACTTTTATCTCACTCCACTGGGTATCGTACTCTTTATTTCGGAGACATTTCATATTTTCAGACACCTGTAACTCAATCGTCAAAGCAAATTGCGCCCTTATAATAATGTATCGCGTTACAGGAGTTCGTTACTAAAGCCGTTACAGTGTGAGATAGTTTGGGGTGGTGGTTCCTCGGTAATGATACGATAGACAGAGGTAGAGGTAGAGTAGGTAGGTAGACAGTAGGCCGACTTGAAACAAACTGACGAATCGGGTAAAGCTGTAAGCATGCTACGAAAGGCTGAGCAACTTGTCACGGCGTGAGCCGGTCGATATCTATATTATTATTAATATTATAAATGCGAAAATGTGTCTGTCTGTCTGTTACCTCTTCACCACCAAACCGCTGTACCGATTTTCCTGAAATTTCGTATGGAGATTTTTTGAGTCCCGGGAAAGGACATGGGATACTTTTTATCCCGGAAATATGTACAGTTCCCACGCGACAAACGAATTCTGGCGCAACAGAGTTGCGGTCGTCATCTCGTGACATATTACGTGAAACTTATAAATTTCGAGAAATCTTCGAAGTCGGCCTACTGGTTCGTTCGGTGTATTGTGGTAATGATACGAGCACGAGCGCATAACATAAACCCTGGAGACGAACATTGATATGTAGATGTGAGCGCAGGTATTGAAATTACAGATACATATTGAAAATTCCAGAAGAAATTGAACATATTGAAACTAAATATAACTGAAAAATATATATTGCTAAGATGAGGTGGTGAATAAACTTGCATTTAAAAATCTAAATTGATGTTGAATATGTCAAGGAATTACACAATTTGAGCCTTTCCATATTAATTATTTGAAGATATTTTTTATTATTATTACAGCTCTTAAGGTGTTAAGGTTCGCACGGTGAAGGAAAACATCGTGAGGAAACCCGCACATAGTTGGTCCCAGACGTATTGACTAGTTCTTTCCTCTGGACTAGGCCGACTATGTTGCGAGAATGCCGTATGTGCTTGGGCAACCATATGGACATTTAAAAATCTTGTCCCAGGCACTACAGTATTTGAGGAGTGGTTACTTCGCTCTGAAAATACTATATAAATCATCCACAACGGATTCAAAGGCCTAGTTTTAAGGTGTGTGCTAAAATAAAGCATATTATGATAAAGTACAATAAAGTTGTAATGAAAACTTGTGATATTTTTAGAAAATATCTTTAAATAGAAATAATTAATGAAAAATAAGCTACAAGGATAGACAGACAATGCATAAAATTGGCTCTAAGTGACTGACTGTCGCACGCCATAACATCTAATGCAACACATTTGAATAAGGGATCTTTTACTTGTTAAATGTTTAGCATATGAAGAATCCACGCGCGAATTAGCATAGACATGCCTAAATAAAGGCATTAGCATATGATAAAATTCGATTGGCACGGGCCAAACGCCATGCTTGTGTCATGTATAGTAAAAAATTTGCATATGTCCGGCACGAGGCAATATTTTGCATATGAAGATAACGCTTCCCCGAATGACTTAAGGTGAGGTACAGAGGCGTTGTATTTTTATTGGTTCGGGGTACTTTATGCTAATGATCTCTTTACATTTCTTAATTCCGATCCGCGTCGTATATGTTTGTCATCTAAATTATGTTAATGCTTTTTATTTGGTTCAACACTTGTTATCTGTGAAAGTTGTTGGTTTATGTTTTCCGTTGTTTATACTTATATTAATCGGAACTCACTTCGTTTATTAAACATTTCGTTAAAATACCTATATAGTTCCTGCAGTCTCGTTATTGCCAATACCTACATTTCAATTTTGGCAATTTACGACTGAAACTTTTAAATCGCATGACGTGTCAAATATTGTTTTTTTTTCATGCAATTAAAAGTCATTTATATTTCTTTATTTCTATACATAGAGATATTATGTACTAACCTTCTATACAATTTATTTTACTGCATACTTTGTAGATAATATTTGTAGCATTATAAATTTTAATATTTTGATTTATTTATTTTAAACCATCTTTTGTAAACAGAATTTGATGGACTTTCTAACAAAAATTTAATAACCGAGAATTCGTTATTCTAGGTTATTCAAATTTTGTTATATAAGATTTAAATTTTAAAGCAATAGTTGTAAATAATATTCAATTACATCAAGCCGACCAAGCACAAGCTTTACAATTTAATAGCATCTAAAGTGAGAAGTTGATTTGTATTTAGCACTATTAAATTCTCTCCTTGACATCTAAACGAAAGCCTTTCAAGCTATAACGATTTGTCATCCCTATATCGGCTTGAGCAATAAAAATTTTAGCCTTTTTTCCCTCCCAGGGCACGCGACGCTCCGTGGACTAGCCTCGGAGCCCTCTTATAATATATCAGAATACTTTTAATTTTATTTACCCCAAAACTTTAATGTACCCGCCGAATTTCTTCAACTGCACATTTACGGGGAAAAAAAGTGATTTGTGTTGCTTTCAAATACAAAATAGATAAGAATGTGAAATACTCAAGTCACAGTTTAGTTCCGAATGAAAAATTTAGCTTCGCACGTCACGAAATGAACATTTAAAGTTTTGCACTTCTAAATAAATTAAAACAATGTCAGTGAATTTCAGAGGTTTCAACGGAGTATAAATATAAATCTATACAGGGCATTGACTGAAATTGATAGATAGTAAAAAATACATTGAAGTAATAACAATCACAATTAAATTCTTATAAGACAACTTTTTGCTTCATTCATCGATGAAAAACTCATGAGGAGCAAATTGTCTTATCAGAAGAATTATGACGTAAATACATGCACTTATAGCATTCAAAAAGTCGTGAGAAATTAAAGCTACGAATATCAAAATCGACTATACATATATTTTAAATCATAATTCCTAGTTCAATTGATTTAAAAAAAAGTTTTACAAGTTTAAAATTCAAATTGGCCACGAGACACGAGTTCGCTTTTTCGCCGTAGCCATTTGCCCGATTTAGCCATTTGGCTATGTTGGGCGATTTGTAGGCGCTCGCGAAAGACTTCCGATGGACGAGAAAATACTTTCCTTATGGGAAATTGCTATTTTCATTACTTCATTCTGTAGTATTTGGTTAACTTTATTTATTATTTTGCTTGTGACTTGTGCTGTGCAGTTTACTACATGTCGTACTAAACTGTACTTGGCGAAACATGGCGGTAGCGGTCATTGACTTTCTATATAAACCGCAATTGACAATGAAGTGTCAGATGTTGTCAAACACCTCATATTGTCAAGTGTAAAATATTTTTACACCGTTTCAGTTAAATAAACGAAGTGAGTTCCGATTAAACTCAAATCGAATAAGATGCTATGTCGGTGCATCTTATTCGATTTGAGTTAAGTGAAAAAAAAAAACACTTAAAATATTATATCGAACTAGCGCTAAGCGCTTATTCTTTACTCTACATTCTGAGGTATAGTCTATACTGCAGTACTCGGCGAAACATGGCAGTAGCGGTCATTGACTCCCTGTCAAAAACTTGTCATTTTCTATATAAACCGCGATTGACAATGAAGTGTCAGATGTTGTCAATCGCGGCTTAAATAGAAAATTACAAGTTTTTTGACAGGGAGTCAATGAACGCTACTGCCATACATACCTCAGAATGTAGAGTAAAGAATAAGCACTTAGCGCTAGTTCGATATAATATTTTAAGTGTTTTTTTTCACTAAACTCAAATCGAATAAGATGGTATGTTGGTTTGTTGCGATAAATTGTCATACTGAAACGGTGTAAAAAATATTTTACACTTGACAATATGAGGTGTGTTAACTTTCAAAACTACATCCGGTAAATCCAATAAGAATTTGAATTAAAAGATCCATGAGATAGTTGATGTCAATGTTCCTGGTGAAATGATTTAAGGTTAGGATCAAATTATGATATTTCCAATCACTTTGGAGTATCTGATGCTGATAGTACTTCGAAGTGTTATGCTAAGTAAATATCGTATAGTTATCATGGATGGAGCTGTTTTTATGATAGTTCGAACAAGGCCGTCGTTCTACGGCTAGTATTAATCAAATCAACTAACCCCAACCCACCACTTTCCGATATAATTAACGTGCATATGTGTGCGTGACGGACAATACGTGAAACTTTGCTTGTATGCAGTAATGAACGATTATAGGCGCTCCGTTCTAGAAGGCCCTAATTATTTCATCGCGCTCCAATTAGTGCCTTCCCCCGTCGATTTAAGGTCCACAATTATGACGAATTCGTCTGTAATGCCGTTTCGCGGCGCGAGTTATCGGTGTTAGTATGGGTTGATGAGTCACATTTTTTTGTTTTGTGGGTAAGGTGGCGCGGGGTGGCTGGGGTGTCGTACCCTTGTTCCAACCCCATCTTATTAATCAGTGAAGCACAGGCGTCTCTTCACATGTCCCAGTGTTGAAGTCGTTCTGTTTAAAATCTGACGCGCCCGGGTGTCCGCCCGGTGGCAAATTACAGGTTACAGTGGGCGTGCATTATTCAGCGGGCTAACGATACAACGATACTACAAATTGTTTAATTATTGCGTCCGACTTTCCTTGGTGCTTTATGCTTTAACACGACAATTTGATGGCGTCTGATTGTGGCTTATCAGCGAATGGTACATGATTAAGGGTTTTAAACGTAAAACGGATTGAAAAAAGAAAGTGGACGTAACCTTTGACCCTAAATAAACCCTCTCCTTATGCAGATACGTAAAGCAAGTAAAGATGTTGCGATTTTGAACGAAGTAAGAGAGCACGGTTCTGGAGGTACCTCGAGGCTTTACGTCAGTCATCTACGCAAAATTTTGGTTATTTATTCACTTTTGCTCATGCTTAAGAAACAAACGTTACAAAATTTAATAAATGTTAAACCTAAATGACTTTTTAATTTCATTGGCTGAGGACTTCTCTACAGCAGATGTGATCAGATGTAACATAGCGACAGTATAAAACTGTGGATCCTAAATTTTCAATGAAATAAGTACCATAATTTAAAGACTTAGTTGTAATTTCACGAAAGGACAGAGACTCTATGAATAAAGTCATATTAGCTTTGTAAATAAGAAATTCAACATGCACGACAATATTAAAAAATAATAATAACAACGCCATTACTGTGACAAAAAACTATACAAATAACTATAATAACACATAATGACGAAGTGAAATTAATAATTACGATCAGACAAAACCGACATTAGTGACATACATAATAGAAACAGTAAATTAAAATCGTCGTAACCGTCAAAGTTTGTCGAATGAATAATTACAGAAAATTATAACCGTCCTTTTGTCCGTCACTGTCGCAGAGGTGTCGGGTGCTACTTATAATTAAAGCTAGAGGCGAACTATCGACAAAACAATCGATAGTCCATAGAAAATAACACAAAAGCTCGAGTAGATAAACACCCCCGACTTTCCTCCCCCTCATTAATATTACCCCCTCACTAATTATGTGTTGCGAATGCACGAACACATAGAATTTCATTGGGTTAATTTACACACACCACGGCGCTAGTGATAACCCGCATTAAAATTATCGAAAAAATTAAATCGATAATAGGGATGTGAGATTGTTGGGATAGGCTTTATCGATATTTACGTTCGTGTATACTTTGTGTTCCAAAGAAATTGTTATCGAATATTGCCTACTCACATTTTAAATACTAAAATATTATAACAAATGTTGTGCTTTATCGAAATAAAAACTTTGCAATACCAGGCCATTTAGCCAAAACTTTATCGTTATCGCTTCGTTATAGAATCGCCAACCAAAATCTATAGAATTGACATAAGTGTTCGTTAATATGACGTTGACGTTCGACTCGTCTTATGTCAATTGCATACATTTTGATCAGCGATTCTATAAAGAAGCGATGAAGAAAAGATCTTGGCTCACCCCCCAGGGGTATAATAAATATTCCAAGTTAGATTTGTCATCAATAATTTATGATAACAATTGAAATATTAATAACATCAAATTGGAACTCATTTCCAGTAAGTGTCATATTGTACTTACCTACTAGGGATTTTAATTATAATAAGATTCTAGTTCAAAGGTTAAGAGGAGGTACTTATTACGTTCTTAATATTTTAATCTGATTAGATATTGTAATCATGTTAATATGATAATTAACTTAAGTGTTACTTACAAATATAAAACTAAAGGGTTAACACTTTACAACTCTACATAATATTATGACTCTATGTTTTTTTAATAAGTAATATTAGACTTTACTTTTTTTCATGCATCCACAATACCTTTTTTTTTTTTTACATGGGGAAATGCTTTACGCATCCCCGGCAAATTGGGGATATCGGCCGGGGAATGTGGGACTCCTGCGTAGTCTGCCCCACTAAAACCCTATGGTGCTCCAATCCTCGCTTAAGGCAGAGTTGCGGGTACGATAGAACCTACCGCAAACATCCACAATACCTAATAAGACAGAACGAAAACTTTTTATAAATGGAGACGAGAGTTCACTGAAATCTAAATGTATGTGTGTGCGGCGTGAGTGTGTGTGTGTCTGTGTTGAGCAAGGTCAGGGTTGGCGTATCTGATCAATGGTCAAGCGATAGCGAGCCGAGTATGGATTTTACTTTTTTTCAAGTTGACTCTAGGTATCTTTATAAGTTGTAACAATGATAAAATATACGGTGCTCGAAAGTTTATTAGTGTTGTGCCTATTACGATGAAATATTATAGTACTAAAATCCATACTTAATATTATAAATGCGAAAGTGTGTCTGTCTGTCTGTTACCTCTTCGCGGCCAAACCGCTGAACCGATTTTTCTGAAATTTGGTATAGAGATTATTTGAGTCCCGAAAGGACATAGGATATTTTTTATCCCAAAAGAATGTACGGCTTCCGCGTGATAAATAATCTTTGGCGCAACGGAGTTGCGGGCGTCATCTAGTCATATTTTATTTTAGTATTACGGTTACCTCAATTAATATGTCCTGATGTACGTTTTAGTAGAAATTACCTTGTCAGCAATATGTTCTACACATACAATAGTTCGATTGTTTGTTTAATCGTTATAGGGTCGACGGAATGAGGTTTGTCGTAAATGAAAAGGTATAATTAATCACTTGATTAATCAGTGTGACGAATAAAAACAGTGTAATGACCCGCTTCCTTCCGATCGTGACGTCACATCAGAAGTGCAACGTCACTCAACGCACCCTTAATTGTCGATATTTCGAATTAACAACACCTTTTTTAATCGATTTTCAAACGGCTGGTTTGTATGGCTGCTTAGCTTTACGTTTATTATTATATTTTTTCCATACGAAGGCGTTTATTTTATTGATACACTGTTATGTTTAAGTTAGCTTTGTATGTAAAATTTCTGTCTGTTAAAAAAATGACTAAATGGAAATTATATATTCAACAAAAGTACTTCATAAACAAGATTCATAACACCCACCTCATTATAACACATTATAATAAAAATATTATTATGTTAGCTGAATTTATAACACGATAATATACTTACGGATAATAATAAAACACAACGTGAACCAAATACTTGAGATCGTAGCTCAAAGCTGCGAGTTATGAGATCTATAATCTATATTCAGCTCGTAATACCATTTCTTCATCGTGAAGATCAAAGCAGGTGCGATTATTTGCAATCGAATAGAAAACGTCGATTTACAGTGCATCACTATTTTTACATCACTATTTTATTCGATATTCTACAAATTTGGGAAGGAGAGGGTGGCGTCAGATTCTCGTGGGGCAGAAAAAAAGTGAAAAGCAATCAGTGTGGCGTAATTAGTGAGTTGTAAGTATGGGGCGCGTCGTCATGGCGACGGCGTCAGTGTCGATACCCGTTGCTTGCCCGTGTTAATTTCCAACGGAATTAATCGAATCAAGCCGTCGATCGATACTTCTCATTCTCACCACTAATTCTGTTTCGATTCAAATTACTATATAAATGCATTTTATTATGCCTATTCCTAATAAATATTGAAATGTTTCAAGCTAGTCAAATATTTCTGTACATTTATTATTATAAGCATCATGAAAATAAACCTCATTTAACATAGACTTATCAACTTTACTATTTTTACGGTATAAATATTACTTACAAAATGTATACTTATCAAATAGTACCTAAATGTTTTTGATACAATTTTTGTTGTCGACAAAAACCAAATTGCTGACCACACAAACAAAATATGCAACATTTTGACGGTGCCCGCAAATAAAAAGGATACAAATAACGATCGTTAGTGTGGTATTGTATGAAAAATTAATCTTTAACCACCTTAAGTATTCAGTTTGATAATATATTGCCGAAATTATATAATTACGGTCATGGCGGCCGGAAACTCCAAATTACGGGAGAAATTAAAGCGGAAACATTTGGCCGCCGCTGGCAAGATGGCGCGCCGATTATCCTGTTCGATTATTATTAATATTATTAATAATTATTTGTTCAGCCTATATTGTAAACCAACAAAAAGTAATATATCCGATAATAATCTGGCCATGCTTTGATCAATTTCTGAAAATAATCATATCAAAAAACTGTTATCATTTATTCGAAACCGAGTCATAGACCAAGAAATTCTACAAGATATTTTTATCTTCTCATAGGACATAACAAACGGCGTTTCAATTTATCTCGAAATTAAAACTATGCTACATTCAAAACGTTGGAATTGATTATCGTGACGAGAAACATAAAAACCTTGAGTTTATCTTCGTCTCTTCATTTCAAATTTATGAGTATCTAACATTTTTATAAGTCACCATAAATTAAGCTTCTAAGTTTAAACTCATGTAATTTCGTTGACGATCTTGAGTAAACATTTGATTGATGTCAAACATTCTTTGAGGTGGCTTTTGTTGAGTTTTATCGATATCGACATTAATTACTTTTGTCGTCTCTAACGATTCTTAAGAATTATATTATTCTATTTTTACTAATTTTTTTTTGTCCTTTAGAACAGCATTTTATTATTTATTTCCGCAATACTATGTCTATTGTGAGTCACCAAAATCCGTGAAAATATTAAATACCAGATAAATTAAAAAGCTGTTATGGAACAGTGCCAAAAAATGTATATTGTCAGAAAGAATTAGAGTGGAAACTTTTCACGTATTGTAGATAATATTCTATTTAGAGAAAATTTGGTATATTTTATAGTGATTTATTTCAATTTTTGAAATTTCCTTCATATTTTTACTTATCAAAAATAACTTAAAAAATAACTTTACATTGTATATTTACAGCCGATCTATAGTCTACCTCTAATTTTTAATTAAACTGTATCTGAAATAAAATAAGCAACCTCTAATAAAATATGAGATGGTGAACTTAATAATATAAACTTGTCTACTTATACTTTTACAAGTACAATGTATGTTTTTTTTTATTGTTAAAATCGTTACAAACTACGTCTTATTAGCCAGTTATTATTATACCTAATTAGAATACACTTACCTCGGTCTGAGGGGCGCTGATGCATGCTACGTCAACCATATGTCGCTACTCACTTCACATACAGTCTGTAATCTCGAAACCGATTCAAAAAACCAAATTCAAATTAGTCAGATTCTCGAAACTTTTAATGTCTTCATAATAAAAACGCGAATGTAAATTATGAGTATGCAAAAGTCGGACGAAGCACGACATCGCTTCGGCCGACTTAATAAATCATATAAAAATAAATCACTCCGGGCTTATGTGAAATACTTTCTCTAAACAAAAGGGCATTGTGAATGCAAAAATGCATTCCTCCACGAATATTTTTCGTCGCCTGCTGCCCGAGCGTTTTTATTATTTTATTCATCAGAGGACACTCCGCCTGCGATTTATCGATAACATAATATATGAATCCGTCGTGTCGGGGGATCACGATTTTGTTTTAACTAACAATAAGAAACGATGCTGAGTCTCTTAATTTTTTTGGGGTAATAGTGCTCGGGCTATTGAACTTATGTTTATTGTGTACAAGGATTTATCGATGTACGTTACGCACATCACTACTCTAGCAGTCACAAAAAGGCACAAGGGTTATCAAAAATTTATTTTAATGGCAACTTTGGCAAATAAATTACAAAGTAGATTTCACTAAAGGTTCGGATGCTGTGCGCAAATCCGCCGCATTGTTCTGTATCTAATTTTGATGGGGTGATGGGGATTTTGATGAGTTTGATGGGGAATAAATCATTGGAAGTCTAATTAAATGGGCCTTTTTAAATGGCAACGTCGGACCTGTGAACATAATTTACGATATCTCACCTCCACAATAAACTTTCTAATTTGCGGGCCCGGCGAAGTGCAGCAACGCAACAACAAAACGACAGAACAACAAAACAACGGAACTATAAAAGTGTATTGGCAACTGTCAATGTTTCGGCCCGACCACACCCGACATTTCCGAAAGAATTTAAACGTCTGTCAAAGTGGTAATTAAAGATTTCGGGGTTGCCATAAAATTTCCAACTAATTCGTAATGCGGGTCGTGGGGGACGTTTTGCATAAGCGGACCGCGGTTTTAGTGCATTTTGTTTACAACGTGTTTTTATATGCAACATTGTTTTTATTTTCTACTAGATATAACCAGTAATTTCTCTACACCGAAACTTTTTGTAGGATAATGAATTTTGGCGCACATCCTAATCGAACATTTAGCAGATTTGTGTTACTCTAGTCACATATTTTACTTCTACAATGGGATAAAACAAGTAATTTCACGAATTTCTGTAGATCACTGAAAACAAGTTTGTTTTGTCTAGGAGAGCTTCCGTAAACACCGGAGCTAATGTACGTCCTAGTTAAGCAGCTCTTTACCTGCACTAATCTCAAATTAAATATTCAACCGCGAACTCTTAGAAATTGCGATTTAAACCTTCCGAGGCGAGCAATTTATTTTTAAAGCTCGTAAAATCTCACTCTTTGGGCAGTAAAAGCATCATTTTAGTGAAGGTAGTGCGCGAGCCTCGTTTATGGCGTTTAGCTCGGGGCTAACTTGTAAACATCGTGACACTAGTGAGTAGTGACGTCACAAAATCAAAACACTGCACAAGTATTTCACATAAGCATCGCGGAGATGCGAAAGTTAACGGAAGGTAATTAGGAGCAAAAAACAACCGTAACTGGTGGCGAAGTTGGCCGTTCTAGCGGGCCAATGGTACAAGTCACTCACACAGAACGCGCCGCGCACATTTGCATACCGCCCGCCCAGCGCGCCGCCGCCCGCCCGCCCAACGAGCGAGACGGACGAACCCACCGACTTTGACATTGAATTCCGAATTCGAAATTTTAAAAATCTCCAAGGAGGTCAACCATAAATGAGGTCCTAAACATTTTAGTTCCAATTTTGAATTTGGTGATGATATGCGACGGATAGGGTTGTCGACGTTCGAAAAGGATGAGAATAATTTATCGACGTCGCGTCAGGCGAGAGCATGAATGGAGAGATTTCATGACGGCCGCGTGATCCTGACGTCAGTTACGTCAGGTGTTTGATGTTGTAAATCGACCTAAGCATTGAAATTAATAATAGCTCACTGTCATATCTTTATTACACTTTATTTTTGCAGAGGTCGTTGACATTCATGAAATTTCAGATACACATTTAAATTGAAACAAAATATATTATGCAAAAATACTTTCATACCTTTAAAGGTGTTTAATAATTTGGAAAGTATAATTTTAATATAATTTACAAAGTTAAAAAAAAATATTTTATAAATTATACTAGCTGACTCGGCAAACGTTGTTTTGCCATATTTCTAGTATCAATATAAAAAGTAGATAAAAACCTATTCTCAGGCCTAATGAATGTACATACAAAATTTTATTAAAATCGGTTGAGCCGTTTAGGAGGAGTTCGCGCACAAACACTGTGACACGAAAATTTTATATATTAGACTAGACGTTCCGCGCGGCTTCGCCCGCGTAAATTAGATATTTCACAGACAAATTAGTCCACAAAAAATAGCCTATGAACCTTCACATCTACTTCTTATCTTTGCCAAATAACAGAAAAATATCTCCAGTAGTTCGTGAGATAAGCCCTTTCAACAAATTTTCCCCGTTTTTTCCACATTTTCCTCTATTTCTTCGCTCCCATTAGTTTTAGCGTGATAAAATATAGCCCATCATAGCCTTTCTCGATAAATGGGCTATCTAACACTGAAATAATTTTTCAAATCGGACCAGTAGTTTCTGAGATTAGCGCGTTCAAATAAGCCTTTTCAAATAATTTCCCCCCGTTTTTTTCACATTTTCCTCTATTTCTTCGCTCCTATTAGTCTCAGCGTGATAAAATATAGCCTTCCTCGATAAATGAGATATCTAACACTGAAATAATTTTTCAAATCGGACCAGTAGTTCCTGAGATTAGCGCGTTCAAACAAACAAACAAACAAACTCTTCCGCTTTATAATATTAAGTATTGATTAATCTATGCACTAAAGTATTATAACAATTCCTGAAAAAAAATATCTTATAAGACAAAAAGAAAAACTCATAAGATACGTTTTTCGCAAGAGCCTCAAGCGTAGTTCCGTGTGAGAGCCAACACGGTGTCAAAACCCGTCACACGCCGCCCTAGCACTGCGAACTTATTAGGGCGGGCGGCCGACTTGTTTACCACGAAAAATATTCGCGACTGCAACATAACATTGTAAGAGTCTACTGAGTGGTGGAAATGTATTTTTAAAATAGTGATAAGTTAGTAACAATTAACCGTAGAGTAATATAATTAGAGATAAATTAAAGAAAACAATGTTTATGAGCTAGTAGAATTTAACAAACGAAATGATATTGCTAATAAAAAAAATTGCTTAAGCACCAACCCTTAAGTTAATAAAATACTGCATTATAATATAATAAAAAATAGACATAACAACCGAAACCAGAAACAAACAGACACAAAACGGGATATTACTCTAGATAAAACCAGCCAAAAAGTATTTTTTTTTTCTATTTTCCGAAGCTTTTTCCATAGAAACCCGATACCTCCGGCGGCGCGTCCTTCCGTATAAGCTGCTACAAGCGTGTTACCGCTGTAGCGGATTTGTGCAGCGGATTATATGACCGCATTACCATGCATAATGTGATTAGCCTGCCGCGAAAAATCATTAAAATATACGTGCTGTAGAAAAAAAATTAAAATTGCCTATGATATTTAAGGCCCTGTATGGGATGCCGATAGTAAGAGTTGGACTGATCCCAGGCCAACATAACCGGGCTCCTTGTGCATTCCCGTGTGTGCGCTAAAGTCCAGTCGTGTCGATCTGCGATCAGTCCGACTGCAGCGGTCGGCCTCCACGTATATTGTATAATTATATAATATGCAATACGGGGTAAAGCTATATGTGTCTCTTTTAGCGGCAGAAAATTTAACAGTTATAGTTTTTGACATCGACATTGTGACATTCGATTTTTATCCGTATTGTATTAGCATTTAGCACAGAGTTCTATTAGTAATGCTATGATTTCCTCATATTCCTATAATTTCGATGCGTAGGCTTATAATGTACGTTTTTAGCGAAAAACAATTGGTGTACTGTAATATGTACGCTAGGGAAAGTTCATTGCGTCTCACAAGGAGCCATCGACCGAACAAACTAATAAGTAATAACAAAGTTAATTAATAAGCTCGAGACTTAATTATACGGCCAATATACCAACAATATAAGTCTCGTGAAAAATGTAATATATTCTATAGTGATTTTCTCGTAGGAAAACTCCTTAAGCGTAGACGTCTTAGCGTCCAGCCACGAAGCAATAAAGAGCACAAGCTTTCACGTTCATTAATTAACCCCTATCCCCGTCCCTTTCGCACTCATTAGCGGGGTTTGTAAATGAGCCACCCTCTCGCTCCCACCAGCTTTGCGCAAAAATTAACTACTACATGTTCCGCTTTCGTGCTCTCACACATCGCGCGATGCATATGCACGGGCCGGCCAGAACGTCGCAAGTGACGCGTTAATTTTGTCCAAATTGAATTTAATTATGTAGCAATTAGGGTGTAATTTGGCGTGGTCGATGCCGTATGATATGTAATTTTATTAGCGTCTTTGGTCACGTGTGTTTAGTTTCCTATTCTGGCGTAATAAATCTCCTCGTCCTCGTAATTACAATGTTCTTGTCTGTTGTGTGTTTTCATTATGCTGATATTACTTTATTAAAACCGTGTAGACGTGTGCTGGAAAATATAAAAAGTGGCATTATATTAGGTAGGAAGAAACGACTAGCGCGTCTGGCGCTACGGCTGCTACGTACAAGTTGCCAAGCATAATATTATTAGGAACAAAACCACAGAAATAAATCGGGAAAAAAAGATAGAACGCTGAACGGCTAAGCGGGTGGAGTACGCGTGTTTCAATCTTGCACAAGTGTGCAAGATTCGTTGAACGTTCATTCAGTTATCACGCACGTCTCGACTTGATTACACCGGAGCGGTGTAAAAACAGAAGTATGAAAGTGAATAGGTCAAAAGGAGGTATTTATTTCCACGGGTAAGTTATTTGTTCTAACTAAAAGCAAAGCAAAAATTGACACGAGCGATTCCTTAGCAACGCACGCGCGTCACCGTTCTATCTTGATTTATTTCTGTGAACAAAACGTTCAAAGTATTCTACGTAGCCACCACCAGCCAGCACCAGGTTTCTTAAGAAATCGGAAAATGAAAAACTATACCCTTAGCATTTATGGTTGATTATGCGTAAACCACAATATTATAATATGATACAGTATTTTGATATATAATTCTTAAGGGCGGACATTTTATTTATTAAAATTTAAAGAACCCGAAGAATGTATTGCTAAATAAGTTATAAAACTTATTTAGCAATACACTGTAAGTACATTTGAAAAAGAAAAAAATAAGACAAAAATCCTATTAGAATATTATTGTTCTCATTTGGTCAGAAACTCAGAACTGCGAGTTTTCCGTTACTTCTAATTACACATATTGCTCAGAAAATTGGCTGGCCAGTAATGAGCCTCTTCTGTATTAACGTTTTTCCTACGTTTTAAGCGCTACGTGTAATTAAGTAAGAGCAAATTGTTTACAAAGTTTTAGCCTAGCCGAGTAATAATATTTTATTTATTTATTTAATAGATATTTTTCTGATACTTGTAGTTAAAAACTTCTATATAAGTCATAAAAAATTACTGGTTGTAAAATCTGTCTGTCTGATTCACGATATACCTACTTTAAATCCCGAAAAATGCTAATATTTTTATCCCGGAAAAAATGAACGTATATGTAGGCGCAACGAAGCTAAAAACAATGTCTAGTATTAAATATTTTGTAAAATAAGTTACAAACATCATAACCATTTTCTTTTTTTCAACCTTATTTTCCTTCGTTAAAGTAAATGTTAAAACTCCACCTTTTAACAATTAACAAAGAGAATTTGCGGGAGAACTTAAGCGTTCTCTTAATTCGCTCCCGCTGAGTTAGGTGGCGGTAACGTCGGCCACTTAAGGCATTGTCTATTACAATTGTTGATGACTGTAATAACTGCCTGATGGAGACTCATTTTTACTATTATATTGGATTTTATTAACAAGAGTGGCCAAAAATGGTTACTTAGAAGAATTCCAATAGAAATACATTGGCACACTTCAAAACATTCATAAGTTTATTTGAAAAGTTTTTGAAGATAATGAAAATGACAAATACAAGTCTATTTATAATTACATCGCCAAAGCTGAAAATGAAACAAAGAGTAGTTTTGACAACCCTTGCAAAAACAGTGGAGTACTATCTACTTATAAAAATATATTTTAAAGGAATCCAGCTCAAAGTTTAATCGTATTACGGCTAAGTTCTTTCCACTATTTAGACCGTGTCATATATTAGCGGAATGCAATTATGACCGGCAGGGTGTGTGTTGGGGAGCGCTACACATTCAAATGTTTGTACGTATACGCACCGGAACTTACAGCCAGGGTTGTAACCATGGAGTTTACGATACACTCAGAGACATTTATGATTATTTAACCATAATGAAATGGAGAATTCGTTAGAAAATTTATCGGGCTTATGTCAAAATGTTGATTAAGTTAAAGTAATAGTTAAATCTCTCTCTGAGTGTGCTTATTGTAGAGGACTTAAAACC
This sequence comes from Cyaniris semiargus, assembly GCA_905187585.1. Classification (NCBI taxonomy): domain Eukaryota; kingdom Metazoa; phylum Arthropoda; class Insecta; order Lepidoptera; family Lycaenidae; genus Cyaniris; species Cyaniris semiargus. Next base: position 9,808,053 of record LR994560.1, on the reverse strand, counting down.
GTTTAATATTCTAAGTAAATGTACGATGTATTAGGGTAAAGGGAACATTTATATAAAAAGCTGATTTGCACTTATGCACTTAAACTTAATAAAATAGAAAAGAAGTAGATTCTTTTAGCGGGCAACATGAAACATATTTTTCATAACAGATGTATAAAACAACGTTCTTTAGTTCAGATTAGTAGCCGAACTGAATCTTTATAAATTAAAAGTAAATTGGTCTGACTTTGTAATCATTATAAAAAGAAAGCTCTGATAATATAATTAAAACTTGATATCCTTATGAATAACACAAAATATTATGTCACAGTTGGCAACCCTTACTCGGCGTGGTTTAGCGGGACGTCACCCTCAAGGATTAGCGGCGTGACTGTGGGATTACCACATTGGCCAAAATGAAGAAATTACGCTCATACATCGTCTAATTAACTTATAAAATACAAATTTATTGTAATCAATGGTCTGTAATTAACGTGAAAATAAAAAAGTTGATACTTTAAATTAATAATTTAAAAAACCCCCGGCCAAACATAAACCTCTGCCTTTTTGGAAGTCGATTAAAAAGAATGCACTATTTTTACGTTATAATTTTATTTTGTTTTCTTCTTATTTTTATTTTAAAAATCAACAAGTAATAGAGGCTGTCAAATAATATAATAATAATACAACTTTTCTGTTTAAATTTTACCATGCTGTTCCAAAGCACTAAAACTAACACTTAAAAGCTTAAGTACTGAGCTTACCGAGTATGAAACTATTCCAGGAATCAGAATAAGTCAGCTTAAAGTTTTCTGATTTCCATATCTGAGTCACTGTGTTCATGCCGCCCCTATTCGTATAGCAATAAGGACTATTTTCGAACGTCGCGTAAACACACGTTGCAAACACAAAATGACTTACTCGTTTATTATTTTAAACAAATATTATTGAAAGTCCACTGTTACTATTAATTTATAAAATCCGAGTGCTCAACGCGGTTTGTTTACATTTCAGAACCGAAACGTCACAAGCGGCCGAGTTTTGACAGGTGTCATTTGCATACGCGCGCTGTCAGATGCGTTTTGACAGTTCGCGGCGCGATATTTCCGTTGTTTCACCGATTTTCAGCTCGTTTTTCGTGTGTCCGTCCCACAGTTTGCGTCAGTACTGACCACAGCGAAGGGCGCCTCGTCTGTGTGAGTGAGCTTCGCACGCGATCTCGAGCTTACGTGTGCATGTGTGCGTTGTTTACTTGTATAAGGCTAGACTCATTGACTGCGGCCCTTATTGTATGAATGTGGAAAAATTATAGCGATCACTGTTTCGCCTGTGTTGTTTATAGTCGCGGGCACTTAAGGCTCCCAATTTGCTGAGACATTAACGTCGCCGAGCATTGTCTCCTAGACTATATTTCTTATGAAGTGCAATAATTAAAACCTTATGGCACAGTTAATATGATCACAATATAAATTTTATACAGTAGACCGTCTACATACTAAAGTGCCTGCGCTCTATCAGACGATAGAGCGCAGGCACACGTAAGAGTGACGTCTTTAGAGAACTTCACATAGCCGAACAATGTAACATCACGTTGCACAAATTACATTTAAATAATAGGCTAGACAAAGCAGACACAAAAAAGTCGTAACCTAGGAAAAGTTCGCATAGAGCTGAAAGTTGGTAGAGACGATAAATATACAATTATAAAGAAAACCTGAAAAGTCCCCGTCCCTGTACAGTAGTGTAATAAAAGTAGTGCATTTTGCAATACATCATACAGGTAGAGTAGGTACCTCAAGTCTCAACATTGTCCTTGAAACTAAACATCCCCAAATGAAGATAGTCTTTTGTATACAGTTTATATTGTGACAACACTTTGTCTCATACAACAGGCTTATTATTGCCTTTTTCAAAAACATTTAGCGGTATTGTCTATAAGTAGAATATTCTAGACTATAAATAAAGAAAAATGTTGTATTGCATTTTGAATAAAGAGCAAAACAACAATTGATTTAAACTTATCGGACAATCTTCAAATTTATTAGAAGAAACGAATATTAAATTATACTTAGTGCAATATTTACATATTAATTGCACATAATATAATACTTTATAGCAGGGGTCACCAAATGGCGGACCGCGGTCCGCATCCGGACCGCCGACCCATTGTGTGCGGACCAAGCATTTTCGAAGATGAACTTCGTTAAAAATAAATTTCGGTCTCGACTTACTGATGAACCTCTCCAGGATTTAATGTCAATAGTTTACACCAATTTCACTCCAAACAAGCAACACTTTTCTCATTGATATGTAAATAAAATATTATACCTTTTTAATTTCCGTAATTACCTTTGTTTAATAAATATTTTTATTATAAAATGTGTGGACCGCGAAGGACCGGGAATTTCTTAAAATGGGCCCCGAGCGAAACTAATTGGTGACCTCTGGTTTATAGTATCAGTATTTATATAGATGATCTTTTGATAAGTACATAAGAGTGTCAGTCGAATAATTTGCATAAATTGGACACAATTATAAACATTCATTGTGTCCAGTGAGCTTTGTAAAATATCAAAAAATATATTGTACTAGATGACGCCCGCAACTCCGTTGCACCAAAACTCGTTTATCGCGCGGAAACCGTACATTTTTCCGGGATAAAAAGTAGCCTATGTCCTTTCACGGGATTGGTATCTCCATACCAGTTTTCAACAAAATCGGTTCAGCGGTTTGGACGTGAAGAGGTAACAGACAGACATATAGACAGACATACTTTCGCATTTATAATATTATATTAAACTGGCTGGTCCGGCAAACGTTGTTTTGTATAAAGTATTTCACCCATATTATTTTACTAGATGTCCCGTGCGGCTTCGCCTGCGTTAATTAGGAATTTTAATTTTTATCGCAAAAAAAAATAGCTTAGGTCCCTTCACGTGGTCTAGTCTATATCTGTGCCAATGACATAAAAATTGCTCCAGTAGTTCGTGAGATAAACCCTTTCTAATAATTTTACCCGCTTTTTCCACATTTTCCTCTGTTTCTTCGGTCCTATTAGTTTTAGCGTGATAATTTATAGCCTATACCTATAACCTTCCTCGATAAATGAGCTATCTAACACTGAAAGAATTTTTTAAATCGGACCAGTCGTTCCTGAGATATGCGCGTTCAAGCAACCAAACAAACAAACTCTTCAGCTTTATAATATTAGTATAATTTTTTTTAAATCGACTATATCGAATACTCGAGTCTCAATCTAAAAGACTATGAAAAGTACCTATAATAGGGTCATAATAGGCTCGACATAATCATGGGACGATGCATGGTATAATATGGTAGTGATGGTGACGATTATGATAAATGTAATTTGCGTAGTAGCGTATGCTTTCCGTTCTTAAAATAACGCCTAAACTCCCAAACTTGTATCTATAAAGTATCAGGAGTTCTCTCCGCACCTTCCGAACCATTGTATACCTCGGTGCAAAATCTAACTTGTTGGTGGCATATGCGTAGAATACTTCTCTCGAAACCGAAGTCACCACATGTTTCCATATAAATTTTGAGGAGTTCCCTCGATAACGTATGGATCCCTTCACCAGGTCACCACTTTTATGAATATGGTACCAAATTAATATTGATAACCTATACATCAAAAGATTTTTTTTTAAATTGGTTTACAAACGGCGGAGTAATCGTTGAACATAAAAAACAAACATAACGCCTCCCCCATTTTGAAAGTCGGTTAATATTGTAGCCTATGTATTATTCTGATGTATAAGCTATATTATTGTAAAGTTTCAATAAAATCCATTTAGTAGCGTGAAAGAGTAACAAACATCCACACATACAAACTTTCGCCTTTATAATATTAAGTAGGATTGAAATGACTAAATAAGTATACCTCAACGTCCATATCGCTATCCTGTCGCACAAACAATGGTCGCCGTCAGTCTCGAAATGTAATAATTTATACTTAATATAACAAAAAAAGAATTATTAAAATCGGATTGGCAGTTCCAGAGATATGCGAACACAAACATAAAAACATACATAGATACATACACTTTTGAAATTTGGCACATTTGTTCAGACGCTGATATAGACCAACATATGCGAAAATAGGGCAGTTCTGGAAATATTACATACATCGCGTCGAATTGATAACCTCATTTTTTTAAGTCGGTTAAAAAATAGTTTTTTTATGAAATAAGGGGGCAAACAAGCCAACGGGTCACCTGATGGAAAGCAACTACCCAACAAACATTACCGCTGCAAATATAGCTACTTTAGGACCTGAAGTGTTATAAAGGTTGACTTGGAGCTGTCATTATAGGCTGTAACACTTATAGCGACATAACGGGTCTATAAGAGCGATTTTGAAGGCTAAATTGGAACTGCAGCGATTATTATCCCTATAGTACAGACCAGAGCTTCTGTGTTATAGCTCTGAGCGAATCATACCACTATAAGATCTATATAAGAAATATCATCTCCTATTAACTCCTTTAGCGCATTTAGTTGCACAAAGGAAGCAATTAATGCTACTAGCTCTACAAGGCTGTTTTTTAACTCTTTTGCAAAACCAAACTCCTAAAGGGATGCAAAACTCCTCTATGTTATTTAGGGCTGTATATTATAATTATTTTCCCCTATTAAAACCCTAAATTCACAGGCCACCATTTTTTGAGTACAAACTTAATTCACAAAAATAATAAAAAGAAAGTACAAAATGAAAACTTATTACAATGAAGTTACTTGTCTTTGTAAAGTTTTGATGCCTGGGTCACAAAACTTTTAAGACAATAGGTAAAACATTAAAACAATTTTATCAATAAAAAATGTTTTGTTTTATTTGAAGCGACACTTTTTTACTTAAAATACACAACAAAGAGTGGGCCCCTTTATTATTTGCTTATAATACATAGTCACATTCACAGTAAACTCATCTTCGCAAAGAAAATTCCGCTTCAGCCTTCCACTAACAAGTCAAAATATTTTTTAACTACTCAACTCCACCATTATAAAATCAATGGTTATGGTGTAAGTATATGTGTAACATATACATAAACACAATATTGTTAAGCCAGTTAGAAAAAAAGTTAAAAACATATCATAATTACGTTACAATTTACCGTATTACCACCCTTAAGGTGCTTAAAGAGTTAGTAAGATGAATACATCTACTATAACCCTAAAAGGATTAATATTCGTGAATTTGCTTCCTTTGTAACACTCAAAGTGTCAGGCTACCTAAAGATAGGTAGCCTGTAACTCTAATATACCGCTTGAAGAGTCACTAGTCACTTAAATACTTCACTTAAAACGCTTTAAGCTCAGTTATCGCTATTGTACATCCACAATAACTTTACTTATCTCTAAAATTCATTCTATAGCTCTACTATATCGTCATAGTGGAACATAAGGCGATAAGAATTTGTGCCCAATTCAAGGGTATAGTAGACATATAGCGAGCTATGCATGTGATAGCACTTATTAAACACCATTTGATGTGTTTAGCTCTCTTGTAGATCTGTTCTAACGCTTTTGTTAGCACCTAATGCTAGTTGGGTACCGTCGCCCATGGACACTCGCAACATCAGAAGAGCTGCAGGTGCGTTGCCGGCCTTTTAAGAAGGAATACGCTCTCTTCTTGAAGGTTTGCAGGTCGTATAGGTCCGGAAATACTGCTGGTGACATTTCGTTCCAGAGTTTTACAGTGCGCGGCAGAAAGATACGCGAAAAACGCACGGTGGAAGACTGTCACTCATCAAGGTGATGAGGATGGTATATTATTCGCGTGGGGCGATGGCGTAAAGTTGCAGGAGGTATGATTCCGAACAATTCCTCAGAGCACTCCCCGTGATACAACCGATAGAGGATGCAGAGTGAAGCTACATCTCGGCGTAATTCCAAGGGGTCCAAGCTGTCAACAATTTGAGCGGCCCTTCGTTGGATACGATCCAGAGGGAGCAGTTGGTATTTTGGCGCCCCTGCCCAGAGATGTTGTCCGATTCTCAACCCTAGCACAGAATATATATTATTAGTAGTACCAAACCCTAGCCGATATTCTCGCTAAGATTCACCAAAATCGGTCGAGCCGTTTCAGAGGAGTTCAATTACGCACACGCGTGACACGAGAATTTTATATAATTATTAGATATTATTATAGTATGGAAGTATGGATGTAATCCTCATACAACATACAAATTATAGTTTCCTAAATTATTTTTAGCATAATATAATATACAATATTATCTGAGGGACCAAGTTTTACTCAGATTCCAAAGAAAAACTAAATAAGTCCAAAATTGTGGTTTTTCTAAAATATGTCATTTTTGCATAAAATAATGTATGCAAAATTGCTTATTTTAAAGTATTAGTACAACATAATATTATACATATATCAAATCTTTAACAATAATAAATTATATTGTCAAGTGTCAACCGGTCAAGTCAGAAACATGATTAACTTCATTATAAAGTGACGTGGAAAGTCTTCTTGTTCTCACTCCTAAAATATACAGACGACATCCACACTTTTATTTTGTTAAAGGCCTGTTTCACCACTTCCTGATAAGTGCCGGATAGGCTATCCACAACTTTTTTTGACAGATGGAGTATGGAGTATCTGCCAGATAAGTTGTGGATAGCCTATCAGGCACTTTATCAGGAAGTGGTGAAACAGGCCCTAAGTGTAATTTGTATGTGTCAGTTTATGATTAGAGATTTAAAACGTTGGGCGTTTAAGGTAGGCTTATATCAATAGGAGACCAAATAAAAGTCAACACGTGACTTGGCCCAAAAACATTGCAAATTAAAATTAGTTTATTTTTCGTGATTTAATGAAGCATAGCAAGGTGGTACCTTTATTCAAAGCCGGAATTAAATCTGATCCCACAAATTATAGACCTATATCTATTCTACCGACTTTTAGTAAAATATTCGAGAAAATTGTTTAAAGGAATTGTTAGTACATTTTAACTCGAATAATTTATTGCATAATAATCAATACGGTTTTACTAAGAGTCGTTCCACTACGGATGCTGGTATAGGTCTTCTTTGTAGTATATTTGAAGCCTGGGAGGAGTCACGGGATGCCTTAGGTGTATTTTGCGATCTCTCTAAGGCCTTTGATTGTGTTGATCATGCTACGTTGATCAGGAAACTGCACCACTATGGCATAAGGGACTCGGCACTGAACCTTTTGACATCTTATTTGAGGAACAGGACTCAAAGGGTTGATGTCAATAGTAAAAGGACCACTGGGACCAAAATAGAATTAGGCGTCCCACAAGGATCCATTTTGGGCCCGTTTCTTTTTCTCATCTACATAAATGACTTTACCTTATCTAGTTAAGGATAATGATAACGAGATAGTACTTTTTGCTGATGACACTTCACTTATTTTTAAAGTGACGCGACAACAGTCGACTTATGACGAGGTAAATTATGCTCTCTCAAAAATAGTAAATTGGTTTAATGTAAATAACTTACTTCTAAATTCTAATAAAACAAAATGTTTAAGATTTACCTTGCCAAATGTTAAGCAAGTTCAAACCAATTTGCTACTAAATGATGAGAAAATGAATCTTGTTGACACTACTGTGTTCTTAGGAGTAACACTAGAATATAAACTGCAGTGAGGTCCTCATATTGCCAAACTAACCGATAAGCTCAGTTCCGCTGTCCGCAGCATATGCAGTCAGAAAAATTAGAGAAATTTGTGATGAAGATACAGCAAAATTAGTTTATTATAGTTATTTTCATAGTAGAATGTCTTACGGCATTCTATTATGGGGAAGTGCTGCTGATATTAACACAATATTTGTGCTGCAGAAGCGAGCAATACGATCTATTTATAAAATATCATCCTTTGAATCTCTCAGGGAAAAGTTTAAAGAAATAATTTTATACGTGGGAGAGCCATGCTTCGGCACGAATGGGCCGGCTCGACCGGAGAAATACCACGTTCTCACAGAAAACCGGCGTGAAACAGCGCTTGCGCTGTGTTTCGCCGAGTGAGTGAGTTTACCGGAGGCCCAATCCCCTACCCTATTCCCTTAATTTCCCTCCCCTATTCCCTTCTCTACCCATCCCTACCCTATTCCCTCTTAAAAGGCCGGCAACGCACTTGCAGCTCGTCTGATGCTGCGAGTGTCCATGGGCGACGGAAGTTGCTTTCCATCAGGTGACCCGTTTGCTCGTTTGCCCCCTTATTTCATAAAAAAAAAATCTGACCGTAATCTCTCAATACATTTTGGACAATGTGTTATACGTGAGAAAAAATGTAAATAATTTTAAAACGAAAAGTGACATTCACTGCAGGAACACTAGAAATAAGCACAAGTTAGATATACCAATTACCAGGCTTAGCAAAGTGAGCAAATCTTTCAAAGGTCAATGTATACGTCTATATAATAAAATCCCAGAAAACATCCAAAATCTTTCAGTTAATAAATTTTAAAAAGTTGTTAAAGAACGTTTATGTGCTAGGGCTTATTATAAGATAACTGATTTTCTCAATGATAGCACACCCTGGGTAAAATGAGCTGATTGACTGTAAGCTGCTTCTATATAAATATAACATTTTACATACTTTTTGTAAATTAGTATAAGTTACTTTTGTAATTTTCCATCTTTTTAGTAAAAGAAGGCCCCGAGCGAGTTTCTTACGCCGGTTCTTCTCGCCGGGTTAGTTCCCGAACCGGTGGTAGTCCTAATAAAGGGCGACCTTAGACGGTCACGTGGTATCGTGTTCTATATATAAAACAGGAACAAGTTCCGGTGTACCGGAAGTACACTCGGAGAAAATATTGTACTTTATTTTATGAGCCTTCTTAGAATTTAGTTAATTAATAATGTTGTAGGTTCTTAATTTAAAAGGTTTCTGTACAAGTCAGTACTTTAATTAATTAGATCAAATTAGTAGAATCAATTTAGATTTATATTATTAAAAAAAAAAACAAGAAAAGTGTAAATTATGTTTACAAAATTATACTTTTCTTGTTTATTTTTTTTAATACTTTATATAAAATCCGTGACTAGTACGATTTTTTTTAAACTCTAATAAAATAATTTTATATAACGAAAAAGCTAACTTTTAACCCAGCTTTGTCGCAAGATACAGACGTTTATATGTCTTGTACTTTGTAATTCGCTGATTAATTATTTTTTTTACTATTAAGTAGGTCATAAATCATAATTATTAAAATAATTAAGTGTTTACCTATTAACATCCTAATCTGGCTCTGTTTCCAGTAACATGTAGACATGCCTTTAAAATATGAAAGAGTATCAGTGGCATACATCATATGCAGTCAAAAGTTGGTGAAGTTAAAATTGCACATTTATCTCCGGCGCGTGCTCCATTAGTCCGTACATCGTAAATCTACGTTCATCGAAACACTGATAGCGGGCAAACATGGGGTATAAGTATTTACACTGTAATGTACTGTGTAGGTAATAATTATATTATACTTTTAATAATATACACTATACAGGTTGCAACAAAACTGAGTGACAGTACAATGAAAATAGCAGCGCTAAAACTGCATTTTTTTGTGATTTGCATGGGCAAGCACCCCAGCGCAGCGTCGTGAATTTGTCCATTTTTAAAACAAGTTACTCTTTTAGTGCTGCTACTTTCACAGTAGACTGAATTGACACAGTAAAGTCTTATTAGGTATCTACTTAGTTTTAAATAAGAGGTTATTTAGATAACATTATACACTCATACTATTCCATACTAATGTTGCGACTTGCGAATGCGGTATGTGGCTATCTGTTTGCTACCTCTTCAACCTTAGGCCGCTAAATGGATTTTGACGAAGTTTGGCATGAATATACTTAGAGTCCCGGGGAAATATATTGTAAGGTTAAATCAAAATTAAATATCTGTTAAGGAATAAAATAATTTCTTAGTAGTTGCACTTTTAAAATACTCATAAACATAGACAGCTCAAATTAGAACTTTGAAATCCTTAGATCCAGATTTAACAAACATAAAGACGTCCAAATAAAGATCGTCAACGCATTATGCCCGTAATTATAAGTTGGTGCTTAATTATTCGTCCAGTTTTGTATAAAACTCCGCCCAACAGTCGTTTAAATACTACCGCTCGTTTAACCTGTCCGCCGGATAAAGAGCTTTTGTTTATCCGTGTATGAGAATACGAATTGAATGGATGAAGTGGGTAATTAAGTATTTAGTTTGATGTTTCATGACGTTTGAGGACTTTTGGTATAGTATAAAATTATACAGTAGACTGTAGACCAACTGATCACAATTCACAGAGCAGGCGCACGGGCATGATTTCAGTCGATATTCTTGAAGTAGTAAGACAAAGAAGCATCAATTGGGAATTTGAGAAAAAAAAATGATTTTTTAAATGTATTTTAAAACCTTATTATTATTAATAATATTGATATTTAATGCAAAAACCTTAAAAAATATTTTTTCAATTAATTTTAAACGATTAAAAATTCATGAGATTTAAATAAAGTCACGTGACTTATAAACGCGCCATGATTGAGATGTGACGTCATAATGTTATATACATTTCAATACTGTACGGCAATATTAATCTTATTTCGTTGATGTTTGAGGTCAAAATTGTTTGCGCTAACTATAATGCCATCTACGTAGCTAAACTTTTTAGTAAATCCACAATAAACTGATGCTCCTATGGCTCGAAATAAGAAATGTCTTAAGTGCCCGTTTTGTTTATTGTAAAACAACTCTATTTTAAGTACTGAAGGTGTGTTTTGGTTTTCAGGTTTAATAAATTTAAGGCTTATTTGGGCGTCCAATCAAAACATTCGTTTGTTAAACAATTTCGTGGTATGTCAGTTCTACTGTTTTTATTGTTCTGTGGTGAAAAATAACATTATGACGTCACACGCGCTCGGGTTTGTGCGGGAGCTGTCGGCGTGTCCTCCAATTTTTATTTTGAAATAACTTTTGAATTATATTGCGAAAAAAATAAGATAAAAATGTTTTGTTATAAAATTTGTACTTATATGATCTTTCCATTTATCACAAAAAAATGTTCAAATACCTAATCGAATAAGTCGAGCTTGAGAGTCAGCTGTGTGACTCAACTGTATGATGCTTAAATGGTACCATACTAAATGTGTATGCAAATTATAGTCTGTGTGAGGATAACATATTATCTATGGCAATGGCAATGAAATTGGCTGGAAATCAAAAATGAAAATTTTTATTCACACGTTCTGGAGTAAATTTTTCTGAAGATAAAAAAAAAATCATGACTTGTCTTTGGTTTACACAGTATAATATTATATACGATCTGATAGTCTATTTCTCACTTACATTAATACTTAAATAATAATCCGATTTCTCCATGTAAAGTAACAAAATGCCCAATATTCACTAGCTTAAAAAATCGGAAAATACTAGTAAAATAATTTCAAAGGCAGTTCTAAAATTACCCCAAAAACACCTTTGTGTTACCATTAACTCCACGCACAAAACGCATAATACCAAATACAATGTAGGACCAGATAATGACCAGGACCAGTAAATCAGGACCAGTAGGACCACCAGATGTCGTCGGAAGTATCGTCTGTCAGGTTATTATAATAAATCCTGACCACTGACAAAGACACAATACAGTGTGCTCATCCTGAGGGGCCCAACAGTAGCGTTAATTAACATACATGGTGTTTCTTAAATTAGTCCACATACAGAGTGTTACTTTTTTGTTAATGCCTTTGAAGGGTAAAAGGTGTTTGAAGATGTTTTCTTTGGTATATTTACAGACAGGGTTACTTAATTCTTATGAGAGCCTCCTATAATAACCGCCACAATTTCTTTTACAAATTTAAGATTTTTACTTTTTGCATATTGTTGGAGGAAAGAAAAGAAAACACAAAGAACGAAAAAAGAAAAACTAAGAAACAACAAAAAGTGGTTCTCAAAATTTAAAGGTGTTACTTTTAATAGCTATTTGAGCACTCTCGTACCTCCCTCGACATAAATCATCGTACAGTACAGAAGGTGTAACTGACTGTCACAATGCAAAGATTTTAAACCAGTTAAAATGCTTCGACTAATGTGACCGCATTGTAATGTACTGTTTTACCTCTTTTTGCCCATGAAATGGAATATTATGTAAATGTAATACTGACTGGATTTAAATCGAAATTAATAATGAATTAATGTCCGTTTTTACACAACAAAAAATATAATAAAAGTTCGTATTTTTTAAATAAAAACGGAGATAATATACTAGTCGCAGCCAATGACAACCAAGCTCTTTAGTAAATTTATTTTATTGGAACATCAAGTTACAATTGCTATATCGTTCGAGTTTTCCAATAGCATTACATTCCATTTAATAAAATGAAATGGTAATAAGTTATATATAAGTCGCATAAATGTTTTATTGCGCGCGGGTCTAATGGGTGTTCACCTTTAAAATTGAAAGTGACGTAAGTGCTGTTTTAGTGCGCAATCGGCGGGCGAAAGTCGTAAATCAACGTTTTAGTGTCGAAATGTTGGGATGCGCTGGCCACTGGGGTGGCCGCTTTTTTTTCGCTTAAAAAATGAGTTACAGAAACAATATAACATTGTCCGGTTGTAGCGTATTGTTCGCGTGATTGCTTCGCGAAATGCGTTGACATTGTCTTTTGTAATGTCCTTTGCAAATATTTTATTGACTGGCTGCAAGTTGCAACTGGGAACTCTTATTATAGACTGTCAATAGTTTTTTTCCGAGTCTAACGTTATTTATTGGGCTTTTGTGAGCTCGGGGGCTCCTGGGTAGAGTTTGAACTCGTAATAACATACTTACAGCTGTCCCTACTCCCTGTGGTTGAACAAGCGGGTTGACAAAAAGTTACTTTTAAACTATCAACAGTCAAGGTTCGCATGTTAGCATATTATAATATGCTCCAAAGAAATCACTGGATCGATTTTGATGAAATGTGAGATATGCTTGGAGACCATAAAGCTGCCTACACATCAAAGCCGCCGACCCGGTGGCACGAACCCGGGCGGCGGGTTAATGCCGGCGGGCAAACCCGGCGGCTTCCGAATGTTGGAATTCGGACGCCGGCCCGGCGGCACGAACCCGGCGGGTAAAACCCGGCGGCTTCTGAATGGAAATTCGCAACGGGCGCAGGCCGCCGCCGCTGGTTTGTTGCCCCGGCCTTGTCCGGCGGGTTATGCCGCCGCGCCGCGCCGGCCCGGCAGCTTTGGTATGCCGCAGGCAAGCTTGTTTCAAAATGAGGCCGCCGGCCTTGCCCGACGGGTAATGCCGCCGGGCCCGGCGGCTTTGATGTGTAGACAGCTTAAGAAATGACATAATAATATTATAACTTTTGTTATATGTACACAGTTTCTGAATGACATTTCCAAATCAAAGTAGTTTTGTGTCCATCAGAATCAGTCATGTGATTTCGAAGCCAACGCGATGGAAACAAAAAAAAAATTCGTTTTAATAAACCAAATTTTACTAAACTACATTTATTTAACTTTATTTTTTTACAAATTCATTGCTGTTTTAAACGATTATGATATCATATTTAGCGTATACTAAGTTTGTTCCAGGGATGGCATCTTTGTAACAACAGTAAATCTTATTATCCGTTCCACGTACATTAATTGGCATTTACTGCTTCCCATAAACTGTAACTGAATATCAAGAATAGAGTTACTTAAGAAAATGTTAAAACGTTCCCCGAACTGGTATGGGTGGTCCTAAGAATGTATCGGAATTGAATGTTACGACCGCACTTAGAGAGATTTAATCATTACTTAAGTTTAATGAAGACCTTGACGTAAACTGCATACATTTTCTGTCAGACCCTTAATTAAATTATAGTTTGTAAAAATATAGCTAGACATAGTTTTTAGGGACTTGAAATCCTGAAAATTTATATGGAGCCTTTAGCTTGTTGAGCCGATGCTATAGATATCATAGATTCTATTAAGAAAATATCAAACATAATTATTATAGTTATTGTAGAGTATAGAAACTTTTTTCATGACGTCTCTACCATACATCTCTATTCTCTACATAGTAGACTCCAATGCTATGCGTTTCGAATACGTTTTAACAACGGTCTGCGACCGCACAATTTAAATGCAAGTCTTCATTTGGTGTTCGTCAATTTAAGATAACAAAACGAACCGAGCCGTCATCGCAGACACATACATTAATGAGAGTTTGCAACACAAAAGGTGGCGAAAAGGACCCTGTACATGGGGGAAACTGTGAAGCGTTTCATTGCTAAAACGCACAATAAATACATTGTGTATCTTTCATGCGATCTTAAGATAAAGAAGAACTCTTATATTATATTATGTTATCATGATAAAGTACAAGATTTAACTATTTATTCAATGTATCTAAAATTGTTATAGCAATTAATAAATAAAGTCATATATAATTGATATGACGAAAAAAGTGATATTTTTTTGGTTTTCGCTGTAGCCTTTTGCATATCTTTTAAGTAGTTATAAAAGTTTATACGAAAATACTTATCAAAATCCATTTCTAGCAGAATTGAAGATTATTATATTATATGCTATCTTTATCGTTACTTATGATATTATCCTAAAAAAAACAGTAGGCAACTGCGATCTGCGAGTTGCGACACTTCGCCAGTGAAATATCGCCCTAACACACAATAATAATATGACGTGGTAATATTGCGATTCATTTAGCCTGCGGTTAGTTAACGCTTTTTAGTGCAGATGTGCGGTGATTGTAACGCGTTTTTATAATTAAAACGCGCTCGCTCCGGATTGACTGTAATCGAGCCTTAAAGCAACTTAAGTTGTGGTGCAACTAGCCTGAAAAAAAAACTCATAGAATTAATAGCATCATAATATTATTGTCATTAGTAACATGAAATTGTGTTAATTTTATATTAATTAGCTTTTAAGATCTAGAATCGTCAGGAGCTTTTGGATGTGATAGAGAAGATGGGATTTGAATTTTAACTTCTACTAGATATTTTCTTATAATAGGTACTTTATATTCTAGGTATTTCGTCTTTAATATCCACCACGCTCCCAGATTTTATACGAACATATTAAAAATATCCCATCTTTTTCTAATATTCAACAGATGTCGCGTCTAACTAAATCAATAAAATCCCTTGTGTACGTCAAACGCATGTACCGGTGTCTTAACCACTTTTTGCATTCCCATAAAGACACAATAAACGTATTTTACAAGGCTCACACTTAACATTTATATCGCCTTATAAGTAGATCGAGAAATAATAAAACTAAAGGAGAGCGAACATCAAGAAAGCAATAACATCATTATCATAGAGTCGGCCATCTCTCTCTTGCGTCCCCCCCCCCCCGCGCAGGCCCCGCCCACCGCGCTGTCACCTGTATATCTCGAAACATTACACATATGCAAAACTTTCCCGCTCGCATCTCGCAGCCTCCGCACACTACTGCAGCCTGCATTACACCGCGCTCGTTGCGTATCGATAGCCGATACACATCAATGTCTATGGCGATTGTCTATGGTTTCTATGCCAGCTCAAGTATTCCATCTACAGTTCCACAAGGACGTAATTGAACTTAGATGACAATTGACATTGCCATTGGTCGTGGATGGAACAAAGTTTTTAATTTGACACCAACCATAATTTAGCCAATTGCAAAATGACACTTCGATGACATTGACAGAATAGCGTAGTTGTAAAATGGCTTTGTAAGACTGTAATGATTTGACATCTTCTGTAATCGACATCGACTGCAAAATAGATAGAATAGATACCCTAGATTCTAGGGTCGTAACTTTTTTCTAGGGCCTAGAAAAACATTGCTGAATATTTTATCAGCTTCAAGATCACCCAATTTTAAATTCTGAACCGTATCTGACACTTTCGCTTATTTCCAGAAATCTGCATAAACAAGTGCATTTCATTCATAATATCCGACCACTCACATTGCCACTTTTCGATAAACTCGCAAACTCTATACCACAATTCCCAATAGCAACCCCCACACGTAATACCCGCCCAAGCCGGTATAAATCTACTAGATAAAAATTGTATTGCGTCGAAGTGTGTTGCAGTTTTTTGATACGTAGGCGTGCCTAGTGAGTTGTTCGCACCTAGCACAGTGGTCGATATCTCTCCTTGTGTCATCGACACACCTGAAATATAGACGGGGCCTTATCTACAGAATGCGAACTTTTCTGTTCTGCCTCTTGAGTTATTTGCTTTTATTGATCTATCTCTTTAATATGGGTGAAACAATGTAGTGTGGGTTGGGGATATTTTGAAGCATAAAATGGAGATTTCATACTTGGAACCTATTTGGTGAATACCTTGAACTTGAAATGGTTGAAAAGTTTGTTCAGATGATCTAATAAGCTTTTTGGAGCTTTTTGTATATGGTCGTATTTTGTCACTGAAGATGTAGAATCTGTGTTAAAACGACTTGATTGATATTTTTGATAAACTTTTATTTTTAAAAAGTTAATTGTAAGTCAAAGGTACGAACGAATGAACCGTTGACTTAATATTAATTATTATTAACTTCTCTCTTCGTTAGTTAGTTGTAACCAGATTTTTTTTCAGTTATTGGTATAAATTGATTTATAGGCAGATATCGCGGACCTTCACCGTTTGGGCGGATTATATCAAACACAGCCACGACAGATCACTGACTTGTCTAGACCATTGACCAAATCACGTCGGTCTACCTTTTGCCTATCCATTTCTCTTAGTAGATATGGTAAATAATTTTATCAACTATTATAGTTATCTCATTTATAACTAACTATATATCACAATCTAGTATATTATGTCACATCTAATATGGTACTCCGTAATTTTTACCATCCGCTCCATTTTGAAGAGCTATTAAGCGACGAACGATTTCACGGCAGCTGTAATTATAGCCATTGTACACACAGTAATTACACTGATTCCCTATTGTTCAAATGTCAACGTCAACGCGAAAATCATATTTTTGTTGCAATCAATTCTGATCATTACACGTGACTATCTTTAGTTGTTATAGCGTGATTGATATTTCAAGGAGAGGAAATATGATATTTGGAATTTCGATTAAGAACCTTTAAGATATTATATAAGTCTAGATAAGGGTCAATTCAGACCGCAACGCGACGCGTAGATGCATTTTATTTCAAATCCATACAAATTTAGAAATGCACCTACGCGTCGCGTTGCTGTCTGAATTGACCCTCAGATCTTAGAAGAAAATTAAGTAAGGAGAGAAGTCTTGAATTGGGATGGAGCAGCCTGGGAATGAAATCCAGATCGGAGATAGAGAATTATTGGGCCTGAACCCATAGGTTTGCCACATAAAATTCACCCATCAAAATGAAATGCAAACGATAGGCTAATTTTATATTTTTGGTTCGATTCATAGAGTTAGAGGTGACAAAGTGTTTGATTTAAATTTTTCGATTTTAGTATTGTACTGACGGTCGTAACACTGAGGCCATGCATTGAAAATTATGGGTAATGGGGCCTTAACAGAGATAATAAGTAAAGGTCTACCAGAATCTGATGGCAAAAAGTGAGAAAGTAAATTGACTCTAGCAATACTGGGGTAACTGGAATAAAATATTTTGATCCTTTTTTTTTTCCTTATTGCGGCTGATTATGTGTGTGAAACATGCAAATATATAAATTTATCCAATGATCAAGGATATTTTTTGAAAATCTGCTGTCAAAATTTGCCATCAGATTCTGGTAGACCTATAGTTTATATAATAAAAAAAAACACATTCCAAAGAATGTCCTCGCCGACTTCAAGAGTAGTATTCTGAAACACAATACGATATTATGTAAGTCACATAACATAATTATTACTTCCTCATTAAGCCTAATCAATCCCAATTCTCATTTTGTGGAATAGATTAGACGCGAGATTGTGTCACAAAACTCATTAATACCCACCGTAATCTTTAATTAATCATAATGAACAGCCTTGGAATTATACTTAAGTTGTACCTATAACATGTTTAAAAATCAACTTCAGATATTTAAGGCACGTTATTTATTGCTTAGGTATAGACGTTTCTAAGGTAGAAAAATAATTGTCATAGTCAAAAAAAATAATCCTACAAAAGGTGAAGCTTCCATCCATATCTTATTAAATATCTATAGTTGTTTTCAGAATACCTAGTAATATAAGCGTTAGTTATGGGACTAATCACTAATGGTACAACACTTATGTATAATTTCGTGTAATTATAGATAAACTCATACTGCACCGATTGCGTTTACCGTTCCTCGTAATTAAACGTTTTAATAGCAGTCTTTTGTGGTTATGGCTTTTAATGACAAACGAGTGCCGGGATAAATTCTCATAATTCGAATGTCCCTTCGATTGCGGGTTCACTCGGTGTGCTGTCGAGTAAATTAGCCTGACATCGTACCAAAATTTGAGGTTTCGGAATAGGTCCCCTGGAAAATGTTACGTAGTGGTGACTTCAAATATTTAAGCTGGAAAATAGATTCTATTTTAGGCCTCGGGCTGATTGACTAAAAATTTTTGTTACCTATTGATGAATAGTTCCAATATATAATGTAACTACAGTGTAGGTAGGTATCATCGAGGAAATTGATTCCTAGGCAGTTGACAGACCTACGTCATGACGTGGTCGGCATATGTCAATTCAATGTAGCTGTGATCGGTCGGATGGATTTGACTTAACGCGACCAAATTACTTAGGTCCGCCATCTGCATAGGAATCAACTTCTTTGATAGTATACATACATGGTGGAATAATGGTGAAGACTAAACTTCTGAAGTATTATTTAGTATTAGTACACAGGGAGGCCAATCCGATCGGACCGCGGGCCGACCCGACCAGTTTCGTTTTGTACATGTCCGTTTGTGTTATGAGTTCGATCCCATTCCCTCCTTTAGTGTCTCATCAGATTTTACAATCTGATTTTTACATAAGGGTAGAGTAATACAATACCTATTTACATAAAAGCACAAGAATTAAAAATTAATTTATTCGATTTTATTGCCTTACTCGTTACAGTTGAGTCACTTTTAACATGATTTCCTAGATAGAATCTGTAGTAATAATAAAAATTAATTCAACACTCAGCTTTTTAATCCTACTAATATTATAAAGGCGAAAGTTTGGATGTATATGTATGTATGGATGTATAGATGTTTGTTACTCTTTCACGCAAAAACTACTGAACGGATTTTAATGAAACTTTACAATAATCCTACTAATATTATAAAGGCGAAAGTTTGGATGTATGTATGTACGGATGTATAGATGTTTGTTACTCTTTCACGCAAAAACTACTGAACGGATTTTAATGAA
Organism: Cyaniris semiargus; assembly: GCA_905187585.1. Lineage (NCBI taxonomy): Eukaryota > Metazoa > Arthropoda > Insecta > Lepidoptera > Lycaenidae > Cyaniris > Cyaniris semiargus. Next base: position 9,788,755 of record LR994560.1, on the reverse strand, counting down.
ACTTTACAATAATATAGCTTATACATCAGAATAACACATTGGCTACAATTTTAACCGACTTTAAAAATGGAGGAGGTGTTATGTTCGTTTTTTTTATGTTCAACGATTACTCCGCCGTTTGTGAACCGATTTTCAAAATTTTTCTTTTGGTGTATAGGTTATCATCCCAATTTGGTACCGTATTCATGAAAGTGGTGACCTGATGAAGGGATCCATAAGAAATCGAGGGAACTCCTCAAAATTTATATGGGAACATGTGGTGACTTCGGTTTCGTGAGCAATACTCTAAGCATATGCTACCAACAAGCAAAATTTTGCACCAAGGTATACCATGGTTCGGAAGGTGCTGAGAGAACTCCTGACTCTTTATAGATACAAGTTTGGGAGTTTCGACGTTATTTTAAGAACGGAAAGCATATTCTACTATGCAAATTACATTCATCATCATCATCATCACTAACATAAACCATTATAGAACCATGTATCGTCCCGTTTTGACTCATTATTGGTACTTTTCATAGTCTTTTATTATATATCACTTAAACCGCGGGTAACACCGCGGGGTATAGCTAGTAACAAAATATATGAGCTCCTCTACAATATCCAGTACCATACCTTGACGAAATGAAAAACCTGAGATTCGCTCCAAACGAGCAACCGCACTAATTGCTGGCGACAATTTATTTGTCATTAGTGTACGGCCTCGAGTTTATAATGACGATATTTTAATTTTGCTACGCTTTAATTACGTCGAGATGTTTGAAAATGTCGAGACCTTGACGCGGTCACCATGACAAAAAAATTGTATTAAGTTACGTATTTAGAGAAGGAATTGTGCTTGCTTCAAATTGTAGATTTTTCCTACATTAACAGGTTTAGCTTGGGCTAAAAATTCAAAAGAATAGATACACTGCCAGATGATTTTAGGAAAAAAATGAGTATAGGGATTAACAGATTTTTTATATTATTTGTCGATATGTCGCATTGTCTATTCTAACATAGAAAGAAACCCTTTCGATGGTGACCATGCTAAGCGGGCCGGTCTCGAATTTCAAATTCCAATTCGATACTCAGGCTGTCTTCTCTAGAAGACTTTCGTACCTCAAATCTTTAAGATATAAAAGGTTCTGATCCTGAAAAAATCTCTGTTGAATTGTATCTGCTGCCTAGGACGGTTCGATAATAATATGTTAAAAAATAAAATTATATAGCTAAAACTTTAGTAATGAATATTAAATGAACCCAAAAAGAATGAGCTTTTAAAACAGATACTTTAAAATCCCGTTTTTGCAATTTGTCTTTATAATTCGAACAGAGTTGAGTGATTTAGTTGGAATGTTAAGCGGCGGTCTAAATGTGTAGAAGTTTGTTATGAATTCCCTAAGATTTATGTAAATTATTTCCACTATTAAATCATCATAGGCTTACACGTATTGTGATGCAAATGAGGCCGATGAGCCAATATTTTCTATCTAATAAATATTAATACTGATATTTATGAAAGTTATGTTTGTTGAGCGTCAATGCGTCAGTATTGAGATTAAGTCAATATACTTAGATGATTTTGGGGTTTTGTCAAGGACGCCAAGGCTTCCTAGTTTGTTCTAAATCTTAGTATTGTTTTTATCAACCCGTAGAGATTTTAAAAATAATGTACTAGTAAAACCTAAGAGCAACTTAAAGTAAAGTTGGTGTTTTTCCAAAAGAAAAGACAACGTTTTGGTAGTCTAAGTTTTTATGATTTGTATTATATAATCAAGTCTTGGGCTAAAGTAATGATTTGCATAATCGGGTTACAATTTGCAACATTTGATAACGATTTTAATGATAATTAAATATGATTATTCTGTTCCTCACCTCCACTCCAAGTAGGTAATACAGTACCTTAATATAACTCCCAAGTAGGTAATGCCGTACCTTAATATATGATTTGGCCACCCCCGATTAGGGGAGGCATTTGTCTCCGATTGTCTCAATTCAATTCCTCCACCATTGTGGCTGTGAGTGGACGTCGTTACAGATAAGACTAGTACAAAGAGCTGTGTAATCTGCGTTTAGTGCGAGTAGGAAGCCATTTATGAGATAAGTTGAGATGTGATTAGGACCTATTCGATTCTTATAGAATTTATTCCGTTTTGAGACTTTGTGGAGTTGGTCCTGAATATAAACAACTTTGGCAGCTACCTTACCACTTGAAAAAAAAAAGGCGTTAGGCTCAACTCACACTGGGGCAGAGTCGAAGCGTTGCGACGTGTCATGTTTCTTGCCTACAGGATCTGCCTACAGTATCTATTATTATTTAAGAACTATCTGCTATGAAACTATAGAAGCGCGCGTGGACGCTCCCAGATTTTATATAACGCGTCGCTTCGACTCTGCCCCAGTATGAGTTGAGCCTTTAAAAAAAGTGCCAAGGCGCTTAAGTTTAATTTCCAACCCTTTATAAAGGCCCTCATATACGGGGAGACCGATTGATCCGATCGGACTGATCAAAGACCGACCTGGACTCTTCCCGTGTGTTAATTTGAAAATAATTTAGAACTAATAATAAATGAACTATTAATAAACAGCGAGTAATTGCGGTTATCACAACACTAGCTCTTAGACTAGTCAAGAGGCGATACGCATCTATAGATGTAACGATATTCATTAGATAGCAATATCGCTTGCTAGGGTTGTACATTAAACAGTTACGATAGAAAAAAATATTCATATAAACATGAAATTCCTCTTCTTTTTTTGATGTCGGCTAAAAGCTGTTTAAAATAATCGGCCAAGTGCGAGTTGGACTCGCGCACGAAGGGTACCGTACCGTTATAGAGCGAAAGTTACAAAAAAATGTGTTTTTTTTTTGGAAGCTCCCCTTAAATATTAATTTTATTTTAATCTATTATCTATATGTTAATACGCGAGCGAAAAACTTTGGATCCCTTTTGACGAAAAATGCGGAAACGTAGGTGATCGAAATTTTGCACAGTTATAGTTTATATGGTGAAGGAGTGCATCGAGCTAATATTATTTTGAAATTATTATTATGCTTTTATCATACATTTTTTTAACAAATAAAACATTACACATACTACAACACACACACTAGGAGATTTTGATTGACAAGCCTATACACACGAATTGTATGTACTCTTTTATTTATGGTTGAAGTCTGTTGTTAAATTAAAAATTGATTTAGTTTTTTTATTGAATCTTAAATACTGTTAGACAATAATTATTACACGGCCAGTCTGTCATCATGACTTATTAATCTGAGACTGTCGCAGGAATTATGTCTAAAAAATAATAAAGTCAATATTTTGACAAAAGAATATCAAGAGAAAAGCGTTGAAATTTGAAACTTATATTTTTTTTATATTTGAGGTCGAATTTAGACCATTGGGCGATCTCTAGATTATTAAAATACAACCGTAATTAATGATTTTGTGAGTATTTCAAATGCCTTCCTTTAACCATTATTGATTACGAGCAAAAAAGGCAAAAAAATAATAATAATCACGTATGCTGTATGGGTGCTCCCCTTAAATATTAATTTTGTTTTGTTTTTAGTATTTGTTGTTATAGCGGCAACAGAAATACACAATCTGTGAAAATTTCAGAAGTCTAGCTATAGCGGTTCTTGAGATACAGTCTGGAGACAGACAGACAGACGGACAGACATCGAAGTCTCAGTAATAGGGTCTCGTTTTTATCCATTTGGTACGGAAACCTAACTAGTATCAAGTACCAACACATTTTACAAAGCGTTAAGTTTTTTTTTTCAATATTATGTAGATGGTTTTAGTGAACTGCAAGTCAAATATCATTATAATAATGTAGATTTAATAAATAAATTTTAATATAAGAACTATATCGAAAAGACCATTATTATCTAACTAAATATAAAATCTTTTAAATGTAATTAGGGCTATGTTTATTGTGACAGCTAGGTATAATTATAAAATTCGTTTGAAAATCATCGTCAATAGTTACACAAAATAAAATATCAAAGTAAATTCATCGTGAAAATTTTTGCAAAAAATTGGACAGCCCTAGAGATAATAAATTTAGCGGGTATAAGCGGAGGCGGCGCAGTTAACGAAATTAAAACAGAGGAATGGAAGTGACTCTTATCTTCATAACAACAACATATCCAATATCGATTTGCCACAAGAAAAACAATACCTAAAGAGCTTTCTTCATTCTGGATAGGATATAGGAATAGGAGGCAATGGGAATGTGAATTTTCAATGATCCAAATCACGATTTTGCTTACATAATTTAAAAAAAATTTCTTGAGCTTAGTCAAAAACAGTTCCCATTAAAAAAAATTAAGTATGTAGATCAAACTCAAAATTTCCATCAGAGCGGGCTGATGATAATGAACTATAGCTAAGAACATACTCGATAATGTCACCTTTTAAACAAAAAAAAAACTAGATCAAAATCGGTCCACCTGTTTGAATGCTACGATATCACGGACACACCCAGACAGACAGACAGACAGACAGACAGACAGACAGACACTTCAAACTCATAACACCCCTCTTTTTTTTCGGGGGCTAAAAAGGCAGCGCACAACTTTAAGGTTGCTTCGTAAAAATAAAAACGGCGCAGTATTCGCTTTTTAGGTCTTTTCGGTGGGGTGAGGAGTGAGCGGGGCGGGTGGAGGTGCACGGAGCCACGCTATTGGTAGATAATTGATCAGGCCCTTTAGCCAAGACGTTTTCTTTATTGCTCTTTATAGATTCACCGATCAAAATGTATGGAATTGACATAAGCGTTCGATACTGTGAAGTCGTCATTCGACTACTATCAATTCCATATATTTTGATTGGCGATTCTATAAACAAGCGATAAAAAAACGTCTTGGCTTGGGGTTCAGATATGTTGTTATTTGTAGATCGCGATCGGTGATACGTTATTGGTAGATACTATGAATATGCGCTAATTGTCGCCTCAATTTCAGTCGAGCATTCTTTAAGTTGTACGCGGGCTATAAATATTACGAAAAGACCTTTCATTGCGCGTTCTACAGTGTCATTTAATTACCTACTAGCCGACATGAAATGAATCAAGTCCATCTGACCTTTAATTAAATTTTTATGACGCCATTTAATTTATTACTTATATAAATGTCATTGATAGATTAGTAAGAGCTAATTGCAAATGTTATCTTAAATATTTAATTACTTATCTGTCACTTCCAATAATTTACGTCCTGGTATAGACGAAAACAAATCATCCAGATATAAACGACATTTAAGACAATAAAAATCCAATTTTGTATTATAATTAGTTGATAAAAAACGTTATAATTATTAATTAATTTTTTGACACGAAAAACAACTTCCTAGGTACAAACATATTTTTTGTCTTGTCTTGTTTTACAGGAGATTGGTTTTGATACCTTCTACGAATAATATCAACCCTAATTTTACAGAAAAGTTATTTGACGACATAATATTATGTCTTAAAATCGCTTTTTGTAAAATTGGATTTATGAACATATTACGATTAATTAGTATTTATAATTTCATCTAGCTCTAATCTAGACATTTGACCTACATCGGTCCTAGTAAACAGTCTTCATACTTCCATAAGTATGGGGGTAATCAAGCAATATTCTTCTTAATCAACTCCACCCATGGGGGCCGACAAAGGAATTGATTAAGCAACTATACGTTATTACCCCGCGGTATTATTCCACGAGGGCTCGGTTACCGTGGCGCCTAATGAGACAAATTCGATTACAATTGGTATTAGTAAGTATAGGAAAATTGGAAAAGCTCGTGTGACGTCATAAGACTTATCAGAAACTGTATGTGTAGACGGTGCTACATTCAGCAATGAGTTAAGCATTTGAAAAAAGATAAAACCGACTTCAAAATTGTACGTAATTGAGAATTAAAATTCTCTATCTCAAAACCTACAGAACCGATTTTGATGAAACATGCAGCATTCCCTAAGTTAAACAATACCTAATAGATAAAAAAAAGAATGACTCAAATCGGACTTGTAGTTCTGAAGATATGGGTACACAAACATAAAAACATACATACATACATATATACATACATACATACATACATACATACATACATACATACATACATACATACATACATACATACATACATACATACATACATACATACATACATACATACATACATACATTCATACATACATACATACAAACATACATATATACATACATACATACATATATATTACATACATACACTTTTGAAATTTGACACATTTGTTCAGAAGCTGATATAGACTAACATATACGAAAACTGGGCAGTTCTGGAAATATTACATACATACGGGTCGAATTGATAACCTCCTTTTTTGAAGTCGGCTCTAAAAATGTGGAGAAAAATAGAGAGTGCCAGACAGCCAGGGGCAATAGAAGGAATGTAATGCTACGTTTCTACGCTTGCCGAGGCTTGGCAAGCGTCCACAAGGCACAAGCGTCCACAAATCTCGCTTGGCATTTGGAAGTCGTCTACACGCTTGTGAATGCGTCAGTGTATGTACATCCAAGCATGACGGACACCGAACTTGTGTCGGTTATTAACATATTTGGGGTTCCAGTCTATACATTTTTCGGTTTGGTAATATTCTAAAAACGATAAACTCTCTTCGTTCGACCAGCTACTCATTTTTGAGTCAGAACTAGACGTGCGTTCGTCGCGAGATCACAGGCGGCTACTAAGCGCGCGCCAACGTTTGAACGCGTCGCAAGCGCTTGCCGCAAGCACCCTTTGATCTGTGTCCAAAAACCGACGCTACTCCGGATCGGATACAAGCGTCCGCAAGCCAAGCCAGATACTCTCTTGACACGCTTGTGCTTGTGGACGCTTGCTAAGCCTCGGCAAGCGTAGAAACGTAGCATAATAATATTTTGATCTTTGTCAGTGTAATGGTTTAAATTCGAGCCTTTTTACCTAACTTACCTAATGATGCCTTGGTTGTAGGAGGCTGTAAAAAGTATAATATAATATATTTATAAATAATGAAAGTCCATTCGCTAATGAAGTAAATAAAATATTCATTTTGTTATAAAAACGATAAAGTTTTTGCGCATGTACGAAAGTAGTCTAATAATAAAAGAAAACTTTGTTCATTAATCCGTAGTCGCGTCTTTGTCTATTTGGCAAGAAACGCACGAGATAAGCTGATATATTTATTAAGTTTTAATAAATTTAATTCTCCACGCAGAACATAATTTGGTCCGGTGCCAATTTTTTCCTACTTTTTATTACCCAATTTAATAATTTAATCACACGAATTTTTTGAAATTCGTATGCGTAATTATTTGTAAAATATAACACTTTATTTCTGGACTTTTTAGAGGTTGTTATGTTTTTAATTCGATTTATAGTGGAGACGAAATTTATTGTGAGGTTGTCACTTTTAACTGTACCACACTATACTACGATAATATACAAACGGGCGTAGGTAGGGCCATAATAATTTGGGTCAAGAATAGAACAGTTTTAATTCCTCATCTCTGTGGGTGTTTTTGTCGTTACACTTTAAAGCTTTAACTATGGTCTTTGGATTTATAAATATCGGATTTCTTTTTGAATCTGGAATCTAAATTGACAATAAAGCTATAGTAACAGAATTTTTTAAGGTTTAAAATGATTTTTGTACCTATCTGTAAAATAACGTCACAAATCTTACCATTAAAAAACCCGAATGCTTTGAAGTACATACTATCACTGTCACGAATAAGGTACCTCTAGTAATAGGTATAAGTAGTATTAGTAGTATATAATATATTGATAGTCTAGCATGTCAAATAATAAACTCTAGAAAACATAACCCCTCCCGGCACAGTCGGATTATAAGAGAAGTCACACCAACATTATCTTTTGCATGCTAAAATAAACTATAAAAACAAAACAATATCCAGCGTAATGTATCTTAAAATGACAAAGTTAATTATAAGTTCAGCAGCTGGAAGTTAACTGTGTTCTGGCAGCAGACGCGCAGAAGAACTTGGAGAAGTTACGTTATCTAAATGAGTCCATCTTTCGTTACATAAGCTAACTCAATTAAGAACTAGATGAGAGTGGGCGCCGTACGGTTGTGCTGTGGACTGCGGTATGTATGTGCCAGATTATGTTGTGTATTTTTCTCATCATCATTCAATAATGGGTGAAGCCAAACGAGCGTAATTTTGTGAGTCGTGAGTCGCAGAATTTCTGCCGCGTAAATATTTTTTCATACAAATCATGACTCACAAAATTACGGTCGTGTGATAACAGGACTTTTGTCTGAAACTGAATGCAGCAGAATTCTGCCGAACCGAAATTCTGCGACTCACAACTCACAAATTACGCTCGTTTGGCTTCGCCCTATATCAACAGCTACTGTTCTTTGAAATTTAATAGAAACTGTTATTTTGATTTTGTAACGAAAAGTAATATACTAATGTAAAGTAATAATATTGATGTTGGCAGCAATTCGTTAATTGTAATTTGCCGTACTAAAAATTATCTTGTTTCTAAAACCGCGACTCAGATAATATTCATTAAAAATTTCATAATAACAGATTATCGTTTAACAACTTTTTATTGATTATTTGTTTTGAATCAATTTTTAGGGTTCCGTACCTCAAAAGGAAAAAACGGAACCCTTATAGGATCACTTTGTTGTCCGTCTGTCCGTCCGTCCGTCTGTCAAGACCCTTTTTCTCAGGAACGCGTGGAGGTATGAAGCTGAAATTTATATCAATTACTCAGGTCTACTGTCCCTTGAAGCTGTGAAAAAATCAAACTTCTAAGCTAACGCAATCAAAAGATACAGCCGTTTATGCCGCAAATTTTCGACACTTGCAAGGGAATCAAAACCTACAGGGTGCTTCCCGTGAACTCAGAATCTTGAAATTTGGTACGAAGCAATGTCTTATAGCATAGATAAAGGAAAAATTACGAAAATCATAAATTTTTAGTTACATCACATAATATATATTTTTTTAATAATTTTAAACTTACTACCCATTTCCTCATAAACGCGTAGAGGTATTAAATTGAAATTCATACCAAATACTCAGGTCTATAATACCTTTAAGCTGTAACAAAATCAAACTTTGTAAACCTTGCAGGTTTGTACGGAACCCTCGGTGCGCGAGTCCGACTCGCACTTGGCCGGTTTTTTTTAAGTCATCTTTGATTCTTTTGAAAATTTAACTAAATTATTTGTACCAGCTACATACCACACCGCATCCACAGCGGATCCTAAACTAAGTGCCGCTATCCCTGTGTGTGTGCAGCGGGAAAATATATTAGTGTGTGTGCAATGGATTAGTTATAATAAAAGTTTTTGTAACAGATGTCAGATATTAAACATCGCTTCACATTAGCGGCGTCGCAAATATAAAAAGTTGGTTAACTCTGATTGCAGTAATTTGTTGTTTACTAATGTTGTTCTTGTGTGTGTCTAGTTAGATCGAGATGACGGATTATATGGCAAGTAGTTGATTAACAGATGTTGTAAGTCTCACTTTAAATGAAAAAAGGTTTATCTTTTCTTTTGAAAACAAAAAATGTGTAAACATAATGATTGTCAAGTATACAGTTTTTCAACTTTAAGTCGTCTATGGGCTTTTCGCCTATATCTTTTTAGGGTTCCGTACCCAAAGGGTAAAAATGGGACCCTATTACTGAGACTTCGATGTCTGTCCGTCCGTCCGTCCCTCCGTCCGTCCGTCTGTCCGTCTGTCCGTCTGTCCGTCTGTCCGTCTGTCCGTCTGTTTCCAGGCTGTAACTCAAGACTTCTAAAATTTTCACAGATTGTGTATATCTGTTGCCGCTATAACAACAAATACTGAAAATAAAATAAAGTTAATATTTAAAGGGGGCTCCCATACAAGAAACATGATTTTTTTGGCCTTTTTTGCTCGTCATCAATAATGGTAAAAGCTAGGCACTTGAAATTTTCATAAAATCCTTAGTTATATATGTACTTTAGTAATTAATAATAAAATTAAAATAAAGTAAATATTTAAGGGGGGCTCCCATACAAAAAACACAATTTTTTGTCTACTTTCGCTCTATACCGGTACGGAACCCTTCGTGCGCGAGTCCGACTCGCACTTGGTCGATTTTTTTAATCCTTTGTAAAATTTTTTGTACTAAGAAATTTAAATTAATTTTAATCTAATTTTTAGTCTATCATAAGTCATGACTTAGGACATATTTTATTATTATTACCTTATGTTTATATGTAATTTGTTATCAACCATGCAGTTTATCACACCTATCATGGCAGCCCTAGCGTCTACGGCGTAGCTCCAACAACTCGTAGATGGCACCCCTTACGTCTACAGCGTAGCTCCAAAAACTCGTAGGTGGCAGCCCTAGCGTCTACGGCGTAGCCCCGTAGCACGTACACAAACACGCCGTTACATGGCTATGGGCTAATTACTTATGTAAACTGTTGTATCTGGTGAATTATTTGATGACACCGATATTATGTTTGCGAACAACGATCGTGGCCAAAATGTTTTGCACAAATGCACACATGTGTATGATTGTTTGTGTGTTTGGATGTGTGCGGAAAGACAGTTGGATTAATTAATATTTGCTCATAGATAGTTTGCGTTTCAGGTTTTGTTTGTATTTTAAATGAATTATAGACCGTCTTGATTTGATTGTTAGAAAAATCTAATGCTAGATTGACTCTCCGCCAAACGCAAACTCGTCCAAATAATTATTTTCCTTACTTGCAAAGAGAGCATTGTAGATAGCATAATTTAAAAAAAAACATTCCCCCAAACAAAAACTTTTTCTCTCAATTCTCATACAACCCTTTATTTTACACATATACTTATCGTATATCATTAGTTAATCATTGTGGAAAATGATTATAACGAAAGGAAGTTATTTTTTACATTGCACCACTAAAGACATATTTTGTCGTTGGCCGTGTCGATTACACTCCATTCAAAAGTATTTCATCACTATATCCCTATGACAGTGATCCTTATGCTGTTGGGATAAAGGTCCCGTAAAGGTAAATTAACTCTGAACGGGTTGTACGCATAACATATAATTTGTGCGTATTATCGTCAAGACTAATTCAAGGATCCAACATGACATGGTGTGACATGTAGTTTACTCATTGGAAAATTATGATTGTGCTCTAAGTTGAGCCATCGTCTGCTACGACGGTTACGGGTCAGTCAATTAAGAATTATTTTTATCCTTTGGTTTCCTTCCGTTTGTCAAGTCAGGAATATTGCTAAGACATGTTTATTCTCTATGTAAAAAAATTAATACTAATATTTTCTTGAGCCAGACTGGCTGCGGTGGCGTTAGAACGAGACAAATGGAAGACCTTGAGAAGGCCTTTGCCCAGCAGTGGAAATAGGCTCGTAAAAAAAGCATTTTGTTACGTAGAACTATATCACTCTAATATGAAACGGTTATTAACAGTATCTATCATGATGCAATCATTGTGAAGATAATTAATCTTTAAATATATTTTCATAAACAGTACTTGCTATAACGACAAAGACATACATTTTATAACATATGGGACGAGTTTCTGGATAAGAAATTTTTTTAAAAATCAACACCTACAAACTCGTCCTACTAGGAGTACTAGGACGAGATCTCGTAGGACGAATAATGAACTTACCAAAAAAAAATCAAAACCAACAAAAACAAAATTTTGTGTATCCAATTTTTGCGTTCACATCCAATCAACAATTATTAATTATCAACGACCATTATTAGATTATTAAGGCGCGTCGTGTGAAATGGCCACGTGCTAGGCGTGAACAAAGAAAACGTCAATTATTGCGTTTTTTCCGTCCGCGTCGTAACCAAGCGTAATGCAATTATTGGTAATGACAGGATGAGCGCGACAGTACAGGCGGTAATAACTGCACAATTAAAATGTCATTAAGGCTGCGTTTTTTACACCTAACGCTTTAATTTAGTTCATAAGAACCGGGTAAAAACTCGACGACGGCCCTCACGTGATTTGATGACGTCATTATTCGTTCGTTGAGGTCCTGTTGGGAGGAAAAATCGAATTAAAAGAAAGAATTTCTAGGTGCACCAACCTCAAATAATTAACCAATTGTGTAATGCACTTTCGAGTTTCAATTCATCTGATCTTCCAAAAATATTGTAACCTATTTAAGATTTATATTATGATTATCGGGTTTGGAAACAATAAAAATATGTATTTGTTTGTTGTCATTGCATACTCTATAGGTGAATTTTTATGATGTTAGCAGCTGTTATATAAAGTAAATAATGCAACTTTTTAATGGCTTAAAATAGACAATGCCCTTTTGTATGTCAAAAGTTGCAAATAGCATCAGCTATTGTAATTTTTGCTTAAATTGTGCTATTTTCTGTTAAATGTAAGCTTTTTCCTAACCATCATGTCTTCTGTTTCATAAATACTATCAAGAAAAATGCATACATGTAATCACAATCCAACTGGCATAAGTAAACCTCAATGTTTTTAAACTAGCTAGAAGTATACAAAGTCGGCGAATAAGTTCTCTTTTTATAAATATTTCCCGTGATTAATTTTAATTGCAAATATCGACTTCATTGGCGATTTTTAGAAATCACACTCTTGTACGTGATTGTACTATAGAATTTGAGGATACAATAGGAGTTATTTTTAATTCTTCAAAGTATTATTTTAAAATGGTAAAACAAAGACCCTCTTAATAATAAAATGTTACACAGCGTGTAAAGAGGGTGCATAAGATTTTTTCTACTAATAATAATTTTTTGACATAAGGCCTGTATAACGATGCTGTCATTTCCATACTAATTTCTCTGTATATACTCTGTGTAACGTGTGTGTAACTTAAAAACTCCTGTTTAACTATTCACAGGTTGAACACATGTTTAAGAAGTTTTTATTAGTAAGAGGGATAATGTTTAGCCGTTGCAAAAAAGTATTTGCTGTACCTGTTTTAGCTAGCTAGGAAGCTAGTTATATTCTAGCTTTAATGACATACAAACTACAATAAATATTTATTTTAATGTATTTTGTAAAAAAAACCTAAACCAAAAAAATATAAATCCATCTTTATAATAAATAGAACGGACTATAGATCTAACAAAACAAGTAACGTATTATGTGCAAGCAAAAACTAACTTAATCATGAGAAACAATAATGACAGCTAAGAAATTTGAATGGTGTAAGTACGGGAGCCACGCAACTTTTTGGTTGTTTCTTTTATGAAATCACTACTAAAAATACAATGGAATATAGACTGTGAGTAACATATATATACAGTCGAAATTTCCTTGGCGTGTAATAATGATTTCACTATTGTTAATGCTGTATGACTATCAATTATGTGTATGGTATGAGTGCATTGTGGATGGAACAGTAGCTTTCATTCGGTCACTACGGTGATTGAAAATTAAAGAACCGATATAATTTGAGATGAACTAGTGATGGGCAACAGTAAAAATAACGAAGTTTATTAAGCTGAAATAAATTCAATTTAAAAAACCGGCCAAGTGCGTGTCGGGCCATGCGCAATATAGGGTTCTGTCGTACCGCTAGTTTTTGATAATTTTTGTATGGTCAATGAATGTACAACGTGTTTTTCACTACTAACAACATCATCTCAGTTACGTTCAAAGGAATTTGAACGAAAAGTTCCTTTATATACTTCTCCGAATACATTTTTTTTAGTTGATCGACTATTACTCAGTAACTTATGAAGTCTTTTTATCCGTGATAGTTTTCCTTTTAAATTAAGCATATAGGAAATATGCTGAATTTAAAAGGAATTTCAGCATATTTCCTACTCCCGTGAATTTTTTCACATTTCCAGAAGTAACCGTTTAGCTGGTAGAAGTGGGGGAGTGGGGACACTGGACTCTAACTATTTTTACCACTTTAAAACTTCATATTTCACAAATGGCTCCCTAAATCGGAAAATGATCTCTGAATACTCCTAATATTTTTAAAAAACCTATCCAACGACACCCCACATGGTGGGGTGGACGCGAGAAAAAAACCATCTCCGCTTGATGTGTACCATAAAAAATATATTTTTAAGATTTTTTATACAATTTTGTCGGTATTATTAATATGTGCATTCATGCCGAATTACGGCTTTCGGCGGGCGGTCTCTGAGCAAAACGGCGGACAGACTGACGGACGGACAGACCGAAACTATAAGGGTTCCTTGTTGACTACGGAACCCTAAAAAGACAAAATAAGGTTCACTTATTTAAATATAATATATGTTGTCAAATATTAATCTATTTTTCATTCATAAAATTAAAAATGAGTGTCATATTTTTTAAGAACCATTAATTGTATCAATAATTAATAATTTAAAATAATTTATTTTGATTGCAGGTTACTTGCTTCACACTTTAATGGTAAAAAATTATGACGAGTCCCACGATAAGTTGCTAACCAAATAACTATGTCATTATTGTTGTTTTTAATTAGACAATTAAAAATAAATAGCCTTTCCCGCAGGGTATAAAACCGCAATCGTATGAAAAGCAAAACATACCACATTGACTACATAAATTATCAAATCTGAAGTTAAGTTTCGTTCACATATTAAATTTAAGTTCACCGTCCCATCACTAGCGGTCTGACATTAACGCGTCACTCAGATAATAGCGCAGGAGCCGCGCCCGAGCTAATTGCTTTAATAACTTCCTGTGTCAAAATAACAAAAGAACTGAGAGGTTCCAGCTCAACCCGGCGGTTCCGACAGAGGTTTCAACCGAACCTCCGACCTTAATTGCCGTCAATTTTGTTTTTGACTACGTTAATTGGTGTTATTAAGATATTTTTATTTAAAAATTGTGATTTGACGGAAACGTTTGAGTAAAAAATGTTTGATCGTCTTTAATATCACTGTTGTTACTCATGTCTGTAAATAAGTGAGAGGAATGACTGAATTTAAATTCAACGAATGAACTAAATCTTGTATAGTTCATATTTAAAATTTAGTTCATATTCGCCTTTCATATAAGAGCTGTGTGAATTAAGTGAACACGTACGGATATCTATTTTAAATCTAAATAGCTCATAAGTCGTGACTACTTATATATTAAATTAGTCTCATTTGCCTTTGTACGTAACTAGGTCGAAGTTAGCGCGAATTTGGTGAACGTAAATGATGTGAACTAAAGAAAATTATAACGGTATTAGACAAAGGTTAAATTTGAACCTCCGGTTAAATAATTGTTATAAATAACGTTATTGTTGAAATTTTTCGGTTGGTGGTTCGACTTTCTTTTGTGTTTTGTTCTTTTGTAAATAGAATTTATGCTTATGTTTTTAAGATAAAGCTTACTTAAAGGAAAATATCATGGTCAGCACCTATCTTCGTATTAGTTCTCTGAAAATATTATATAATTTGTATTTTATCGAAACTAGTAAAAACTATAAATGGTCACTGGACTAGTTCTCCAGGGATATAGATATTCTTCTAGATGTACATACGTAGGTCAATAAGTAGGACGATTCTGGAAACATATTTTGTTTCAAATTTATTAAGATTTTTTAAAATATTTTTCAAGTCATCACTATCAGTACCTTCTCCCTAGCAGACCGTCTCCGTAGCCCTTTAGAATCACACGTGTTCGACCTTGTTCTATTTACAATCAAAGAGTTTAATTGCCTTTGTCTAATTCAAAATGGCCGTGCACGTGTGGCAATTGTATGGACTTAAATATTTGAATTCGCAATTATTATAATTGCTACTGTTGTGTAGCTTCCAGCTTGTCATCGCAGGGATTTTGGCCTTGTGTAGTATGTAATTAAACTCTTATAGTTAGTTTAATTTAACACCAGTTTTTATGTCCGCCAAAACGAGTACCTGGTTTATTCATCCAACAAGATCTCGTCCTAGTGGGACGAGTTACTAGATGTCAGTTATTTTTTTAACGTTTTTTTTTTCTTGCATAGTACCTTCTTTATTCTATTGCGAGTATGAATTCGTTTCGATTTAAATAATGAATATTAAAGGGGCTTTACTCAAAATGCTCAAGAAATAAATTATTAACTAAAAGAAGTTATATATTTAACTAAAATGATATACTTACCCAAAAATAAAGGTTTTTAGGTAAATATAATAATAACTACTGTAAGAACAACAAGTTTCATTATAAATTATAACACTAAAATATCTCTGTAAAGTAAAATATAAACATTGTGTTGTTTGTACGTAAGACAAAATAATTTTCAACATTAAAGATGAATATGTTTTGATTGTACAAAAGGCTCACTCGTCAGGCAAATCATTATTTTACATGCGATTGTGAATAATTACAACAAAATAATGAATTCCATCATTAAGTTAATTGTACATATTTTGTCGGTCGCGATGAAACCAGTGTGAAATTATACCCATACAATGTGTATGAAATTATACCGTACAATACGTGATAATTGTATACAAATACGGATGCTATCTACTTACCTTACATTATAACTTAACAGTCACTTAACTACAATTATACTTAAGAAGAGAGGCCAGAAACTACTCCTTATTGCGAGGAGATATGAGCTAGTTTCATATGTAATTAAACAATTACAATTACTAGAAAAGGGGAAGGCTGATAAATTACTTGAATTTTAATGTCGTTAACGATTATGTAATGCCTTTATAATTTGTTTGTTTTATTGTCTGATTTACATTTTATTGTATTTAATTAGGGGCATTTTCACCCTTGAGTGCTTGAGTTAGTTATAGACACTCGTGCGCCCATTATGTTGTATTTATAAAACAAGATCTTTTGAAGATAATACTCGTATTAGATTCTTTGAAATTGCCGTAGTATTTATCCTATAGTGTGATTACAAAAACGTATTTCTTGCTTTCATGTGGTGGGTAACACCTCGTACACTATTATCATAGAGAAATCATACATGTATAATTTTATTAGTCTATACTAATATCAACAAAATTAAATAAAAACATGTGATGTAGTATGTACTTAATATCTAGAAGTGTTTGCTTTTTTTACCTAGGGGCTTAATATGTAAATTTTGGGTTTTGTGAATGTGTTAAGATATCTTCTTTAACAGCAGTTGATACATTTTTTTTTATATTACCTTTCCAAGGAAAACAAAAAGCTTTCTCTCGACAGACGAAATAAATATAACTTCTTCACACTTAAACACTCTTAAACCACATTAGTTGTTTTGCATAGAAAGAATGGCGAAACATAAAGCGTTTACCATACTTATTATCTAGTAGGTACTTAGTGCGGTGAACCTGCAGATTTAATTGGGGCCTTAAATCTGCTACAATGCAGCTAATTGTACCTCCAAGTGTCGGAGAAACATGCAATAAGAGTGCTAGAATAGACAATATTTTCTACGTGGTGCAATGATCACAAACCCGTATGTCATCAAAATGATTTAAAAATCGGCGAAGTACGAGTTGTACTCGCGCACGAAGGGTTCCGTACCAGTACAGAGCAAAAATAGGCTAAAAATTGAATTTTTTGTATGGGAGCCCCCCTCAATTATTTAATTTATTTAAATTTTATAATTAATTATTAAAGTACAAATACAATTAAGTATTTTGAGAACATTTCAATTGCCTATGTGTTGCCGTTATTGATTAAGAGCAAAAAATAGCAAAAAAAAATCACGTTTGTTGTATGGGAGCCCCCCTTAAATATTTAATTTATTTTATTTTTATTATTTGTTGTTATAGCGGCAACACATATACACAATCTGTGAAAATTTCAGAAGTCTAGCTATAGCGGTTCTTGAGTTACAGCCTGGTGACAGACAGACGGACAGACGGACAGACGGACAGACATCGAAGTCTTAGTAATAGGGTCCCGTTTTTATCCTTTGGGTACGGAACCCTAAAAACGGTGTATTTTGAGATTTAAATAAAATTCATATTGCTTTGCTTGAGCCTTTTATTCTTATTAAAATGATTTAAATAATGTATATACCCAGAAATAAGTAATTGATGAACTTATGTATATCATTAAGATTGGGCTTAAATACTAGGGCCAGGGAGACTGAACTTTTAGTTTAACCCGGAGTTTTAGGTAGAATAAAGACAAACGGACACTATATTTGATGAAACAAAAGACATTAAGGAAACTTAACATTGGGCTATGTTGGGTAACAATGATTGCCACCGTGATGCGAATCTGTCCATAGCGTGCACAATCGATGTCGATCATGGCCAATCATTACATATAAGCTACATCATCGCTTGTCCAGCAAAGGCCAAGTTTTCTTAAGAAAAAACCCTGTCGCTTCCAGAGATCTATATAAATATTTATCGTTTCGCTTGATTTCTGCGAGTTCTTGCCCTCGGGTAAATTGCGGGCGTAACCGCATCGAGTATTATGAACATTCGCACAAATGTAGGTACCATTTGTTCCTGCAGAAACAATGATGCAGGTATGACATTAATTATGATATTTTACTTAATTACAGTAATTAATTTAGTTATTGTACTTAAATCGGTGGAATGTGGTAACTTTTTAATTTATATCTAACCTGTTTTGGCCTACGGGCGAGTTTATTAATGTCGATAGAACAATAGTAATTTCTTTACGTATCAATATTGTCAACCACTTTTATAATATCTATGGACGCTTCACACAACGTCAGTCTGGCCCCGTGGTAAGTACCTGATGGACTTGTATTACAGGTACCAGACAACGGAAATATATTTAATACTTTTATACTATACATATATTTAAGATTTTTATTATATTATACACATATTTAATACACATCCATGACCCAGGAACTTTGAAAACTTTTTGTTCCGTCGGCGGGATTCGAACCCGCGACCCCCGGCTTGAGCTACCAACAGCCCACCAACCGAGCCACAGAGGTCGTCAAAACTTATATTATATGTTGCTCTTTGATTCGGAAATTAACCCTAAAACGGATTAAGGTTTACATATAAAGATTTATTTTATCTTTAGTACTTACCTGAACGTCCATGCATTTTGCAGTTATTAGTCTGCTACTGACTATACAGTAAAGACTTTTACTTAGTTCCTCACCACGGATAGTTTAACCCATCTCAAGCCGTCTTTTTGCACGGTGAAAAGAAAGATTAATACCTTATACCTATTTCTGTTATAAAACCAGTTAGTTTAACAAATAAAATAACTACTTCAAGTACTTCCCATTGTACGTAACGTAAGAAAGGGACACACTTTTGTGGTTTTTAGGGTTTATTTATTTTAATTAGAGTTATTTTGAATTTCGTTACCGCACGTACCACAATAAGCCATTGTTGTAATAATTACGAGGGTTTTTAAATAAAGTAATGGGTTCTGATTTTTAATAATATCTTATTAGCGAGGAGATGTTATAAAAACCTGCTGAAATAATGTATTTTAACAGATAATGGAAGTTATTCTTAAGTATCCTTTGTTGTTGAAATTGCCCTGATATTGGACTACTGTGGTTAGTGTGAACGTTGTATACAGAAGGTACAATAACTGTCTATAATTTAATCAAATTGACATGTATGCTTTCAGATACAATCACAAACGCAACAGTTAAAAGCTAGATAAAATAATTTATTTAATAGACAGAAATTAATATTAGCGTTTTATATAAAGTAGAAACCATAAAAGCTCCGCGTCATAAAAATAAACGGCAACAATTTGAACTAGTCATTAAAAACGACGTCTGACACGCGATAAGCGCGCACTCATTTACAAAAATTTACAATTTTTATGACGCCGAATTAATGACAATAAATGTCTAGTCGAGTCAGAGTTTGACAGGCGATAACTACACTTCACATTCCACCCCATTATTACACTAAATAAACAGTATCTAACCCTACATCGCGGGGGCGGGTCTTAATGACCATTAATGAGACTTTTTATTATTTTACAGCTGTAAAATAATTTTCTATACGCCTCTTTATACCTAGATAAACATCGAAACGCGCTTCGCACCTCCATCTGATAATCGAATTAATGCTCTCGTACCATTTCACGCCGTTTTATTGCTTTTTGTGTGCTTAATATAAGGTTTTGACTCGTAATTTTCGGGTTATCAGTCCGGAATTTATCTTGATTTTATTACAATTGAGGCGAGGCTTGTAAAACTGAATAAGTTGTTTGATCTGTTAGATTCTCTACTTTAGACTGGGTGTATTTATTGTGTAATAATAACAATAAAATTGAGACGATAAGTTTGAATAAATGTTGATTAGATTCGAGATTAAGAAAAGTAAACTAAGGGAATACGGTCAAGAGGTCTCATGCTTACAGAGTTTTTATTTTGTGACTTAATCTCTAGATTTGACTTTAAACTTTTGTATTTCAATTTTGAAATGAAATGTTATACAAATACTATCGTTAAACAAGTTCCAACTTTGTTCTAACTACCACCTTTGTTACAATCGGCCGCATTGCAGCGTGGGGTTAAAATAATATTTTCTTACGTCATTAGAAGGTGCCAGAACAAAGCAATCGTGTCGATCAAGATCTGATGATAGCCCTCCCCATTTCCAAATAACTCGAGTATTCACCAAACTGTGTTATAATCAACGACTCCCTAATTCTCCTTCTTTATCTCTAATAACCATTGAGTGTCGATGTTTTATAATAACATATAATTTTTTAATTTTACCTTCTCATGCCTCGGTACTCGTCTTTCGGAATACAAATCAGTCAAAATAATTATATTGTTAGTGATGTTCTCATTTTTATATCGAATTTAATATTAAAAGGAGCTTACTAATTTTATAACTTTTTTAGACATTGCTGACGTAGGGAAACAATTGTTTGTCATAAGTGATAACTGATAAGACAGTGACAGTGAAAATATTTGTTGGCAACATAATGTGAAAATTAATGAAAATGATAAAATTGAAACTAAGCAAATTGGATATTTCAATAATTATAATTTGCAAGATATAGAAGACGCAAAGTAATTTTACTCTCCCGCTTTCCTGTTCTCGTATTGGAATCATAACATCATATGGAAGCGATCAAAGCAATCGACTTCGCAATAACAATTAAAACGTGCGAGAGACGCAACGCATATGCCGATATCCAAATATATTCGATCGTAATTAATACAATCTTTGTTAGAGAGTAATTTGCCAGAGCTAATGCTGGCGTGTGTAATCTTCAAAGGAGATTTAGAAACACGCGTTCTATTCTATTTCGGTCGTCGAAACAGAATATTTACTCTCTGGAACACTTCGACGCATCCGACGGTCGTTATGCGCGAACGCATCGGTTCTGACTCAAATGATTGGATTGTGGTATGTTCATTAATTTTGATGGCGGCTTTCGCATTACTACGATTCCGATATAATTTATTCGCTTGATTTAACATTCGATGTTCGAGCAGTTCGACTCTATCCTTTGCTAGAGCTGTTCTTGTCGATAATTTGTTATCATTTATATAATGGTGGTAGAGGTCTCAACACAATATGTAGAAGAACAAGAAAAAGAAGAAGACAAGCACGGTACTAATTACATAATTATCTACTGACAGACTTTCAGTATGTATTCTAATAAAAATATTTTTTTGAGTCCAAAACCTCACACGCCATTAAATAAGTTTGCATATTATATAATGCGTAAAGCTGATTCCCCTAATCGTGAAACGTGTGGAAAGCCAGAAGATGTGCAACATAATATTGTTTTAATATAATGTGTCCGATATACTCCTAAACGCACAAGGTATTTTTAATGTCACACTGACTGAACCCGAAAATTTGCAAAATAATTGCATACCATTATAAGAAAATAGTTTAAATTTAGTTTACTAGTAAGATGGGATTATCATAGCCACTGTGTGGGCTAAAAACCCGATTAGTAAAATAATGTCAAAGCTAAATTGAAAATACAACTGTCTGTTACAATGTAAATGTGTATAATGTAAAAATTAATGATATAAAATAAATACGAGAAATATGTTCCACTTTTTGATCGTAAAAAAAAACAAATTTATGAGGTGAGAAAAAGTTGGAAATTTCGCCACGTAAACTAAAATTAAGTACGTCTTCTAACATATTAGTTTGGTCGTTATTCTGTCTAATTGTCATCGTGACAACATTAATTCTATGAGCTTCTATTTGTATCACAAGTGGAATAAATCAGAGACGATAGTTACGAGAGATATATAATAAATACTATAAAACTAAAAATATTGGTGTAGGTAGCTTGTAAATATCTGATAGGACAAACGCCAAAGGTAAAATTGTTATTTAACATAATAATTAATATCTATTTGATAGCACCGGTAAATATTATGTTATTCAAAAGATTTCTGCCTTTTACGAATCTTCAAAGAAGAGACAAGACCGATCGTCTAAAATTTAAAAAAATAGGAGACATGAATTATAGGTATATTATTAAAACAAATTCAAGAAATCTTAAGACATTAAGAAGGTGGAAAACAGGATGAACCGTCACGTCTTGCTAATTCAAACTATTAATATTATAAATAATATTATGGCCATTGAAAACATTTACACTGCCATTTCTAAATGACAATCATAACTCACGTCAAAAATATTTTCTACCTCTGTTCCCTTGAATCTGTTTTTCGTTGATCGTCATAAAATAATTTGTATAATTTATTGCACTTAATGGTATCAATGCCAGAAATTCAAAATAGATTTCATCATAGCGTTAATAAAAAGATATTCTAGGTCAAATGCTTTGTCATTCCCGAATGCCCACGCAACAAGTAATTAAAAACGAAAATAAACAGAGCGCCACGAATCGTAAAAGAATATCTAGCTATAAATGAGTGCAGATGAACGTGGCTATAAACTGATTTCAGTCACTGAAATAAACTTAAAGAGCCGCCGGAGGATATAGGTGAATCAAATTTTATTACAATATTTTTATACGCATCCGAATATGACGTAATATCATTGAAGAATGCCAATAAATATATCGTAAGCTCATATGACGTGAATAATATTAAAAAGTCCATTGAAGTCGATCGAGATATAGAAAATAAAACTTTTGTTATCCGTAATAAATAACGGACGGTCGATGAAGAAATAAACATTACGTGTTTAATAGGGTGCGTGGAAGATCGCAAAGGAGATTTACAATCGAATAAATTTCCTTAGAATATTGCACTAGATTATTTAGGGTCGAATGAAATCGCTAACACTAACCGATAATGACACTCGGAATAAAATAAAACAAGATTCACGAATCACGTTCGGCTTTATTCACGCGTAGTAGTTTAATTATAAATGTAATTTATTGTGAATTACATAAATTACAACTGTACTATTGAGTGTAGCATAAACGTATGGTGCTAAACCACAAAGAATATTTATGGGAAGACCACAAAATTGATATTGTATCTACAGTTAAGTTATGGTTACGTTTTCTCAACACTTTAATTTGTAATGCATTATTTAGATATTAGATTTTGTTTGCCTTTTTCCTTATATATTGTATGCCTAGTAAATATGCTTTACTCTTCTCAAAATAATTTAATAAAATTTAATTTCTAATAATACTCTTAGTCTTATCCAATATTTGTTGCGTTACAATCTACGCAACGATGTTCACAGTAATTATTATTTATTTTAATGAGATTTTTTCTTTCCTAGAAATTAGAATTGTTATTCTTAGCTGAATGGAGTGAAGGTTACATGAAAGCCAATTAGTTCAGGCGGTCACTGGTAAGTGGTATGACTATTTTAGCGCCGGCGCTTACCTGGACTATTGTGTGGTAGATAAATGTATAGTCCTAGAAAGGGTAGGCTTAAAAGGGCCAAAAATTAATAGCAAAAAAAGAAATAATAATAATGTTGCGTAAGGTAAATTTCATTTTAAAGCTTTGTGTAAACTGAAATCGGTAAAAATATTTTAACGCTTTGTATTCTACCATAACATTAGATAACATCAGCTTATAAATAAATATGATAATTAAAAAGTTAGTTAATTCAAAAGGCGCATTATTTTTTAACTTTCTATTTATTCGTCATTCTTAAGTATTGCTTTTTTTAACTTCATCCTTACTTTTTTAATTTGGTTCAAATCCTGCTATGCTTTGTTTGCTTTTATTTTTGCATTTCCACTACGCTGTTCTAGTGTAAACTTCAAGTCGAGGTCAAGCCTAAGCCTATTAGAATAAGCGGTCAATGCTTTAATTACTATAGCACCTGGTTTACTGTCGCATATTTTCCTTTTCATATTTACAGCTACTCATAAAATGCAATATGACTAGTAACAAGGAGAATTTTACATTTTATTGCTTTGCCGCTTGATCTGCCTCAAAAATATTTAAATACGAAGTGACCTCAACGACTGCTGATATTGTCGATTTCACCTTTACGGCACTGTTAATATAATTGAAGAAGTAAGCGGACAAAGTTACATTTAATAACATATTCGGACAATTACTCATTTCTTCCCTTAATATTTGAACAAATTTTGTAACTTACCTATTTCATCATTTTGCTTAATTTGTAAGTACACATATATAATCCACATTTTTTATTGCAAAATCATTTTCTCTTAAAGCCTCCATTTATCCAAATTCTTTGAATATTGAGCCTAATTTTCAACCAGCCAAATTCGTCGAAAGTATATAAAGCGTATGTAAAATCAATCTCCTTAATATCATATTCTGGCAAGTGTCTACTGTTATCGGTAAGTTGTTATTTTCATTAATAAACAATCAATGTGTATCAATCAAGACAGGCTAGGTGGGGTTTGTTGTTGTAATATTTTCAATAAAAATGATCCAGATTCCTCATCAAAAATAATACGTTTTTTGGTCGTCTGCCAAGTTCATTATGAGCGCTCATGAAATTTCACATTTGAATTATTTTACTGTCTGACTTACGGCCGTTACTTAAATATTTGGTAAACAAAAAAAATATAGCACTGATCGATCAAATTTAATGTGCGCGCTAAAATAGCGGCTCCAAGTGGATCACGGTGTTAACTCACTTATAGATTTTAGTATATACGCTAATAAGTGTGTCAGGAAAGAAGGAGTTTTGGTAAGTGATTTTGTAAGTTGTAAATTGTAATACTGTGGTTAGGTACAGAAATTCTAAGATTGCATATCACTTAAATATAATAATGATTAAAATATATTATGTCTTTAACATTTGGTGTATACCTTTTAGTAAGTAATAGAGAAGGTACTCTAGAACATATGGCTCTTCGTAATGTTTAAACCGGATAATATGCAAAAAGTAAAAACTCATACACCCAAGTATCGAGCAATACCGTTCCAATATTAGAATGAATTATTGATCGAGAGCTTAACACGAAAATTATTACATCCAGTTCTAATTTCAGTCCAGTAATGCAATCAACGAGTTTAATTAATAGTGAACAATAACAATGCAACGGCGAATAGTTGCATAATTCGAGCGTGCGGTACAAGCTCCAACAATAGAATGGCACATTAGGCATGAATCATCTCCGAATGATCCATACGCCCGTCGAAGATTATCGAACTAGAGCACTAACACTCGCAACTGCATTAAGACGCACGTGAACCTAATTTACGCCTGCGAATAATCTTCCTGACGCGGGAAGCATTAACAAAGTAGAAGTCGATGCATCAAACACTTTGACATTCATAGTTAATAACATCTAGGCATCAAAATAGCTCGAGACGTAGAACCCCTAATTTATAGCGAGCCATATGTCAGACGCTAATTTCAAATTCAAACAGATTTTCTAATTGGATCGTATTTTTGTTCGGAGTGGTAATAAGCTGGCTGGAATCACGCGTGCAGTGGCAACAAACACATCGACGTGTGTTTACGCGTTCGCAATTAGATCATCCATTGATGTATCGGTGTTGCTCCAGCGAGCGCGATTGAGAGGTACGGCGAGTATCTGGTGCCTTGTACTAATATGTATTCTGTGCTGGTGCTGATTAGCGGGCGTGTGTGTGTGTGCGCCCGTTTACGCGCGTCCGCATTAAGTATGCTTTAGATTTTATTATTTAATGATTCATCTCGGGGATGTAGAAATAGTCAGGAATGTTCGCCGTGTTGAAAAGCCAGTAATAATAGAATATTGGCACATCTGCTCAACTGTATAAGTTTTAATGTTATTCTCCTCTGCCGGACGATATTATGCCGTTCCAGATTTATTTCGAGAGTGTTTTATAGTTTTAATTGCGCACCGCGAATTATTTTTTACATCTGAAAATACAGCTGTTTCTCGAACAAATCCTGTCCGATGACAGACTAAGAAGCTCGTGATTGAGGATACGGCGCGGAGGTTCCGTTGATACGTTTTATTATAATCGTTAAATATTTAACTTATTAAAGCGACATTTTAATGTTACTTGGATTTTAATATTTTCAATTTATTGTCGCTTTTATTTATTGTCATACAGTTTAAGTTTCGTTTGATGCTTTGTCCATCTCAGAACTTTTGATGATGAAAACCCTATAAACAGGATTTGTTTATAATCTACTTATTCTGAAACTCTAATGATTGTTTAGTTTGTTTATAGATTCTTCAAATCAGTCTTAGCTACCGTTAGAATATCGGACGTTGATAATGAAGTTGACATGTAAAAAATAAAAGAAAGTCGAACAGTAAATAAAAGTTTTATCAACTCATTAAATGACTCCCCAAAATGACCAACAAAAGACTAAGCGTTGCGTAACAACACGAAAAACGCTTAAATCTGAAATTAACGTGCACACCTAACAAATTTTCGTTGACCTCCGATGGCAACGTAGTTTGTATGATTCTTTACGGGATTCGTGTTCCATATCTCACCGGGCAGTGGTCTAATCAAGTGCCATTCTAGATCATTAAATATGAATTATAAATATAAAAGAAAGCGTAAGAAAAGCAATCAACGTCGGCCATTATTAGATTAAATATCTCACGGCGCGTTGTTTCTCCCACGCACGGACGATTAATATCATAGATATATTAAATAGATGAAAAACTAATGGACATGATGTCATTGCAAAATCTTGGGTATTTTTTTTTTTTTTTGACAGGGTACATGTTATCACATAATTCAGTACAAGCTGAGCTGGTTTGCCCAGACAAAGTAGAAAAAATAAGGAACTCATCACTAAGCTACTACTATTTATAAACACAAATATGCCAAAGTGGCAGACTAGACAGCAACAACGCACTGGAAGTGAGGGAGAGGTTAAAACAAAAAATATTTTGCATAAAACAATCACGGACTTCTATAAGCTCGTAGAACTTAAATATCTAGACATAAACTTTCTCGCTAGATGAGAAGAGCCTTTTTAAAATCATTCTGAAATTGAAAGAAAATGTAAGCAAGTTTCAGTAAACATGGGCGATTATAATAATTGCTTTATTCGGTTCCCAGTGAGTCGATAAAATCGGTGACGTTTATGAATAATGTATTGCATGTACACAAACTTAATAAAACTCATATGGAATGTATTAATTTCTATACTTAATGCATTTATAGCCATATTTCATGTAAATATTGTTATGCTCAATAAATGTATATTAGAAATGTAGTAGAAAGTAATGTGTATTTTAAACTCTTCATTAAATTGAAGTTTATCATCATTAAATGACATAAATGTATTTGAATGGGAACATAAATTTATAAGGGCCTCAAAATTTTATGTAAGAGAGAAGAAGCTTTTTAGAAATTAAAATGTAACTAACGTAACAACATTGCACGTAACAACTTCCTATTTCAGTCATTAGATATGCTTTTATCGGGGTATTTTGGCCGAATTATCAGATTTCGTCACACTCCAAAATTGTAACTCCTAATGAGTTTTGTAACGCAATGTACAATACCAGGCCATTATGGCTGGTAGAATTAGGTCCGGAATTATTTATAATGTTCGTAATTAAAGGTGTTTTAGGTTTGCCACTAGCTTACGATTTAGGGGTTGATTCTTGACATCACACGATAACAGAAACAGCAGTAGTAAAAATGTAGAGAAGGTTAAAACAAATGTTGTCATAAAAAAAAAAACAGATAACTGTGTTGAGATTGAGATATTATTAGACTTAAATAAAATCATGACTTTTTAAGGGACGTGTCTATCTTTATTCACGCCCCAACTGCTGGACCGATTTTGCTTCAAATTCGGTATGGAGATACTGCGAGTCCCGGGAAAGAACATAGTATATCCTGGAAAAATTTACGGTTACCGCGCGATAAACGAATTTTACTAGATATAGTATTGCAATAATATGTAGTATTTTATTCTCATCAGGAAAGGCGTTTAAAAGTATAACGTCTAAGAAACTCTCAGTCCGTCTATGTGTATGTTTGTGTGGGAAAATTAATTAATATCACCCAGCTAATTAAGGGAATATTGCAATCATAGGAAAACAAATCAACAGTTTATCGCCCACACTGCCCGGAGTAGAGCACTGCGCAATTCATTAACCAAAAAGAGCGAATAGGTTATGTACCGTCGGGAAAAAAATCTGATACTTCTGCGTAGTAGTTACTATAATATTTTGGTTTCATAAATTATTATTTGTAAGTATATTTATGTCAATCAATTTTATCAGATTATGTATTATGATACTATTTTCTTGAGTGAAGTTGCATCATTGCATCTTTTCCGTTGCTGACAACACAAAATGTCTTGAGGTTACAGGAAAAAAGTCAATTCTGGAAGTTACAGCTTAAAACAATGGGATGAGAATAATATTGTTTGCTTTTCAAAATCTGGAAGTGAGTAAGAGATACGTAGTTCGGTTCATTACAGATAATATTATAATTTTAGAGAGTCGTCTATAGACTTTTCACTCAACTTCTTTTTTGTCTCTTTTAAAAATATTATTACAAAGGAATTTTCATCATTAGTATCGCTACCTCCTATAGCTACGGTATATTTCTAGACAATTTTTTTTATCAATGAGAATCGTAGCTGCTGACCGTACCCACGTCTCTCGCATAACTCTCCATGAGTGATAATTTATTAATTTCTCTGTGTTTGCTCCCTATGATCAATGTTCACCAACAATGATAAGAGTTCCCGATTGTTCTTTGTTAATCATACTTTCTTAATTAAGGGAAACTTGGCTAAGCTAATTCGTGATCGCCGATAAGAAAAGTTTGTTCGGTTGTGTTAATGACTTTGCAACTTTCGGTATTAGTACAAAATTAACTTCTGTTTCACGCTTTGATATTATGTAACCAGTGTGGTTAATGAAAATGACAATAAGTAGATGCTATTATAGGCCTCTCCGGTTGGTCCATGATGGACAAATAGAAGCGATTACGAACAAGTAATCGACTTATTAATAAATAATAATATATATAAATTTGACGACCTCTGTGGCTCAGTTGGTGGGCTGTTGGTAGCTCAAGCCGGGGGTCGCGGGTTCGAATCCCGCCGACGGAACAAAAAGTTTTCAAAGTTCCTGGGTCATGGATGTGTATTAAATATGTGTATCATATAATAAAAATCTTAAATATATGTATAGTATAAAAGTATTAAATATATTTCCGTTGTCTGGTACCTGTAATACAAGTCCATCAGGTACTTACCACGTGGCCAGACTGACGTGAAGCGTCCATAGATATTATAAAAAAGGGGCATATCCGTCTATGATTGATAGTCCAAGATCGTTGCATATAATATATATATATATATATATATATATATATATATATATATATATATATATATATATATATATATATATATATATATATATATATATATATATATATATATATATATATATATATATATATATATATATATATATATATATATATATATATATATATATATATATATATATATATATATATATATATATATATATATATATATATATATATATATATATATATATATAATTAAGCATATAATTCATAGTACCTACTTGAAAGCTTTAGTTTTTAACCATTATGGTTATTCATCATGGGATACGAACGGAGGACCAAGTCTATAGGCTCACAAAGTAGAAAGGAACCTATAGACTACCTACGTCTCGTGTTTATATTTTTGCTATATTATTATATACATTAGACTTTTTAGGGTTCCGTACCCAAAGGGTAAAAACGGGACCCTATTACTAAGACTTCGATGTCTGTCCGTCTGTCCGTCTGTCTGTCACCAGGCTGTAACTCAAGAACCGCTATAGCTAGACTTCTGAAATTTTCACAGATTGTGTATATGTGTTGCCGTTATAACAACAAATACTAAAAATAAAATAAATTAAATATTTAAGGGGGGCTCCCATACAACAAACGTGATATTTTTTGCTATTTTTTGCTCTTAATCAATAACGGCAACACATAGGCAATTGATATGTTCTCAAATACTTAATTGTATTTGTACTTTAATAATTAATTATAAAATTTAAATAAATTAAATAATTGAGGGGGGCTCCCATACAAAAAATTCAATTTTTAGCCTATTTTTGCTCTGTACTGGTACGGAACCATTCGTGCGCGAGTACAACTCGCACTTGGCCGATTTTTCTATTTTGTACAAACAACACTCTATATTTAGTAATCAGTCAAAAACAGGGAAGATATAATGCTAAGATTCTTCTTCCTTGTCGAAAACACTTGCACGTTCCAGTAACATCAAGTCAGTAGTGATCATTGATATTTTGACCTTACGAAATGTCGACCTCTACATGCTGCTTCACTCTGCTTACACTTCTTTTCTGCATCGCAAATACAAAAGCCGGGGGGCTATTCCCCTATCAATCTGGGATGATAGTCAGCTATCTCTATGCATAATGCTCAGATAGTTGTCTCGAGCACGAAGCCTTCTGGCTCGCAATTTATTGTTTCACGATTCGCCCGCACTCATTATTAAAACGGTTGATACTAAGGTGTTGCTGACGCCGCAGGCTGCACCAATTACCGACGAACAAAGACTTTTAAACGTTCTAGAATGTTCTGGAATGTTTCCGCGGTCGTGTTTGCTGTTCAAGCTATTATGGTCCTGACGGGTCCAAGTTTATGTAGGTTTTTATTTTCCCTATTTCCGTCTTTTTATTTAGCAAGTAACATAGTTCACACTTCTATGAAAACGTGGTTAGGTGTTTCGGAAGACAATTGCACAAGTATCGCAAAGAAAGAAGTGTAGAGACGGTTCGTGGAGGAATGAGTAGTTGCCCTAAGTTTTAGAGTTTGTCATACTTTTATATCACGGTGCCATACAGAGATCTCAAAATCGCTAAGATTCACATAAATATGCATAAGTATATTAAGTTTAGTTATTTTTAAGTTTTTATCCCTAATGACCCTTATTAACCAATGAATACTCTTGCAAACAAAGCGACACAAAATTGAATAGCAATTAAAAAAATCCATTACAAACGACCGATCGAAAACAATTTTCTTCTTCAACAAACAGAATCGATTGGGCTTAATTGCAGACTGATCAATAGCTAATTGCTACCCACACGTTTAGTTCCCCCCGCCCCCTCGCCTCCCCCCTCACAACACGTACGATAAAGAATAATTACTGGCTGCCAGCCAAATAAATCGATCCACATCAAAAACGCGATGTTAATCCATCACTTAGATATTACACCGCGATTGAAGTTTACTTTTTAATTTCCAAAACGGCCCCGTGCGTAAGGCGCCTAAGGGCGGTGGGCCACGTACACGTATAATTACTGTGTCATAAATTACTCAAAATTAAGCCTCGACACACTAAGGAAGAGCGTTAATTTAATTAGTGTTGACGAAAATAGAGATTTTTTTTATGTAGTAGAGGATGAACAACAAAATATCCTTAAAAATATTGTGTTCATACTATATTATTGTATTTGAAATTATTATTATGATTTGGTAATAGCAAAAGAAATTACATGATCATAATTCATAATATTTAATCAATCCACTTTAACAAAATCCCGGAAAAAATAATAGTAAAATATATTGTTTTTAAAATTTGTGTTTAATATTTCTAACTGTGTGCTGACTTATCGTAGGCCGACATCACTGAACTTGTTATGTGCATTTCATTTCTGCATGAGTGTGGTCAGATCGGCCTGCGATCAGTCCGACCGTAACGATCGGTCTCCCCTGCCCCGTGGATATGTAGGTGCCGTAACATAATGTATCTATCTAGTGATACTGTAATTTGTAATGTTTCAAGAAACCGCAGTGTGCACGCACCTTTACCGCTAAGGTGCGCGTCACACCGCGCGTGTTACGTCCGTAATTACTATTGTAACACGACATTAATTAAAATTTAGTTTCAGGCCATTAGTTTCGATCGCGTTTCCTCGAGTTTTTCCTCGTAATTACAGGTCTAGGGCGCGGGCTAAATGGGCGAGTTAATGACAAATATTGTTCAGTCGACTCGAATCAATGTTTAGTTTGGACGATTAGTATCATTAAATTGATATTTTTAGTGTTGTTAATCGTTTGTTAAGTTTGTATTGATTTCGTGTTTGTCTTTGATACGTATAATCGCGAGATTAGGGCTCAAGCGAGATCCCGCGAGTTTATGAATACAATACCGCGAGATCTCGCCAATTTTGAAGCAGTTTAGTGTTTTTTTTTTTGCAAATAATCACAATGTTTGAATAAATTACGAAAAAAAAGTAATAAATATTATAAGTATTATAAGATTAACATTTATTTTCACGAATATTTTCAATAGATTTTATGCATCAAACACTGCTTAACGTATCTGTCTATAATTTTTAAGTAGTAAACTTTAACATACGTATCTACTATCAAATAACAAATGAAAGAAACAACCAGTCTTCTCTTCTAATGTGCGCTTTTATAATTTTGGACGTGGCGGTAATATCGTGGACGTCCGCGGTAAAACGATAACATAGGGAAGTAAAATGTATGGAAATATATGGAGACGCTTTGAAATTTCCGTCGACAATAACTTTTTAACGTGCACGTTAGAGGACATCACGACGTCTACACTTCTGAATCGCACAAAACGTCCGCAGTGCATAAAATAAAAAGGGCATTTAACGTACCCAACGTTTTATCGTGAAAGCCGGTGTCCACGATAACGTGACGCCCAGAATTATTAAAGCGCACATTATCAATCACAAATCTTTTAGTAATAAAACAGTTCTTTTATAACTTACAAAACAACGAGAAGTCAAAATTCAGGACCTACTTGAAAATCACAGTGCACAGTTGCTTAGGCCAGCTCCTCTTTGTTTTTACTCCGTGATCGCAACTCCGTCCGTGTCAGTCCGCGCTTCGAATAAGACGTTTTTATGCTCAAGTGCAATCTCGTCAAACTCGCGAGATCTCGCCTTTTTTTCATCCGAGATCAATCTCGCTAAAAAGGCCGAGATTGTATTCCCTAGTATAAAGTAAGATAAGAGTTAGAAGAATTCAATTTTGTGCGGATAAGTCAGAATTTAACAGTCTTTTATAGGCTGTTTGTACATTAAACTATGCGTAAAACAAACATCTGTATATCCAAAAAGCGTGTGATTAGAAATCGAGAGCGAACTGGTTTGAGGCGGTTCGGACTCGTGACTTGTGAGATTTTACCGGTAATAAGGCTGTGTACACACCGACCGGCGAGTTATTAATTAACAGGTCGACAGCAAACAGAGAGCGGCTACCGGCGTGCGCTGCGCACACAAGTGTGTTTGCGCAGCGAGACGCCGCGGCGTGGAGAGTCTCATTACCGCGTTTCTGAGAAAATTGGAAGTGAGAAATGGACTTAAAAAGATAATGCGAGTATGTCGATGTGCCGTTTTTGTTCCCTTGTTACCGCTTTACATGTTCTAGGAAGGTTGCGAGTTTTTTTGATAAAAAAATGTTTGAGATTTTTTTAGTTCTTGTGAACTCGTCCTTACTTTTAAATGTAGAGACATCGTGTATATTATTTTAATTATCACAGCCTCACAGGGTTAGTGCTAAACAATATTTGTAGTAATTGCCTGTGCTCTGTCAGAATAAGTCGAAGCTAAATATCCGATGAGTACCTATAACACCAGCCTTACTCTGCAAAATTGCATTGTGAACGCACTCTAAGTTATAATTTGCTCTAAGCGATATCGCCTAGTAAGGAAACCTATCTACTGTTTTTCTTTAGTAGCATCTGAGTTTTAAGGTAAAATTAAAATAGTGTAATGTTTGATATTTTGCATTTTCATCAAATGTAAACAAAAAAATTCAAATCGATCAAAGTAACGTGTCGTTGTAATTATTGCGTGTTTATACGTGACATATAAATTAGTAGCATAATAGCATTATAGCTTCTCTTATGCTGAGCTTCATCTTTATTAAATGAAACGAAGTATAATATTATAATTACCTAATAGATGTACGTTTGTAAAATCAATTCAGCCAAGAACAGCTGTAATTTTAGCAATAATAACATTTTTAAGAGTCAAAACAACCCAAACAAAACTTACCAATCACCCAAAAGTTCGTCAACACTACAAAACAAATACTTTTGATGTCACTCACTCACTTGGGTCAAACTCACCAAACTGGTGGGTCAAAATCGTCCCAATTTGCACAGTTGCAACTGACTTTTTACGGGTTAAAACGTGTTTACTTTGGGCGGGCGGCCGCGTGCGCTGAGAAACGTTACGGCACTGTATTAGCAGACGCGCCGTGTTCTCGTACTGTCAATAAATGTTAATTTTACTATCGATATTGTATCTATTTTGAAGCAGGTCATTAGTGCCCCGATTGCTACTGGAGGGTTAGACGTCTAAATTAATGTTAAGCATAGTGTGCAATGTGTATCAACTTTTTTATTATACGTTTAGTTTTATCGTTATAGCAGACAAGTAGAGTGGAGACCACGATTTGGCAAAAGTCGCGTAGGTCGTGCACGATGAATTCAGCAACGAATAATGATGATATTTTATGTTGTCTACACATGACTTATGGATCTTAAGTTCTTTTACCTCGAGACTGATCTACAATTAGCAGTCATATGAGTTAATAAATGACTATACGTTCCGCGCAGCTTCGCCCGAATAAATTAGATATTTCACAGACAAATCAGTCTACAAAAAATAGCCTATGATCCTTCACGTGGTCTTCTTCTTATCTGACCCAAATAACAGAAAAATTGCTCTAGTAGTTCGTGAGATAAGCCCTTTCAAATAATTTCCCCCGTTTTTTCCACATTTTCTTCTATTCCTTCGCTCCTATTAGTCTTAGCGTGATAAAATATAGCCTATAGCCTTCCTCGATAAATGGGCTATCTAACACTGAAATAATTTTTCAAATCGGACCAGCAGTTCCTGAGAGTAGCGCGTTCAAACAAACAAACAAACAAACTAACAAACTCTTCCGCTTTATAATATTAGTATAGATGTAGGTAGACCTAAAACTTTTATTAGTCTTACAAATACATCTACTAATAAAAGAAACGTATTACGTGGCCGAATCTACGCCTACATCAAAAGATTTTTCTAATCACATCATTAAAAGAGTTTCAGGATTAGGAAGTTACATAAAAATTATAAAAAAATTAAAATTCATTTCTTTCTCGAAATCTCCACGTACAACCTTGGAGAAAAGTTTTAAATACCCAAGAATGTTGCACGAAACGATGCATAAATTAGAATACACAATATATTTAAGAACAATAATTTAGTATCACACATCCGTTGATGACTCCATTCTTATTTTTTTATTATGAGTTATAATGAGAGATCTATTTTGGAGTCCACTTATGAGCGCGGTGTTAAGCGACCTTGCACAGATAATTGAAAGTGTTGACATAGAATAATGATTTATTGTTATTATACACTGACCGATGTAACAAAATAACGTAGTGTTGCCGACAAAAACGTTTGATGTTCACATGCGTGTGAATAATGTGAGTAAATCATTGAAATATTATATTTACCAAAGAATGATTTTAACATCTTTTTGAGAATCAAAATTAAATTTTTAGCGAATAAATGAAAAAGAAATGGTACGTTCAGTTCAGATTAACTTCTACTTAAGCAGATGCTTCAGCGAAACAAAACTGGCATGATTTATAAACGTCATAAACCTAAAAATGTATACTATTCTGGAAATCAATATCCTTCCTTTTGGCTTTGCCGTAGTTAGAGAAAAAATAATCCCACTAAAAACATTTCATGTAAAATGTTACCTCGACGACCACAAAAGGTTTGCCCTGTGAAAAAGACATCAGATCTAATGTGGAGCCAAGCTTCTGAATATACACGGCCTAACTCTATCGACCCTAACTCCAACAAATTCTACATAATATCAGAAAGTTTGTATGGCTTCACTGTTTCGCTACCGTCGCGTCGTGGAGGTGAGACGAATATTTAGTTTCTGATCTAAAGTAAGTAACAAAACAGCCAAGCCATACAAACTTTCTGATATGTAGAATTTGTTGGAGTTAGGGTCGATAGAGTTAGGCCGTGTATATTCAGAAGCTTGGCTCCACATTAGATCTGATGTCTTTTTCACAGGGCAAACCTTTTGTGGTCGTCGAGGTAACATTTTACGTGAAATGTTTTTGGTGGGATTCTTTTTTCTCTAACTACGAATAAATGAAAAAGTAAAACCCTTATAAACTTATTTTACGGCGTAACCAAATTTCGGCGTAAATATTTTAGATATCAATAAAATCTAAAGTATTAGACCTATTCAATTGAGACTTTGTATGTTTAATAAGTCTATCTATTCTAGTATATTGACATCATATCCTGAGAATATGAACTATCTGCTATATTGGAAACCAATTCTATGAGGGTCAACTTCCACCCCCCCATTTTAGGGGATGGGGGGAGAAAATTACAAGTTTATGAATTTTTTTGTTGTTTGTATACTAAACTTAGATTACATACCAAATTTAGGCTTTCTAGCACTTCAGGAAGTAGCCAAACATTTCGATGACCATTAGTGTGTCAGTGACGAAATCGGCGTATTTTAGGTATCTATAAAATCTAAAGTATTAGAGTTGTTCAATTGAGACTTTGTATGCTTAATAAGTCTATTGATGACATCATATCCTAAAAATATGAACTATCTGCTACAACGGAAACTATAACTTCTATGAAGGTTCAAAAAAACAGCGAAACACTTCGAGAAAAGGTAGGTAGTGCCCTTGCGCTTCGCTTGGCTCGTCACGGCGGGGACACTACCGTGTCCCCAGATATATTAATAGC
Organism: Cyaniris semiargus; assembly: GCA_905187585.1. Lineage (NCBI taxonomy): Eukaryota > Metazoa > Arthropoda > Insecta > Lepidoptera > Lycaenidae > Cyaniris > Cyaniris semiargus. Next base: position 9,751,711 of record LR994560.1, on the reverse strand, counting down.
AAAAAGTTGACATAAAGTTAAATTGTTTTTTAAATTTTACATTTACCTGGTATATTTGATATGAAAACCTAAAAAGTAAAACTTTATTCGAGCATTTATGTATCGAAGTGTACATTCAACGTGCGCTTCCATTTTATTGTTTAGAACATAAATCAGCTCGCACAAATATTTTACATTAGGTATTACGTACGTAGCGGTAGCGACGTGATTTGACTTTTATATCGCGGTGGCTGTCGCGCGCGACTTCGCTTCTTAGGGCGAACGCTCACATGAGACTTATTACATATTATAAAAGATTTTGTAACTGTATAGGGCAGGGATGACGAACCTTACCTTATCAAAGTGCTACTTTTCTGAAGAATTATTTTGTGATGTCATGGATCCTGACTTGGCGCTTTTGTAGATTATATAATCACTATGATAATTTCGTGATCAGTAGCGTGCTTAAAATTTTATGTCACGTGCCTCTAGGGAATGCAATCCCGCAAGATAATTTCAATATCGGTATTTGCGGGACTGAACCATCTCAATCCCGCTGGATCCCGGTATTTGCGGGATCCCGCAGGGTGGACTTAAACTTTTAAAATAAAGCATTATAATGACTTGACCGTTCCATTTCTAGAAACTTAAATAAAACAAACTTTGTCGGACACTTTTTTTTTCAAGGGTTTATTAATACTTGAGACTTTAAATATAAAAATAAAAGAAAAAACTGAACTTTTTTGGAAATGGCTTATTACGTAGCCATAATAGTTAAAAAAAACTAAAAAAAACACGCTTATTTATTTTCATCTTTTATTAAAATTACTCATTTTTTTTCAAAATATAGGTAAAAATCGTGTTCAAAGATTTCGTTACAAACATACAGCCCAAACTTATAAAAGTATGTTAAAAAGTTAAGGTATTAATTGTGTCGTCTGCCAAACGGCTCCTGATATTCGACACAAGGTAGTCAACAGCTGAAAAAGTTCGCTCAGCTTCCACGCTGGTTGGTACAATTGTTATTTAAAGTGAAATGTAAGTAAATTTAAGGTAAATTGTTTAGCGGGCTGGGCTGCATGTAGCCAGTTCCCGCACCCCCGCGCAAAGAGTTACACGTATGAGACACGCTTCTTTGTAATCCCGCCAGTCCCGCGGGATCCCGCTAAATTTTCGACCGGGATTAGTCCCGCAAAAATATGCATGCAGGATCCCGGTATTTCGGGATCCCGGTATCCCGGTATTGCATTCCCTACATGCCACTTTTGGCACGCGTGCCATTGGTTCGCCGTCCCTGGTAATGGTTGTCCAATATAACCTAATGTGGAGAGGGGATAGGGGCCTAAACTATGTAGAAGCAACATTACTGTCGACATCATTGTGTAGTTTGTAATACAGATTCAAGACTTCTCTATAAAAAAACTGTCTCCAAACTGCCGTCTTCGAAGTGAACGCTTGCTCTTAGAATGTAAAGCTTTTTCCAAGTAATATTTATGAGAGATCGGCAACGAGCAGATGGTTCATCTAATGGCGACCATCAACGGCACGAATGGGCCGGCACGACAAAAAACGAATAAACCAACGATTAAGTTAAATTTTGCAATAACACTTGTTATCAATTTTCACCATCAAAAGTAGTTCTGTAACTCTAGCGGGCAAAGTATGAACCTTATTTAGCAACTTCTTAAATGCAGTACGTACAGTAATAACTAATAAGCAATGTTAATTAATGATTAGATCATTCATTAATGAAGTCATCGGCTTAATGAAGCCAAATCAGCTGGACGACACACTGGGGCAGACAGTCATTAAGACTCATTTGCCAAATCTCACTCTTGTTAGATTTAAGAATACCGAGTGATGATGAAGAGAGATGATAATTGACTGAATGCATTTATGACATATTCTGTATACTTTAATTATCAGATTTGGTAATAAATTAATTGGATATAGGCTTTTATTGACACTATATTTAAACCTGACTCTAGGTTGTTAATAGTCAAAACTGACTTATCTTTAAAATCTGAGTGATTGATCCAAAAAAATGACTTAAAATTCTCACGCCCCGACTTATAGTGTTTATTGCCAAACTCCGCCGAAACGGCTGAACCGATTTTAATGTTAGTTTATGTGTTTATCGGCTACGCCTAAGAATCGGTCAACATCTATGTTTTAATCCCAAAATTACGTATAGGTATATAACGTAACAATAACCGGGTCAGTCAGTAAACATTATGACTTTTCCAAATAATTACAAGAACATAAATAATAATTAAAATCAGTACAGAAGATTTATAAGTAATCTCTCTAAACAAATATTTAAGAGATAGCTCAGTAAATTGTGATTTAGTAAGGGTCAATTAGAGTTTTAATCACGACAATAGCGATAGTGTGATGTGCGTAGCGATAGAGAGCTATAAATGTCGTAGACGCGGCTTTTTGACCAACTTTAAAAAAAGGGGGATGTTTTATTATGTTGTTTTATTCGGGCGTACATAGATGTTATAATTTTTAAATATTTTTTGGTGTAAAGGTATAATTTTATGTGCCTGTGGAGTAAAGCAAAAGTGATTTAATTGGTTGTTATTTTTTTTTCAATGACATATTTTATCCCATTTAAAATGGTCACTCGCGGCGCGGGGGAATGAGAGGGGGTGACGCCGGGATGAGGCGCGCGCACGGAGGCACGTCACGCGCGGCCGACGCATCGTGTCCATTAATTGTAGTGTTTTTTAGGATAACTTTCGGAAGCTATTTCTTAATAATTTAGTACTGAGTGACTATAAAAGTAAAAATACGTGTATTTTTATTTTTAACAAGGATCAATATATCAGATTTTGGCAGGAAGGTTTAATTGCACCCTGTATATAAAAACATTAATTGCTTATTTATAACTTGGTTATACTTAGATTTAAAAATAAAATTACTTTCGCTTAAGTTAAATATTAGATTTCAGCAATTTTAATATAGCTTCAAATTATTAACTTATGATTTTATATTATATTATAATATTCTTGAGAGTTTACTGTTCAAAATTGGTAAGAGTAAACTAAAAACTCTTGACTAATATTTAAGTATTAGAATTCACATGACACGTCTTGTAACATCCTCACTCTATAGCATTTTTAATGCGGGCGGGACTTTAATTGTTGTGAATTAATTGTTACATTCGTTCAAAAACCACAGCCATTGTCACCACCATAGTTCAACCCCCCCCCCCTGCCCCCCATCGTCCCCCCTTTTGACCCCCCACCATTGTCGCCTCGATCTCTCAATGAGGCGATGTACTTAATTGATGTAAGTATATGGGTCGATGGCTTTCTCTTACAAATCATCAGCATTGTTGTCATTATTAGAGTCGTTGAGTCAACACTCGAATGATTTTTGTCTCTACTAGATGTCTAAGTGTCTGTCTGTCTGACAATCTAACCGCTAAACCGATTTGCATGAGGGTATGGACTTTCAGGCCCGCAAAAGGCGTACGATAGATTTTTGCGGGTTTAGTTTCCGCACGATGTATTGCGGGCAACAGCTGTTGATGATTTTTTTTATTAGCCTATGCTGTCCCACTGCTGGGTAAAGGCCTCTCCTAGTCTTCCATTTTCCTCAATCCTGCGCCACAGTTGGCCAGCCCGCCTGGTATGCCTTCAGCTCGCCGCACCATCTTCTCCTTGGCCGGCCACGGTTGCGTCGTCCTTTTTCGGGTACCTGTTGATATCCTTGCCCAGCGGTCGGAGAGCATGCGGCTTATGCGGCCAACCCAATACCACCGAATGATAATCCATACTAATATTTTGAATGCGAAAGTGTGTCCGTCTGTCTGTTACCTCTTCACGCCCAAACCGCTAAAACGATTTTGCTGAAATTTGGTATAGAGATACTTCGAGTCCCGGGAAAGGACAAAGGATACTTTTATCCCGGAAAAATGTACGGTTCCCGCGTGAAAAACAAAATTTGGCGCAACGAAGTTGCGGACGTTATCTCATTATTAATAAAGCTTTTTTTATACGCGATTTTTTAGGACTTTACATCGTTTATTCTCAGAAAAATATGATTATTTGAATGTCATAATTAGCCAAATCGGTTAAAAAAATCCATTTTTTTATCCAAGACGCATAATTTTAACTTATTACGCGCTATAAGCAGACCATATTCCCAATCTTTAGTGACGGTTAAAAAAAGTCAAGTGTCAAATTAATTAAAAGATAATTATAGCGAAAGAAAAACTAAGAGCCATAAAAATCATAAATGAGATAAAAGCAATCACAATTTGACTTGTCTACAGTTCCCGAATACCACTAAAACGATTAAAATAACCTTGGAGAGATTTGAAAATAAACACCTTTTAATAAAGAGATAATTTCTGGAGCTGATACATTATTATGATTTACGGCTGACATTTTTATATTTACGCTCAACTTTGTAATGATTGTCACACCTTACCAAGGTTGCATTATGATTTATGATTCATTTTAAGTTATACAGGGTGTAACAAAAATAAGTGATAATACTTTAGGGTGTGCACGTGTTCCTTATAGAGAGTTCACTGTGAAAGTTGCAGCGCTGAAAGACGATTTTTTTTTTCACTTTTGTATGGGGAAACTCGTGACGCTCGGGCCCTTACCCATACAAAAGTGATAAAAAAATCGTCTTTCAGCGCTGCTACTTTCACAGTGAACTCTCTACAAGGAACACGTACACACCCTAAAGTATTATCACTTATTTTTGTTACACCCTGTATTTATTATACTGTATACTAGATGAACCGATGAACTTCGTATCGCTTCCTCATATTATAAAACTTCCCTGGACTTTAGCGAATATTTCAAGACTAAAATTATTAGCCAAATCGTTTCAGCCGTTCTCGAGTTTTAGCGAGACTAACAAAATTTTAAATTCATTTTTATTTATATAAATTATAGAAGTAATTATTAATAGTAAGTCATGCGATTATCAAAATGAACCCATTGGTTCGAATTGGATATTACTTGTTGCATGCCATAAAAAACATGACTGCACTTTTTTTTAACGGCCCCTTTTTAGGGTTCCGTAGTCAACCAAGTTTTTTGATTACAGAACCCTAAAACGGAACCCTAACGAGCTGATTTTTTGTATATAGATAGGTTAATAGTTATATAATTTAAGAGTAACATTGTCCCACAAATAGAACAATCCATATTTTAGAACCATCAAATCGAAGTATTAAATCCTTTCTATCTCTGTTAGCTACCACTTTCGAGAATTTTCGCAGAGGAAATTGTTGTCCGTCTATAGATAGTTATCAAAAAAAAAAAAATTGTTCACCCTGACTATTAATATTTATTACATTTATTTTTGTTAAACTAACTCTTACATTTCTTTTCTGTCTATTGCTATTTTAAGTGCTTTTTGTATTTTGTTATTGCTATTTTGTACAAGTTACATTTGTCTCATCTTTTTAACTCTAACATTCATCATTTTTAACTATTTAGGTACATATTATCAGATTTCTTGCTATCGTTACATATTTCTATGTCTGTGTTTCTTATTCTATGTACTTAAATATAATTTTTTATAGTCCACTATGATTTTAACAATCTTATTTATTTTTCTTGTTAACAGTAGTTAATTTATTTTACCTTTATTTATGTCTTAGTTGTTTATAACATTTTTATATAACAATATTTTTATATCTATTTAATGGTACAGCACTTTTTAGAGTACACACTACACATTTCAAATTTACATTTCAGTTCTTACTTGAAGTTGTATGCACGACTGGTCGTACAAGGTATTAAATTCAGCCCGGAAGTCCTGATGGAATTGGTTGCTACCACAGACATAGATCAAGATAGATACCGCATGTCGCTCCATTTGTATGAAAACGAGCGTGCCACTTTTTTCCTACCTAGTGTGATGTACCGATGATAAGAAACGTGTCCATTATCAAAGCCAACGTTTCTATTTGAATTTCTACAGCTCAATACGGCACTTTTAGGCATTTAGGCATTTTTGAAATTCCGATTGACGAGAGATTCCGATAGCAGACTAAAGAACAGACTTTCGAAAAATGAGCATTGCTCGTCGTTTGGGAACGCGATATAGCACGCGAAGTACATACACATGCGGTATCTATCTTGATCTATGTCTGTGGTTGCTACCATAATAATGAAGACGTGAGTGGAAGAATCGAACAAGTAACATTTCGTAACATACGGACAATAACTCATTTTTTCCCTTATTATTTTCATAAAACTTGTAAATTATCTACTTAATAACCTAGCTAATATATCTGGCTACACATATAATCCACAGTTTTTCTATTTCAAACAATTTTTCCGGCCCTAAAGCCTCCATTTACGCAAAAAAAAAACGGGAAATTTTTTCATGTTACTTACCTTATTCTTCCACTCACGTCTTGAATTATAACATAATAATGAAGGTGCAATCTTTAGTTGGGTTTATAGCGCGTGCAAGTAGATGGTAACAAGATGTAGTAGTTAAGGTAGGTGGTGAAATTATGTGTTGTGCTTAATATTTTTTGTTCATTTTATGCCTTACCACAAAATATATATTAGTAGTACCAACAGAATCCCCACTCGCGAAACCCGTTTAAAGAAATAACGACTCATGTTACGATACTATAAAGTTCAAATTCCGACCGCGTAGTGCTAGGTGCCTATAATTATATTTACCTACCTGTGCGCTCTCTTTCTATCGCGTAAGAGGTACCCTTTCTGACGAAATCAAGATTGTCACCTTTTAGAAAATAAAATATTCTTCTTTTAATTACTATAGCTACTAATAGCAAACTTTTTTATAGTAATAAATAATAATCAAATTTTAGTAACCCAACCTATATTTTATAATAGTTTTATATTCGATTATAGTGCAGGAGCTGGTCAGGAATTTTTTACAACTTAAACATAGTAACTTGTGTTTATTTCTGTGTAGTATGTAGTTTGTTTGTAACAAATTGGTTTATTTGCTATGTTTGTGTATTTTTTTATCTTTTTTTTTGTATTTAAAGTCTTAAATTACCTTATTAAAATATTTCTTTGACCTTTTTTCAATTGTTCATATTTATCAGATTAATAACGATTCTGTCACAGCGGTTAAATCAGTACGTAGATATATGCGACGAAAAAATCTTGCGCGTGCGTCACCGCTTGCTTATTGTGAGTCCCTAGTGATCTGCCCCTCTAGAGGGGTACTTACATTTCGATACCTACACGCGCGAGTGGGACAGGCCTGGCCTTACATGCTTTCTTATTTAAATAACAATATTATCATGTAAATGCAAAGTTTAATTTTTTTAAATACATAATATTGTAAGAACTAATTGCTCGAAATAATTATAAATTTCACAAGTGTAATAATAACTGTCTACAATCCTCGTTTACGAGCAGACCTATAAATTACATCTGTATATATCACGATTTTAGATTTTAAAACTGTCCCTTGAAGTGTAGAGGCGAGAAATAAAAGCAATTCTTTTTAATTAACGAACGAGATCTTGAAATAGACTACGCATATTTCACAACGTCGAAATAATTAATGATTTTTTTCTTTGTTTTCTTGCGAAACGTTTTAATTCTTAGCTTAGGCTGGCCGCATACACACGTTTTCCGTATTCGATTTCCTAATATGGAATTTTGTTTTGGAATTCCGTGAGCGCAAACGTTCGTTTTTAGGGTTCCGTACCCAAAGGGTAAAAACGGGACCCTATTACTAAGACTTCGTTGTCTGTCCGTCTGTCTGTCCGTCTGTCTGTCTGTCTCCAGGCTGTATCTCAAGAACCGCTATAGCTAGACTTCTGTAATTTTCACAGATTGTGTATATTTGTTGCCGCTATTACAACAAATACTAAAAACAAAACAATATTAATATTTAAGGGGGGATCCCATACAACAAACGTGATTTTTTTGGCCTTTTTTGCTCGATATCATAAATGGCAACAAGTAGACACTTGAATTTTTTACGAAATCCTCAATTATATTATGTGTGTTTTAATAAATTATAACCGAAACCGGTCACCGTCACCGAAACCGGTGTAGGAGTTATTATTATTATACGGAAAATGTGTATATGCGGCCAGCCTTATAATTAAGAGTTTAGGACGAATTCTCAAGATTTTTCAGGTATTTCCGAATTTTCGTGACAAGTTCAGACAAATTAACGCGTTACTGAAATTAGGCTGTATGTTACAAGCTGTTGACACGTTCCGTGCAATTTAGTTCAATTTCGTTTGTCGTTAGTAAATTCAAGTGTTTTTTTCTTTAAATGTTGTTTAAATGTATAAAGTTATTCTTATTTTATACTAGCTGGTTTTGTTACGATTATGTAGTGCCTACAATAAATAAAAAAATAACCAAAAACCTATTCTTACTAAAATGACGTTAAATACGTACAACTGATTCTAAATAAAATAAAAAAAAATCATTAGTTTTAATATTATTACGCGACGATGTAATGCCTTTAAATCATCTGGAAAAAAAATTAAATGAGTCACTTCTAAACCATGCCACGGCCATGTTCCAAATTCAAAAGTCGTCGATATTTTTGGAGTAACATAAATTATTAATCACATATTTAGTAAACCTACAGATATAATATAATTTGCTCCAAATAACACTTTAGGATACAACATTTATATACATTGAGTGAAACTAATAGTGAGTATAAGATGCAACTTTGAAATTCAAACCGGAAATAGAATAATAAATAGATACAAAATAGACAGTTTTTATCCCGGATGGGGAAAATGTTCTGTTACCACGCGATATACGAGGTTGCGTTGTAGACAACATCCAGTTTGCTATAAAATTATTAATTTTCCACTATTTTCTTTTAAGTACTTTATGTTTGTTTAACTTATATTTTGACGAGATGACGCCCGCAACTCTGTTGTGCCAAAATTCGTTTATCGCTCTGGAACCGTACATTTTTTCGGAATAAAATGTATCCTATGTCTTTTCCCGGGACACAAAGTACTTATCTCTATTCTCAAAATCGGTTCAGCAATTATTCGTGCGTGAAGAGGTAACAGACTGACACGCTTTCGCATTTATATAATTACTAATTAGTATGGATTAATTTCGTTTGCAGTTTAGTCTTTATTTAGTTAAACCAAGACCAATGCGAAATACAATTTCAATCTTAATCACTTTTATTTCGGGTAATTTATAACCGATCGATGTAACATGAATCACACCGCCGGTTTAGTTGCAGATAATGATAACAAAAACAAATTAATGGATAAATAATGAAAGATCAGAGTTTGATTAAACAGATGCTGTGTCGAGCTGTGTTTCATCACCTACTCGCATCTCATTAGGAATGCTAAACCCTGATACATCAGTATACCCCAGTAAACTTAGACCAAAATACCCCTATAATCGTGCATAAATTCGCACCAAGCTGAAAATCGGTAATATTGTTAAGAAAGTGATTATATAATTCCCATGTTTGCTAAATTTTTTATTCGAGGTCAAAAGTCCAAAAATTAGTTTTTCACAATTTTTGGCGAAACGGTAAGTTTTTTTCATAAAAATACCTCAGATAAAATTGTAGGCCATAAAATTGTCTGCAAAAATGTATTATTACTTTTTTCATACCAGTCGCCGTTTTTCACTCGAAAAGTTTGTAAAAGTTGTTTTTGTCACAATTTGCATAAGTACGCCTCGTATAGAATGTATGCCTATACCAGTGTCAGATTCTTTTATGTTATGAAATAGAGTATTATTTATCTACGAATTGGCTCTTTTTTTTTCTCTCTCTCTCTCTCGCGGTCTTAAAATGGCAGCCATTTTAATTTTTCTCGGACCCTTATTTTCATTTGATCAATGCTTCTCAACTAAGTATCCCAGAAATATGAGAAAGGTCGCATTTAAGAGGCAAACTTATGGACTATAATAATACAGGTAGTTTATTAAAAATTTTATTTAAAAAAACATAGGAAAACAAAGATGAATGGAAAAAGGGAGGGAAATTTTTAGGTTTTTTTTTAATTATTGGCTATTTGTGGAAAATCTGGCTTATCAAACTGGTTCTTTTTTATGTTAAATAATAAAGAAGGTATTAAGCTTGAATAAATTCAATCAGTCAATTTAGACATTCGAAGCTCTAATTCGAAGTTAAGATGAAATCCCACCAAGCTGAAAATCGGTAATATTGTTTAGAATATGATTAAAAATAAAATTTGAAAGCTACCCATAATTCCCTTTTATGGAAAAAATATCCAAGGTCAATGTAAATATATATATATATATATATATATATATATATATATATATATATATATATATATATATATATATATATATATATATATATATATATATATATATATATATATATATATATATATATATACGAATATATATATATATATATATTCGTAATTTTCAGCCAAACGGTAAGTTTTTTCACAAAAATACCTCCGACAAAAATTGTGGCTCATAAAATTATCTACAAAAAACGTATCTATACTTTTTTTTCTACAAGCAACCGTTTTTGAGATATAATATAACACTATAAATAGATTTAAAAAGTTGTAAAAAAGGAAAAAAAAATGTTTTTTTCTTAATTTTGGCTTTTTGTGGAAAATCTGGCATATCAAACTGGTTAGTTAAGTAATGTATAGGGATATATTTATTTATTTATGCTTTTTGCACAATGTTGGTACATAGGCGGACTTAATGCCAGATGGCATTCTCTACCAGTCAACCTTTAGGTGTCCAGAAACAAAATTGTGTAGATCACTTTACCGATTTTCAGCTATGTGCAAATTTATGCACGGTTACATGGGGTATTTTGGTCTAAGTTGACTGGGGTAGTAATAAATGTACATCACTACTAGATAAATATATACTAGTATTACTGTTATATTATAGTTTTGAGGCAGTTTCAATGCAGTCTCTAATTTCAAGATGACAATGATTTTTTTACATGTGGTCGAATTAGGGATTATTGCAAGATACTTTTTACATTTTGACTGACAGTTTCTTCATCCATTCATAAGGTTAGGTTGTATTTTGACCGACAGCATCTTTCTTCCACGGCAAATAAAACGCAAACAAAAATCAAATATCACTAAGAGTTGTAAGTTGTCATAAGGATTAAGGTCTTAGATCTTAGTAGGTCTGTAACATGAAATCAATATGCTAATTATTAAAATCATTATTTATGTAACAAAACGACTGAGATTTATATTATGAGAATAGAGGGATGTAGCCAAATTTCAATTAAGTATTCATTTAATTAATTTGTCTTTGTTCAAAACCGATTTCTTGCTAAAACAACAAACAGCTATATAACTATAATTGACAAAGTACATAAGAAGCAATATAGCTTACAACATAGCTTAATACCTTCAAAAGCTTACCAAAAACCGTCATATCGTTGTAATTTCGAGCAGTAAACGATAGTACATTAGTATTACATACAAGACGTTCAGAGACAGATGTCTGATCGGAATTAATGTTTAATTACATTCATATAATGTCACACCTCACCCCCCGTTATCTCTGAGGAATTTTACTCCATAAAATTTGCATAGTAATGTCTATAATGCGGTGTTAAAGTCGTTATGTGGTATAAATTCATATTTACTGGTATCCAACAAGGGAATTGAATTGTCTTAATATTATGTCTATTAGTTTTTGGGTAAACATACCCTAAATTTTAAGAATACTAATATACTTAAATTATTTAAAGGAAAACGTAAGAAATAGCGCAGTCGGTAGGATAGGAAAGGAATTAAATTACCTTTTGAGTATTGACTATTTTAAATTAAGCTATCATAATTCATATTTAATAATATAAATACAAAAGTGTGTTTATCTACCGGTCTCTTTGCCTATCTGTTACTTCTTCACGCCCAAACCACTGAACCAACTTTGCTAAATTGGGTATGGAGACACTTGACACTTTAGAAAGGACATAATATTATGATGCATTATTATCGCGAGAAATGTACGGTTCCAGCGCGATTACGAATTTTCGGGCAACAAGAGTTGCGGACGTCATCTTGTATAATTACAATAATATTACGACAATAATAATAATATTATAGTGTGTTATAATATGATGTGCCCGCAACTCCGTTGCGCCAAATTCTTTTCAGCAAAATCGGTTTAGCAGTTTGGGCGTGAAGGGGAAACAAACAGACAGACAGATAGAAACACTTTCGCATTTATAATATTAGTAAGTATGGTTATGGATATTATACTCGTTCATTGTAGAACAGAGGTTAGTACCACACATAACAGTAAAAAGGCGCATTTATTGGAAACTGAATCTTATTATACCTTTATTAAAGGTCTATTCTAAAAATATACATCTTGAACTCTGCTAATTTATGTGACAAGACTGACACAGAACGGAGTTGATAAGGGCACCTGTGACATGACTCATCAGTATTGGAAATGGCATAGGTGTATGCTTAGCCAATTAGAATGTGATGCATATGCATTATGCATGATATGCTATCATGTTTGTTACTCGACTGCGCCAGGAGGTATGAGTGTATGAGCTTAAGTGAATACAGGGTGTAACAAAACAAAGTGATAATACTTTAGGGTGTGTATGAGTCACCTGTATAGAGTTCATTGTTAAAGTACCAGCGCTGAAGGTCATTTTTTTTAAACTTTTGTATGGGCAAATCCATGACACTGGGGCGCTTTCCCATACAAATTTCAAAAAACAATTTAGCTCTTTCAGCGCTGCTACTTTTACAATGAACTCTATACAGGGTGCAATCAAACATTCCGGCCAAATTTTGATATATTGTTCCTTGTTAAAAATAAAAATACACGTATTTTTTCTTTTATAATCACTAAAATGTTAAGAAATAGCTTCCGACAGTTTTCCTAAAAAACACCAAAATTATGGACACTACGCGCCATGCGCCGCCATCCTGCTTTAAGAGCGGGCTGCCAAATTTTGCTGTGTTTTCTAATAAGTATTACGATCCCGGAAGACGATAGACTCAAATGAAATTGGGATTTATTTAATCATTGTATATTTATCTGATATTTGCTTAACGGAAAACACGATTCACTTATTTTAACTCGATAGTTATATTTTTCGAAATTATGAATCTTTCTGGGCTTTTCAACAAATATCTACGCTACGTCACCTACGTGCGTGAATGGGCGAGAGACCGGCCGACGCCATATCGTAATTTGTACAAAGTGACCAATAAGCTACAATTTTGATTGGGATAAATATGTTATTGTAAAAAAATTACGACCCTATTTTTTTTTTGGTTAAATGGACTCTCCTATAATACCTAAGTCCTAAAAAAAATTTGGCCGGTAGGTTTAATTGCATTTTCAAACTGCACTCAACTAAATGATTTAGTCCTTGTTGTCTAAAATCTTGCTATAATTTACCTAAAGAAGCAATTTTCTGAATATATTTCCTTTTTCATAACTTTAAAATGGCTGCAGTTTCTGAACTCATCGCTAAAATAAAAACCGCTCTTGTTATTTTTTAATCAGTTTTACCTAATCTAAAAAACCTACTAGGTCTTCATGACGCGGACGCTCCAGTAACTACACGAATAGCACTCTGGGCTCCCCTACTATAATACATAAAAACATCATACAACACCTAAATAACACAGTAAAATAAAAGTTTAGATGACCACATACTATTTATGGAATTTAAGGTGCGACATATTCTGTAATGGAATTTTAAAACCTTATATGGGTTGAATGTTTGATCAAGTTTTGAATACGAGTATTGTATGCAAATTGAGGAATTAATTATAATTTATTTTTAATTTAATACCTTAAGCTTTTGATTAATGAATAGAATATTAATGAAGAACGTACAATGAGCTTGGTAAGTTATGAAGTTGTAAACAATCTTGATTCTGGGATATAAATTATTTGGTTGATAGACAAAACTAATAATTTAAATAATAGTTTATTAATGTATTTTACAATTAAGATAGTTTGGTTGTTAAAATTACATTTTAAAGAGTTCAGCTTTTTTCTTAAATCAAAAATCTCAATAACTATAACATGTTTTCTTCTCTCTGTCTGGCACTTTGGAAACATTTTTGTACAAAACGTAAATATTTTTGTTCATAGTACGGGTTCCCTAGAACAATTTTTTTTTTATTACTATCAAGCTACTTTTTTGTGAGTAGCTTCATTTTGATAAGACGAACAACATTTTTATTTGCGAAAAATCTCGAAAGTGGTAGCTAACAGAGATAGAAAGGATTTCATACTTTGAATTGATGGTCCTAAAATATGGACTGTTTTATTTGTAGGACAATGTTACTCTTAAATTATATGACTATTAATCTATCAATATACAAAAAATCAGCTCGTTAGGGTTCCGTTATAGGGTTCTGTAATCAACAAAACTTGGTTGACTACTGAACCCTAAAACGGAACCCTAACAAGCTGATTTTTTGTATATTGATAGGTTAATATTATGTAGTTATATAAGTTAACATTGTCCTACAAATAGAACAATCCATATTTTAGGACCATCAAGTCAAAGTATGAAATCCTTTCTATCTCTGTTAGCTACCACTTTCAAGATATTTCGCAAATAAAAATGTTGTTCATCTTATCAAAATGAAGGTACTCACAAAAAATTAGCTTGATAGTAATAAAAAAAAATTGTTTTAGGGCTCCCGTACTAGAAAGATGTACAGTACTGTAGGACGTAGGTAATAGCGTAGACCGCGGAGATCTCTGTGTATGTGTGTAAACCATAGTAGCGTACCTTATAGAGATGTGTGTGTGCCTACGTATGTACTACTATAATATTTTAGTTAACAACGGCCATCTCGCGTGATCCAGTATTATTATCCGAGACGTATACAATATTTACGACGGGACATGTAGATCTAATTTACATTAATATGTGATTAACAAAATTCAAATTTTATTCGAAAACTATGACTTGATTCCGTGCCATTTATTTCGAAATTCGCGTAGGCGTTAATGGGAACTCTGATTTATTTGGAAATAATAAACAAATTTTAATGAACAATAACGTACCGTTAATGACGTCTCTTGGCAAGAGTAAGATTGGAATGAAGTTCGCTTTCTAAAATTCAATCAACTACCTCCTGAGAGTAACTACTCTCAGGAGGTAGTTGATTAATTTCAAGTGATTACACTAACTTAAACTTACAAAAAACTGTACAGTTACTTCTGAAATACGTACAAATTGTAGGATTTGCATATATAGGATTACTGCCCGGTTTTTGAGGGCTTTTTTTGTAGGATGTATTCACTAGCTCTTTTGATTGGTTAACGTGAAAAAGTTAAGCAATCATGGACGCATACAGTTAATAATCCGACCAATATCCCACATGTTGCACACGTCACATCAGAAGAAGAAACGTTGTCAAACGTCGAACAAAACTTTTTGTTTACGGTCTATGCTGGTGCTGCCTCTAGCGTGAAAAGTGAAAACATTGCAGTAATATACCCTATTGAAAAACCAAAGTCCTTTCAAAAACCTCAGAAGTGATTATAAAACAGAATACACGTTAAAGCTTCGGCCAAACCTGCGCGACCAAAGCGACTGCGAAGCGGGAGCGTCTACCGCGTGGCGGACGCTACCCATAAAACATATTGCGGTCGCGCAGGTGTGCAAAGCGCCATAAGATTATATGGGTAGCGCGGTAGACGCTCCCGCGCGGTAGACGCTCCCGCTTCGCAGTCGCTTTGGTCGCGCAGGTTTGGCCGAAGGTTTATATCGCTAAATACATGATACATGAATTTGAGTCCATTATAAATCACGCCCGCAAGAGAAAGGTCATTTATCCGCCCAGGCGCAGGCATTGTTGATGGCTTAATTGATATTGTATCAGATGTGAATGAGAGCCTTTTATAGTTGAGTCTTTACTTATACCTTATTTTAAAAAGACACCTTACTATTTTACTCTTATTACTGTACTAAATACGCCCGAAACATCGTTGGGAAGAAATTCGTTTTACGGAAACCGTACATTTTTCGGTGATAAAAAGTATCCCATGTGCTTTCCAGCGGGGCTAAAATGGTCACATAGCAATTCCTCTCAATCAATTCACAAAATGAATTGTCAAAACTGTCAAAGTCACGAATGTCAAATTAGTACGAATTTAGACCAATTGAATTGGTCAAACTCACGAATGTCAAATTAGTACGAATTTAGACCAATTGAATTGGTCTAAATTTTACATTCGTGACCTTGACAGTTTTGACAATTCATTTTGTGAATTGATTGAGAGGAATTGCTATGCGACCATTTTAGCCCCGAAGGGACTCAAACTATCTTCCATCAACGCCTTTCGCGTTTGTCTCTGTCTGTCTGTTACCTATTTACGCTTAAACCGCTAAACGAATTTTGATGAATTTGGTGTGGAGATACTTTGAGTCCCGGGAAAAGATACAAGATACTTTTTGTCCCGGAAAAATTTATGGTTCCCGACAAACCATTTTCTGCGCAACAGAGTTGCGGGTATCGGGTAGTAAGTATAAAATTATTATTATACCGTGTACCAAAATACTAGAAGAAGTGTTTCTACTACTAGTGCTTTAACAGCACACAAATTATTAAGCTATACCTTATTATTGGTATTATTAAGATGCCTGTATTATTTACACCTGGTTTTGCACCTAGGAACAGGTGTTTCGACGCTCTAGGGCCAAGGCTAGGTACATCTACAGACTACAACATTAACTAAGCTTGTTTGTTAACTTTGCGTCTAGCATCCCAATGAGGGTTTTCTCTATGCTGATTATAAATAGAAAAAGTTTGTTTGCATCGATTGGGCTCCGAAATTATGCTGATTTTGATAAAATTTGGAATAGTGATAGAGTAGAGTTAAACAATGGAGAAGGTCATGGCATACTTTAATGGAAAATTTAGGGTTACTATGTCAAACTAAACCGCGCGCCAATTCTAGCGATTAATATTTATATTACTGCACAATTATTGATTGATTATTATTGATTATTTCCTCTTTAAGAAGAAAGACAGCATTTGTCAAAAAGTTTTTACTTGATTCTCGAATTCAAATTAAACTGAACCATTAAACTATATCACGTCATTAGCAGAAAATTTATTAATATCTCCACGAGCAACGATTGTATATGAAAATTCATAAAACATCATAAAATTATGAACACAAGCACGACTTTACGATCGTAAATGCCTCGTAAAAGAGGATTAAGTGTTTTAATTTCTTTTCCAAAGTGACCCAGTGTTAATTTAACTATACATATATAAATAATATTCGGTATACTAATTATATTGTCACTATCTGGCTCCTGCTATATGACATGTTATATTTGTTTATGAAAACGTAAAATACACAAAATTAATGTGTCCCATAAAATTCTGTTTTTGAATTTTATTTGACAGTAGAAATAAATTAAATGTAATTAAAGGTGAATCGTGATGTTCCTTTTATTAGTTTATTTGAAATTGTGATTGTAAAAAATATTTTTAATACGACATATTACTGCAATGTTTTCAGGCTAGATGGCAGCACTATTATAGACAGTAAACAAAAAGTCTTGTTCGATGTTTGACAACGTTTCTGTCAATATTCTGTTATGACGATTTTGGTATGTGCTAGTAACGCCATAAACAAATGTAGAGTTTTTGGTGGCTAAATAGGTACATAAACTCTACATCTACTGGATAGCTTTTTAATTTAGTAGTCATCCAAGTTTTGTTGATTACAGAATCCTAAAACGGAACCCTAACGAGCTGATTTTTAGGGTTCCGTACCTCAAAAGGAAAAAACGGAACCCTTATAGGATCACTTTGTTGTCCGTCTGTCCGTCCGTCTGTCAAGACCCTTTTTCTCAGGAACGCGTGGAGGTATGAAGCTGAAATTTATATCAATTACTCAGGTCTACTGTCCCTTGAAGCTGTGAAAAAATCAAACTTCTAAGCCAACGCAATCAAAAGATACAGCCGTTTATGCCGCAAATTTTCGACACTTGCAAGGGAATCAAAACCTACAGGGTGCTTCCCGTGAACTCAGAATCTTGAAATTTGATACGAAGCAACGTCTTATAGCATAGATAAAGGAAAAATTACGAAAACCATAAATTTTTAGTTACATCACATAATATATTTTTTTTTAATAATTTTAAACTTACTACCCATTTCCTCATAAACGCGTAGAGGTATTAAATTGAAATTCATACCAAATACTCAGGTCTATAATACCTTTAAGCTGTAACAAAATCAAACTTTGTAAACCTTGCAGGTTTGTACGGAACCCTCGGTGCGCGAGTCCGACTCGCACTTGGCCGGTTTTTTTGTATATTGATAGGTTATAGTTATATAATTTAAGAGTAACATTGTCCTACAAATAGAACAATCCATATTTTAGGACCATCAAGTCAAAGTATGAAATCCTTTCTATTTCTGTTAGCTACCACTTTCAAGATTTTTCGCAGATAAAAATGTAGTTCGTTTTATTATAATGAAGCTACTCACAAACAATTAGCTTGATAGTAATCAAAAAAAAAAAAAATGTTCTAGGTCTCCCGTACTATTATTTCTTTCACTAACACAAAGTTTTGACAAGTGATAAATACTTACCAGATGTCATGAAATTGTGATTATTGTCAAGCAATATTTGTGTGAAGTCCTCTAACTTCAAAAACAAAACCATTATATTATGTAGGACAGTACAGACGCAGTAGATCATAATAATATCAAAGCAATATTGTCTTTGCTTAAAAATTTAGAACACATCCTAACATATTATTATAATAACGTATGTATTATATGTGTATTTAATGATTCATCTCACAAACGTTTCCTTTAAACATTAAAATAAAGATTCACGATAGCAATAGCGATATCCGACACGTAATACCGCCCTCGTATATTCCCTTTATCTTGTTCAATACACTTAAATACAAATTAATACAACCGATGGCCCAGCTCTTAATGGCCAGGACTGTTTATTTTACACCTCGGACTGGACGGTTTTATTTTTAATTTACTTTTATTGGACTCGAATGTTTAACGTATAATGCTCTCTAAAGTCTCCGTGTTTTAAATTTTCTACACGGTTTTTAAATTTACATTTAGATTATTTCGCTTGTTATACGTTATTTATCTTTTCTATTGACGTTTACTTTTGAGTTTGAGTTTCTTTTTCAATAATGTCTTATGACTATTGTTATATGTTATTGTTAAATTGTTTTTAATGCGTTTAGCTTTTTCGTTATTTTCTATACTATTTTTAACAGCAATAAAGTGTAGCCCCCTTACTAATAAACGCTGTATAAGCTTTGAATAGTTATACAGTGTTTTGTCTTCTTCAATCCAATTAAAAATGTCACTTGTGTGACAGGAACAAGTCTACGCAGATTTTTCATGTGTTTCTTTTTCTCTTTGTAGAAAGAGACATTTCTAATAATAATAGAGTTTTATCAGGTAAAGATCAGGACACTGACGCTAAAATACGAATATTACGATTCAAACGGATTATCAAATAATTGTAAAGTGTCAAAAAGGCTAAGGTATGCCAATAAAGAGAGGCCTGACACATTACAAAGTAACATTATACCCAAGATAAGTGTAAAATTAATGGACATTTTTAATTAAATCCTACACCTAACATAAAAAATAGTGTGTTCTGACTGTCGATACGTTATTGACATTAATATTCGAAAATATTATCGAAGCGCCTACTCGATAAGCGTGTCGGGCCACACGCAGCACGTCATTACACACCTTCCAGAGGAAAATAAATTAAACTAAACGAGTATCTCTACCCACGATCTTGTTCAGAATCGTCCCTACAACCGCAACGATGTATCCGACTTATACGCTGACCATTGCGTGTTTTATTACAGGGGGTTTATTACATTGAATCCGGAATACGCAATGTTTCATGCAAGAGGGGATGACATGGAATCTATCGTGTCAATAAGAGATTGAACAGCTTTGGTATATCAATATGGAAACTTAAGATACGAAATTAATTACGAAATGAACTTAACTAATTGCAGTATACACTTACAAGAAAAAGTAGATAAAATAAACAAAAGATTAGTGATTCATAGTGAAGTTAACGAGTCGAGTCGAGCATCACTTTTAACGCTTTTTCATTTTAATAACTTGTATATTATGATTTCATGGTGGTCTACGTGTGTAATGTTTGTAAAAGCAATACCTTTAATTATATTATTACAATTTATAAACTGTTTGTCACATGGCTTAGGTAATGTATATTAATTACATAATAACATTTTAAAGTTCAGCTTAGTTTTAGGTTTTATCTTTCAATCTAAAAAACAGATTAATTTAAACGGGCTAAAAACTAAATTCACATTTCATTTGATGTTGTATTTTTTTAAGATTCTAGATCTTTTGATAGTGTAAATATCTTAATTAACATTTAAAATTACAGTAATTAGTTACACATTTTATGTTCGTTACATTCTTAAGTGAAGCCAATTAATGTTATCTTAAAATTACGAAATTAAAATAAATCTATCGCTAATTGTTTAATATTGTAAATTTTAAGTTAACAAGCAAAGATAAATATCTCGTACATATAGGTAAAGAAATTAAAACTTTATAGCCACATTATATACTGTAAATTATTGTTTTCAAAACTTACTTAATATTCCGACTATTTATAAGACTGATTTTAATATTTCTGTGGGCTAAAATGACCTTCTTTTAATGGGATTATCATTAATTAAAAGATACAACATTATTTACAAATGTATGTAGATAGAGATCGGGAATCGAGAATATTCGAAATTTTAATTGTTTAAAAAGACAATATAGGCTGAGGGGACATGGAACATACACTAGGCATAACTTTCTAGATCTCTAACTTGTTTAAAATATATATTTTTTTATTCCATAGAAAATGGTGAGTTGTTACTTCTTATTAATAAACTTTTCGCAAAGTTTTTCAGGCAGATTTTCATGTATCTCGTGAAAATCGCTAAAAAAACTTACATCTAAGTATTTAAGTTTTATCGCGTCTCATGAAAGGACTGTCTTTTCAATTTTCATGAGTAAGTATCCATTTCATACACTCGAGTGTCCCCATAATAATTTCATCAAAATCTTTTGAACGATTTGAGGAGATACATTGACAGACACACTTTCGAAATATAATATTATTATACAAAAAAGAAAACCTCATATTTCAAAGAAGCTTACTCTTATTATGTTTCATTTTACTCCAAACGAATTTATTGTTTTAATCCTATTCATTATGGGCATAATATATTATGTATCTATATCACATTATGATGCAAAGTATATAATTTATATCATATTGCCCACGTTTATATGTCAACATACTAGTTCTTGGTAGTTTTCTGATATAGATGTGCTTGTCTCTTGCGATATCCTATTAATAAAAAACTAATAAATCACATTTTGATAAGAGAAAACGAAATAATCATAAGGATTAGATACGATACGAGCCCCATTTCAAATGCCTACATCACCAAAGAATATCAAATATTCTTTTATAAGAGGCTTGACAAATTTGCGGGTGACGCTTTGATAATTTGGCTGCAGCGATATCGATTTTTCTCAACAATGACTAAAGCTAAGAAATTAAAGTTCATTGTCAGTATTCATCATGTCTTTATCTTTGAATTACCCATAGCATAACACGATTGGTCAACTTCTATAACACAGAATAATTGATCAAAAAGACCTGTATAAAAACAGGGATTCTAATTTTGCCAACAGAGGAGAGTGATTTAAGCTTCCAAAATTTGTACATAGTAATCTAGCATACACTATAATTTGCCCATGCTGACGATAAAATGGTTTTTGTCGCGTTATTTAAAAACCATAAATATATTTCATATAAGCTATGGGCTAGGTATGCCCTAGATATTTCCTTGGTATGCCCTAGGTATGCCCTAGGTCTACCGATAGGTCGCCAGTTAGCTAATCTAGGCACTCATAAACCTGATGAGTGTCACAGCATACTAATGTCATAATTAAAATTACGATTCTCATTAGTAGTTCCAAATTGTATGGTTCTGAGAAGCACCGTTGCAGTGACACATTCAACAACTTTAGAATAATTAATGAGTATATTTCTGCCGAAATCGGTCCACTAATTGTTAATACAGTCGTGTTGCAAAGGACGTTACCCTGAAATCGGCTAGTTTTATGGTAATTTTAAGGCACGTTGAACATGTAAATTATTCCAACCCATCAATTTAGCAAACATAAAAAAGTTATCAAATAAAAAAAATCCGATGCCAGATTTTGGCGAATAAAATCATATAACTGACAAATATACCATATTATTAATATTTTAACTTCATATACCTTAATATTATATTTTATATAAAATATTTAAAATATGTAAGTATTATGTATTATCTTCACCAATGGCTAATAGAAAATGTTTAGCGAATAATATTGGATCTTAATATAATATTATGATATAATTATAATATTATGTTATTATAATTTGATGGATTTGATGGCGCATAACCGTATAGCACCGACGAATGTCGATGCTGTAAGGTTGTGATGCGCTTATGATTCGCTTTACTCTTTTACTCAGAAAAGATGATAAGTACTAAGGAAAAATTATAACTGTATAGACAATGTTGAGTTGTCCAGGTGTCAAAAATAGCCCAAAAATGTAAAAACCATCAAAAACCTGGAAAACTCAACATTGTCTACAGTTATAATTTTTTCTTAGTATCATCATAGAGAAAAATATATTTTCCTTAGTCTATGGTATCATCTTTCCTTAGTCATTTTCTACATAACATACACAATATAACATTTTAATATTTTTTTTACTTGTTGGTCTGCACTATTTATAATTAAGTGGAATTTGTATTAATTTATGTATGACCGGTCTGTTATAGTTTTGTTTTAGAAATTCGTGATCTATATTTAACTACGATTTAGACGACCTCTGTGGCTCAATTGGTTGAGTGTGTGGCAGCTCAAGCCGGGGGTCGCGGGTTCGAATCCCGCCGACGGAACAAAAAAGTTTTCAATGTTCCCGGGTCTGGATGTGTATTAAATATGTGTATGATATAATAAAAATCTTAAATATATGTATAGTATAAAAGTATTAAATATATTTCCGTTGTCTGGTACCTGTAACACAAGTCCTTCAGGTACTTAGCACGGGGCCAGACTGACGTGGTGTGAAGCGTCCATAGATATTATTATTATTATTATTATTAACTTTTTATATTCAAAATAGAGTTGTTTTAATTTCGCTATAAACATGATTTTGCCGCCATATATTTTAAAGGCCACACACAGCTCCAAATATTTCTAATTTTACTATAAAATTATTTTCTTTTCATTCGCGTAAGCGAATATAGGCTAAAATTTGCTTTACGCAGTGCTTTTTTCTACACCCTAAGAGTCTTGTTCGTTTGCTTATATCTATATAGCCTTTAGTGAATAGCGATCTCTATTTCCTTTTCTTGGGCATTGTATTTTCAGTATAATATAATGTGGGATCAGTATTCAGTAATTATTTATTAAGTACCCATTTCATACCTTTTTTCATTTTTCTTTTTTTTACATTGGTCTGCTTGGTCATACCTGGAACAATTTGAGTATCAGGTGTCATTATGAAATAAATTTTGCTGAATTTGCTAGGAGGTATCACCAATGAAAAATGTGGTAAGCTTGTGGTTACATGTCGCAATGTGTGGCAGTATTGTTGGTAACAAGTAGTTTACAACAACTGCCCTAATTATAAACCCCATAAACGGTAACCGGCCCAACCTGCGAATATCTAACCTCTAACGTCACACATACGTGTTTACCGCTAACAAACACACATTAATATGTGCGGTGGCGCGTATGTGCGGAGCTCCTACGAAGATGGCCATTGTCTTTTTAAAACGTGACTCCATATGTTAATTGGGCGATTAAACGCGAATGCGGGTCATTTCGACCATTACAAGAGGAGCCCTTTTGAATATGTATAATAAAATTATTAGATAAACTGTGTACTCAATTTGTATGGCCCATAATGAGGTTATGCGCTTTCTTGTCACATCGCGCTTTGAATGCGCGGGCGCAAGCAGGATGTGCGAAATGGTATTTATTGACGACTAACTGTTTGATGCCGATATAGAATATCGTAGCCTGATTAAGGTAATTGATGACTAAGCATGAAAGCATGTAAGAATTTCTTTGAGTTATTAGAAAGCTGAGTATTATTTCGTTACAAGTGAAATGAACATAATATTAAGTTGATTTGATCTTGTGGCATGTCGTCTAGATTTTATATTTTATCATACGTAATATTTCAAAGTGTTTATAATTGATACCATGTCAATGTCCATTTAAAAGTCTAATTAAATAATAATAATAAATTTAAATATGAAAATAAATCTGTGTTGTGTATTTTAAACGTAAAGTTAAATATAAACGGACATCCTAAAATCGAATACACATATTACTGTTTATTATTGCTTGTTTAATATAAATAAATTAACATAAACTGTAATGCATATAAAATTTTAAATAATTTTTCTCATGAGAGCTTTGCTGGTGCATTGCCAAGTTTGTATTTACGAAGGCAACAGTGTTGCTCTGTGCACTGAAGAATAATTATAATCTAACGTCAGTTTCCTTGCTTCAAACCATTAAAAATCTTTTCGAAAATAAAGTACAGACCTAATACAACAGATAGTTTAAATCCTAGAGAATCCAGTGAAAAGAAATCTTATTAAAAACTGTTAATAAACACTAAAAATATAATATTATATTATAATGTTTGTTAAAGCTCTATAAAATCAAAACTTTCCAAACATTACTCGATTTGACCCTGAACTTTGAGACTTATAACAAATAAATATATTTAAATATTAATGACAAGAACTGTAACGAATAATTCTAGATATGCTCAAAAAGGAAATCCATAAATTACCCTACGAAATAAATACAATAAATTTATCTTAAGAACCGACAGTATTCTAATTTTTGCATATCTAATTAACCTTTAAAAAGTCTCAAATCAACCATTTTATGTTTTGTTCTACAAAATAATAAATAGGTACATTTCGAGATAGTTTGTTTTTATTTTCCTAATCAGGAAATAAATGATGAGAATATTCTTAATTTTGGTATTTATAATAATAAACTAGATTTTGCCCACGATATCGTTCTTCAAAATTCCTTTATAGTGGAAAAAACCGAAAAAAATTTCCGCGATTAAAACTATATTTTTCTTTCCCGATACTAAAAGTATTTTTTACAAAAAAAAAAAAAAATTAGCTTATGCGTGATGAGGAAACTGACATACAGTTTACACTTTGCAAATTTTTAAAATTATTTATGCATATTTACTTTTACATGTTCTTAATTTTAATTTTAATTTTTGACATGTTTTATGAATGTTTTAAATAAATAATAATTAATAATCTAAGGATATAATATGGCATGGTGCAGGCTTGGGAAGTAATAAAAAAAACAGGCAAGTGCGAGTTGGACTCGCGCACGAAGGGTTCCGTACCATTATAGAGCAAAAATGGGTAAAATATGTGTTTTTTTTTTTGTATGGGAGCCTCCCTAATTTATTTATTTTATTTCAATATTATTATTAATTATTAAATTATAAATACAACTGAGTATTTTGTGAACATTTCAAGTGCCCACCTATTGCCATTATTGATATCGAGCAAAAAATAGCAAAAAATCACGTTTGTTGTATGGGAGCCCTCTTAAATATTAATTTTATTTCGTTTTTAGTATTTGTTGTTATAGCGGCAATAGATATACACAATCTGTGAAAATTTCAGAAATCTAACTATAGCCGTTCTTGAGATACAGCCTGGAGACAGACAGATGGACAGACAGACAGACGGTCAGATAGACGGACAGACAGACATCGAAGTCTTAGTAATAGGGTCCCGTTTCTACCCTTTAGGTACGGAACCCTAAAAAGATGTGCTGTTCAAAAATAATGTTTATTGACTATCCTTCCAACTACATACTTATGCTAACTTATCATTATGTTAATAAAAACATAATGACAATCAGGTTCCATATTTAAAGTATAGTGTTTATCATACAAATAAATTATCAGTATACTAGTATATCCCACAACCTGAACATTTTGTGGTACACTTTACGGAAAAACTATCACGCCTATTGATTTATGCTTTATCATAGTAATTTTTATTTATTATGTAGATGTGTTATATCATCAGTCGGTCAAGGTGTGACGTCGCGAGCCCTCACAAAGCTCGGCTTTTAGCTAGTTAATATACTATGTAAGTGATTAGATGGCTTAAGACATAAGAGGAAGTTTAACTTCCTCTTAAGTCTCTTAGAATAATGCCCTCTCTCTGAGAATTTAGACAGAGAAGTTAATTCTCAATAGCGCTTATGACAAGCTAATGTCAAACAAGTTTACCAATCAACGACGTCAAAACTCTCAAAAACCTGGAAGTTATGCAGTTTGAGCTGAAAAACGTCGTATTTGTAACTTAAATTTTATCAATTCATAACGTCGATTCATTTTATTGCAGTCATAAAAATACAACAATTTAAAATACATAAAATATAGGCACTTTGTAAAGCTTTGTTTGTTAAGTGCGTAAGGTCATTCCCCTTTAGAAAGGTAGATTTTAACAGATTATCTTTTATCACTACCTGATACATGTGACTTTTCTCGCTCAAATGTCGCTTAGTGTAAATAAGCTATAACTTACTATCACAATTTTTTAATGTGAGTCAAATATAAGTATTTTTTTTTTTAGTATATATATTTTCATAAGTTAATCTACTATGAGCTGTATTGTCATGTATTTAATGATTGTGCATAATATTTTCTATGAAAAATTTTGAGCATATTTTATTTACTTGCTCTGCGTTATTTACAATCGAATTAAACAAAGCAATAACCCTTCTTAGAACGAGCGTGACATACAAAAATCGCACGCCGAATTCTAAATTAGAATTCCAACGTTCGAATTTCGTAAATGTGAAAAAAAACAATGACATACAGTGTGTATAATGAGTGATTCGAGCCATCTGTCAATGTGAACGCGGCATATTTTATAATTACACAGTGGCATACGTGGAATAGCAATCGTTGAGCCGTCACCGTGCGCACCGAATGCGAATTGATGTGGTGAAACACGATCAAGATTGGCTCGTCGTTCTACAATTACTGTTTTTTCAATGACCGCATATTTTTATAGTCTCCGGGGTAAATTGGCATATTTTATTTTTTTAAATTTTATGAAAATTTTCTAGCTATTAATTATGAGCATATTGCACAAAAAAAGTTTTATTATTTTAATATTATAATATTCATTCAATTATTCTTGAGGTAAAAAATAGACCGTACTTATTAGGTACTACGTAAACCAATTTTTTTTTTTATGAAATAAGGGGGCAAACGAGCAAACGGGTCACCTGATGGAAAGCAACTTCCGTCGCCCATGGACACTCGCAGCATCAGAAGAGCTGCAGGTGCGTTGCCGGCCTTTTAAGAGGGAATAGGGTAATAGGGGAGGGTAGGGATGGGAAGAGAAGGGAATAGGAGAGGGAAAGGAAGGGAATAGGGTAGGGGATTGGGCCTCCGGTAAACTCACTCACTCGGCGAAACGCAGCGCAAGCGCTGTTTCACGCCGGTTTTCTGTGAGAACGTGGTATTTATCCGGTCGAGCCTGCCCATTCGTGCCGAAGCATGGCTCTCCCACGTATATATTTTGTACTTAATGTGAGAAAGGTAAATAAATAAAAACGTTATATTATAAATCATCGTTTTAAGTTTAATCTAACAAGATTTTATAAACCTGAACAATAAGACTTAAAAAGACATTAATAAAATATTATAAAAACATGCTCGCGATTCTTAATTTTTATTGATGTAGTTTTATTTCAACATTTCATTTTAATACTTGTATAATAAATAATATTGATGACTACATTAAAAATATTTTAATACAATATTATGTTTAAACTAATATACTGATGTGATCTTTGTTTCTTGTAGACCTATAATTAATATGTGCCAGAGCATATCCTGTCAAAAATATGCATTCTGACGAATGTTCGCCCCACTATTTGTACGTGTGCATGGGACATTAACACGGATCCGCTTTTGGCACCGAACACCTTCTGTGTACCGCTAACACATGTATTAACTTTACACGAGCAGAATATTGATTATGGCATTAGTAGTGTTAGATTTTAAATATTTTTTTTAAGGAAAATCTTAGTTTTATTTTGTAACTGATTTGGTTTTTTTTTTCTAGTTGCGCCTTAAAAAAGTGTAAAAAAAAATATGTTGGAAAGTCTAGATTTAATTAAATTAGAGGCGAAGTGTAGAGTCGAGTCTTCTTACTTCACGCACTCAGGCAATTTTTGCAACACTCAAAACCAAACATTTTTCAGAAAAATAAAACATAATCATATTACATAATATAGTAAAGAAATAAAAAGTTATTAAACAAAATATAAAATTGAAATCTTTTAATAACACTATTAATATACTAAATAAGACATTACACAATAAAAGACCCTGTACCAAAATAGACCTGTAAATGTAAAATAAACAAACATACATAACATATTTATACATATTTATGAGATAAATGAACATAATCGTCACAGGTGGTAAATTTTATGTGACACGGCCAATAATGATAAGATTTAGATAAGCGACCGCTGAGGGAATTAAATAATTATATTTTTAAGTTTAATTTAGAAATTAATATGCAAAATGGCGATGATTTGCAATAAATTAAAAGTGTATTTTAGATTATAGTATCTATAGCTAGATTTTGCCCGTAGCTTAGTTGCGACGACATATTTTGTTTACTGCGCGAGAACAGCTCTATTTTCCGGGATAAAACTATCCGATGTCTTTATCCGGGATTTAAAGTATCTCCTTAAGAAAAATATATCAATATAATCAGCGGTTTACGCGTAAAGAGGTAACAAACAGACGGACAGTTGGAAAGACACACTTTTACGTTTATAATATTAATATGGATATAATATTAGTATGGATATAATATTAGTATGGATTAACACAAAATTATTATAATAATACGCACAACAATATAAAGTAGATATGTTACAATTTTGGTTGTAATAAAAAATTAATTGCGTTGAATATTTTTCGACAAATATGAATATAACGAGTTGCGGCATCTTTAGAGGCGGAATTGTCTAAGATATCATCTCATACGTGAGTGTGGTCACTAACTACATTTTACATCTATGAGTATACTTTTAAGTCATTTCGTAAGATTTTCTCATAATGATTGCTCCAAAAACGAGCAAGACAACCTTTGTTTCACCGCTGAATTTTATCACGTTATTACCTAAATGTTTGTGTTTGTTTGTTTCATCTAATTGTTTTCATATAAATAATTTGTTTTTACTGAGCTTAATACATCAGAAGGTGACTCCCTGATTGATCCTCAGATTTTACGTATTTACTATTTACCCCTTTTAACCCCCTAAAAATTCCTACTAATTTTTTTGCAAAAAATTCCCATCTAATATTTCGTTAGAGTTGCATTTTTTGCTTCTTGTAAATGTAAAATATGAAAAGCAAAAATTGAGAATTTGTACCCAATAAATACTTAATCGAAATTTTATTGAAGCAGTATATTAAAAATTTTACATCATAAACAATAAAACAGTGTTAATTTTAGTGCCGGTCTTAAAAAACAAAGCTTATTGTAGCCGTAAATGTGAACTAGAATTTGGAGAAAGCCACCACATTTTTACCTTTTTCGGAATCTTGGTTAATAAAAAAGGATACCATCAAAAATGCTGTTTTACATCCTAGACTATTTTGGCTTTAAACAATCAAATTTTTGAATAATTTTATAACTCGTATGCTTGATATAGCTTTTTGATCTATTTTAAAGTTGTTCAATATGTTTAACCTAACTACTGTATTCGTGAATTTGAAGGTTTTCCTCAAAAACTGAACCACCGAACTTCGATTCCTAGAAACGAAAATTTAGTTTATTGGCAAGCGAAAGGTACCGGACAATGGAATATTGCCAAAAGCGTCCCTTAAGGGGGTAAATCGATAGAACAAATCCGTATATAGACAGACACGTGTTTTATCACATTCGTTAGTGAGTTATCAATTATTCATAGCTGTGTATTATGCGAGCCACCGACCGTTACTTGGAAGGCTCACTTCGTTCATTAGTAGTTTCGCCGCGGATGGCTTTGGCAAAACCGCTGCGCTACATAGCGCTGACAATAGATACAGAAGTTTCTAGAAAAGATACCACTAGATTCTTTGATCTCTATTCACTTGTTATTATGACGGCAACCAACTTCTGCGTTGTATTTTTTTTTTCATCTGACGATTATGCTAAACATTTTTACAGGAATTCCTTTTTTACTGTTTAATATGATTTTGTAAATAAACTCGTATATGACTCCTTAATTAGGATAGAAGTTATACATGTGCTGCGTCATCATTATAAGGAATCACATAATATATTGCTACTTTTTATTTAAGTTGTGGTTCTAATTATAACTAGTCAATATTTGAGTAGGTACTATTTTTTCTAGGCCATAATGGGTGCTACAAATCTAAGTTAGATACCTGTTTCCCATTAATAATTGTTGTGGTGTATATCGGTAGTTGATTTGAGTCATTTCCATGTTCTCTATATCAATGTCGGCATTTTGTACGCGATTTATATAGTGTACGGTATTACTGAGTAATCCGCAAGCTATCGATGTGGGTGTCCTTATTCCTTAATATAATTTATAATATTAATACTAAATATTATAATTTTGAATTCGCTGTACTGATTTTGCTGAAATTTGGTACGGAGATACTTTAAGTCGAGAAAGGAAATAGGATACTTGAACGTGGGAGAGACATGCTTCGGCACGAATGGGCCGGCTCGACCGGAGAAATACCACGGGGTTACAGAAAACCGGCGTGAAACAGCGCTTGCGCTGTGTTTCGCCGAGTGAGTGAGTTTACCGGAGGCCCAATCCCCTACCCTTTTCCCTTCCCTACCCTCCCCTATTTCCTTCCCTACCTTCCCCTATTCCCTTCCCTACCCTCCCCTATTACCCTCTTCCCTCTTAAAAGGCCGGCAACGCACCTGCAGCTCTTCTGATGCTGCGAGTGTCCATGAAGTTGCTTTCCATCAGAATGTCATCAGAATTTCAAAGTATGGATGGTAATGCCAGGGATGCTAATGACTTGATGAGGTATGATTAATTATTATTTGAAAAAGAAAACCCCTGCTGTGATAGTCTGCTATATACTCTACCTTGCGAATCCGTCCTATGAAGAAGAATATGCCACTCTGTTCAGTTGCGATTTTCCTCCTCACGTTAATCGCGAAATCCACATGCTGAGTTTCCACTATTAGTTTAATTCCCCTAATCGTGTTGTCTAACATCTGTCTAATCGCAGATCCATAATACATCAACAACGTATAATTCGTCGGGAGTTCCTCGCGAGTTTTCGTTCGAAAATGCATTTTCCATGTTCATGTAAAGCACTATTAAGTTAATTATAGGATTACGTCGGGCTGCATTTTAAGTGGTATTTTGGTAATATTATAGTCAGATGGCACGCTCGATAACTACACCGAGCTGTGCTGTGTAGAGGCGGCATTTTGGTACTTTTTTTTGAGAACCTATGCTATTCCACTGCTGTGCAAAGACCTCCTCCAAAGTCTTCCATCCACTTCTCCCGATCTGACGCAACGGTTAATCAATATTATTTTTTTAAAATGTTCCATAAAGAAATAATACGTTAATTTAATATGTTTATATGTAAAATTAAAAAAAAAATTAAGTCACAGGCAAAATTTCAGTAGATTACTCGTCGACGCCCTCTGCTCGGGCCCAAGGTCGGAGCAGTCGAGGGCGCTACTAGCACATGTTGGTAGGTCATATAATATTGGTAGATAGTTGCCATAGGCCGAACAAAACTTTTTGTTTACTGTCTGTGCTGGTGCAGCCTTCTACGGTCTAGCGTGAAAACATTGCAGTAATATATCCTATAGTCATGAAACTGTGATGGTTTTATGACTCTTACAAGCATTTCAGTCGCTGAAACTTCTTTAAATTAGTCAGATCTACACATTTAGAAACCCTGGTAGTTCTAATACTCAGAACCTCATTACGCATTCGGGTCGCGAACCTCGAAATAAACGAATATAATAATTATGACCCGAATGGGTAGTGTTGTGTCGACACGTC
The DNA here is from genome assembly GCA_905187585.1 of Cyaniris semiargus. Lineage (NCBI taxonomy): Eukaryota > Metazoa > Arthropoda > Insecta > Lepidoptera > Lycaenidae > Cyaniris > Cyaniris semiargus. The sequence goes on along the minus strand of LR994560.1, from coordinate 9,719,556 downwards.
CTTAATGCTAAGGCACCGACATACCATGTTTTGCATGTACAATTATACAATCCTGCTCTGTCTTTGAATTTTGAAGTGTGAATTATACTGCCGAGGCTTGTTTAGTATAATAAAGTTTAAGTTATAATTTTAAGTGTTTTTTAAGTGTTTTTATTATAGGATAAGACTTGTTCTTCTAGGCTGAAGACTGGTCCGGATATAAAGAAATTCGCCCATTATATAGCCCTAAAAATATTGTTACAGATTTTGGTGCGCGAGTGTGGGAGATGATTTTTTTTTTCGATTTTAAAGCTCAGCTATCATAAAATTAAGGTACAGAATCAATGTTTTGTTCGGTTGAGAATTGAGATGTATTGTTTTATGAAATGCTATTATAAAAACATCTCCAATTCAGGCGCGGACGCATTCTGAAATTTTGGGATGGTCATTGGTCACGTAATTTTGGTGGTCAATTTTTTTAGATGCAAGACTGTCTTTACTGTCTATGCTGGTGCTGCCTCTAGCGTGAAAACATTGCAGTAATATACATATCCTATTACTCATTTTACTCAAACTCAAAACACAATCATCATTAGCACGATACGCAGTGAAATAGCGAGGCTTAAATATCGGCCGATTAAGTGTAATCGTCCGCAATTAGGACCGTGCATCTTGCAGTAATATCTAATTACGAGTTCAAGCGATAATTGTCCGGGTCGACTTCGTGGCCGGTCGTGATCCGTCGGCTCTGACGGAGATTACATGGTGTGTATCAGAGAAGTTAGTTCATAGGCAGATGGTGTACCGACGTAATTTGGTTTTTGGCGTTATGTCAAACACAGCCGACAGATCAAGACAGACATAGAATTGACATAACCCAACGAAATAACGTAAGACTGGCTACGAATCAATTACTTTGATGGTGTAACCTCCTTAACTGTTTAAGAGTCAAAACCACTTTTGACGGAATCACTTAGCTAAAAGTACTTTTAACCAGCTCCATTGGACAAAAGTACATTTAACTGTTATTTTAGTCAAAGTATTATTGACTAAACTTAAAGCATACGGTCAAAAGTACTTTTGACTGATTTTGCTAGTCAATAGTACTTTTGACTGGTTATGAGTTTTGACTGCAACATATACAAGAATTAGCGAAATACACTTGTAAAGTCAATTCACATTAGTTATTTATTTTAACGTGTTATTGTAAAATCGTCAGGTACCAGGCATTTGTAGCAATTGCAGAAGGCTTAACATGACTTAGATTAAAATATGCTTCTGATATAAATCCCCAAACATAAGTCTTATTACACCATTAAAACTCACGTAAAAAAGCCAAAATTTGTTTCGCAAACAAATTTTTCCTCATAAATTTGTATGCCGGTCAGCTCAAGAAATTTTTCCCCGCTATTAAAATGGTGAGTCATTTAAATGGCCTTTATTTGGCCGTAAAAGTCTGTTCCTATTTGCGCGGACGCCGCTCGCAAGCAAATTGTTGCTGTGCTTAATAATGATAACTATCGGGACAGATTTAACATTTTTATCGCGTACGGAAGTTTCGAGAATCCTCGTTACGACGTTTTCTCGAAACACCTGTTTGGTTTCTATCGTAATTCGACGTAATTGAATCATATTTTAAACTAGTTGACCCCCACGTCCGAGTGAACCCCTTTTTTAGGGTTCCGTAGTCAACATGGAACCCTTATAGTTTCGGTCTGTCCGTCTGTCTGTCTGTCTGTCCGTCTGTCTGTCCGCGGTTTTACTCAGAGACTATAAGACCTACAAAGCTGTAATTCGGCATGAATGCACATATTAATGATGCCGACAAAGTGGTATATAAAATCTTAAAGATTTTTTTTTATGGTACCTCCCCTACACATCAAGCGGGGATGATTTTTATCGCGTCCACCCCATTGTGTGGGGTATCGTTGGATAGGTTTTTTTAAAAATATTACGAGTATTATTAGATAATTTTCCGATTTAGGGATCCATTTGTGAAATATGAAGTTTCAAAGCTGAAAAAATCGTTAGAGTCCAGTGTTCCCCCCTTCTACCAGCTAAACGGTTGCTTCAGGAAATGTGAAAAAATTAACGGGAGTAGGAAATATGCTGAATTTAAAAGGAAAATTATCACGGCTAAAAATACTTCACAAGTTATTGAGTAATAGTCGATCAACTAAAATAAATTATTCGGCGAAGTATAAAGAAACTTTTCGTTGAAATTCCTTTGAACGTTATAACTGAGATGATGTTGTTACGTGTAAAACACGTTATAAATGTACATTCATTGACCATACAAAAATTAGTACTTATATGTCCTTCCGGTTTATTCCCTGTATTTATTAAAAAAAAAACGGCAATTCTAATAGGGTATACCTATTACTGGATTGTTTTCACACTAAGGCAGCACCAGCAAAGCAAGTAAACAAAAAGTTTTGCTCGCCGTTTCTTTTGTCAATATTCTGATATGACGTGTGCAACATGTCAGATTTTGTTCGGATTATGTACGAAAGTTTCATTAATTAATATTAAATATTAATTAATATAATAAAATTTTTATAAATTATAATATAAATAAATAAATTAATAAAATAATATTTTTGAACAGCAATTACGATCTGTAAGGTGGGATTTCACCAGGCACACTCAAAACTTCGTTTTATAAAACTTAGTTCGCATTGAACGTTTCACAAACTTCTTTTGATCGCGATTATTAAATCTAAGTTTACGTGACGTCACTCACGTCACGCGACAATTTTACATGTTTTCATCATTTTAAAGCCTTTTTACGTTAATTTAACTACAAAATAAGAGAAACAATATTGTAAACTAACCAAACGCATGTGTCAAAACTGTCATCTTGACATTTCTTTTGTCTATGTTTTTCGTTCCGCCATGACAGGGCTTGAACGGGTTTTATGACGGTAAGCTTCGGACTTTGGGCGTTCATAAGATAAAACTCGGATTTGCTGTGAACGCGTTCAGTTTATGTTGGTGAAATGCAATTCGATGTTATAATCGCATTTATACGTTTTGAACCGGTTCAGTGTGCATTGAACGCGTTCCATTTCTTTGGTAAAATCGCCCCTAAGTCTTCAAGATAAGAGCGTTAAGGGCCCGCAACGCACTTACAGGTGAGGTTTTGCTCGTTTCCCCGCTAATTTAATAAAGAAAACACCAGGAACATAACAATAATTTAACTTTAATTACACATTATACAAATTACTATCAACACTTGTTCTTAATTGTTATTAACAATTATCCGCTACATGCGTTTATAATCCTAACAAAAAAGTGGGTGGGACAAAGAAAAAACAGACAATTAGTTCAGCTAGAATTAAAGTTCGATAGAATTAAAACCTCGCACGGCGGGTAAATGTGAATAATTACGTATTTAATACAGCCTTTGTTCGAGGGAACGGACGGGAAAATTCTAGTAATTCAATTGTTCGAGACTGTTTAATTTGACTGCACGCTTTCTAATACTTTTCGTCTATATATTGTTCTGCACATTTTTCTAAAATACGGTAAACGGTTCTCTACTTTTCAGACCGAAAATTGTTATACTGTATGAATAACGCATTTTTTCCAATGATATTACTACACACTACACATTTATAGCAAATAAATGTTTAGTATGTAGTAATATCATAAATAGTAATGATTATTATTAAAATATAACTTTGTTTTATATCAATAAATTCGTTTCCCTATCTCTTTACTTTGGATACTGCGACAGAACTTAAAACTTTTGAATCTCAAATTCCATTTTTAATACTTTACAGTGTCCAAAATCTTGATCTTCACCTGAAAATTTGGATTTCTAATTAGAAATCTGCTAAAGATTTTTGGCAGCGTAATAAATCAAAATTATTAAGAGGGGCTTAATCCTGGCCAGGAAATTAAACAAGGTATTACCATAATTGATAGGGTTCCACTCAATCGACTTACAACAGCTTTCAAGAAACTTTGGGACTCCCTTGGACTTAATGAGCTTTTCTGATTGAAAGATAAAAATTATCATCTAGGAAGTTACAGAATAAATATTTTCAGTGTTAACTGTTGGGTTCGGAACGAAGTACAACGCGACGACGTGATACATTTTTTTTTAGAAAACAATTTTCAAATGAATTTAATTAGGGTTCCGTAGCCAAATGGCAAAAAACGGAACCCTTATAGATTCGTCATGTCTGTCGGATTGTCTGTCCGTCCGTATGTCACAGCCACTTTTCTCCGAAACTATAAGAGCTATACAATTGACACTTGGTACCTAAGTAGCTGGTGTAGTCTGTGAACCGCATTAAGATTTTGATACAATAATGGAAAAATTATTAAAAATTTTAGGGATCCCCATAGGTACAACTGAACCAAAAAAAAATTTTTTTCATCTAACCTATGCGTGTGGGGTATCTATGGATAGGTCTTCAAAAACTAATATCATTTTTTTCTGACCTGAATAGTTTGCGAGGGAGACTCTTCCAAAGTGGTAAAATGTGTATCCCCCCCCCCCCCCTCTAACTTCTAAATTAGGGACATGACAAGTCTAAAAAAAATATAATATGATGTACTTTACTATAAAAACTATCAACGAAAATTGGTTTGAACGAAATCTAGCATGTAGTTTTTTTTATACGTCATAAATGGTAAACATAATTTAACTTTCATTAAATCAACTGAGATATAAAAATAAATCAAAAACCTTTTAATTTCATAAAAATAAACCTTATTGCTGCTGCCCCTTCATGGGCGTGTCCAACTCGCACTTGGCCGGTTTTTTTAAGCGGCACGGGCGCGGCGCCTCGCTATTTGACATTTCAAATCGCTTGAAAATCGTGTGTTGGTTTTATGAATCACCAAGTTCGTCTCGTTGAGTGTGAGCTGGCCTTTAGTTTTAGGGATATGCTTAAATGTATTTTATCATAGAAATGAAATATTGAACATTATTCAATCCTTATTTCATATACACCTACATCTCTAAAGATACAAAATATACAGGGTGTAACAAAAATAAGTGATAATACTTTGGGGTGTGTACGTGTTCCTTGTAGAGAGTACACTGTGAAAGTAGCAGCGCTGAAAGACGAATTTTGTTTTCACTTTTGTATGGGGAAACTCGTGACGCTCGGGCCCTTGCCCATACAAAAGTGAAAAAAAAAATTCGTCTTTCAGCGCTGCTACTTTCACAGTGAAGTCTCTGCAAGGAACACGTACACACCCTAAAGTATTATCACTTATTTTTGTTACACACTGTAGATCCGTATAGTTTCTTCATTCTTGACGGTAAAATAAACTCTTATAATCGTAATAGTACATTAATTACGAAGCCATATACACACACTTGGCCCCAAATTACATTTTAATTTTGTCCAGAACAAACAATTTCTTGTTCTCATAATCGAGCAATCATTATAAATTCATTACCAATGATTAATAACTAGCTAACACAGATAAGTATCGACACACGTAAGCAAAAAACACCTAACCCTACCTATTCTTTGTGCCTTGTTTGAATTAATCAAATCACTCTTGATTCTTATCTGATCTTTGAAATTAGAGCAGGAGGGACTATCTATTGTCTTCTCGCGCCCACGGAGGTTTTTATGTGGTATATTGATAGTTAAAACACAATATGTATACCATACAGTAAGGTAACTTAGTCGTGAAACTAAATTCGCTCAACTTAAATTCGAAAGTGTGTCCATATTTCTATCAGTTTGTTATTTGCATTCGATCAACTTAAATCTGAAGGTGTGTCTATATTTAATTTTATATTACCTCATCTGTTACGTCTTTATGCTTAAATACTGAAATGACAATGATGAAATTAAGTTTTCTCACCTCCGGGCGGAAAATGTCAACTTTCTTCCCGCTGCGCTTACCGATATTGCCGTTTTCCGCCTCAGTCGATGAAAAAAATAGTATACCCACCATGGGCTGTAAGTAAGAAAGCCTTCGCCTCGGCCAACAATTACAATATGTGATCTGAGACATTTCTTATTTTCCTGCCATAGGTACGTAATGTACTATTGCATCGAGCGTCTGCAGTCTCGCCACAAAATTAACTTTAGTTCCTTTGTGGTGAGAGTACCGACGAATGTTCTTTCGACCTTTGAGGCGCCGGAGTTCTGGCCGATGGATGTGGTCTACCGGAGGTTCCGGGGGAGACTCCGGAACGAAGCGCGTCACGTAGCCGTCAACACGTGACAAAGTGTAGTTTTTAAGTATATAATAATAATATGTATGTTAGTCCTTAAGGTATTTATTATAATATGAATATGTATGTTAGTCTGTAAGGTATTTGTATTATGGGCCTAGATGCCTGAAATAAATGGTAAAATAAAATAAAAATAAATAAATAAATAATTTGAGCCCCGGCCCCCGGGTACGGACATAAGTTAAGTTAATTCCGGAAAATGCACGATTATTGTGCGATAAATGAATTTGGATGCAACGAAGTAACTGGTAACAACTATAGTAACTATTACATTACACAAATTTTGCACTTGCGACGTGATATTGCATATTATAGAGTAAGAGCCTGCGATGGCCAGACCTTCTTCCGTTTCGTGAAGCTGAAACAGGTAACTGTTTGTGGCCTTTATAGATAAGAACGACCAGCAACTATGGAGTTTCGGTCGCAGTTACTTTAGGAGGTATCCAGTTCTGAAGGTCTACCTGACCTTCCAGAAAGAGTGAAGCTCAATTTTATAGCTTATATTCTTCGCGGTAAGTGGAGAAATCTCGTCTTCCAGTGCCGGACATTTTTGACAGCTGCCAGACACCCTTAAACATTCTTAAAGTATTAAACTTTGAGGGTGTCTAGCAGTGGGAAGCAACTGTCAAAAATGTCCGGCAATGAAAGACGAGATGCCTCCACATACCGCGAAGAATATAAGCTATGAAATTGAGCTTTACTCTTTCTGGAAGGTCAGGTAGACCTTCAGAACTGGATACCTCCTAAAGTAACCGCGACCGAAACTCCATAGTTGCTGGTCGTTCTTACCTATAAAGGCTACAAACAGGTAAACTTTCAGCTTTACGAAACGAAGGATGGTCTGGCCATCGCAGGCTCTTGGTCCATTACTATTTGAAGTTATCCGAAATCGCGCTTACGCCTGTATGCGTATCCTATTGGGGTCAATTCAGACCGCAACGCGACGCGTAGATGCATTTCGAAATTTGTATGCATTTGACAGACTTGCATGACGTCTCACGCAATTGGAGTTTGTCAATTCAATACAAATTTAGAAATGCATCTACACGTCGCGTTGCGGTCTGAATTGACCCTTAAGGTGCCGGTTGGCAGCGGGCGATATGAAGCAACCGCAGAAGACGTGTTGCAACGACACTACTGGTTTGTATGTTTTTTATGAATAAGTGTCGCTAGCTTCGTGTCGCTAGCTGCGGAGGGTATTTCATAGAAATACATACAAACCAGTAGTGTCGCTGCGACACGTCGTCTGCGGTTGCTTCATGTCGCCCGCTGCCAACCGGCACCTGTAAGGCTTATTCAAACTGGAGCGGTATCCGCTACCACCGTGGGTAGCGGTAATATTTAGTATGGAATCCACTACCCACGGGGGTAGCGGATACCGCTCCGGTTTGAATAGGCCCTTAGTCCTCTGCCTCGAAATCAGCGGGCAGCGGGGCGGTGGCGCGGGCGGCAGCGTGGGAGCGGCGCGCTGCGTACTAGAGTTTACTAGACGGCTACCCGCGTCGCCGCGCCGCCACCGCTCCCGCCCCGCTGCCCGTAAAATTCGAGTCTGAGGCCTAAAGCGCTTATTCCATTTCACTAAATTTAGAAGTTCTAACTAGGATCCTAAATAGAAGACTAATTAGAGTCTTCTTATTCCACTAGTCCTAATTTAGTAACTAAATCAGTTGTGACCACGCGGCGATTTTGGCCAGACGTCTTCTTAATGGCTCCAGTTCTGTCAAAGCAACAAAAAATTGGTCTTCTCATAGGCTTAGCTGTTGGCTCAATGAAAATAAAAATAAATAAAAGGTGAAAAAGATGGTTGAAAGAATTTTTGCTCCACGAAAAATTATCAAACATGAACTTTCTGAACTACTTGGAACCAGCAGACTTTAGAAATTACCTACGAATGGATTCCAGATCGTATAACATAATATATGTTGACTTTAATACAGATTTAGCAGTTCCCACTACAGATAAAAGGTTGAAACCATCTGGCAACACTGATTTAGTCAGTTAGAAGCCACACTTTTTCCGATTTAGTACACTAATTAGGATCCTAGCTTTCTAAACTAAATTTTTTAGGATCCTAGTTAGAACTTCTAAATTTAGTGAAATGGAATAAGCGCTTTAGGGTGGGCCCAGTTACCAGTATGAAGATGGTCTACACTCTACTGCATTCTACTTGTATTATGGTTATAACGGCTTGTAATCGGACTATTGTGTGCTTTAGATACTTGGAGATACAGTCACGGTTCCGTGATTGTGTTAATTCGGTGTTCGTCCGCACTTATTGTATGAAAGCCTGTAGCCTGTTGTTTTCACCATCTTTATAGTCGTATACATAACATCCACAGTGAAACCACAATACTACAGTGGCAATAGCTTGTTATTTTTCAGGGAAAGCCCTAGAGCAAAAAGTTGAGATTTTTTTATTCTATTTTATAAGAGGTAGATACTTGAATGTCAGAAGTGATGAAAGCTTATAGAATCCCGTACTTCTAAGATATTATGTAATGTACTTCTACTAAGGTCTAAGATGTATCTTAAGATTCATTCACGAAGCTGCAGTAACAACTACTACAAGATGAAAACGAGGATCAAGAATTGGCTTGCTCACTCTGTAACTAATCGTGGATAATTAGATGTCTTATTAGGAAACGAGACACAAAAAAACATTTTAAAATATTAGGTTTAGTGACGGTGCCGCACCCGTGTGGCTTCTCCCTTACAAGCGTTGTAGCTTGTACCATGATAGTGCTTGCTTGCAATTCAGAAAATAGGTATAGACTTCAGAACTTATCTGACTTCAAATAAAGAAATCAGCGTACCTCTTTTAAATTTTCTTATATCTGTAACTTTTTATTGACTACATCTCAGTCTTCATTCATTCCCATCTAACACAATTAAAAAAGAACCATATAACAACATGTGTTTCTTCACCTAACGAATCTGACACAGCATAATGACAATGCCGTATTTACATAATGTCATCTAAGTAGGTGTACGAGTGACACTCGTGGTGTCACAGTGAGTGTCACAGTGTACAAGTCACTGGTGTCATTAATCGAAGATCGGAATGCCATTGTTGCCGCCTCTATTTTTATAACGTCATTGATTAAATCCTTGTTTGTTTGGACGTTGAGATAATATTGTGGAGTGCTGGCTAATGTTTTGATTCCCATGAATTAAAGTGTAAAATGGCATTTTTCAAAATGTTTTTTGTAACCTTTGATTATTATAAGTTATAACCCTAGTCCAAATATTTTGTTAGCATAACATAGCAAACCTTAATTACATTGTCAGTCAGTAGAAAGTTAGAAACATAATGATGATAATATAATATAATGATAATTTCGCAACCGGTAACGCCGGTCGGCAACGCATCTGCAACTCTTCCGATGTTGCGAGTGTCCATGGGCGACGGTAGTTGTTTTCCATCAGGTGACCCGTTTACTCGTATGCCCCCTTATTTTAAATATAAAAAAATAACTTAATTATTATATTGATTAAAATCGAAAAACAGGAATATTTATGTTATTTTTAAGCTAGATGCAATAAAAAATAAGTACATAGTTTTCCAAGCCATTTTATTATCGTACAGATGACACGTCAGACTCTGATAATAATGATAATACTTTAGTATCAAACTATTTTGCCTGGTACACAAAAAGGGTTCAACCTTTGTCCGAAGGTGTAGGGATTAAATACTTGTATGAATACAATGGGCCGGCCAGATAGCGCTGCGCCCGCGCATACATCACAAAAAGACAAACATACAAACATTTAATTTGTTTATATATCGCTAGTTAGCGCCCGCGACTCCGCGCATATAACTAGTATACTGACATAAAAGTTAATAAAGTGCGAACTACCCCATCGTTGGCAGTGATCCTTTGTTCTTGGCGCATTAGTTTTTTGATTAAATTCCTATACTTTGTATTGTAGCATGAGCTCCTAAAATGCCAATAATTGAGTTTTTTACTTCGGAAAGGTAAAGAGAAATAGAGACTCCATTTCTCGTGTTTTATATTATTAATTCTTTATGTTACTTTTAATTGCATTGAAATTCAAAATAAGCATGATATTATAAATTTTAAATTTTTTTCACCGCTAATAAGTTAACTTTAAGTTAACTTTGTTACTTTTATCAAAAGCCATTTTGTAGTTCAATATATTAATATCAAGACTGTTCGGACTCCTTCTAGTTTCACCGAGCGATCTTAAAGTTGTACTCGTCCTGTACCAGTTACTAAAGCGATAAATAACAGGTGGACAAGCACGTGTACCGTACATTGAATTTGACCAATGAAATAATCAACTAATTAAAAATTCCAACATTATCTAAACCGGATCAGGAATGGTCATCGATGTAATAAAATAGATTCACGGTTTTTTTAAACGGGCGATTGGCCCACTTGACATTAAAGATGTCACGAATATTCGGAAACTATTCGGTATTCGGCCTATTCGGCTTCTTTTTTTGCTATTCGGTATTCGGCCGAATAATACGTACTATTCGGCCGAATACCGAATACCAAATCATGTAAAAAAAACACGTTATATTACTCAAAATTATGCATTTATTTCCAAATTACAACACTTTAGTAATTAAAATTGATCAGTGGTAAGTTGTGATGGATAAAAACAAGCTTTTTCAGCATTTTTTGGTAGCAAACAATTACGCTTTTCATCGTAAATGTTACCAGCCTCAGAAAATAACCTCTCACTATACACGCTACTTCCAGGAGATAAACTTTGGCAAATTTCGAAAGGTTTGGGTATTGTTTTTCGTTTGCTAACCACCAATTGTAAGGATCGGCCTTCCGATCTAGGCGGACTGTTTTCAAATAAAAATCCAACTCGTTTGACGCAAATGACTCGTTTGAAAACGCAACGAGGAAAACAGGTTGCGACTTATCTTAATCCAGCTACCGCGCCCCCGAAAAGTATGTATTTCGTGCCGAATATTCGGCGGCCGAATATTCGGCGCTTCGGCCGACAGAGTTGCCGAATATTCGGTATTCGGTATTCGGCCAATTCACTATTCGTGGCATCCCTACTTGACATTCCCATCACTGCAACTCGTGTGTAAAAAATGAGTATAATAAGAAGATTTTCAAAATAGAAAATCTGTATAATGTTCAGATGCTTAGAAAGAAGTGTCTTTAAGGCAAGGATAAAACACTGTATATTATAGCATTAATTTTATTGTTAAGATGGAATAGATAGGTATAGGTACCTAACTTGCATCAAATCAGTTACGAAAACCACCAAAAGATAGTTTTAATTATTGTACATGTTGTTTATTTCGGAAAGGAATATTATGATAGACTTGGTATAATATTTTGTCGTCTAGTTGTAAAACAGATCTGAATTTTTAAAGGACATACATATGTTTTAATCTCTGTTACTGATTTATCAACCATGAGTTATGATTTTAATTGATAAGTCATAAATACAGTATATTCGAACGAATCATCTTTAGTATAGTCACTGAATAAAGATTTTTGTTGTATTTTCTTTACCTTTGCATATTTATTTAAATTATTAAAATATTTTTTTAAATAATTAACAAACAGGACGAAGCCTTACAAATACGCCAATGACATAAAATACAAAATTTAAACAAATAAAGCACCTAATACTTTTCAAAATATAGAATTGTTCGTTAATTTATCTATGATAATACATCGAAGCCAACTCTAGACGAGAAACTGATTTATTACACACTAAATAGTGTAATTTATTATAAAATATAAACGAGTTTAGATATAAACGAGATCAATCAGTGTTGTTTTATTATTTCATTATAATTACTGTATCGTAATTAATGGTTCTCATTAATCTGATCATGTACGATAAAGTCTGTTCCAGATCCGTTTTAGAATATATTAAGAGTATTGCGTGAATATTCCAAATAAATATTATACAAATATACCCTTGAAAGTCGAAGTTCTCTTAAGTATTTTTATTATAACATCGTTTGTGCTATTTATACATGTCACTTTAGCAAATACAAACAATGCTTAATTTCGTACGTGTTACAACTTAAGAATATTTATTTAAGTAAAGAAGAGAGTACCTATTTATAAAAATGCGGATTTCTGTTTGTATAACTTTGTTGTCACATGTCACTGAAATAGCGGCGATATTGTACTGTCAAAAAATAAGCTCTAAATTAAATTTAATGCAACATAATTGCCTTAATTTTTACTTATTAGGCAAATAATATTCCTACTTAAATATATTGTATCTTATTTATCTTATATCTTATATGAATCTAGCCCTAACATATTTACATTAAACAAAAAAAAATAATAACCCTGGCACGAGCGCATCTGTTATATTTGCATTTGATCGGAACAAAAGATAATGTTTTTTCTTAAGCGCCATTTTGGGCGATCATGCGGAGGAAGAAAAAAACGATCATTATCATACTTCAGCCCTTAAGCCATTTTTTCAGCCAAAGGGTTGTTTATTATTAGGGCGATAATCAAATGCAATTAGGATTTTTTTGGGCAAAAATCCCAAAAAATCATTAAGTATTTAAATCTGCAGCTGAACGCGTGGAATATTAATAAGGGATTATTGATTTTTTACCGGTCTACTGTTTAAAATAGGGATATTTTAAAATTATTTTATGAGCTAAATATTTCAAAGATTTTGCAAATGCATAAGCACCGAACTTGTCTTGAGATTGCTGAATCTCTATAATCTATATATATAAAAGAAAGTCGTGTTAGTTACACCACTTATAACTCAAGAACGGCAGAACAGATTTGGCTGAAAATTGGTAGGGAGGTAGCTTAGAGCCAGGAGACGGACATAGGATACTTTTTATCCCGTTCGACAGCGTTCCTGTGTGACTTGACATGAAACGTCCGTCACTATAAAACGTGGTATAACAAAAAAGAATCAGACTTGGAATAACAAAACGCAAATGACAGCTATGTAATTGACGTAAAATGACAGCTATGTAATGACGTATGGATGACAATTTGATATTTGTAAGAAATCAATATTAAAACTATTTCTATTAAATAAATAATTAACAAGTGGATTGAAGTGAAGTGAAGTTTAATTAATAATGCCGCGACCAAGACGATCGAATCTTTCCCGACAAAGCCGTAATGCAAGAAGAATACAAAATACTGCAAATGAAAGGACTGAAGAAGAACAAGTGAATATAAATCAAAACTGCTGAATCGATTTTAATCATTTTTTCAGTGGCTATGTATTTTATACCCGTGCGAAGCCGGGGCGGGTCGCTAGTATATTAATATTATTGAGTCTTTATAATTACCATCACATGTAAGTATTTGCAAAGACGTAACGTTTTAACAATCTAAACTTCATAAATACGACGGGACAAGGTTCGTCGGGCCCGCTTGTAAAAAATTCAACTACTTTCCTAACATTGTAACTTGTAGCTTAGTACCCGCATAATTTAAACATATCTTACAACCACTTACAATCTGCTATTTAGTAGTTTAAATTCATAACAATATGTAATTAATACAGAAAATTGCAATAAATATCCCAACCCCTGTAGAGCTCATACAGTTATCACTTCATCTCGCAACCCTATGCAAGGCCATCATTAGCCAGAATAAGACCATTAGCAATCCTTTCTCTTAGCGCCCATAAAAGGGTTAAGCCACGGATATATTTTGAAATGGATGGCGCAATATGTTATAAAAAAAAAAAAAAAATCTTTATTTCAGACAATTACAGTCCATATTTGTTAATAGGTATTATACCAGTCAAATATAGAGGTAGTTACATTAATTTTTTACTTGCATGCTAATGTAACATTTGTATCAGCGACTGGAGTCAAGGTTTTGTTAGATACTACAAATAAAAAAAAAATATATCGAATGTGTCATCTTTTACGTTGCACGTTGTATATAAAAACATTTACAATTTAATACATAACTGCATGCTCTGATTTGAAATCTCTAAGCAGATGTACTTCAAACACACGAGATATTATGGGTAATTCGGAAAAATGTTAAGTCATTTTAACCTTATTAGCTTATAGATTTTTAAACCCAGTAAGTATAATCAAATCCACAGTGGATTGCGAATACGCTATCCGTTTAAACATGTATCTGTGGTTTAACCCTTACAATAGCTTTATTGTATTAGGCCGCTTACACGCGCGATGAAATAAATATGAATGTAGTACAAGGATTACGCTCCTTCGCCGGGGGTCAAAATATTTAAATGTGACGAATTGTAAAGGGTTAATTGCTCTGAAGTCGGAGGATCATTAACTCCTTCTGTTATAAGCTTGTTACGCGGTTAAAGACGGAGTTGATTTGTTACATTATTTTATGTATGGTGAATATCAACGTAGGTTAGAACACTTAGAATAAAGTTTTTTTTTCTATTATTTGGGTTATTCGATGAAAAATTAAAAATAGACAAACATAAGATAAAGGCGTGCAATTATAAAAAGAAAAGAAAAAAATACGATTTTCATGAGGTAGTAGAAACATCTATAGGAAATATCAAAATCAAAGGTATAAAATATGTATAAAAAAATAATGCGGGCATAAAGCCTATAGTTATAATAATTATAAATAACAAAAATAGCTTAATAAAGTAAAATATATTGACATTTATGACTACTCAATTAAATATTATCTTACAGTTGATACACACCTTACATTCCAAAGATGTATATCTAGGAATGATAAGAGCGTGGGCGGATCTAGTTTGAAACCAGTCGAAGACGCGACGAAAGACTAGTCTGTGACAAATTAATACTCCTTTAATGACACAAAGCAAGGTAATTAATTATTAGAAATATTGTATGTGTTTATTATAACTTTTTGTTAAAATTAGCGAAATGTGATTGTCATATTATCTGGTTATTTTGACGTTGCCCGCAACGACCATGCGTTTTTATGCCTTTCCCGTCACTCCAAGTATCCGTTTAGCGGCCATTTTCAATATCCTATCTATCCATAATCCTGCCAAAATTTTAGCCCGGTAGTTTTTTACGTGGGTAAAGTTCTAAAACCTTTGCCCAGCTTTGGGACAGCATAGGCTCTTAAAAAAAAGTTCTAAAACACTATATTAGTATTAAAATTTAATACACGAGTTATAACTATAATCCATAATCCTGCCGTTACGCGAAACAAAGCAACAGTATCAAAAGCGCGAAGGACCCTCGAAATCGCCGTCCAACTGGTTCGTATAATTATTCAGTACACCGATGGCTAATTACAAAGCTGGGGGCTTTGCTAGTCAAAAGAATGGGAAAAAAACAATTATTAACGATACAGTGGCCTCGCGAGAGCCCGGCGCATCTGTCGAACTACCCTCGCGATTTGAGTGATAATTATTCTGCCGCCATAATTACGGGATGTAATCTCATAAGCATTGTCGGGTTTGTTGATTTTTTAAATCCCGACGTAGGCGAGGTATTTGGCAGCTGCTGGTTCTAAGCAGTTTGAAGTTGTTATGGAAAAACGCATGTATCTCCATTCTCCATATATACATGAGAAATAACTATAATTTTCCATTGAATATATGCAAAATCTATACAATGATAGAGCAGTGACCAAAGATAGCTCTTACGTTCGAATCTCTACAGTCTAGCAAAAAAATTGTAGCGCTGACAACATTATAACCTAACGTATTATTGGTTTAATTTATATCAAGCTAACAGTCATAATAATTTCAGTGCAAACTATTCCAATAGTTCATAGCATTTTGCCACTTAGGTAAATAATGGAATCGGTTGGTACAATACCTAGTTTTAGCCGCGCATCTGTGCTCAAAATATAAGATTTAATATTTGTCTACATCGTGTCTACGTCGCGTCGTAGCCCCGTAGCTGTAGCCGTAGTCTTTTCTAGTAAAAGTAGTACTAAATACGATGCTGGAATTATTTGGTTTATCATAAACTTTATTTCGATATTAAAGTTTATGATGAACCAAACTCAATAAAACACAGACCAACAGTAGCGAACGTAGCAACTCAATCGTATAAAAAGTAAAAGCGAATAAAACAACACTCAAATAAAAAACAATAACCCTTAATCCGCATAAAATGTACCCTTTCACCCTCCACCCTTTGGCCCCAGCATATGGCACCACGTGTCGAAGGGCTGCCTCTGCAATCTCAATGGCCTATCGTTTTCAATGCAATCGCTAATTGTTAGAGTCCTTTGTCTGAAGAGAACTTGCTTTGACCGTGTCGAGGCTTGTTGACAATGTTTATTTTGTACATTAATTAGCCTCTGGAATGGCTTTTCAGTTGGTCGAGGCCCCTTTTGCGGTGTGGTTTTTTGAGAACTCTCCGTTTTATCTGAAATTTTTGGTTGTTATACATTAAAACGTTTTTATAGTTCAGACAATATTTGTAAACATAATAATTATGTGAGATACCTAAGTATACGAAAATAAAAAAAATAACTAAACAGTTATTATTACTTATATCATTATTGTGTGTTTGAGATAGGTCTAAGAATCGGCCTTTATCACCCAAATGTAAATGTAACGTGGTAAAACAATGTTTACGGGTCTGCTAGTATCTTACAAATATTTCAGCGTACAAAAATTGAATTGAAAATTCAATATCAAAACGCTAAAAGCGTGTATTTTAATTACGAATTCATATGCAAATGTGTGATTCGGCAAAGAACTGCCAGTGCAGTCGCCCATGCGTGCCATGCATGTTATTACTGTAATTAGTACGGGCTTGCAAATTGCCACGCTAAAATTATACAGATTTTAGCCTTATCGACTTTTCATTCAGGTATTTTAAATCCATTTTATACTCTCCTATATTGAGGAGAGTGCTTTTGATGTCCATGTTTGAAACGCAAATCCGAGATATTTGGTAACGAATATATTATTAAGTAATATTGTCATGTTCTGAGCAAGGTAGAGGCGAAAGTTAGTAATTAATTTGTGCTTAAAACAAATAATTATGCAAAATTGACGGTAGAGTCTAGACTATGGTAATACTATTTAAATACTGCGGCTAGACATTTGAGTACCCTTACATAATATAATTGGTATGACCATGCGTTAATTTTATTAAACACTCAATCCGGACAAATTTATGTAGCTGGCGCTATAAAAAGTTAGTTCATTGTTTTTTTAACGCACGCGATACAATTTAAAAAACTAATGCTGTGCTTTGAGCAATAAAATAAATCTTCCGCTAAGAGCCCAGACCCTAAACAAGCCAAGGGCCTAATTAAAAAACGAAATCAAATTTATTAATTGGAAGTGTTAAAAGCGGGCGGGCGGAGAGGCGCGGCCGCTCGTATCTTAGTTAATCCGACAAAGAATGTGTTATTTTTACTCCTCTCGTGGATTTCGAATAAATTTTTATCGCTCGAGGCTAATTTGGTTACAAATTTATTTGGCCGGAGAGTCGTTAACAAGGGATGTACATCCTCCGATATCGACCTCTTACCTGTACTCTGTAGCGTATAACAATATATCGATATTCGTCCGATAAAATGAAGACGACACTTAGGATTAAATAATTTTAATGAAACGCGCGTGTGCGGGTATAAAATTTTATTGTAACGATTATATTGTGTTCACATTAAGGTTTTAAAGTACACAAATCAGACGTTGATTATCGAAATCTTATAATTTTTACCGGCATAAATGTCACGGTTTTTAAATTCGATTTTTGGTAATTTAAGGTTTCGTAACAGTATCCCCTCGTAAAGTGGAGCTCTGGTTTCGGTTTTATGCGTCCGAGGTGAGAAAAGTGGGTAATCGTTGATAAGTTACGGTCTCTTACAGTGGGGCCTATACTTAAAAAAACATACTAAATACTTCTAAATGGTTTTGTTATTCAATATATAACAATACTAGCTGACTCGCGCGGCTTCGATCATGTGAATTAGAACTTTGATTTTTGACTTGACGTTGATTCCATTATTTACTCCTTTAATGTAATTTTCAAAATCCTTTCTTGGGTAGCTGCCCACACATTTTGATATTTACGAAAATATTGAAAAAATGATATACTTTCCTCTTTAATAATAGTTTTGCGTAACACCTTTAAATTAAGTATTTCATAACTTTTTATCTGGACTAATATACATCGATCTACCTATTAAATAGTAATTACTTTAAATATATTTTATCTTAATAAATATGCAAAAAGTCGTAACTTCGCTTATACCATTTTGCATTAGCGCCGTATATCAACTCTACACGCGTTCCCACTCTATTTACACTAGGGACAACTGAATTGATATTTAGTACTATTTGGCAAACTATATTTATTCATAAACCTGAATTACTTTTGTATGCCTTAAATCATAATACTTACTTAAATCTCAAAAATCCCAGTACCGATACTAACATTACAAATCGACAATTATGTATAAAGTTATTTATCTGTCAGTTTTATAATGATATAATATACAGTTGAATAACAGCTTTTTATACATAATTTAAAGGCAACTCGAGATATTATATTGTGTAACTTTGAAAGTCATATTACAAAGTTTTCCAATATTCTTTATAAAAACTTTATTCAGCTCAAACAAGTATTTTTCTGTGGTGTTACCAGCAAACTTAATTATATTGAATTTGATAATTGCACCGCGAAGTTAGGAATATAAAAGTTAAAATGCTTGATACCAGACATAACAGTAAAAATTGCCGACATTGACCATCTGGTTCTCGCCCAGCTCTTTTTTGGCAAGTTTTCTGTTTGGTTGGCTGATTATGATGATGAATAAAATAGCCCATAGAACAAACATTGTAATGTGACACCGGGCAAAACCGCGGATCTATCGTGTCTCTGCCCACACCTAGGATTTATGTCAGGACCTCAAACTTGAGGACTTAGTTTCAAGCACTAATATAAAGGAACAAACAGGAATAGATTTTATGTGAGGGATTAATTTCAATGTTCTGGTTTAGTTCTATTTTTATTAGGCATCGATACATAGAATGAAAGCAACGGGCAGAATAGCATAAGTTAAATAAAACATTTGCGCAAAACTCACTATCAAATAATAAAGTTAGTAGTGAATTTTACGCAAGTGCATTATAATTATCGAAGTTTCAAGTAAAGTGAAAAGTATTGTTTCATTAATTTGTATTTAAAATTATTTAAAACCTTAAACAGTAAAATAACCTTAAAAGTAGAGTAGAACAAGAGTAGTTTCTTTTTAATTTTTAAAAATTTAGAATGTTTGTTTTGATTGCATGCTGAAATTTTTTTTATCACGCAGTGTAAACCTACTAACAAGAGACTCGGTGAGCCTACACCAACACATTTTTATAACAACAATGATATTTTAATTTATAGAACTCTCAAAAGGAAAGTACAAACATTTGAAAGGCGTCAGTCAGATGTCCGAGTTGTGACGTCACTCAATCGAGTCGCCACCCACGACGTACAAGATTGTACATAATCGTTTGTGTCATTATTGTAGTGACAATGGAAGACGGGTAATGGTATTTTTAATTAGTAATTTTATCAAATATCGTCACTATCAAGCAACGGCGCATCGCGACATCGTCATTATGTCGTTCTTCTTTTTTTTTTAAGCTACCTCCAGAAATCTTTTTATTTTATTTAATAGTAAATATATAAGTAGAATACTTATGCATTTTACTTTGAACTCAGATATTAATGTAATAATTTTAGCACAGAGTAATTTAATTTCACGCCAAGTTGAGGCAAGTTGCCATATCAAAGATTTTTTGGATTACAATGTAAATTATTGTGACATTTTGACCAAAAACGGAAAGTATTAGGAATAATTTATTATGTTGATAAAGGCCAATCAGTGACAAAAATTAAGCGTCTTTTTATACGTCACTAAGACAAATTAACATAGAATTTGCATTTTAAGTTTTTTCGTTAAAAATTAATAAAACGTGACTTATTGACTTTCGCCTCTCAGTTCATCTGTCAATATAGTTAATGTGTTTGTGACGTTAATAACCTTTGAGATTAATTGACGTGTTAAAAGTTACTAAGTTAAACAAATAAGCTAGTTTATAATACAAAGACAGCATAATAGTGTCCCAGGGATAATGATTATTCCCCGAGTTGGTCGCGATGCACAAAGTACTCCTGCGCATCGCAACGTAAGTCATAAATGGCTCATGCAAGCCCATTGGGGCCTCTGCTTGGCCTCGGCGGGGCAAAAAGCCCCCACAGAGAAGAGCCTGCGCAGCAGCAGGCGCTCGCCGGCGGAGTCGTGGTGTAGGCTCACGCGATCCCGCGGCCCGCCCAAGGCGCATAGTGGAGTACCGCCGAGTTTTTAGTGGGTAGCGGCTGCGTCCACCATCATCTTCGGACGCAGCAGAGACCCACATACTTACGGATAGGACCCCCATCGCCCGCAAGATGCTTAAAAGCATTTTATTGGTGCAAAAAAAAAGGGATAATGATTATAAATGGCAAATATCAGATTTGGAAGTCCGAGGGAATCTAGAGATGCTTTATCTCTAGATTTCGACTTGACTATAGTTTTGGGATATCCTAAACATTTTCATATTTACATACATGTTTACCATACTAGAATTAAATAATAAGTATTTTTTTTTTGCTAAGTTAAAATTAATTTCGCGATAAGAATGAAAAAAGAGGCTTTTACTATGAAAGAGGTACTGTGAGTAGAGGTATTTTATATACATCTCGAAACTTTCATTAAAATTTAAACACAAAACATCGTGACTAATTTTAATGCAACAAAGAAACGATTTTAGATTTTAGATCTGTAATATTATACAATTTTCCATGATTTACAACTTAAAAGTAGGATATAAGAAATTAATAACAATAAGGTCCCAAATCCTGTTTTGTAGGCATTCTTCAACAGTTTGAGAAGCGTGCCACCCGCCTGACCCCTCATAATTACCGGCGAAATAACCTGATTGTGATCACGACACAATATGTTTGATGTGCCACTGGCTCTCAAACTTAAGGAACATTCACTTTATTCGTGTGAAATATCCATGTTATTAGGGTGGCTGGCGTTCTCGTGAAAAGAAGTTAAGTTGTCGCGCGTTTCCGCACGCAACGCAGCTTTGAGGCATACAGTGCGTACTCACTTCCAACGACGTAACATACGGCCTAAGTCTCCGTGAGTAATTTGTATTCTGTGCTGTGCCGTCACAGCACGGCGCGCGTTGGGACGTCGTATCCTAAAAATCTACGACACTGCAGAAGACATCGTGGCTGATGCATTTCCGCAAAAACAACGTCGCAACGCAGTGCTGTGCGATGTTGTTTTTGCGATATGATGCGACGCTGCATCGCAGTATTATGGCTTGGCCTTACGTTAACGCATTTAGTGTGGCCTCGCTTAAGGCCATCATTAAGGCCATCCCCCGAGCAAACGACCTTGACCATACATTTGACGCGTTGCCGAGATCGCACAAAAATCCTATTTTTTTACTTACCTTAGTTCAAAGTTGATCTAAAAAAAATTAAAACGGGGAATATGTAGTTAATGAAATTGTCTATCGATTGTCGTTTATTTCAAATGAACGTAATTTGTAAATACTAGGGAGATGCTGAAAGTATGCTTCAATTTTAATAAATTGGTATTACTTTGGAAGCTAATATCATGAGCATAATAAACAAAAATAGAAAATTTAAAACGGGGAAAGGAATGTTGATATACTGAAGATTATTGGTGTATTTTTTTTTTTTATGATATAAGGGGGCAAACGAGCAAACGGGTCACCTGATGGAAAGCAACTTCCGTCGCCCATGGACACTCGCAGCATCAGAAGAGCTGCAGGTGCGTTGCCGGCCTTTTAAGAGGGAATAGGGTAATAGGGGAGGGTAGGGATGGGAAGAGAAGGGAATAGGGGAGGGAAAAGAAGGGAATAGGGTAGGGGATTGGGCCTCCGGTAAACTCACTCACTCGGTGAAACACAGCGCAAGCGCTGTTTCACGCCGGTTTTCTGTGAGCCCGTGGTATTTCTCCGGTCGAGCCGGCCCATTCGTACCGAAGCATGGCTCTCCCACGTGTGAACTTTGAACATAACTTTGTAGCTTTCAAATTATGAGTTTATAAGGCTCTAAATACGGTAAATTACGGAATCTCCGTAGGGGAAGGCCCTTAAAAGCGTTTCTCGTACGAAAGTTTGGGAAACACTACTAATAACAATGTATATGCCAATGGCCGGGCAAACATAGTAAGGCACTGGCATCGCTCACATACCAACATGTGTCTAACCGCCCGTTAAATGGCCCGCTCGCTTGTCGATACATCAATCATTGTGCACCGCATATCCACAGTATAATTGTATACAGTAGAACGAAGTCCAGTGATTTAAAACAATATGGAGGAAGAAGTTTCTCCTTAGTCCAGTAGATTAAAGAGAGACTGTATCGGCTCTTAACTCGGAGGTTGTAGATGTTCTAAATTTTATTAGGACAATCATCTAATTGGTCAGGCCATAAAAATGATCTTTGCGTTGAGTGGATGTATAAGAAGTCAACCGGCCACCGTCACATAAGCTGTTGTGGGAGACATTATTATTTTTTTATTTTAGACCGCCTAAATTGGTTTACCCAAGTGGTAGATTAATCTATGACAGATTATTTTTAGCAAAAAAAACGAGATTAAAATCTATTCACCCATTTGGAATTCGGATGATACGATGCTACGGACAGACACACACACAGACAGGAACGTTAAACTAATTAATACCTCTTTTTTGCCAGGGGTTAAAACAAGCAGAATCGCGTCGCGTTCGTGTAACACTTAATATTATGTTTGTGTAGCACGAATTTTTTTTTTTAATTTTGGTTTCAAGTACACGTCTGAGTTACGCTACTGTTTATATTCGTATTGTGGCATAACTTTTTACCTCCTCAATTATATCCTTTGTTAACTATACTGAATGTTGAATTAAATGAATCCAAATACATTTTTATTAGAGTTTAACTAATGTTATCCCGAAGTGAAACTTAAATTTAAATGCTGTTCGGGATTTCGAGAAGAGGTTCCAAGCTGCTTCACACCGATAGTATTTTTTTCGCTATAACCCTTTTGAAAAAAGAGTTTTTGATAGTACTACTATAATATTATGTCCGATTTAAGCTTGAGAGTTGAGAGGTGTTAGATTCGTCCTGAAAGTGACACTAGAAACGTCGCAGTCGGGCTGTTTTTTCACGAAATGGTCGTTAGGCTATTTTTCAAGTACCTACTGACTATAATTTTATTGTCGATATTCCCAATGATTCATACGAGCGATTTGTGTGCGAGCTTAACATATCATTTTAATTCGTTTTTTGTGTCCATATCAAGACGAGACGTCGATCAAATTAATTGATCAATCAGTTTAATCTGCAGTAAAGTATTCGTAGCTTATCCTGTGTCACTTGTTCAAGATTGCTTCTACTGATTTTTGTTTCAATATCGGGTATTTGTCCAGATCCAGAAAATTCTTGGTATTCACGAGGTGCAAGGTGCTCTTAAAAGGCCGGCAACGCACCTGCAGCTCTTCTGATGTTGCGAGTGTCCATGGGCGACGGTAGTTGCTTACCATCAGGTGACCCGTTTGCTCGTTTGCCCCCTTATCTAATAAAAAAAAAAAAACCAAACACTGTATTATTTTAAAGTTACCTGTTTGTGGTCTGGGACTATACAATATCTATTACGATACGAAACTTTTTTTTACTCATGCTGATGAAAAGATATCCTGAAAATTTCAGATAGCACTTGTTCCTCCAATTACTGACAGTATACTTGCATCAACATAATAATATATCAAATCATAAAATAACTTTTAAAATTAACCAAAAAACTAACTTTGTTATTCAACTTAACAACATTTACAATGCGAAAGGTCTTTGAACTTTGAAAGGCTTTATTGCATCTCAGTTACAAAAGTGTAAGAAATAAGGGTATAGTGTGAAAAGTGACTTGCATAATAATATAATTAAAGTTAATAAAGTATGAGAGAGGTGAGCAAAAGTTATCGTTAAATCGATGCGTCTGACGATTCGTCATCGAGTGGTATAGGTGCAAGCTTTTGGCGGTTAAGTTTTGGGTAGCCAGGCTGAAAGTTTGTCCTGGAAAAACAGGAAAACTATCCTGTAGATATGCACGTATTTTCTTGACAACTTTTTCAGAATTGAAGACGTGATTGGATGAAGTGGGTAACTAACAATTTGAAATTTGTCGTTGTATTTGCAATTTTGCATAGATGGAGGCAGACAGAAACTACGTATTTTTTATCTACAAATTTTTCGTATTTATTTAATTTTGGCTAAATAAGACCCTGATATTTTAATTGTACATTAAGTGATTTCCTAATAATTTTGAAATATTAAATAATAACTTGCATGTTTAACTGATGACATTTATAATAAATGTATAGTATATGTGTACTATAGTAATAAATGAAAATCTACTACAAGTATAACTTAGGTTATGGGACGATAGAGTTTATCTTGGTAACCCTGACTCGCGACGTTATCTGCCTTTATGGTTCGATCTCCAGAAGATTTATGATAACACACGATGGGCGAACCACAAACACTTTAAAATAAATGACAAGGAGCGACTTCCAATTGTGATGGAAATGCAACGCAGTAAAATACAGTCGTTTAGAGGGATTTAAGTGGGGAACTTTAAGGCCTACGCTAAGGTTTATGGAGGGCCTGATGTGTCATTTTGCACATTCGATTAAGGCACGATTAATAATTTATAACTATGGTAAATTGTCTGTGCTGTAAAACTTTATTGGGCTTGGTAGAAAATAAGCTGGCTCCTCGGTACGTTGGAAAGTAATGCTTGGTTATGATTGTTCATGAAAAAAAATCAGATCAAATTATCAAGTTACTATAAGACCTTTCGGAATAAAGTTGTACAGGACGAATTAAACCACTGTCGTTTAACGCAACTATTTATATAGGTATGAATACCTCGATCGTGGGAATCGCAGACACAATACATTTTCAATTGTTATGCGGCAGCCGGGTGCCGCTTGGGGATTGATGGGTCAAAAGGTGGGTAACTCGTATTCTAGTAGTATATTTTGGATCTAATAATACATTTTGTTTTTGGAAAATTCTTGAGGATTATTATTAAATCTGTTATAATTGTGCAGCAATTTATCCTGTCTATAAACACATAAATTAGTCAATGTTATTAAAGTTTTTAAACTAAACATAGATTCTTGAAGGAGGCTTCTACTTATTAAATTCCGTGCTTTAAACTTCAAGTCAACAACTCTCGAGTTTCTTATTAAAGGGTAAGTGTTGCTTTTATTACAAAACTTTAATATTGTAAGTACAATGAGATCGAAATCGTTACTTTCGTCGAGGAGCGAATAAAATGTTTACTTTATGTTCATGACAAAACAAACTGAGGTAAGTGAGGGAACGATTATTTCAATATGTTTAGTGTACCATGTAATTGTTATAAAGTGCATTTAGTGTCTTTCTTGACACTCTAAATATTTTGCAATTGAATATAGAGTATGTTCGGTGTCAATAATAATTCTTATTTTATCTTTACAATTATTACAATAATTGTCATTTAATATCACATGTATACAATTAACAGTTTCAAAACTCTTTTTCACAATGAGGTATAATATAATAATTATTATTCTTTTGGCATCATCGTTACTTGCCCTTTTCAAAAGTTAGTAATCGTTTGTTTGTAACACATATTATGAATAATATCTGAATTATTATTATTGTTTATTTTTGCCATTCAAAAAACAAAGTACTAAAAATAAAACGAAACGAGAAGACAGAAGACTCAACAAAAATGCTAGAAAGTGAAGCCATTGACGAAAGTAATTATTTTTAACCTACAAAATTAATACTGCAATCATAATTTATTATCAATATATTAGCATTCAACACACTTTCTGTTTAATTAAGAAGGATTGATCACCAGAGTGATATCCGCATACTCGACTTCCAAGAAAAAGGTGTAATTGACCTTACCTTTGTTACGTAGGTATTAAAATATGGCACCTTTTAAGGAGAATCATTTCGTAATAATATCAAACCATGATTTTAGATGCTGTAATGTAACCATAATACAGATAAATTGAGCCAAAATAATAATAATAATAGATTTGAAGGATATTATTGTAATCAAGACCATACGGACGTTCACAAAAAATAAAACTATAATAATTTATTGAATTCAGATTTTTAAGTATTTTTTTAAGAAAGATTATCTCATTTCGACTTGATCCTAAAAATTAAAACTTGGATTTTACGATGTCTCTACCTAATTTATTTTACGATTCAATAACTTTTCAATCAATGTCTTTTATTATTATTGTATTTTTATCATTTTATTATCATCTACTAAGACAATGATTACCTCTTAAGTGGTTTGTCCGCATACTTAGCATATTTCCTTTATTTTAAAGCTTTTGAAATTAACATGACAATAAAATGTTTGCATATTGCGCCTTAAACATAATTTACAAGTGTTCCAATAACTAGTTTTAGATCCGAAGATATAAATTAATTTCCATAAGCCAACAATAGATAGAACCAATAACCAATAATGTAGAAAGCCTGACATTAATACATATTAAAATATTTAAAACTAATTCCAATGTATGAGAAGCCTAGTGCTGTGGGTGTCTGCAGGCTATAAATTAGCATTGAGCCTTATTACAAGGTTATAAAGTTTAAAATTGCTTTAAATTGTCTTTTTTAGATACATTTGTGTTGCCGCCTGTAGACTAGATAGAGGGTGTCAAGTCATGGTTTGTTAATCTATATTTAAATAACTTTTAGTGTCTCAAGTTACACATTTGCATAATTTACAAAGGCTAAAAGCATCGAGCCTACACTTTTTTCTCTAGCCATCTTTTTATTGATAATTCATTGGCTATTTTTCACGCCTTCGTCTACATAACGTTATGATAATATGCATAATTTTTCTGTTACTACGAAACTCATTTGGTCCTTATTTATGGAATACCTAGCCTGAATGTAATAAATAGTGGTAACGAGATAATTTTCTCCAAATTTATGGTAAGTATGTATTTATTTGTGATTGTTTAAGATAAACTCACAACAGTTGTGAGTTTATCTTAAACAATCATTAATTTAACTTAAAAAAATCATAAATCACAAACAATTTAAAATAATCACTGAAGCTTTAGCTAATCAGAGCGATAAAGATTGTGTTGGGAGACAAGATGTAAGAAACAATCAGACGCAAGAGCGCAAGTCATAGAGTTTCCAACGGGCCGATAGATAGCGATAGTTAGAACTTGTCCAAGTGACGGGATCTATAGGCGAGAAATAACGCGTGACGCCGCTATTCACAGCAAGGAGCATTACCTTCTAACATACAGCACTATTCTACAAAGGCGAGAAACCTAATTTCTTTATTTTGAGTGGTTTTGTGTTTTGTTTGTTTGTTCTGCAAGTTCAACAATTCCTACCATAAGACGTCCCGCTTTTTTATGACAATCATAAATCCTACTAATATTATAAAGGCGAAAGTTTGGATGTATTTATGTATGTATGGATGTTTGTTGCTCTTTCACGCAAAAACATACTGAATGGATTTTAATGAAACTTTAATATAGCTTATACATCAAAATAACACATAGGCTATAATTTTAACCGACTTTTAAAATGGAGGAGGTGTTATGTTCGTTTTTTTATGTTCAACGATTACTCCGCCGTTTGTGAACCGATTTTCAAAATTTTTCTTTTGGTATATTGGTTATCATCCCAATTTGGTACCATATTCATAAAAGTGGGGACTCAAAATTTATACGGAAACATGTGGTGACTTCGGTTTCGTGAACAGTATTCTAAGCATAATATGCTACCAACAAGCAAGAATTTTCACCAAGGCATACCATGGTTCGGAAGGTGCTGAGAGAACTCCTGACTCTTTATAGATACAAGTTTGGGAGTTTCGACGTTGTTTTAAGAACGGAAAGCATATGCTACTATGCAAATTACATTTGTCATCATCATCATCACTGCCATAAACCATTATAGAACCATGTATCGTCCCGTTTTGACCCTATTATTGGTACTTTTCATAGTTTTTTATTATAAATCACTTAAACCGCGGGTAACACCGTGGGGAACAGCTAGTAAGTAATAAGTATAGATATAATTTGCATACCAGGAAAAAACTTAGGTTTAGTGTTAAGTATGCTGTTACAGCTGTAGTCTGTAGTTAAGAGTCTTTTGCTTAGAAACGTAGACGAATTTGTATGACGTAGATCACTTAAACCGCGGGTAACACAGCGGGGCACAGCTAGTTACTATATATGCTTAAAATTCTGATAATTTAATCTAAAATTTGCTAGGAAAAACTGAAAGTTTTCAGCATCTGGAAAAAGGAAATAATAGAGTGCATCATATTAACAAAAATAATGTCAGAAATCGCGCGTTTTAACTCGCCGGTATATCCCAGTCTTCCGGACAATCTCTTAGGGTGTTTGCCAGTTCAATTATCATTATGAGATTCAGCCGAGTCACCGTGTTGTGGGTGACCCGCATTAAATCGGTTAATTCAAACTATTTATCAACTCCATTCGTTATGCATAAGATCAGATTTTGAAATTGTTTGGTGATGTTATGGCATGTGGCCCATTGTGTGGCTCGCTAGTTCGATGGGTGTGTATTATACTAACTGATTTCTATTTGAACCTATGATAATTACGGCCTCATCAATGCCAGGCCCATTCAGTTTACTCAGTGCCTCGTATTGTCGCGAGCATTGATAGACGCGTTTTAAGCTTCATTAGCCTTTTGTATACGCTTACGAAACCATTTCTAAAGCAACATCAAAATCATCTTTTTCTTATTCAAACTGTACGAATGTGACAAAATTTTAACATGATCTAGATTAGAATCTATGACCTACAGGTCAATTCAGCAATTTTATACTTTTTAAAAGACAACCGTTACATCCCAATAAAAGTAGCGAGGCACACACGGAACTACTATAATTAAATAGATACAAGTGAATGTACTAGAACATGATCGTAATAAGCACAATGAAGCGATTGTTCACGACCAATGAATAGATTTACAATGCACGCCTGACACAAATGACCAACTAATTGGAACGTTACACAATGACGCAGAGTAGAAATGACAAATTCACACGACGCACTGATTCTGTACAAACTAGGCGTAAGGTGCAGGCTGTAGTCGGTTTGCAGTTACAACACATTCTATATTCCGAGATATTATACTTATGCTGACGTATGCCGACGTTATGAGTACTCTATTAATAATAATTATTATAGGTCTACCAGAATCCGATGGCAAATTTTGACTGCAGATTTTCAAAAAACATCCTTGATCATTGGATAAATTTATATATTTGCAAGTTTCACACACAGAATCAGCCGCTATAAGGACAAAAAAGGAACAAAATGTTTTATTCCAATTACCCCGGTATTGCTAGAGTCAATTTACTTTCTCACTTTTTGCCATCAGATTCTGGTAGACCTATACATGCGATATCACCGAATACAATAATATTCGGCCACGTTTAAAAATTATCCCTGAAATAATATTATAATCTTCTCTTATAATACTTATGTATTGCGAAGGAAATATGTATCAGCAATCCATCGCACTTATGACTGATACGTAACAAAATGTAAAGCATAACTTTTCTAGTTTATAAATTATGTTTAAAATTGGTAACTATTTAAAAAAATGTAGTTACTGTCTCGTTATGAAACAACTTCTCATTAGGAACTAAGCTCACAAAATTAAAACAATGAATGTGATAACCCAAAAGCCAATTTGGTGACATTTTGAAGTGTGTCAGTCAGATCGTGCATCGTGTCGTGACGCCCGAAGTGGCGACTTCGTGATCCAAATTAATTAAAACAGACACACAAAACTAAAGCTATTCACGATTGCTTTTGAACTTTAGAATTGTATGGATGAGGCTCGCTAATGAATATACATGTCACTGCAAATTAGATTGAATACACATCGAGACAATGTTGAGTCAATGACGGTTCAAGAACTGATGGCTTGTAGGAGCAGTTCGTATTGTAGCTCAGAGTTAAGAAGAACCTATTACTTGAAACTAAAGAGAGAAATAAAAGGAACTAGGTATAATAAACAATATTAACAAAACACAAGCAAAACATAAAATTAAAATACAATCTTTAAATGTAAAAAAAATCAAATTAAAGGATATTTTCAATTATAAAAACGCCATAAAAGTTGGACACGTTGCAGCCTCGCAAATCGGCCACCGCTGCGATATTAACACGCCTCAAAATACAATATGCTAATTAACTTCACCTTTTTTTGATTTGCACTACGTAGTCTCGGAAACGTATGCAAATACAGCCTTAATTACGCTCCAAACACGACGGAGACGGCGTTAAAGATGCAGTTTTCGGAATTGTCAATGCTCGAGCATTTAATGGTAAGCGGATTTAGCGTCATGACTATGATTTTATTGCTGTGTTCAGGGTTGTCACAAGTAAGTGTGATGATAACATTTAAGGTTTCCGTTTGTTTTATACTGAAGGTAATTTCTGTGCTAAATTAAATTTCGTTTAAGTTCGGACGAGCAAGATTATAAAAATAAATGCTGCTCTTTGTAGTATTTTACATATATACCAGACATTAACATCTCTGTATGATTCTCATTGAACGATGAAATATTATTAAAATAAATAAAAGCTTTTAAAAATTGCTTACAAGCAAAAACTCGTGGTTAACAAATGAGCGCTAATAGCAATGGATCGCATTATTTACGTAGCACGAATAAATCAATGTATTGGAATCGAATTCAATATTTTAGATATACACCACAATATTAATGTTAGACCTTAGTATTTTGAACACAAATTATCTATTGTTATTGATTCCGAATAAGTATCCAGCTTCAACACCATTAATAATAACGATTCATAGACTTCCACGAATCAACTCGATAATACATCTACCATTGTATCGATAAACTCGAAATATTAAGCACGAAGATGTCACCAATCAACAATGGAGAGGACATTAATTTCTATCCATCATCTCGAGCTTAAAAGGGAAGTTCATTATAGAATGCATTCCTCGAGTATTATTCTTTGGAAACTGGTAATAAAAATAATAACAGGAGGGCCACCCTGCCAAGTGCTATCAGCTCCATCTGTTGTCGTTGCGGACAAACTCGCCTAATGAACGATGATAAATCATATTCGAGAGGCGACTCGCAGGCTCCTCCAGGCTTTAGTCACTCGACGACGCATCGCGTGATTTCCATCATTCGTTCTACATTGACGACATTGTGAGCGGGGCTCAAACTTGGTGCGCATCGAAACGGCAATGGTTAGCGTTGGGTGAAATACGTTCGACGTTTGTCGCATTTACAGGTGATACTCTGAAGCCTCTCGCACCGTGTCCTGCCGCACACCATTGTGCTTACTAATGATTTTATGCAAATGCATCCTCCTTAGATCGAAGTCTTAGCGCGATCTCGAACCGTCAGGTACCGGGCTCATTATTAACAATCTGAAATATGACTTGGGTGTTTTTTATAAGACAGAAATATAAATTAGTTTTTATCGAGTATCACGCTGCAGCGGATATTAATTATGACTAGATAACTTTATTGTTTACATAACTGTGCGTGTACAATGTGAAATATAGTTTTAGCTTGTATGAAAATGATAAATTTTTGGAAGAGATTTCTAACGAGTTCTTTGTAAGCGTTGTGCGTATACTTAAACCAATTTTGACAATCAATCAAATGTATAAATTTTGTTACATGCAGGATTGGCAAAAAAATTTTAAGACACGAAAAACAATGAATAACTAATTACTACTTCCAAAATTTTATACAGAAACATTAGAAGGTCAGATAGACAAAATAGATAAAATAAGTAAAACAACACTCCCACGGTCCTCTACCAAACAAAGGATGTGGCTAATTGTTACTTAACCCTAATTCCTATAATTACCTGAGCTCTTACATCTCTACTTGAGAGATTTGAAAGGCTAACTATCTAACTTGTCACCAAAGAAGTAAACGTTAGAGATTGCTATTGCATTTTGAACACTGCAGCACTGAAACAGAACATAAATTAAAATAACAAAAAGATACTTACCACATTTTTCTGCTAGAAGACATTTCAGACCGAGTCAACAATAAGCATACTTATTACACTTCGTTAAGAATGATATTTCTTTGCAGTACAAATCAAAGATCTCTCAGCAAACATTAACATATTTTGCTTATGTTTTTTCAAGTGTGGGAAAAAATTTCGCTTTTGTCGTCAGAAGTGTTCTTGCCTTTTGTTAATTAATTATCTTTTAATAATATACGTAAATAAATATTGAGTGTTGTTTATATACGTTCTCTTATAAATGAAAATATAACAAGATTTACTTTTAAAATTTCTATTTATCACAATTAAAACAAAATACCTGCAATGTATGTTTTTGTTAACTTTTTGACTTCTCCTAAGAATAGTTTTTTTTATATTTTTTTCTTATTTTACGCTAATTCTAATTAATGAAAGGTAAATTTAGCTCTCATTAATTATCCCTTTAATTAACTAAATACGACTTGTCCAATTCCAGGCATTTTGGCATTTGTCTTGCATAATTTATTAAATGTTATGAATCTGGCATGCGGGAAAAACACTTGACGGATGTGGCTTACGAAATATGTTTAAAAATTAATTGAAAATAGTCCCTTTAAGTTAAGATAACACATGTGATAAATAACAATCTAATGTTGATCGTATTAAAGTGAAACTAAAATTTAGCTTTAGTAACATTTTAAATGTTCCTTCTCCATCTGATACGGATACATTCGCAAGCATTGCACAAACATTAGCTTACTTATAGCGATAAGCCCTTGCCTACATTTATGTTTTCTTGATTGACAGTAGCTTCATTGCTAGTATCAACTACTTCGAAATTATAAATAAAAATACCTTCTCTAGTATTTCTTACATGATTGTCACTAATTCCTCTCGCAGGTCGTGTCTGTAATATTAGGTTCCCATTGTATGTTCATACTAATTAGTCTTGTTCGTCTATGACGGCCGCACCATCGGTATCTTGTGTATAAAGGTTAAAAGGTATGAATATAACTTCAAATACCGATGCAGGTATTCCCAGATTTATAAAGCTAAATGCAAATTTCTTATAACATGAATTGCAAATTATTTTGCTATATAAATTCATGATATCAATATTCTTAATTTTAGTCTGTTAAAGGCAACAAAAATTGACATTTCAAGTTAATATGGTTAGTAATCGTTTAAAACAATATTTTAATTAAATAAAATAATGACTGATTTTATCCAAACTTATTTTAATTTGGCAAAGAATACTATATTTAAATTTGGTCGTAACTAGAATAAACAAATGACGTAAGCTCTGGCTCACTACAAGGAATAAATGAGAAGCATAAAAATGACACTTTACTACTAGGTAACTGACTGAGAATAGTAATCAAAGTAAAGATTCAAATAAAAGTAGTTTCTAACAAGGCAAAGCTTTAACTAGTTGAAAGGTTAAGAGAAACAATTAACAACGGCACAGTTGTAATGACGAAACGTTCCCAGACAATTCCTGGTGATCTGCATTAGTCAGCAAACAAAGATTCACAATCTTTTAATTGGCATTAAGTATGACGAAAACGGTGACTTGCTTATATCCGTAATGATATGCACGGAGAGCTGTTAATACAACTTTTTTGAACAATAAATTTAAAAAGTAGCCTCCAAAATAATTATTATATGAAAATTACACACGACATAATTGTTTGTTTTAGATATATTTTTTATTTTATTTTGTCAATATGGATAGTATCTTATTGACATATACTTATTATCTTCGGTCTTTTAGATCATATTTTGGTTTTTCATCGGAATCAATAGGTTCAATTTGAACATGTTTAGCTATGTTTTGATTAAAACTTGTCTCGGTTAAATTAAGATTGAATTTGCAATCAGTTATTGCACTCCTATCAGAACCCTGGTTTCGTTCCTCAATGGAAATAACAGACATCGATTGGTAAAACTTAAGGTCTGCAGTGTGCATTTACGCGGTACCTACGTCATGCAACCAAATGGCCAGTCAACACTTTACAAATCAATATAAAAATGCACACACGTTTGACTGGATTTCTATCGAAACATAACCGTCCATGATTGTATTCATAATAATATTGGGAAGTGTTCTAAACGGCAGTTTATCATTAAAGTTGTGGCATAATTTTGGTTGACTGCAATGTGTATCAACAGCTCTGTAACTATCCGCCATAGATTCCATTCTAATCTGTCACGTCTAGGAGGTCGGCGGTGTAAAGTTCATCAGAGCTTTCAATTACCGATTACTCCATTGTGTTCCGCTCTTTCGATTTATATTTAAATACCAAACGACAAATGTATTGGGAAATTATTTTTATTTGTCGAAATCGACCTCCTTGTCTCGTTAGATTAAGAAATAACAATTGATTGAATTTGCGCTATTGAATTTCTGATAAAGTTACATAGGTATCGTTTAGCTATTGTCATAATTTATCTTATATCTTAGAAATTTGCAATGATCTGCTTATACAATCATCATAATTAATTAAAAAAAAAAAATCATCACAAATCACATGCACCTAAAACTTTGCATACTAATAAAGTTTTGCTTGAAAGCTGTGTTGCTGTTGATAATGTTTGTATTAAACCAAGTCGCAAAAAAAACGGCAGCAACAAAAATAACAATAATCGCGAGCAACATAAATAAAACGTTTAAAACGCGCCCAAATTAGAATAACTTCACGCCAATGCTGTTGATATGATCGCTTGACAAATGCCATGCACTTATCTGCCGCAGGTATAAACCCCGAATTAATCATTACGTTGTTTGACTACGTGTGACAGAGGATATTAATTAAAATTCCTCCTCGCCCGGGAACTAAAGAGTATGAATTTAATTTTTCAAAGCCCTTTTGGTGACAAAGAATAGTTTTTTAGATACGTTCATAATATTATTGCATCCTCGCGACATTGCAAAATGTTAATTACTTGTCTATCTACTAAATAATTTTCTTCAAGTTTCAACACAGCAAATATTTTGAATAGTTAATATTTTATAAAATGTGTTTTTGTTGTCAATTACACATCCATTTAAAATAACTTAATTATAGATATAGTTTTTAGTCTATTTTTTTACTATTAATATATTTTTCAAATCTGAGATTCATGTCACAAAATACATTTAGCAAAATGAGAGCCTCTTCTCCCTTAAAATATGTCCAAAGATTAACAAAACTAATTACCAGAATATTTCAACATGTTTAATCTGAGCTTAATCTCGTTCTAATATTTTGATCGTCTCATTATAGTTATGCGAGCAATATTTAAAATTCAAATTAAACTTTTTAAGAAGCTTAAACAAAATTTATGGAAACAGATTAAAATGATCGGCTCCATATAACTTCTATGTTACTTAATACGATGGCAATCTTAATTTTAACTGAAACTACATAACCTCAAATTAATCTAATAAATTAAACTTTATTTTGACGTGACTTTTACTGTGATGATCTTGTATGGATAACTTTAAAATAAACTTTTACTGTGATACTTGGAACTTTGTTGTCGTAATAAATAGAAGAATAGAGACGGAGAGAGAGAAAGAAAATATCACTGGAGACAAATATCATAAGACATACATAATATTATCTCCAATATTACCTATTCTTCAAAAGACCTATAGGAAGCAGTACAATCATAGAAACCTAACGATAATGATTCAGGTAAAGTAGGTACAATACATGATTTAAAGCCTACTCCCTCTCGGATGCTGATAAAAGCGACCAATCTATTTCGCCCTATCGAAATTTTAATCTGTGTGCAGCTGCATTATCTGTAACACGTTCGGTAGCTGATCGGGCGCTCGTCCGTTAGTAATTTGACAGTTCGGATGACAGATTACGACCGCGCGGACCACCAAAGATACTCGTTGGACAACGCTATCTGTTAATTGGTTGGTGCTTCTGTGTGTCTATGGTTTTTTGTCTTTGACATTCATTATTTATAAGATGGTGATAAAGTAATGAATTGTTTTTATTACATTTTTTTTATAAATGTGTCTGGACTTTGGGATGGATTTAATTCCTTAAGGGCACCTTCTCCCTAAATTAGCAGGTCGATGTCTGTTCAGTGCGAATATCGACGTAAATGACATTAAAATAACATTCATATCAGCGCGCCTTGTACGGTGGCGGTTACGACGCTCGCCGCGTCCATGATAGGGCGAAATAGGAGAAAAAACCTTTTTACTTAGATAAAAAATATTATAATTAAACATGTATCCAATCATTTCCCTGTAAAATTTTAATAGTAATCGAACTGTCCAAATTATTTTTTGATTGAGTCCCTGTAAGTCCTATAAAACTCAAAATGTTTTTAAAATCGAGGTTGTTTCGGATTTTTTTTTATCGAGTAAAATTATCTGTATTGTGTTTCTGACCAAAAAAGTCACTAGTTAAAAGATGTATCTATACATGTTTATATTTTTCAGTTTTTTTTTAATGCCGCTTTCTTTAAAAATTACTCATTCTAGAAACGTGAATTTGGAAGACGGTGCCCTTAATCTTTCTCAATTTTTTTGTTGATAATACTTTTTTGATATAAACAATAACATAGTAAATCATAATAAAAAAAACTTGAGCAGTATCATTTCCTTAAATAAACCAAAAAAATTATAAGTTTAATCTTCACACAGTTGATAGTCATGATGTGGGTGATAAATTGTTTGACTTATATGCTTAAATTGACAAACATTGGAAATTAATTAACAAAGATACACAACATGGGGAGAGCATTTTTCAAATATATTGACACAGTCAACGGTCCAACGGTGAATGATGATTAATTTCGTACATTTGCAACCCATTTGAGTGTTGATGAACTGAATGTGAACGAATGAATCATTTGTAAATAAAAATCGATGAGCACAAACCGTGAAAACTTAGCTTTATAACTTTGTACATGTGGATATGCAATTTTTGAAAAGAAGAGAAATCATATTGATTTAAAGATTAAACAATGATAAAAACGTGAAAATATTATTGCATAGCTATCAAAAGGTTGAGGAAATAAAGGCAAATGTAAAAAAAAAACACTAATTAAATTCATTCAACTAACTACAACTTCAGACCCTTGAATCGTTCTAAAAAATGGCATGCAAAACATTTGCTTAGTCAGTCATCTTTATAAAGGTACAATCCATCAATAGAAATAAACAAAGGGCAGAAGGGCAGATATTCCGCGAGCATTGGACCAGGGAGTGGACCATCACTCATCGTCACATAATAGTTTGCACCCCATAGCTTACATTTTAAATCTTATACCTGTAATGATATAAATGAAGTGCAGTCGGAGGTGCATTAACTACACTTACATGCGACTTTGTTGGTTAAACATATTTTAATAGAAACTAGAAGTTTGTGAATTTTAACGAAACACTTGAACATTGGACTGGTTTATTAAACTATTTAGTTTGAAAACGAAAACACTTTAAAACATTTTATAACAGCTACAAATGACTTTTTAAGTAACTCTAGCACAAAAATAATTATGTAGGTATCTGCAAATAATAGTCAATTTATATTTGCGAGGAATACGTCTCAGACGTTTATGAAACACTAAAGAATACAAACACACAAACAGAACATTCTTTATCAGACCAATACGAAACAATCGTGGTACAGCTTCACAGCAAGACGCAATTCCATCCACACTTTCATTAATTATTCCAGCTTAGATAAGAGTTCGTTCTTAATGACACCCCGACGCGGCCATTGCTCATGTGATGCTTTTATTTTCACATCATTATGGTGAGCATTAAGTATTGTCATTTCGAAAAGGTTGGAATGCTGTATCCAATATGGTGGAGGCAAATCACAGAAGTAACTGGTAACTTCGCAAAATCTTAAAAAAGTATTACGTCTGTCTTGTCTATCTTCTGTATAGCTATAGGCCATGGAATTTTAGTTACTTAAAAAATATTTTATCAGAATACTTATCTTTTGGTAAGAAATGCTTTTGTCAAGATATCAATGGTTAACTTCCTATAAGAAATCTTAATCTTTAAACTCTTAATCCATTTACTACACTAATCGACGTCATTGTCCATAATATCATAGAACTTAAACATTTCAAGGATACAAAAAGTATTAAAAGTGAAATCCTTTGATTGACCACAAATCAAAATTAATGATCTAAGTCAGCGGGGGTTCAGCTGAGATTCACTATCTCTCCCATCTCCATAGCAATGATAGGGATAAAAAATGTTTGGACACCTCGCCCTCACGATTTAAGTGCTAAGCGAATGAGACCATTAATTCCAAGGGTTTCTATGTACATATTGAATTTATTCAAATGGTGATTAATGTTGGGAAACAAGTGCGAAGATTGTCGAACGAAATACCATAAAGCTTACAACGAGAGCAATAAAACTATCGAGGATTTGATATACTGCGTAAACCGAACAGAGTTATAGACGCACTAAATAATGGATATAATCATAGAATTAGGCAAGGGTATTAAATCGATATTTTAATCCAAATTGTAATAAAATTTGGTATCCAAAGGCTTTTACCATTTAGTATTTTAGCAGTATCTATTAAGGGCCTTCCCCTACGGAGATTCCGTAATTTACCGTATTTAGAGCCTTATAAACTCATAATTTGAAAGCTACAAAGTTATAATAAAAATACAACAATAATCATCAGTACATCAACATTCCTTTCCCCGTTTTAAATTTTCTATTTTTGTTTATTATACTCATGATATTAGCTTCCAAATTAATACCAATTTATTAAAATTGAAGCATACTTTCAGCATCTCCCTAGTATTTACGAATTACGTTTATTTGAAATACACGACAATAGATAGACAATTTCATTAACTACATATTCCCCGTTTTGAATTTTTTTAGATCAATTTTGAACTATGATAAGTAAAAAAAAATAGGATTTTTGTGCGATCTCGGCAACGCGTCAAATGAACAAATCAAGGTCGTTTGCTCGGGGGATGGCCTTAATTTAAAAGTAAGGTAATTTATATAATACCGCTTATTAGAAATTTTATTATTAAAACACAAAGGAAGTGCTGGAGAAGTTACAATAAAAACAGCAGGATGATACCATACGTTTTCATATAGAGAGAGAGGGGTGCGCGCGATATAAAGAGAGGGGGATATTACTTCCTCTCCTATGTCGCGCCAAACCGATCTTCTCCTCCCTCTTCCTCTGACTGCCGACTCTTCCATTGCCTTACGAATTTACGATGATGTCTTGATGTGACCACCATTTTTACCATAAAAGTGCACAAAGCCGTTAAAGAAGTTCTCACTTTCACCTCAAAGCGGCACTTTCCTCGAAAATCCTTGGCGACCATCGATCAAATACTTATCCCCCAATTCTTATTAAGCCCTTGTTAAAGGGAACAAATCACGGCTAAGTTCGCGATGTGACACACACAGACGCCATTAAATTAAACTAATGTCCCTACACCTACTCCGCAGACAACGCTTAAGATCTCCGATACTTCGTTATCAAGAGCGAATTTGTTTGGTCGAGAGGTATAGACTGACTCAAGAGATAGAGAGGGGTTACATGATTCTGTTTTTATGGAACAGCGAGAATTTAAAAAAAATGGGCCACATGCGCCATTGTATAGTATATTATTAGAGAGTATTATAATAATTATCCGCCATTATGGTTTATTAAAAAGTATACAGAGTGTGACAATAAATACTATGTGATAATACTTACTTTAGGGTATGTGTGCTTGAAGTGTCCTTTGTATACAGTAACTATTTTTACAGTAAGCTCTATAGAGTTCAGTGTAAAAATAGTAGTGCTGAAGGAAGTAGTTCTCTTTCAGCACTTACTTCTATGTTTCTACAAGAAATTCCCAAAAAATTTGAATTTGAATTTGCCCATACAAAAATTAAAAAAAATATAATTTTTAACTGCTACTTTCACAGTGAACTCTATTTAAGGGCTACATACACATTACAAACCCTTAAGTATCATTTAGTTTTGTTACACACAATATCATAGGATATTCAGGACAAAAATAGATTAATGCTAAAATTAACTTCTATACTGCACTTACACTTCTTGAAATATACAGCGGATTTATCACGGAGTTATTTGTCAAGTCAAAAGTTATAAATGGAAAAAGTAAGACGCTCGACTCATTTGTTAAGACTGAAAAGTTTGAGATAACAGAGTTGGACGCAAGTTGCAACAAGGAAAATATAAAAATATGGTCCAAGCTGCGAGGCTTGTCACAAATTAATATGAAAATTACTTATGTCTTGTTGTATTGAGGTTATGCCATATATTATAGCAGACGTTGTAGTAAGTGCCTGGCGAATAAACAGACGTAGCATACAGTAACAAAAAACGTTGTCAATAAATAAATGTTTGGCGCTATTTTTAACCCACGAAAAAAAGAGGGGTGTTATAAGTCTAACTCTAACCTGTCTGTCTGTCCGTTTGTCTGTGTGTGTGACTTTCCGAAGCATCGTAGCATTTAAACGGCTGGACGGATTTCGATATAGTTTTTTTTGTTTGAAAGCTGACATAGCTATAGTTCATCATCATCAGTCAACTCAGTGCAGAATAATTGGGTTTTATCTACTTCAAATTTATAAAACGGGGGTTGTTTTACAATTTCTTAATTTAAAATTATCATATTATTTATTTAAAATTATCATATTTAGGGTGTGATGAAGTATCTTTTCTTTTTTAAATTTTTTAAATTTTTTATATGTCGTCTCCTATCCTGAATTTTAAATTCTTCTTATTTTGTAGAAATGGCTAATTTGAAATTCTTGGATTGTGCATCCGATTCATTGATGCGACATCAAAATTATTATCACTCTTGGTATAAAATAAAACTTACGATAATAAGTAAAAAGGGTTTTATTAAGAAGTGAAGGACACGATCATTTTATTTTCATGATGTATTTGTGCTTGAGCCAGGACGTACGTCGCTCTTGGTCTTGTGCGACGCGTAGCGTCATCTAGCGGCGGATAGCAGAATCACTTTTATGTTAGTGTAAAAATACAGTTTCTTAATTATTTTTGTTTATTTCCGCAATAAAAAATGCACTCGTAACTTCTGCACAATATTTTTAAGTTTTGTTGTTTTGTGATACTTGTTAATGGAATTATTTGTGAAGTAGAATTAGGTAAGGCCTGATATATAAACGGACCAAACCCATGCCTTATCTTGGGCCAGTAGATACACTAATTAACTAGCCTAGCCCAGGCCATTATAGCTTTATAGCCTGATGGGATTGAAGCCGTATCGGATCGTAAAGGCTAGAAATTAATAATATGGGTGGAAACGGATATGTGCGACAATGTAAGCAATAACGAGCTTAATAAAATATAGCCTATGTGAGACACTTGATAGTGTAAGTAGATATGCGAAAAAAGGTTTTAAGAATTTCTTAGGGTCAGTTAACAATGCAACGTGACGAGATTTGGATTTTTGTAATCCACAACGTTATCCACGTTGTCACAGGGAAGTGGTATTACAAAATTGCTGACACTCATGAAATTGTTAACAATTCCATCACATCCAAAATTATTTTTAGATCACATACATGGACAGGCTGGAGTCAGGTAGGCGTAGTAGTGAAACAACAGCTCTTTCAAATGCCTTCTTATTCCGGCCACGCGCCAAAACATAATTGTTTGATTGTATAATTTTAATCAACAGTTAATTAAAAGTTATAATTAAAAAGAAAGGTAAGTACTATAGTTTTATAAGATTTTTATTTCATATTCGATAACAAGTATATTTTCATTGAAATAATCTTCAAGCCTGAAATAGATAATAATATAAAAGGAAAATGTAGCAAGACACCTTATTTTTTATGTTTATGTGGTAACTTAAAAGTTTAAATGCTATTGGCTTAGCAATTTAAACAATAAAAATCACCAAAGTAGATATTTTGTAAAAATATCTAGACAGTAATACAATTTGAAATAATGAGTGTTTGTATAATATTATATTATCTTAAAAGATTATTAATATTAAGTTTTGTTAAAAAAACTTTTTTTTTATTAAAAAATACAACGTAACAAAACACTTTTAACAGCTGATAATCATTACCGAATTTTATTATAATCACACACAGCTATTAACTATACCAAGATATTTTTGTCTATGTACGACATATCGGAAACATCACAAAAAGACAGTTGACATTGAATAGTTAAATGCTATGATAATAATATAAAAGGCGGTAAATAATGCCTTATAACAAATTTGCTTGATTTTTTCGATAACGCACTCGCCCGATCAGGGAACCCATAGACCCCATCGAATCCCCATAAACATTAGTTTCGGGTAAACTCCTGTCACGCCACCCATAAATATCGAGTGACCATAAACCGATTACATAAAAACTTATCAAACAACGGTAATCATCGTGAAAAACACTCCCAAAGAGGCAACTTTAAACGTTATACGGGCAATAAAACTACAATACTTGCACAAATATTTTTGAATAAAGAATTAGGTTGGCAAAAGCGCGGGGGCAGATAAGAAAAAAAAAACAAATTTGTAACGGGTAAAGTTTTTTGAGGCGAATTGGTCTCTTGGGTGCTGAGTCGAGGTCGTAAAACGCGTGGACGGCGGAATACGTCCTGGAGACGATCTGACGTTTTGATGGAAAGCGCCTCGGCTGATTTGCGTTTTTGATTCATATTTGTGTTTTATGAATTGGACATTTGTACAAAATAAATGTTATTTAACTTTTTTCTCAAGAATGCTTGTTTATTTACTTATGCTGGTCGAAAATGAAATATTTTAGCAACGGATGGA
Source organism: Cyaniris semiargus (assembly GCA_905187585.1). NCBI lineage: Eukaryota > Metazoa > Arthropoda > Insecta > Lepidoptera > Lycaenidae > Cyaniris > Cyaniris semiargus. Next base: position 9,676,550 of record LR994560.1, on the reverse strand, counting down.
CGGAAACTAAATTTTTAACATCGTTAATTACTTAGGTGGTTTATGATTATATTTTTATGCAAATACTTCTTAGTCTTCAGACCATTATAATTTATAAACCAAACTATAAACCAAACTAGTGGCTAAGGATGATTCAATCTCATAATTCAAGACGTGAGTGGAAGAATAAGGTAAGTAACATGAAAAAACTTCCCGTTTTTTTGCTTAAATGGAGGCTTTAGGGCCGGAAAAAATATTTTAAATAGAAAAACTATGGATCAAATGTGTAGCCAGATACATTAGCAAGGTTATAAAGTAGATAAGTTACAAGTTTTATGAAAATAATAAGGGAAAAAATGAGTTATTGTCCGCATGTTACGAAATGTTACTTGTTCGATTCTTCCACTCACGTCTTCAATTAATCTACCAACGTCTTCTAAGTTCTAACATATTTTGAATGTCCAGCCAATAGATTCCTACAACTTAAATATATAAACAATAATAACACTGTCCCCTCAAAAGAATGGCACCCGTCTAAGCTATCTTGTAGGAATTTTAAATTGGACGAATCGCTCACATGTAAATGGTTTTCCTTTCTACCCCATCCTCTCAAGACCACCCCTTCCGAGCCTAGAGGCAACTCGAATGCCAGCACAACGACCAGGCTACCTTGAGCCCTCTCCTCACATACATCATACGCGCTCCCGCCCGCTTCGCGTACGAGTGTGGGAGTGTGAAGGGGCAGGATATATTGGCACACACACACCTCTCGTACGAGTAACTACGCAAATACGCGTTTGTAATCGCGAATTCAAAAACGGGAAAAAGCAATATGTCTTTATAGTATTTATTGCGTGCTCTCCACAAAGAGGTGTGAAATCGGATTTTTAGACGCTTTTAATATACTGACTTCGACGAGAGGCAATTGAGTTTGGCACGAGTAGACATTAGTTTGCCGTCAAAAGGAACTAGCTCTAGTGCCTATACGCTAAGATTACTATTTTAGTAAACAGAGGGTGATATCACCTATGCACGAGTTCTTAATTTTTTCTTTGAATATAAATAATAATAATTAATTAGCAATAACGCGAACGTAATGTTTTATTTAGTGTTCAAACGGCTAACTAATGTTAATCGTCATTCTTCAGCTAAAGCGATCGGCTTTGATTAAAGTTATTATTTTTAGTCTGTAGTAAATATTTTCACCCAATTTTCTAGCAACTACTAGCCCCCTATTTATTATCTTAGATCATAAAATAATTTCCAACTTACGTAATTTGCGCCAAATTTCTAACATGGCGCAAAATTTCAAACATAACGTCGTAAAATCTTCGCGATGCATAAAACGGCTTAAACAAGCCACAAGTTCTAATCAAGCCAGCACGAACACAAGCAATACGTTCTCATTGTTAGTGGCTTATTTTGCATTCATGGAATTTTCTTAAGCGCCAGTAGGACAGGGGTTCCATCCAATATCATTCATATTCGAACCCAATCGAGGTAATTCCAAAGGTCGACACGTTTCGCTATATTTATGTGCTAGTTCGCTTCACCCGCGAATATTATGCAAAGTAAGACTTTTTGATACGTCGTTTTTCAATTCTACGTATTTTAGTTACATTAATAATTATTACTATAATTAGTGTAAAAATGTTTTGGGTACTAGTACCGGAAGGTAGCCTAGTACTTAAAAAAACCTATGTGTATCTAACATGGTATAGTTTTTGATTATTATTATATGTATTTTTAATATTTTAGTCCGTAATTATTATAAGGTTAATTTTTTTGTTGCCTCTTCTACGTTTTAACCAAAAATATAATGATTTAACTCGCGGCTCGCGTCGTCACACCTTGACTGACTGATGATGACACGTCTACATATAATAAAAAACCTTGACTGACTGATGATAACACATCTACATATAAATAAAAATTACTATGTTAAAGCACAAATCAATAGGCATGATAGTTTTTCCGTAAAGTGTACCACAAAATGTACTGGTTGTGAGATATACTAGGGCTCGCTTCGCTCGCCCTGATTATAAATTATTATTATTAAGCAAGAATATGTTTTAGAATGAAATGAACATAATATTATTATTTATTATTAAAAAAAAAACATCCCTGATCGAAGGTGTACACGTAAAGATGGTAGCTTCCCTATCTTTCGAACATCGGTACCAAATGGCATTTCAAATTTCCATTTGATTCTCGCTTTTCAGATATAGAAGAAAATTTTAAAATATGTATTTTCAATTTACTTCTTTTTTTCTCTTTAACGCATTATCTAAATATATCTTTTTGAATTCTGTTTGATGTCCCTACGGTTTTCATTCTCATCCTTATTAATTTTATAAATGCGAAAGTGTGCCTTTACGTTTAAACTGCTGAACCAATTTTGATGAAATATGGTATGGGGATATTTTGAGTTACTCTGGTTCACAAGTGCCATTTTTACTTTATTGTTTATAAATTTTATTTTTTTTTTCAGCCCCTTTTGGAATTTTGATAGAATTTTCTAGATGGTATTCCGAATCGAATGAGCCCAAAATCATACTTTTCGGTGTAGGAGATCAGGTTTTGAGGAAAATAGCACTTGTGAACTAGACTAACACCCATATTCTTAGTTTTTTCCTTACGATTTCCTCCACTCGACTTAACCTCAATCCCCAAAAATTGTATCATTAGTTCAATAAAACCTTTTTCGAGGTGAGGAATGAACTGTCAAGCTTGAGGTAGTTCAGGATGTACCTTAAGGCTTCCTTGAGTGTCTTCACTGTGTGTTTCCAACCATTAATTTACATGAAATCGTGTTTAGAGAAAAGCATGAAAAACTTTATTAAGTTTCTGGATTATGTCCATGAAAATTCACATAATTTTCCTTGGCGCAGATATTTACGTGACGCTCAAAACTAATTAGGGCGGTATAGTAATGAGGACTTCAAGAAACGATTTAGGTTTAGAAACTTAACAAAACAAGCATTAATATGCAACACGCTAAAATAAAGTTGAAAAAACAACACGAGTTCGCAAACAATAAATCGCAAAAGTTGAGCATATAAACACAGTGATATGTCACAATTATATTTTTTAACAATGTGTCATGTGACATTTGAGTTTTGACAATGGCACTGACATTATATTTTTTTAAAACGAAGAGTTCATAGACAATTTGTCAAATTAGGGTCGATTTCCGTCGGTGTTGACACTAAAAAAATAATTTCTGTGACGTCATACCTCCACCTCCACTCAACGTTACTGAAGGAGTAATTCATTGAGACAGAAGTTAGGTTTATGAATACCGAATTTGAGGAATTCCTTCGTTGAGGTTGTGTCAAGGCGGGTTTGAGGAAACAACTAAGAATACGGGTGTAAGTCCCGGGAAAGGACAAAGGATACTTTTATCTCGAAAAAAATGTATGGTTCCCGCGCGATATACGAATTTCTGGGCAACTGAGTTGCAGGCTTTATTTAGTATTAAATATGACTAGACACGAAGACAATCGTCAATATAGGAAAGGGGGTCTATTATGTAAAATTGTTTGCAATACCTCACTACCGACTAAACGGCAAATTTCGCATTCGTCATAATTCTGCACACAATGAAATAGTCCTATTTGCTTGGCGATCATTTGCGATTGCACAGGAAAATTATGTCATTGTTCTGTGCATTATTAAATCAAAAGCTTGTTTGATATCTTCATTTTAATAACGTAGTATAAAGACATGATTTTGAACATTCAAAAGGTAAAGTTGTAGAAAACATTTTAAATCTTCGGTAATGGCAACACGAATATTTGGCAGAATAAATTAATACAAGAAAAAGTTACATCTTATAATATGAAGCATAGAGGGCGCTAGTATATCAGGAAATAATCCGACCAAAATCCGACATGTTGCACACGTCGTATTAGAATATTGATAGAAACAAAACTTTTTGTTTACTTTCTATGCTGGTGCTGCCTCCAGCGTGAAAACATTGCAGTAAATTATATCCTATTGCGTAAATATAATATTAAATGTCTAGCCCAAAACAGCAACTGAATAGGAAGAATGGCCATTCGTCTGACCACTTTTTTCCTTATAGAAAATACTCTTTTTTGGGCCAGTTACAAAAGCAATTTTATCTATAAATTCGCGTCACCATTTCTTTTCCGCTTTGCATAATTAATTTCATTAAAAAATGAGCAGATGTGATATGAATTAAATATTCTGCCACAATTTATTCAGTATAGTGACAGTAAATGAGGTCTGGTGTGGGACCATTTTCCTGTTGTGACATTTATAAAATCCATCCATACTTCATCGTGGGAAAATGTAATGTTTGCTTTTTGTTTCATCCAAATCAATAAAGTAACCGTTTAGTAATAATTTAAGTTTTAATTACTTATTTTGATAGGACTTTTATTAAATTAAAAATCCACACCTCCTGATTTCACGCGTTGATGTTGTAATTATAGTTGTCTCTAGAGAGGTACGGTCGACAGAAAACTAATGATCGATGTAACGAAGTGCAGTAAAAACTACGAGATCAATAGTTTAATATACTTTATGTAAGCTAAGAGATTTATTAAAATAAATATTAATTCTAAAATATATTGTTTAGCTTTAAGGATCACGGTTACGTTTCCATTTTTATTTTCAGTTTTACTCTAAGTGCGATATACCTTTTGATAGAAGGTCCATTAGGTGACGCGTTTGCTGTGACATAAAAAATAAATTAATAAAATACGTATACACTATGAATCAATTTAAGTTTTATGTGAATATAAAATATTATAAACCTAATAAGCTTAATTTGAAATTTCTCTTATAATAATTAAGTATGTACAGTGTAAGTACTTTTACTGACGCTACCACAACTAATGTTAAAAAAGTCCCAGTAAATAAAACTAACGATTTGATATCACGCACACGGAACTTGGGCGAATTAAAACTTGTCTACCATAAGCAATAAAAAGTCCTTAGGATTTTTGATTTCATAGCCGTTTTGATGATGCCTCAAAATGAGTTCCTACTTCCTGAAATACCAGATTAAATTAAAAAATTATTTTTCGTGCGTGCTAAATAGTGATCGGGAAAAACGCCCCTGAATAAATTTTATAGCGTCGCCTTTAGTTTTTTTTTTTTACTTTCGGAGTTCCGCGTACTTGAATTCATTTTTACCTTTTAAACCTAAAACCTACCTACCTGTGTTCAGACATGCGCGTTTACTGCGCGTACGCGGTTTGTGGAAATGTATGAAAATAAGCTTTATGTAATTTAGAATAAAACCTCAAATTGATATAGCGTTTGTGAAAAAGCGACGCACGCTGAATCCGCCCGCGCAGAAAACGCGCAAAAATCGCCCACGTCTGAACGCGCGCTAAAACTGCTGCACCGATTTGGTTGAAACTTGCTATGGATGTACTTAAAGTCCCGGGAAAGGACATAGAATAGGAAACATGTACAGTTTTGATAAAATTATTTCTACGCGACGAAGTTGGTGCCAACATTGTGTAACTTTCTATAAATATTAGGCCTCATGGTTTTTACTACTAAAGTAAGTATATCATTATGATATATAAGTTGTTCAATAGCATGAATATAATCATTATTACTTGCATACTACAGTTATATGTTAACTAGGTGTAGTTATGTATAATGTACCTAAAAAGCGTCAATTTGCTTTCTAGCATCCACTATTGAGTAATTACTAGAGTATGGTTACCATTAAGTAATTTAGGTAAGTATATTGGCTATTAGAATACTTAGTTTACATTGCCATATTATCATAATATTATAACAAACCTTTTTTATCTATTTTTTATTTATTTATGCTTTATTGTGCACAGGAAACATTACATAATTACAGTTTACACAGAAAGACGACACGAAGGATCTGCTTATTTCTAAAAAGAAATCTCTTCCAGCAGCCCTACGGAGAGAGATAGGATTAAAACAGCAGATAGGACGTGCACAAATATGATTACATTATAATATACAACAATATGTTCTCGTCGAAGCAAAAACAAACAATACTATGTTTGAAAAAAGGTAATGTGAAATGTAACTACATTACACCTAGTTAACTCTTCGCGGAATGTTTTAATCTCTCACTAATATTGTACACAATGTGTATGAACATATAAAATTTAGGAATGATAATATTTTGCATATCAAAATTTATAAGTTGACATAATATTATGTGCATTTAAATCGTATGTTATTGTCAACTCACTATTAGTTATTTAGAAAAGTGATTTTAACGAAATGTCAATAAAATTAGGAACGGATCAAGTGCCTGTAATTAGGCGCTGGCATTTGAGAAATAATTTTCTTGACATTTAAACATAAATGGTCGCAGATATATGTTACTGAAAAATAAAGCAATTCTTAGAAAATTGTTAGGTTATGTAGTTTTTAGTTTTTAACTCGATTTCAAGACAAGAATGCTGCCTATCATTTTTCTCAGATACCAACTGAACCCCATATTTCAATTGAACTTAATTTTTTTCATTTTAACTAATGCAAACGTTTTACAGAAGTCAGAAGAGTTTCTAAATACCACCTACCTAATATATGTAATTATGTATACCACACTGAATAGGCTTATCTTATCCTCCCCCTTTTTTAGGGTTCCGTTACCTGAAAAGTTTGGGAAACTCTGCACAACGCTCAAAGTCAACAAACAACTTTTTAACAAGCACATAAAAATTGCTCAGCAATTACAGAATGGCCATAATGATTCTAGTTAGCTATTCACAAACGACTTAGAAAATTCTTAATACGACATTGATTAGAGCTAAGCGGACATGAAAACCCGGCGTAATGACAATTTAAAGACCTAAAGGTCGATTTTATTATCATATTGTATGATTCTAAGACCTATTAACCCTTATGACAAAAGCGTAATGATTGAGAAGCACGCGAGGTATTTTTTCTTGCGGCAATTTTAATATTAACTGCATTGTTATAGTTTATTTCAGTGCTTTATTAGAATAGTTTTGATGGTATCATAAGAAGTACGATAGATAAAGCTTGATATGCTAGGAAAAGTGACAATATATTTTAATCTATAGTAATTTATAGGTACGAACTGATCCGTCAAAGTTTAGCCAGATATGCTGTGGGAATATGCTTGAAAAGAAGATCTTCCGATGAGGAGTCATTTCAGAAGTAATGACAACTTTCAGAACGTTCAACTGAGACAAAATCGGTCCAGCGGTTTTGAAAAACCTTTATGACTTGTCTCGTGGTTTGGACTGTATTCTCCGTGCGGAAAGAACTCGTCCGTTGGACGTTGACGTTATTTTTTTTTAAAATGACGACGATGATAGTTATATGGACATAAAGATAAGTCTCAAGATTAATAACCTCTCAGCGAATTTCCAGATAAATAATAAGTAACAATAATTAATGTATATAAACATTTACAGTATTTACACTTTACAGTAAACATAAAGTGGGGTCACGGAGGAGTTCACTAATTTATTAACCTGCCATCAGCGGCAGTACAGAAATTAACTTCATATTACTTTCGCCTTGCATACATTGTGGTGAAATCAGGGATCTTGATACTTGCGATTTTTTTAGTCAAAAAAAAGTAAAATGTGTCAAATAACCGAAGCATACAGGGCTAATTGTGTGTATTGACATGCCAAAATAATACAATGTCAATTGTATGGACAAAACAATGATTATGTCAGTTAATAGCCAATAGAGAAAGATTGAGGAAAATCTAACATTAAAATATTGACACGGTTATTATAATATCTAATAATTGATAGTCAAAACTACTTTTAACTGAGATAAAAATTTACATACATCAGTAATTTTTTGCTACCTACTTAAAAACTAGTAAAAAGAACCGCTAAAGCCGTATAATAAATGTTATAAAATATTAAAGTAATAAGTAAAAGTAATTTATTGTTATAAATATAATTAATAAATCTTATAGTAACTGTCCACGGTATTTAAATATCTATCACTCACTTCGAGCACAACGACGCGAGTGAGGCCGTTTGTCCACCGCCACCGTCACCGGGACGTCACCGACAAAAATTCAAATGAAAAGCCACTTTATGATCCAGGCTATAAGTTTCATTTTGCTCTACGTCACTACAAAGTAGCGGCGGCATGGGTCGCTAGACCGATGTCGATAGAAAATGAAACCTATAGCCTAAGTCAGAGGTTCCCAATCTTTTTCAGCCTGCGGCGCAGTTACACGTTGCAATATTACTCTTAATACTCTACTAATAAATACTCTACCTAGCTATGCCTAGCTATTAGAAAAATATACATACAAACACCTTTACTGATTATTATAGTGAGGTTAAGCAGGTAATTGGTAAATAATTATAAACAAATATTTAATCATCTACCTGCTTTACATTATTATAATTTTATTTTATAATATTTGTGGTTTCGGATAATGATGGAGGATCGACTCACGGCGCCCCTCTTGCCTTTCCACGGCGCACCAGGGCGCCGCGGCGCACACTTTGGGGACTCCTGGCCTAGGTCATAAAGTGGCATTTTATAAAAATTTTTGTCGGTGACGTCCCGGTGACAGTGACGGTGGACAAGCAGCCCGAGCCTCGCTCGCTCGGTTTCGGTCGTAAGATATATTGTCTCCGCGGAGGTCCCATACTTGTTAGATAATAAAGGTCGTTAATTTATTCGATGCATTCTCATTTGCATTCCGACCCATTAAAGTATTTAAAAACACTTTATATTATTTTATTATTTAACAAGCGTCGTAAAACGCTAACACCAAACTTCAGATATGTAAAAGATGTCGCTTTAAATCAACGGCTTATCAAACAGTTTAATACCTTTGTGTCTATAAAGATTATCCTCATTTTAGATAAAGTAAGTTTTTTATCTTTCAATATTACGACACTAATTATCTCGCAGCCTTATAAAACATTTTTCAAACAAGATAGCTAGCTTTGTAATTTTTTTTAATTTAAATATTACGCAAAAGTCGGAGCAGAATAATCCGACCAAAATCCGATGTTGCACACGTCATATCAGAATATTGACAGAAACGTTGTCAAAAAGCTTTTTGTTTGCTGTCTCTGTTGGTTCTGCCTCTATTGTATTGTATAATTTTAAGTTACAACATTGTAAATTTTATTTAAAAATATTAATTTTTTCTCACTTTTTTGGTAAAAAAGTGGGCCCCGTGCGAGTTTCTTACGCCGGTTCTTCTCGCCGGGTTAGTTCCCGAACCGGTGGTAGGCACCATGTAGTATCAACATTCATCATTTTTTTTAAATCTATTCAGAAATAAAACTATTTTTATTTTATTTATTATTTATAGCGTGAAAACATTGCACAATATATCCTGTTAAACAAATAATTAATATAAATAATTGCTCTAACAAATAAAACAAGAAAGTATCAAAATCGCGCATCCAAGTATAACTGATCGTCACGGAACTCCTAATAGGCTCGAAATTCTCTTATAACTTAACTTTTACATACATTACCCTATATCTTAGGGGTTGGCTGAGTAGACCTATTACCGACTAATCCAAATTGATGGAGCGTTTAGATTCTTGGTTCATTTTCCGCGTAAAATAATGTAATAAGTTCATTACTTAATGTATTATGGACTAAGGAAATATAAAAAGCTTTTTAATAAGCATTAAGTTTTACCTGATTAAACTTTAGCCCTATTTAAGTAATTACTTTTTTATATTGTGTATTAAACGCTCGTCCTACTATATAAGAGTCAGGGATACTTTGGTATCTTTTTTTTTTCTTTTTTGAGTCGGGAAATGCTATTATGCATCCCCGGCAGCGTTGGGGAGAGACTACCGGGGTATGTGGGACTCGCTACGACCGATGAGATGATAAGTGGCCGCAGCTCTACCCACTAAAACCCGACCGTGTTCCTGCTTCCGCGCTGGAAAGAGACGCGAGAGTCTATGGCTGGTTTTAGTGTCACGCGGACCGTCGCGTCGGTACGGATCGTTCCGTATATATGCAATATGCATTACGATATAAGGAGCGTTTTAGAGTAATGCGGAGGGGTCCGTACTGACTCGTCTGCATTACTCCTTAAAACTTCATACAGATCGGTCTACGGAGCGATCCGTACCGACGGTCCGCGTGACACTAAAATCAGTCTATGACACGCCTTCCGTGGCTTCGTCCGCGCTAGACACTTTGGTATCTGCATTTTGTTCTTTAAAGTTGGCAAAACTTTTTTTGCAGACGTGGAAAAAAGATCATAATGCGTATCTATTAATAGCAAATTAAGAGTTGCCAAGTTATCAGACCTAAATTATTATTTTTTTATGAGCCTGTGCTGTCCTACGGCTGCGCAAAGGCCTGCGCAGGTCTAGTTAATGTTTGTTTGTGTAACTAGTTTAATGCCAAACCAACGATTTGCACTCTTAAATTCAAAAATCGGCCAAGTGCGAGTCGGACTCGCGCACGAAGGGTTCTGTACCGGTATAGAGCGAAAGTAGGCAAAAAATTGTGTTTCTTGTATGGGAGCCCCCCTTAAATATTTACTTAATTACAATTTTTTTATTAATTATTAAATTACGAATATAATTAGGGATTTTGTGAAAATTTCAAGTGCCTAGCTGTTACCATTATTGATTACGAGCGAAAAAACCTAAAAAAATTACGTTTGTTGTATGGGAGCCCCCCTTAAATATTAATTTTGTTGCGTTTTTAGTATTTTTTGTTATAGCGGCAACAGAAATAGACAATCTGTGAAAATTTCAGAAGTCTAGCTATAGCGGTTCTTGAGTTACAGTCTGGAGACAGACGGACATACGGACAGACATCGAAGTCTCAGTAATAGGGTCCCGTTTTAACCCTTTGGGTACGGAACCCTAAAAATGAGGTCCCAGCTAGACCTTACAAAAGCCAAGAGCTACCACCACCTTTAAGGACATGCAACAGCCTGAGTGCTAACCTGAGTGGTAACCGGACAACCTAAGTTGCCTTACAAATCAATTGCAGGCATCTATAATAATTCTAGATCATAACATCCATGCCAATATTATAAATGCGAAAATGTGTCTGTTTGTCTATTACCTCTTCACGCTTAAGGTGACGCCTTGATAATTTGGCTGCAGCGATATCGATTTTTCTTCACAATGACTAAAGCTAATAAATTAAAGTTCATTGTCAGTATTCATCATGTCTTTATCTTTGAATTACCCATAGCATAACACGATTGGTCAACTTTTATAACACAGAATAATTAATCAAAAAGACTATAAAAACCTAGGGATTCTAATTTTGCCAACAGAGGAGAGTGATTTAAGTTTCCAAAATTTGTACATATATTAGTTCAAGCATACACTATAATTTTCCAATAGCTTATATGAAATATATTTATGGTTTTTAAATTACGCGACAAAAACCATTTTGTCGCTTACGCCCTTTCCATTTCTTGCTGTTCCATTTCTTATTTTCTATAAGAGGCCGGGCCGGCCTCTCATAGAAAACAAGCAATCTAAAACATATCCAAAACGATTTTTTACTTTAACGCGGCGTCACCTTAAACCGCTGAAACGACATAAGATAGTAACTTTCTATCCCGGAAAAAATGTATGCGCGATAAACGAATTTTGGCGCGACGGAGTTGCGGGCGTCATCTAGTACTATACTAATTTAATAAATCGATGAATGTGTTTGTCTGTCTATGACCTGTTCACGATTAGACCGCGGAACCGATTTTGCTGAAATTTGGTATGGAAAGGATACTTTCTATCCCGGAAAAATGCACGGTTCTCGCGCAAATTTTGGCATAACGGAGTTGCGGGCGTCATCCAGTATTCTAATATACAAGTCACGTGCGCATATCGATCAATTATCCACAATTTGAGGCACAGATATGGCGGACAGTTTCCCACTAATTGTACAGACCAACGTACACACACAGAGTGATAATTAATAAGAATTTATCGCGACCCGATTCGAGTTACGGTTGCTAGGTAACGGTGACATTCTAATATGGCCAAACGGAATACTTTTAAACAAATTCTTTAGAAGTTTCCACGAGACATTTAGGCCCATATTAAGCTTTCTAGGATGCTGTTTAGATGAATATAACGTTCTTCAGTGCCGTAATTTCTTGTAGCATATATCCACTGAGTGCGAACGTCTCTGTCAAACTGTCAAACTATTACTTGTGAGTTGTGAGGCTGTTACTTAAGTATGGTCAAACATTAGCTAAATTGAACCCGCTCTAGTGTTTGCGCGCTCATATCGAATTGATAATATTAAATTACACTAACTGTCGCTCTTAGAGATGAATATGTATTATTTTCTTAACTGTAATTAAATAAAAAGTTTGACAGATAATTTGTGGGGCATATTTCAAAATCTCCATTTAATTACAGTTAAGTAATAAATATCCGTCTATGAGTACTGCAGAGAGTATGAGAACAGTTTCTCAATGCGGACCTATCAATTGTACAAAGTCAAAAGTTTATGATTATAGAGATTAAACATGCCAACATAAAAACTGCCAAATACTCTACTCTGTACAATAATTAGTCTAAATTGGCCATTAAAAGCGTCAGAGATTCATGCAAACGGGCAGTCGCAATCAGCACCAATCAATAGTATTGGCAGGACTAATGACTAGCCAAGGACGATGGCCGACTAATAATTGGAAGTCACTGATTCTAATTGAAAGCACTCGATGATAATTAAAACGATCACGGATCGTTGAGCGGTTATTGACTACAGAATCTGTGCTAGAGACAGGGTGATTCTTTTAAGAGTGATGTTTTCAGTAACATATAGCGTACCTCACGCTTACCACCACGTCAGTGTCCAATATCCCGGGGTAAGTTGGGCTTGTGTTACGGTTACCACACAATAGCGAAGAGCAAAATTCCTCTTGGTCTTGGTCTTGCTTTTCTTGCAAGACCAACACCAAGACTGCAAGACCATATTCAATTTTGTTCATGGTTACTACACAATAGTTAAGAGCAAATTTTGTCTTGATCTTGGTCTTTCTTTTTTGCAAGACCAACACCAAGACTGCATGAGTCTAGGGCTGCCATCACCTAAACTGCCGTCGCCGGTCAAGGACAAAAAAAAACCCGGACATTTGGCCGAAATATGGCTATTTCCCCGGACACCTCTTAAAAGTATTCAAGATTATGTCTTGCCAATTTTTGCTAAAACATCTTTCTCTTCCAACAAAAATTTGTAAAAGTCTGATTAACTCAAGTCCTTGAAATCATACTTGATTTTGATCAGAGAGGAAACCGTGTGGATTTCTCTCAACAAAAGTGTTCGGATTTCACCCGGACACTTTTCAAAAACCCGGCCGGACGGTTCCTGGACGCCCTTCAAACTAGGACAAATCCGGAGGAACCCGGACGGATGGCAGCCCTATGCACGACCAAGACCAATTTAGTTCATGGTCTTGCACTCATGCAGTCTTGTAAAAAAGCAAGACCAAAACCAATTTTGCTTATCACTACAACACCTGACAACAGACTGCTTAGTCAAAATGAATTCGCCAGTTTCGATAGCATAGTTAGATGTCAAAAATGTACGGGGTTTGGCATAACGCATCGGCATCGCTAAATGACATGGCGCTTGCGATGCATTCGCCAGTTTCGATAGGATTTGGTAAACGCATCGCAATCGCTATTACATTTAGCGATAAGTTTTATCAAATCCCATCGAAACTGGCGAATGCATTTTGACTAAGAACTATAAATTATAATATATTTTATCATATTAACTTAATACAACTGATATAAGTTAGATAAGATAATACCTTAACTCACAGATAGATCAACCAGGTTTAGGTTGACACTGTCACCATTACCCACCCACAAAACAAGCGCTATCTACATATAAAGGCGCATTAAAATCGTATTTAAGTGCGATAACAATTTAAATAAAAGATGGCGCATTGTAATAATTAGTTAGGACCACCTGCGCCTACGCAGCTCGTAAAATGGCGGAGTAAGGGATACCACACGGGCCGATTGTCCGCTGTTAATAAAACGCCGTATATTTCAGCTATTTAGACATTTTGAAGCTATTTGTAACGCTGACACACGGACGGAAAGGTTGGCAAACAAATTAAAAAATAATATAATATAACCCTTAGTATATAAATATTTCCTTAAAGAATACAAAGTCTGTTTGTGTGTTGGAAAAGTCACACATGACAAAGACATAAACATGAATAGCTGTTATATAAATGTGTACGAAGTAGAGATGTGCCGATCATGACTTTGGCCGACTAGCCGACTAGCCGATTAGTCGGCTGCAAATAAGCCGTCGACTAATCGGCCGACTAGTCGGCCAAGCCGATCATGGTTTCGGAAGTTTCCGTAACGCTTTTTTTACTGCTGACTCGCGGGTAAGTCACACACGCCGACTGCGAAGGTGTCGGATCGTGTTATGTTTACTTCGCGTACGTTACTTTTTTTTTGTTTTTATAATACAGTTGATGGTTTTCAAGAAATATTTCATGTACATTGTACTTACATGCAATCTTGATTTAATAATACATACTTAATTAGTTGTTAAAAAAATATATTTAAAAATATTTCTTTACTAGCAAGTAATTTCAGAAACACTTCATTTAATTTTAAAATGTGTAAGGCTGATTAAGTGTGATATGAACACATTATAAATAATCAAGGTTTTTCTTTAATGTAATTCTAATAATAGCAAAATTGAAAAAAATAAAAAGCCGGATATTCGGCGCTTTTTGCCGACTATTCGCCGACTACGAAAGTGGCCGGATAGTCGAGTTACCGACTAGTCGGCGACTAGTCGGCACATCTCTAGTACGAAGCGTATGTTTATAAGTAGTAAATGGTAGTAGTAATAGGCTTTAAGTTAAAATTAAAATTTTAACCGTTAATCGATGCTAATTAGATGTAAAAGTGTGTCTGTAACATCATTACGCTTAAAATTTGAGTCAATAAACTGATTTGGTGATATTTATTTAATAATTCAGATAAACTTAAGTTCCGAGAAAAGTCACAAAATAGTTTTAACTGTGGAAAAAAGTAGGAAAAATTAGACTTAACTATTGGTTTACGTTTAGTCGATATCTTCTAATTCACTTTTAAACTGCAGCTTTACTTTACTTTAACTGTGACGTTTTGAATAAAGTTTAAATAACACAATGAAATGTTAATTCCCGCTTTTGAAAGCAAATATTTTTTTGCAATTAAATAGTTGATTGCGATGAGGTCTTTAAGCCTTCACAATAGTGGCCCGCAGCCAACAATTCTGAATGAATGCGGTGGGACGTTCGTTCAATGGTTAAAATGAAAAAAATCTCAACCAGAAATAACTGGTCTACTTTTTAAGCAATTTTAAATATTGCATTTTTATAATCAAGACATATATTCTCGTCCATGTACTAATCATAAATGCGAAAGTGTGTCTGTCCGTCTATCTGTCTGTCTGGAAAAATGAACGGTTCCCTCGCGATAAAAGAATTTTGGCGCAACGGAGTTGCGGGCGTGTTCAAGTAGTTTATAAAGTACTAAATGTCGCGTCTTCGTCTTAAAAATATCCCGTCATTTTCGAGTTCAGCAGTTTAAGATACCTCCAGGACACGAAACTCCTGGTATGGAAAACTCGTAACACGGTAAGCTTCAAATACTTTTAACCCATCCCCGAAACTGCAAAACGCCTCGAAAGAAGTTTTTACTTCATCTGAGAATGATGATGATTGATGAATGCTTTTTGTCCATCCAGGCTATATGTCGCATGGCTGGAAGCGACGGAGCCCGCCTACAGTTTCGTGAAAGCGTCTTACAACTTGATTTGTGATTCCAAAGATTATTACTCCTAGCCGTTATTGAGTTTCTGTAATTTGGTTTAAGGTGCAATTGTTTTACCCAAGTATAATATGAAACTACTTGCACTTAATTAAATGTTTTGGTTTTTTTTTTTTTGTAATTTACAATCAACAACTAGTGGTAGTACGGGATCAAAACTATCCTTTGTCATTTCCCAGGACTCAAAAAAACTATAAAAAATAAAAAGTGCGAAAGGCACAAAGTTGCATTTACGAAACTACTGGCCTTTCTTCTCGACTTCATACGCGCAAAATAAAATCCTTTAGGAGCATTTTAACGCATTAAAGACTAGAGTTATAGCACCTGTGGTTATAGCTGTCGTCCTTTCCCTTGGTACATCAATTCTATTTTTTAAATTTCCTCAAAATCGACCCAGCCATTCAAACAATGCCATGGCCCACGACAAAGGGAAATATGGATTCATTTTATACAGGACAATATTATTATTTTGGAGTTTCTTTGTGTTTACTTTAGTATACCCGATCACGGCGCTGCGCAGGCGCAGGTCTTATATTTCACAGGTAAGGCTGAGCCACGCACTGCCTTATCTTGTTAATCGCCGCGCGATGTATGAATCCCAACGAATTATTTCATTATAAGGCTTAGTAAGGTCGCGTTCATTGTTATTTGTTACATGAAAAAGAAAGCTTGGTTACATTAATATTTTTGATGATATTTTGGGTTCGTATCTCGAAATTGCCCTTGAAAAGTTTGCAATATTTTTCTAAGTACTTATTAATATATACAAATATATTATCATATTATGATAACAATATTTAAAAAAGTTTAAATATTAATTAAAATAATATTACTATTTTTAGTATTTTTGTTGCGGCAACAAATTTGTAAAAATTTCAGCTATCTACCGCGGTTTTTGAGATACAGCCTGGAGATAGACACAAGGACAGGTAGCTGAGTCTTAGTAATAAGGTCCCGGATCCCTAAAAAAGTTGCTTAAACTCTGCTTGTATTCAATTTAACATTATTTTAAGGTACCAGTCCAAATTGGGTTAATACGTTCAAAGAAGACTAATAATTGTCCAAAGTGTAAAAAAAAATATATATATATATATATATATATATATATATATATATATATATATATATATATATATATATATATATATATATATATATATATATATATATATATATAATTAGTTATATACCTAATAACACAATAATCATATTGATTTAGCTACAGTTCATTAAACAAGATGCCATATAAAAGCATCAAAGTTTATTAACATTATGAACACGCCTTACTCTAAAAAACAAGTGAGTGAACTACATACTTACACGATACGAGACTTCTTTATTATGGCGTGGCTCAAGATTTTTTGTCGCTGTACATTGATAACCACACCCCGTCCGCTACTATCAAGATTAATTAGCCTACACATTTTCTTCTATTTTGTAAATTTCTCCGGCCGAATACGAGTTATGCCGGTTTTGTGATCTTTTATCATAATCGCGTGCGGTACTTTTTTTGTTAACGGAATAAGAAGTACCCACGCACTTGTGATGCCTCTGTTACCGCAGATTTTTTTTTGCCGAATCTACACGACTAGACTTCCTCCTAGTTATTTAACAAATAATGTTGGCAGAAGCCAACATAGAACATAGGATAGGTTTTATCTCAAAGGACTATACTGTTACATAATAGGATTGTTTTTTAAACTATTACATTTATCGCGGGCTTTGAACGCGGCGACCGAATCAAGAAATTCCGTAACGAAAAAAACCTAACACCCTCCACTCCAACCGCTGTGCCGGTCGGTGCGGCGGAATTGCCGTCTAACGTCGTTTCAGTTCGGCATAGTTCGGCACGATGTTTGTGTACGTACGACTAGACCAGTGGTCCCCAACCTTTTTTTCATGCGGGCCACAAACATGTTTTGGTCTTGATGACGCGGGCCGCAACAAAAATTTGTAGGTTTAAAAAATAACGATTTACAAGTGAAAAAAAAATTCACGACTTTCACGATGACTACATTATTTTGCCCGTGGGCATTTCAAAATGGTGTAACATCACGCGGGCCACATATAAAGTCCCGGCGGGCCGCATGCGGCCCGCAGGCTGCGGTTGGCGATAGCTGGACTAGACGTACCTATGCGAGTTAATTGCAAGTTGATAAAAATTCTATGCAATAGCTTTACCGTGGCAGTCCCCGAGTGCCACACGTATTTTTTTTTAAATGTACGGTTTCCGTGTGAGTTGCGATAAACGATAACAATGAAGTTGCCAACATCTAGTTTACATAGTAACGCGAACGCAATATCTCATGTTACTGCACATAAAGTTTATACTAATTGTAATTCTCTCCACGACGCTGACTCCCAGAACGCATTAAAATATTGCCACACGCTTTTTTTCGCACGGGCATTATTGTTGTATCAATAAATTATTGTTTCATCATCATTATCACCTCTAGCCCGAACTCTTGGTGCTGTATGAGAAAAAAGTAGTCTAGCCCTCAAATGTGTAACTTTGTCTGAACTTTAATTTATTTTAGAGAAACTTCAAATTACTTTTTATGAGATTTCATGAAATAGATAAACATTGAAGTGAATTTATTTTACCTACCGACGCAGATCTCGAAATCGAAGCGAAGTTGTATCAGTGTTAGATCAGAATAGGAGAATCGAGGAGCTCCATAATAAAAAATGCATTTCAAAAGGACTTTCAGGCTAAAAATAAATGATCGAACAATTTAGTAATTCAACGTTTTACGCACCGCATACCGCCATCTGTTGGTGAGAGTATATACTAATTTTCCACCAGTTTGGTAATGAAGACTGATAATTTTGTTAAATTATATCTTTAAGAATATTATAGGGGAAATATTTTTTTTATTTGTTTGTATCGAATAATTTCCGAAGGTATTGGATCGATTTTAATTTAATTGACGGAGTTGATGACAAGGACATAGGTTATTTTCCAAAAACCCTGCAGCTGTATATTCTGCTACTCACGAAGTTGCAGTCAACATAGATTCAGAATAAATTTATCATCATCATCACAAAACTAAAGGTTGGCCTACACGAATATACAATTTTTACGTAGTAGACACTCGCGTAGTAACTATTTAACCAACTTTTAAATGAGGAGGTTCTATGTTCGGCTATAGCTATAGCTATTCATTTTTTTTTTATGTTAGCTGCTACCGAGTTCTGAAAACCTTTCTGGTCCTCCATAACCCTGTGGGGTTCCATCCACAACCGCAAATTAGCAACCATAATTGCTAATGTTTAATTTGGGATGGGAATTTGACCGATTTTAAATACATGTGGGTTCCGGCCAGAGGTCCTCAAACCTTGACGTGTGGAGATTCCTTTGTTGTTGCCATCAAAGAGTTTCCGATCCATGTTATAAGTTGCCATCAGCAGTATTATTCCTGATGAAAAATTATACGTGGGAGAGCCATGCTTCGGCACGAATGGGCCGGCTCGACCGGAGAAATACCACGTTCTCATAGAAAACCGGCGTGAAACAGCGCTTGCGCTGTGTTTCGCCGAGTGAGTGAGTTTACCGGAGGCCCAGTCCCCTACCCTATTCCCTTCCCTACCCTCCCCTATTCCCTTCTCTTCCCATCCCTACCCTCCCCTATTACCCTATTCCCTCTTAAAAAGGCCGGCAACGCACTTGCAGCTCTTCTGATGCTGCGAGTGTCCATGGGCGACGGAAGTTGCTTTCCATCAGGTGAAACGGGTCACCTGCTCGTTTGCCCCCTTTATTTCATTAAAAAAAAAAAAGTAATAAGAGGGTCTAGTATATATAACTGTCTACTTCTGAAAACCAATTTAAAATATTTTTTTCATATTTACAAAGCCGGGCTAATTCGACGTAACAGCACATTTTTCCACGATCCCGAGATGGTCTGCTCCTGTATTCGCTTCGAGGCAAGCCTCACCAAAATAAGTCCTGAAGTTTTTGTAAACAATCAACTTTTTCTCTTTTATCCATTGTCATTTAGATAGGTACCTTTTGACACAAGGCATCTTAAATAACATGTCACTTATGGTTTGGCCGGTTTCCATTATTCCAATCCAGCGATGGATATAGTTAGATGTCTATAGTTTTAAATAAGAGTTAAATTTGGAACCTAATAATACTCAAGTACATCAAGAAATTTATTCATAAGCAGTTTGCGGATCTACCTTATTTGGTCAGGTTATGTCAAGGCAATGTTAGACAGGATCTTTCGACTAGGTTAGACTTAAACTGACCAAAATACGTAGGGCTATAAATTGATTTCCTTGATAGTATATAATCTGCAAAAATAACCTGTTCTTTTCGCGTCGTAAACAAAAGTCAAAAAAAAATCCACTAGAATTTAAGTGTGTCAGGTCATCCATCAAATCTAGACTATATAATGATTAAAAGCACTTAAGTTGACGTAAACAAATGGTTTATAGCTTCCCAGTGTCTGTCGGCTTAATTATAAATACAACACGAACTATCATGGTAATTACATATCTCATGTGTTAATGACATATTTAAGCATTTCAAAATCACTTTGTATAATTTTGTCATTTAATGCGCAATAAATAAGATGATATTGTCACTTATTATGGTTATTGTTCTATTTTGTCGGGTTTTGTTCCTAATTAGTTTTGTTAATTAATATACTAACGGTCCATTAGCTGCTAATGTTAATTACTAGATAAAATATTTTGGAAGTGTAAAGTTGATTCAACGGGAAATCGTTGTCTGTAATTAATTAGCAAAACTGCGTTTATGAATCGTGAGAATAGGGATGATGACAAGGTCAAAGATAAGCGAATTTTGTTAATAAAATAAAGAAATAACGGTAAAAAATAAGTATTTCCAAAATTTCAGCTTGATAGGATGTGTATTTTTTTGTTATGCGCCTTCAAAGTTGGATAATCAATTCGATTTTTTTTTCAATTAAATTTCTTAATTTTGTATACCATTCGATAACTTATGTACTCAATTTAAAGTAACTTTTGTTATGAAACCACTTTCATAAACGCAATAATTAATATTATAGCTATCGAACAAACTTCTCCCGCAATGCCTACAAGCTATACTCTAAGGTGACGTCATAATCGAGTAGCATTTTGTATGGAGCGTTTCTGGCAGGTCTATTTTATGAGATGTTTGAATTTGTCATATCTTGGTGAATTTTTAAGCTATCGGGGTCGTTCTTTCACCGATGTTTCTACTTTTGAAAGGTCTTTCAATTACCAATAAGAAAAAAAAAATAGTCATCATGCCTATTAGTGCTTCTATTAAGTTCTAAAACATACCGTACTAAATTATGCATACTTTACTAATATTATAAACGAAAGTGTGTCTGTCCGTCTGTTACCTCTTCACGCCCAAACCGCTGAACCGATTGTGCTGAAATTTAGTATGGACATAATCTGAGTTCCGGAACAGGACATACGATACTTTTTATCCCGGGAAAATGGTCGATTTTTGCGGGATAATAAATTTTAATTCTGGCGCTACGGAGTTGCGGCTGTCATCTAGTATTAGAACTTCATCACGTAGGTATAGGTCTACCTGAATCTGATGGCAATTTTTGACAGCAGATTTTCATAAAATATCCTTGATCATTGGATAATTTTTTATATTTGCATGTTTAACACACAGAATCAGCCGCTATAAGAAAAAAAAAAAAAGGATCAAAATGTTTTATTCCAATTACCCCGGTATTGCTAGAGTCAATTTATTTTCTCACTTTTTGCCATCAGATTCTGGTAGACCTATATATATATATATATGTTGCTTGCAAATTTGTTCATAATTTTTGACGAAGTGTACATGATTCCTGTTATGAAAAATATCCTAAGTCCTTACTGTAATCGAAAGTATTTTACCATCTTAAGGCCATCCCCTAAGCAAACATAGCATACATTTGCCGCGTTGCCGAGTTCGCAACAAAATCCTATTTTTTTTTACTTATCTTAGTTCAAAATTGACCTAAAAAAAATTCAAACGGCGAATATGTAGTTAATGAAATTGTCCATCTATTGGCGTGTGTTTCAAATAATCGTTTTTTGTAAATACTAGGGAGATGCTGAATGTATGCTTGAATTTAAATAAATTGGTATTACTTCGGAAGCTGATATCATGAGTATAATAAACAAAAATAGGAAATTAATAACGGTGAAATTAATGTTCATATGCTGAAGATTATTGCTGTATTTTTATTATAATTTTGTAACTTTCAAATTATCCATACTTCCATACTAATATTATAAATGCGAAAGTGTGTCTGTCTGTCTGTCTGTCTGTCTGTTACCTCTTCACACCTAAACCGCTGAACCGATTTTGCTGCAAATTGGTATGGGGATACTTTGAGTCCCGGGAAAGGACATAGGATACTTTTTATCCCGGAAAAATGTACGGTTCCCGCACGATAATCGAATTTTGGCGCAACGAAGCTGCGGGCGTCATCTAGTGAGTTTATAAGACTCTAAAAACAGTAAATTGCGGCATCTCCGTAGGGGAGGGCCTTAATCGGTTCTGAGACATAAATGTGTAGAGTAAACAGACAGAACTTTCGTATTTATAAAATAAGTATGAAATAACAAAAAAAAAATGTCTTGTGTAATGTCTTTTAAATCTTTTCTAGCATCTCGCACGCGCATCCATAGAGCCAATATAATTATTTATATGAAAACAAACCTTTTAGCACAGCTTGCCATGTAAATTGTAAACTGTCAACATTATTTACATGTCAACACAATTGACAGTTTACTATCAACGACTCACGACGGTAGCTTAATATCGCACCGTCAGGAAGAATACCAAATACAATATTTACATACGAACTACCCTCACCGTGGGACACGTTTGGAGGAATCGTAAATTTACCCGTATTATATACTTACCCACATAATATTATTATGTATTTGTGTATCGGTACTACATTGGGGCGAGGCCAGTTCGAAAAGACTGATTTTTAAGCTTCCAGTCTGAAGAAATTATGTGGAATTCTCTTACACCAAAATTGATGTAGACTCAAAAAGGAACAAACTAACAAAATAACCGAACAGAATATTGAAAAATGGCATGGTAATTCTGTAAAAAATCTTGAATATCACCATAAAAATACACTTCAAATTCGACCATCTCGTAATTTTCAATGACAATGATATGATTTTTTTTTCAACAAGGATAGCTTTTTTATAGTTCTAACAAAATAACCGAATAGTTTTTTTAATAAATGACTCGGTCATTAAAAAATAAAATAAAATGTATAATTTTCTCATATTTCGCCCTATCAAGAACTCGGCGAGCGTCGTAACCGCCACTGTACAAGGCGCGCTGATATGAATGTTATTTTAATGTCCTTTACGTCGATATTCGTACTGACAGACATCGACCTGCTAATTTTAGGAACATCCTTGCCATGCTCCATGCACCTTAACATAGATTACTATTCTCGTCACCAAAAGAATGTAGAGCTCTTGGAGAGTAAAACCTTCAAGCAAGTTTGGTAGTTGGTATTAAGTATTGACCTTACTAAAGATAATATAATTTGGAAGTATTTAGATACTTTAATTAAGAATATCATAAGTACCTATCTAATAATATAAGGCATCCGCTTAGGCATATATTGTAAAGTAAATTTTTACTTTACAAGAAAGTAAGAAATCATAGAAGGAACAGAAAATAGACTGTTTTTTGATGAAACTTGAATTGCAACACAATTATTATTTTGCAATGTAAATTGTATTATTCCTACGAACAATGGCATATTAAAATCTCTGTTTCATATCCTTCCTATAAAACAAAAGCATAATTTTAACCCTAAAACGCAGTCCCCGTTTCGCGTCTGGGTGCGTCACGGGCGGCTCACGGGCCATGCCATTTGTATTAGTTACAAGCGAACGGTTACCGAAATCATTTAAATGCTAATACAATAATTAAGCCGGAGCAACCGCGCCCGTATCGATCCGACAATGGTTACTATTGTGATTTACCGTCATTTACATACAACGCCACGTCAATCTTCCACTAATGCACAGATGAGGCGAATTATTATCGATTTTTGTAAAACGATTCGAAACGACTACTTCGTATCAATGTTTAATTTGGATTTAAGAAGGTTGTTGTATTAGCAAAAGGATAAGGCGCTATAATAGTACCTATCGTCACTACCTATTAGCACTACAATTTTTCGTCTTTATTATTTTTGCTACGTTTTATCCTATATCCTGTACACTTTTTATCCCGGAAAATGTACAGTTCTCGCGTGATAAATGAATTTTGGCACAACGGATTTCAATTTTTCCAGTGAAACTCTAATCGCGCTTCCACAGACTCATCTCTACTGCGCTCTCAATAAAAACGCAATTATAAATTTTCATAAGCACTAAACTTTTATTAAATATAACATCGCTTTAGTACCTCATAAACATAACAATCCGCTTTTATTACTTTGTTTACCTCCGTTATTGTTTTCTTTTATATACCCGTTCCAGTTTAAATACATTAGGTACTCGTAACTGACAACCGTTACTGCCGTAAGAGTACCTCATAGATAATTTATACTGGTAGCACAGTTAATAGTACGGGAGCCCTAGAACATTTTTTTTATTACTATCAAGCTAATTTTTTGTGAGTAGCTTCATTTTGATAAGACGAACAACATTTTTATTTTCGAAAAATCTCGAAAGTGGTAGCTAACAGAGATAGAAAGGATTCCATACTTTGAATAATTGATGGTCCTAAAATATGGACTGTTTTATTTGTAGAACAATGTTACTCTTAAATTATATGACTATTAATCTATCAATACACAAAAAATCAGCTCGTTAGGGTTCCGTTATAGGGTTCTGTAATCAACAAAACTTGGTTGACTACTGAACCCTAAAACGGAACCTTAACAAGCTGATTTTTTTTTTCAAGGTTTTTCGCAAATAAAAATGTTGTTCGTCTTATCAAAATGAAGGTACTCACAAAAAATTAGCTTGATAGTAATAAAATAAAAATGTTCTAGGGCTACCGTACTATAAATATCATACAGTAGAAAAGCTCAACTGTGTACTTGAAGTCAAATTCGCTAATAACAAAAGATTTAGAATGAATTTCCACCAAAGTGAGCTAGGATGCGTGGCGACTTGCGAGTAATATAATATTATGTTTGAGATCCATATTTACTTACTTACTAATATTATAAATGCGAAAGTGTGTCTGTCTGTCTGTGTGTCTGTTACCTCTTCACGCCTGAACCGTAGAACCGATTTTGCTGAAATTTGGCATGGAGATACTTATAGTCCCGGGAAAGGACATAGGATACTCTTTATCCGGGAAAAATGTGCGGTTCCCGCAGGATAAACGAATTTTGGCACAATGAAGTTGCGGGCGTTATCTAGTTAAGCTACAAAGAATCTTAAATACCTTACAAATTCTTCTGAAACACAAAAAAAAACCACAGCCGAACATAATATATAACCTCCTCCTTTTTGGAAGTCGGTTAAAAATGGTGTAACACCACAATAGAAATTAAGAACAGGTTCACAACTATGAATAAAAACTTAGAATTAAGACTTGATGCTACGATAAAAAAACCTGTAACATTACATACAATAGAAATTCCTTACAATGATGAAACAACGTTAGCTTCAGATAACGAGCCCTTAACAATTATAACCTGTAAGGGCTACATCGGCACGAATTAGCCGGCTTTGTGCAATCAACCGCCAATTACCCTTATGAATATGAATGGCCCTACAAGTTCCGAATTTAAATGAAAGTACATTTAAGACCCAATATCAATTGTTACCTTACGCTACATAAGTTAGATAAGCTCGTGTAAAAACTTATTTATTGATTGGACATTTTTGAACGAGGGAAGCCTAAACGGTAAATTAACAACTGAAAAAATATGACTAACGCAGTCGTGTCGTTTTTAAATTTAATAAAAAATCCTACATTTTTCCTTTTTTTGATATTTCATTCCAGATATTAAATCTAAAATTCATCCAGTAGTTCTGGCTGCAGAGAGTATGAAACAAATAGTTAATATTTATAAAGGCTGTAACAAAACTTTCTACAAAAGTTTTCTTAACATAGATTTGACTGCGAAGGTAGCAGCGCTGAAAGTACTGAAAGAGTGCCTTTTTTTTAAATATTTATGTGGCAAAATTCTGACGTTGGTGCGTTTCTCACCCTTCAACTCCGATAAGGCCCACTTGGGCCGCTAGAACAATAGATTTACAATAGATTTCCAAGAATCCGCGATCGAAGGTTTAAAAACATAGAAGTGAAAAGTAACTCTTTCAGCGCTGCTACTTTCACAGTCAACTATTGGAAACATACACAGCCTAAAGTTTATCACTTCTTTTTTTATAACCGTACACATTTTCAAAAAATCAAACCCTTCTGTCGCAGTTGGGTAAAAATTTAAATAAAGCACACATGTATACGCTTAACTTATTGAGTAAACAAAGTGGTATGAAGTAAAGGCGTTGTTAATGTTATCGACGTGAAAACAAGGAGTGTCTAATAGTGTGCTAACATGGCTCCAACTTGTACACATTTTACATACATTCGCCTGACAAGATATTAAGGACAGTGTTACTAGAGATTTATTGGTTGGTTAGTTGAGGCCATAACTAAACAAGTTTACATCATATTTATGTTATATTTTATGATTGAGTCCCAATTAGATAGTATTAGATAGAGAATTGAGTCCAAATTATTTTTTGATTGAGTCCCTGTAAGTCCTATAAAACTCAAAATGTTTTTAAAATCGAGGTTGTTTCGGATTTTTTTTTTATCGAGTAAAATTATCTGTATTGTGTTTCTAACCAAAAAATCACTAGTTAAAAGATGTATCTATACATGTATATATTTTTCAGTATTTTTGAATGGCGCTTTCTTTAAAAATTACTCATTCTAGAAACGTGAATTTGGAAGAAGGTGCCATTAATAAGAGCTAAAAACCATCTTTACACAAGAAACTGAAGACGCTCAAACTACACCTCGCACTCACACACATGTAACGAACCTCACCGTTCCACAGACCACATAACAGGAACTGTCGAGTTTTTGACTTTTTTTGCATCTAGAATCTACAATTTAGTGCGTACCAAGATACATGTGCCCTACGAGTATAGAATGAATTTAAGATCTTATAAGTTTATTTTATGATTGTAATATTAATGATATTTAAATTAGCTTGAGATACCTTTGACTCAGCTTAGAAATAAAATTAACTACAGCTTTTGTTGCTTGCTTATCCACGTATACACAAACAATATATTATCTTTCAACCTTAAAACAAGACTCATTATAAACTATTTCACGTCTCACTAATTTAAAACCAGCATTATTAACACAATGAGACATTAAGTTTTAT
Source organism: Cyaniris semiargus (assembly GCA_905187585.1). Classification (NCBI taxonomy): domain Eukaryota; kingdom Metazoa; phylum Arthropoda; class Insecta; order Lepidoptera; family Lycaenidae; genus Cyaniris; species Cyaniris semiargus. The sequence continues at coordinate 9,649,414 of LR994560.1, read as the reverse complement.
ACTTAACGTGAACTGGTAGCCCCTATGATGTAAAGGAAGACACGTCCTAGATGCGAGTTCTGATAAAAAATTTACTTAGAAAGCGTCGGCTTTGCGCCCGCGCACAATTAAAGTAAAATCTAAACACGTTGCTTTGCTAATTTTAATTTTCGTTTTAGGGACTGTCATTGTAATTTAGTTAAAACAGGTGTATACCCAGGGATTAATACTAATAACTTTAAATGTGCAGTTAGGGTATAGGCTATTATTGTCCCACATTTGACAACGGAAAGATTAAAATTTTTATTTTGTCAGAGGTTCTCTTTATTTATCAACTAGTTGATAGAAGTAGACACCGGTGAATAGAAACACCTGAGGGCCTAGACAAGTGGCTAACGCTTAGAAAACGATGGCGAAATTCGTTATCAAAACGTATGGGATTTGACATTAGTAATCGCTAATTTAGCGATGACTTATGTCAAACCGCATACATTTAGATAACGAATTTCGTCATCGTTTGCGAAGCGCCACTTGTCTAGGCCCTCTGTCAAAAGACTCAGTTAGTCAGATTGGCAGGAGTAGACAGAACCATTAAATATGCAAAGTCTACTAAAGTTAACCGGCATACAGGAAAAAATTTAAAAAAAAAAAGTTTAAAATGAAAGAGGAACATGTAGAACGCGTGTCACCAAAACAGGGCCGTTCGTTACTAGTGCACGTGCTTTGATGAGTGTGATGTGATAAGATCGCTTAATTTCACTAGAACCGTCTCTGTGCTCATGATAAAGCTACCGACTTTTGTTGTAACTTTAATTGTTACAACGTATATCTATGTCGTCTATCATGGGAACGCCATCTTGTCGGCGTCGGCCATTTGCTTTTTCTCAGTAATGAGTGCTACCCTTTTGTTAACAGCTATTGTTTATGTTGTTTTTCTCGAAATTAACCATTAGTTGCTCTATTACATCTAATCTCTGACAAAGGATGGCGCAAGTGTTGTCTTAATGTTATTATTCATGTAATCTATCTATGAATACATGTATCATGTATTCATGATATCTCGATCATCAGTATTTTTGATGTAAAAACTAGAAAATACTTTTCATGGCTTAAAAACGTTGGTCATTTTTGGCAAGGTTTGATTTTTGTCGCTGTTCGATAAACTGGTCCTTCCTTATATGTAAGTCCCATAAACTAAAATTTATAGGTAGGAATTTGGATACGAAACAAAATGTAAGAAAGTAAAGCTGATGTAATGGAGGTATAGAAATCCTACGCCTATCATCTAATATTTTAAGGTTTTAGTGCTACGTGAAAATTACTACTTTAATAAGGAATTTCCTAATTGATAAATTAATAGTTATCTCAATTAATAACCCATTGTTAATTATAAGATTATTTTTGTCTGAGGTTTTATTAAACAACTAGATGACGCCGGAACCATAGCTAATAAGTTTTCGAATGAGTTACTCTCAAATAACACAGACGTAACAAGTAACAACCTTATGCATAATACAATTCCCAATTGTAATTAGCATGTACCGCACGAAGATATTCAGAACTTCGCACAAAGGCAATCAAATGGCAGAAATTAAACAGTGCAAATTCAGCCCCGGATCGCATGCTCCGGATGCCGGGGCCGGGTCCAAAATACCCTCGCCCTTAACCCTTCATTTGAGGAAATTAATCATGATCATTTACATGCAGGCCGAGTCGAGATTTGTTCCGATTGTCACCCCTTTCCCGTTGGGGACAGATACCCGTTTATACGTGTTAATTACTTTAACGATGTTTCATTTGCTTTTTTTTTTAATTTGTTTTCTTTTTTATGACTTTTGAAGCGAGTTTAAGAGTTTAAGATCGTTTTGTAAATTGCGTTTAAATGTTTTAAATGTTTTGGGGTGTTTTTTTTTTGGATTACAGCATTAATTTAAATTATGTACCAACCGTTCTTTAGAGTATTAAAGTAAATTAGATTTTATTTAAGTACGGAAACTTAATCATTGAATAAATCATTTGTTTTTATTCAACTAGATGACGCCCGATACTCCGTTGCGCCAAAATTCGTTTATCTAGCAGGAACCGTACATTTTTCCGGGTTAAAAAGTATCCTGTATCTTTTTCAAAGTATCTTCGTACGAAACAGCAAAATCGGTTCAACTGTTTGGGCGCGAAGAGGTAACAGACAGACAGTCAGACTCACTTTCGCAATTATAATATTAGTATGGATGTTTATTTTGAAGCAAAATGTAGTTCCAAAAGTTTGTGATACGGTTACAACATTACAAAATCAGTAGCTGCGTGGCTTTTTAATAAAAACTGACTCGTCGCCCACTCTGATAGCTAAACAGTAAAACGTAGGTACCTATGTTATCATGTTACACTCAAACGTGATTTGGATGACAACGCAAGATGGTTTGTTTTTGTTTAAAAATTCGTCTTCTTGACAACATTTTACTTGTTATAACCTAATTTTCTAATCGTCACATAAGTTTTACCTGAGAAACAAACACTCTTGGATATTTTATACGAAATATATCAGAGGCAAAATTACTGAAGAAAAAAGCTATTTGACAAATAAAAATTTAACCCTTTTAGCCCTACTAAAACATGAATCTACAAAAGTACATATGAAAATTATCTGCTCATGTCTAGAAAATAACTTAACTGAAATCTTGCAAGATTATTTTGTTGCTATCATAAAATCGAAGAAGCCTATGTACCTACGCTAGGTAGAATATGATGTACAATTTTTCTTTTCTAATAATTTAAAGTACACTGCACGCAAATCCATACGGAACACCTAGTCCGTTCTCGATTGATATGCAAAGTCAACCTGCCGCAGGCGGTGTCAGGATCAATCAGCACTGAAGGGTTAGAATTAAGTTCATTTGTTTAGCACACGGTCGGTTCGACCCTAACGACCCTTTGTTTTAATTACTTACCCAACTATTACGCATGACCCGTGATCAAAGTCATAAACTATTAACCCTTTCAGCTTGCGTGAAAATTTATCAGACGCTATCATGTGAGGGTCAAAAGTACCTACAATGTGAAATGTTTAATTCAATGTACTAAAATTATTAAGGCTTCAATTACATTATTGTAATATAAAAAAAATCTCGTACCGCGCGCATACTCGTCTCGTGTCGGCATACTCCTCCGAAAGGACTCCGACCGATTTTGATGAAATCTTGCGCGAGTAGGTCTATAATATCGGGAAACATCTATTTTTCATGCCCGAAATAAGTTGTATTGTAAAAGCACGTTTTTAAATCAGCTGGTTAAACTAATTAGCTTTTTCCCAAAATCTGTGGCAAAAAACCGGTTGTGATCTTTAAAAATTCATCACAATTTCGTTGAAATTTTACGTAAGTAGGTGCCATCAATCTATTACTTTCTTAAGAGCCGCAATATTAAAATCGTCCTCGAGGCAAGACCGACCTTAATATTTAAGGATTAGTGACACCCTTCCGATTAAGAACCGCTCATCAGTTATGTCAACTTATAATATTATACTACTTCCCCAGACTTATCATAAAAAAGCTTTTCGACTACGCAAAAATGTGAAGTATTGTTTACTATAAGAGGATACACCAAGGGCTAGAGAAATGAAAACCAGTGTTTATAAAATCTATTGCTGTCTCCCTAACCTCAAGCCTCCCCCCGCAGAGCTCGATAGAGACAACTGCAGCTTGATCTAATAAAATAATAGAAAATCAACGATTCGTTGTCCCCTGATTTCTTCTCCAAAACTTAACCAAGCAAGGCTTGAGTTGTGTTCCTATGTTTTTTTTTTTTTATAATCTAGTTAAATTTGTTTTCTGGATGTTAAACCTGGCCATTTTTTTGGGTTTTTTAGGGTTCATATCTTTTTTAATAATTAAATTATGAACAGAAAGAAAACATAGGGACATGCTAATAGTAGCCATAGATATTCAGGAAAAAAATTATAACTCTACCGGTATTATCCAGGGAGGAAACAGGGGACAACGTTTGTATGGAAAAACGGCCCTGGTGTCTCCTTTTAACAACTGCTAGATACTTATTTATTATTAGTATCTAGTTGTTAGATGGTCAACAACAATAGATAATTACTTCTGGAACAAAAATCTCTAAGCTTGGTACGACAGACGTGCAGTACAGTATATTTTAATTAGCAAAGGGCAAGTCTCGCAACAAACAAAATATCCTTCTTTAATTTATTACGCGTCATATATTCTAAACCAAAACTTCTATTTCTTAGTCTAAAAGTAGAGAAAGTCTAAAATTAATAGACTAAATTAATAGATTCGAGATTAAAATATTATTAATCATTTGTTTATATTAAAATATCAAGGCGCAACCCTCATTGTTGCACAAACAATACCTTTATAATTTACTGTTCGACGCATCAGATAAGAGTCGTGATAACTAAAATAAAATAAACCACGGCCGTGTAGCATATATTAATAAAGGCAAAACAATATCATACGGAGTCACTCCGCAGTGGCCATACTTTATACAGATAAAGGATTGGTTGGGATTTATGCGTTATCGCGCGATGGGACAATGGGATCGTGGCACCCCATGCCGCGCGCGGCGACATCTAGCGACCAATAGCCGGAACAGGGCTAACTTTTGGTGAATGTAACCTGTAGTTTAACGAATTTGATTTTTTTATAGTCGTTTTTAGGGTTCCGTACCCAAAGGGTAAAAACGGGACCCTATTACTGAGACTTCGATGTCTGTCCGTCTGTCTGTCTGTCTTCAGGCTGTAACTCAAGAACGGTAATAGCTAGAGAGTTGAAATTTTCACAGGTTATGCATTTCTGTTGCCGCTATGACAACAAAATAAAATTAATGTTTAAGGTGGGCTCCCATACAGCAAACGTTTTTTTTTTGGTCTTTTTTTGCTTGTAATCAATAATGGCAACAGCTAGGCGCGTGAAATCTTCACAATATCCTTTATTATATTTGTACTTTATTAATTAATAATAAAATTAAAATAAAATAAATATTTAAGGAGGGCTCCTATACAAAAAACACATTTTTTCTACTTTCGCTCTATAACGTACCCTTCGTGGGCAAGTTCGACTCGCACTTGGCTGATTTTTAATAGATGCAGGTTTCACCAATTTAATTTTTTATATACCTATAATAGTCATTGTAGTTTTGTGTTAATGACGTTGTGTTGATTAAAGTTAGGTTAGTAGAACGTAACCTGTAGTTTTACTATTTTTAATGTTTTTTAGGGTTCCGTACCCAAAGGGTAAAAACGGGACCCTATTACTAAGACTTCGATGTCTGTCCGTCTGTCCGTCTGTCTGTCACCAGGCTGTAACTCAAGAACCGCTATAGCTAGATTTCTGAATTTTTAACAGATTATGTATATGTGTTGCCGATATAACAATAAATACTAAAAATAAAATAAATTAAATATTTAAGGGGGGCTCCCATACAACAAACGTGATTTTTTTTTGCTGTTTTTTGCTCTTCTATACATATAATAAAATCGTAGAGGTAAAATTTTTGTACATTGAAAATAAACTTGAAAAAACGAGTCAGGGGCATGTTAGAAGTGTAATAGAACACATCTCAACTGTTTTTGAAATTTTTGTTTCTCTGTCTGTTTGTCTGTTTGTACAGGCTAATCTCTGAATCCGCTGGAGCGATTTCAATGAAATTTGGCATGGTGATACCTTACATCCCTGGTCAACATCTTAGATACTTTTTTTAACCGACTTCCAAGAAAGGAGGAGTAAATGTTTACTTTGCTGTTTGTGGTCCGATTGTCAAAATTCTTTTTTTGTTGTATAGATTGTATACCCGAATTTGATACCATGTTTAGAAAAACGGTAATTTTCACTTCTTTTAAGTAAAATTAACATAATATGCTACCAAAAAGTAAGATTCAAACCAAGTCATATCCTAGGGTATAGGACTTCGGAAGGTTCCGTTGCTGAACGGAACTCCTGACCCCTTTTTAGGGTTCCTTAGCCAAATGGCAAAAAACGGAACCCTTATAGATTCGTCATGTCTGTCTGTCTGTCTGTCCGTGTATGTCACAGCCACTTTTCTCCGAAACTATAAGAGTTATACTATTGAAATTTGGTAAGTAGATGTAGTCTGTGTACCGCATTAAGATTAGGTATTCAAAAATGATATTGAGGTTTCTAATATATTTTTTTTCTAACCTGAATAGTTTGCGAGAGAGACTCTTCCAAAGTGGTAAAATGTGTGTCCCCCCCCCTCTAATTTCTAAAGTAGGGGCATGATAAGTCTAAAAAAAATATATGATGTACTTTATTAAAAAAACTACCAACGAAAATTGGTTTGAACGAAATCTAGCAAGTAGTTTTTTTTTAATCTATATATATAAAACTCAAAGGTGACTGACTGACATGTTGATCTATCAACGCACAGCCCAAACCACTGGACGGATCGGGCTGAAATTTGGCATGCAGGTAGATGTTATGACGTAGGCATCCGCTAAGAAAGGATTTTGATCAATTCTACCCCCAAGGGGGTAAAATAGGGGATGAAAGTTTGTATGAAACTTTGTCAATTTTAGACCAATCGGACTAAGACTTTGCATGCATAAAGCTACTATGACGTGAGCATCTCCTAAGAAAGGATTTTAAAAAAATTCCACCCCTGAGGGGGTAAAATAGGGGATGCAATTTTGTATGAAACTTTCTCAATTTTAAACCGATCGGGCTGAGACTTTGCATGCATAAAGCTACTATGACGTAAGCATCCCCTAAGAAAGAATTTAAAAAAATTCCACCCTAAGGGGGTAAAATAGGGGATGAAAGTTTGTATGAAACTTTGTCAATTTTAAACCGATCGGGCTAAGATTTTGTATGCATAAACCGACTATGACGTAGGCATCCCCTAAGAATTTACTTTTAATAAATTCTACCCCTAAGAGGATGAAATAGGGGATAAAAGTTTTTATAAATTTTCTTAGACTTTCGACTGATTGAACTGAAATTATTAAAGATTTGAGCCTCTATGAAGACTTTCGCTTAAATAGGATTTTGATAAATTCAACCCCCATGGGGATAAAATTAGGGATGATGGAGGATGTAAATGTATTATTTTAAACCTATCAGTACCTAATGGAACGAATAAATTAAGACGAACAATTAAATTGAATATTTTTTAGTCATATTGTCAAGTGCCTCTGTTGCCAATATTTATATCGAGCAAAAAAGGCCAAAGTACCGTTTGTTGTATGAGAGCCCTCCTTAAATATTTGCTCTTTTTTGTTTTTAGTGTTTGTTGTTATAGCTGCAACAGAAATACATAATTTGCAAAAATTTCAACTATTTAGCTAGCGAAGTTCTTGAGATACAGCCTGGAGACAGACAAACAGCTAACATTGAAATAGGATCCCTTTTTTACCCTTTGTATAAGAACCACAAAAAGGGAAAATTATCCATCTTTGTTATTATAATATGTTAACGCGGACGAAGTCGCGGGCAACAGTTAGTAATCAATAACGGCAACACATAGGCAATTGAAATGTTCTTAAAATACTTAATTGTATTTGTACTTTAATAATTAATTATAAAATTTAAATAAATTAAATAATTGAGGGGGGCTCCCATACAAAAAATTCAATTTTTAGCCTATTTTTGCTCTGTAGTGGTACGGAACCCTTCGTGCGCGAGTACAACTCGCACTTGGCCGATTTTTTTATTAATACAAATAATATTACTTGTTATATATTATTATTGCTTATCTGACGGTGATTTGCTCAAAATAATATAGAGACATCTAAAATTAATATTTCAGTTAGTCGAAGCAAGGCAAAGTTTTTGTGAATATGTTTATTAGTTGTCGAAATTAATTTTTATATTGGAGTCGTTCTAATGTTGTTTAAACAACAATAATAAAATATGATTAAAATTTAATCATTTATTCTAAACTAGATGTCCCGCGCGGCTTCGCCCGCGTAAATTAGGAATTTTACGAAAACCGTACATTTTCTCGCAACAAAATTGAAAATAGCTTATGTCCCTTTACGTGGTCTACTCTATATCAGTGCCAAATAACATAAAAATTGCTTCAGTAGCTCGTGAGAACAACCATTTCTAATATTTTTTCCGTTTTAACCATATTTTCCTCTGTGTCTTCGGTCGTATTAGTTTCAACGTGATAATTTAAAGCCAACCTTCGATAATTAATATATCTAACACTGAAAGATTTTTTTTTAAATCGGACCAATAGTTCCTGAGATTAGCGCGTTCAATCAATCAATCAAACAAACAAACAAACTCTTCAGGTTTATAATATTATTAGTATAGAATTTTTTTAAACGCTTGACAAAATCGAATCTCGATAAGACTATGATAAGTACCAATAATAGGGTCATAATAGGCTCATAATCATGGGACAATGCATGGTATAATATTATGGTAGTGATGATGATGATGATGAATGTGATTTTCATATTAACATATGCTTTCTGTTCTTAAAACAACGTCGAAACTTCCAAACTTGTATCTATAAAGAATCAGGAGTTCTCTCAGCACCTTCCGAACCATGGTAGGTATACCTTGGTGTGAAATCTTACTTGTTGGTAGCATATGCTTAGAATACTTCTCACGAAACCGAAGTCCCCACATGTTTCCATATTTTGAGGTGTTCCCTCGATTACTTATGGATCCCTTCATCAGATCACCACTTTTGTGAATATAGTACCAAATTGGGATGATACTTTTGTACACCAAAAGAAAAATTTTGAAAATCGGTTCACAAACGGCGGCGAAATCGTTGAATATAAAAAAACGAACATAACACCTCCCCCATTTTGAAAGTTGGTTAAAACTGTAGCCCATGTGTTATTCTGATGTATAAGCTATATTATTGTAAAGTTTCATTAAAATCCATTCAGTAGTTTTTGCGTGAAAGAGTAACAAACATCCATACATCCAAACAAACTTTCGCCTTTATAATATTAGTAGGATTAGTAGGATTAGTAGGAAGTAGGATACTATATTAGGATAGGATAGTAGGATAGGTGTAGTCCTGTAAATATTAGATTCATTTTTTCTAAATATTCTGTTTCTTCTATAGGAACCGGTTAGACTTTGATTAACAGAAAGCTTTCATTATACTTAAATAATCGGCCAAGTGCGAGTTGTACTCGCGCACGATGGGTTCCGTACCATTATAGAACAAAAATAGGAAAAACATGTGTTTTTTGTATGGGAGCCCCCCTTAATTATTTATTTTATTTTAAATTTTATTATTAAGTAATTATTAGAGTATAAATACAATTGAGTATTTCGTGAATATTTCAGGTGCCTATCTATTGCCATCATTTATATCGAGCAAAAAATGGCAATCACGTTTGTTGCATGTTTGTTACCCTTAAATATTTGATTTATTTTGTTTTTAGTGAAAATGTGAAAATTTCATCCCCTAGCTATGAGGTTCTTGAGTTACAGCCTGGAGACAGACAGACGGACAGACAGACGGTCTTAGCAATAGGGTCCCGTTTTTACACTCTAAAAAATTAACAGCGTTTTTACCAAGGTGCCTAAAAGTTTGTGCAAAAATCGGGTTTAATTTATTCAATTTTTAGTATAAAAATCTTCCAAAAAACTTGATAGAAATACCCAGTTAATAAAGTATACGTGCAGCAAACATTATTTAATACGATACAAAAATAAAACAAACGGTCTTCCAATAGAAAACTCAACGAGTTCTGCCAAAAATATTCATAAGCTGTCATCAAGTACTGGACCCAAGCCAGAGGCGACGAAATATTCCCTTGCATAACACCCGAACCCCTTAAAATCAGTTGAAACTCCATACTTAAACACCCAAATGTGAAAGTTATTAATCAATTTAAAAATATAATTCTGTTTCACCAAAAACATAATTCAGTTTCACCCAATCGGGTGTTTCTATAAGTTTCACCAATTCGTTATCGCTTAAAAGTTGCACCCAATCTCTTACTTTATTGGGATCGATAAAACTCAATCATTTCGGAGGTAAGGGTTGTCCTAAATTGGCCTGCGAATTTCGCCTATGTAACATCTTATCATTTTGCTGGTGCGTCTTTAAATGCTAAGGGTGGGTGCACCAACTTACTTTAACTATAACTTTAACTATAACTAAATATCAAATGAACTGTCAAATCTGTTGTTATAGTCAATAATCAGTGTGCGTGTTTTTTATATATATATTTTTTTACAATATCACATTAGTAGGATTTTCTTTATCAGTTATCACATTCATTAAGATTCCCATGTCCGTGATAATATTCAATAACTGCCTCTACAATTACAGGTAATTTCCAAGAACCATCGAAGTCTGAATTCTGAATTCATCTCATTAATATCATTGTCCAACCTCGGCAAATATAATTGAAATCGTACGTCTCGTTATAGTGCTCACTTCCGCATTACTTCTAAACGAACCATTACAGTCACTCGCTCCCCGCGCCGTTATTTATGCTCGCATTAAAACAAAATGATATGCCTTCGCCGCTGAAAATCTAAAAAGAATAAGCAATAAAACGATAAAACCCAAATCTGATACATACTAGGAGCGATCCCGCCGGCCGTGCGAGCGGGACGCCGCCATACGGCGAAATGAAGGATGCTACTGTTTCATCTCTCACCTCTATCGGCCGACGATCTCCGAAGCGTCCTAACTCTTCCAGCGATAAAAGAAAATTGGACCTTGCATACGAGATTCGAGCCGCGAGAGTCGAGCGGACGCTGCGACAAATGGATTTCAGATTAATATAGTACTAGCCACCCCGACTCACACCCCGGCGAGGCATTCAAATAGGAATCGAACGGATGACCAAAACATAATAACGTCGGAAGACTCGGCTATAAATCAAATGAGAAATAATCTGTTTCGAATCGCGATGGCCGAGATCCGCCGTAAAAACGCAAAACGTTCGGTCTGATTGAAATGGTTGTTACGGTCGACGTTTTTCGTGGCACTATTTCCTTTTTATTTTCCCTGATGTATAATCAATGCGTTAACGGATGGTCGCCGGCCGAGGGCCCGAGTAGATTTCCCGCACAAAAGATTCTGATATTGAGTTTCAAACTAGTTTCTCTTTTCTCCTTTATGTTAATAGCACTTTCGATTGTATTATGTGGGTCAAATTTACCCCAGTCTATGGTGTTAAATTTATTACTTTCTTAACTGTACCCGAATGTATAATGTATTTTTGTTTGTGCAGAAGACGCTTAAGTTGATACTAAATTAGGTGTAAGGTGATTAAATTCATAATTCATATAGGTTTATATTCAATAAAAGATCCAGTATGATCACAATATTTTGTATGAAGTTTATGAGACATATTGTGTCTACCATACCGCAATTAAAACAGTAAAAAAATTCCTCACGTAGTTAAAAAGGTAATGGATAAAATGTACCCATTACCATACCCTTTCTATTTAGTGTAAAATTTATTACATTCTCGCGGAACAATGCCCATCATGCTAAGTTACTACCAATTTAACCCGTCAAATTATAATTTGAAAAATTCGATAAAACGCACAGCAGATTGGGACATGTGGTCAACCTGTCCCATAACTGCGGCACATGCTACCACAATTATTGACGAAAAAACCTCACGTTCGAGGAAACGGCGGGCCATAATCACCCTTAATATTTGGTAATTAAGGGTTAAAATGAAGTGAAATCGGCGTGTGCGACCATCTGTTACGGATGGTTATCAAAAATTAACAATTTGTTTAAGGTAAATGAAGCGAGGTCAAGTTCGATAATTTATAGTATCGGCTCTTTAAGCCCACCGACTGTCACCTTTTAATCGCTTATCTGTTTAATCAGGAAGCACTATTTTGTCTTGAACAGATGGTTCCGTTGTATTTAATTTATTACAGCATATTGGAAGTCTATAATCAGTGTTTTTTCTTCTTTTTCTCCTTTACCGTAGGTAACAGAAAACTATTCTTAAATTCATAATTAAAAGCTATTTTGAGTATTTTCATTTCTTTTGACTTCTGTCTTTTTTAACAACCTATATGCTGTCTGCTGGCAAATGCCTCTCAAACCTTTCCAGTTTTGTCTTACCTATCTCTAACTCTATGTTCAATGTATCAGAGTTCCTAGTTTGTATCATCTAGTAACTTACCTTATTAGGTATTTACTTAAACGGTCTCAAAGACTTTGACTTACAAATTACGTTCAATATGCTTTTTACCAAAAATTATTTGTACATTAGCCTTCCGTGCTGCAGGGTGTCGTAAACAAAATGATATATCGTGGCGAATAAAAAACTAAATTAATCCAAAGACAGTCGCATGCTGACTACTAATTATGAGAGTTTGCGTTCGAAATTTTTTTTTGTCGTGACGACTTTTGACTATAAATCTTAGGGTAATGAGGTATGCGGGTTAAATCGGTGATTAGTCATTCGGTAGCGTTTGGGGAAATTTTTACCGCCGTCGTCGTTTTAGGGTTAAAACACTCTACTGTCCTTATTCGGTCTTGCCACGGTACTACCATTTTTTCGGTAATGTAGTTTTGTTTTAATTTTCTGGCTAACTATGCTTTATTATCTATTTTAAAAAAAGTAAGATAGTTTAATATGTATACTTCATTTCCGATGACGACCTCTGTGGCTCAGTTGGTGGTCTGTTTGTAGCTCAAGCCGGGGGTCGCGGGTTCGAATCCCGCCGACGGAACAAAAAGTTTTCAAAGTTCCTGGGTCATGGATGTGTATTAAATATGTGTATCATATAATAAAAATCTTAAATATGTGTATAGTATAAAAGTATTAAATATATTTCCGTTGTCTGGTACCCGTAACACAAGTCCTTCAGGTACTTACCACGGGGCCTGACTGACGTGGTGTGAAGCGTCCATAGATATTATTATTATTTCGATCACAAAAATTTTTGGCATAATCCTAATTCCTAATTATATTATATTATAACTAGGGCGGTTATAAGTTTAAAACTTATATTATACATATATAGCTACCCATTTAAATATCAATTATAAAATGAATATCACACAAGAATAATTTAATTAATTTGGGCGACTTTTTCTTACAAATTATCCCATTTTAATTAAAAGTAATTAAAATGAGTTAACCCAGAAACTTCTAAGTTTACTGCTAGGTAAGTTGATTCTTTGTTATACAGTAATTATACTATTATTTAAATCAAAACAAAATATAGTACTAACATCTTTATGTGGGGAAATAGAAGAATAAATTAGCTAAAATTAATTACTGCCTATACCTCCATAATAATTGTAGGCGTGTAAGCGTAGCTCTTTCACGGTGCCTGCTACAATTATAATAAAACAAACATAAAAATTATTCAATAACATTGTTAAATTAACAATGATAGTATCACTTAACAAGGGTGCATCTTATTATCATAATAATGCTTAATTGCCGTATAATAGCCGTGTAATGGCCATCAACTGGCCTATAACTCTCCTAGATTATATCTAGACTAGCTGCTGACGCTTTTATTGATAGTCTTTATCATAAACATTCGGTTACGCTTAGTTAACTTTCGAAGACTTTTTATGAATAGGTACCTATATAATTTATACAGTGACGTTTAAACTACCGCCTTGTTGTTATTCTGTAATGTGTATAAATGAACATAATAATTATTATTATAGGCCAGACGTTCAAATATTAACAAAAACGGGTTAAATTGTAAAACCATTTCGCTTTACAGTCACGCGTCTTCTGAATGCTTAAAATGGAATTATTATGAATTTGTAGTATAAGTATTTATTGTTTATGAGAGAATCGTATGATATAGAATCATCGCAATTCGCATATTTTCGATCAGCTGAAGGTAAAGTGTCATTTGACAGACAGCTGTTACATACAAAGTTGAGACCCTGTCACCCAAGTGCCACAAGATCCCAGTCATATTTTCATGTCTGCGAAGCAAAATCCGCGTCCGCTGTTGTACTTAATCTTGGCTTTACTGATGATGAAGTAACCATAATATCCTGTTTCTCACGATGGCTTCATCAAAGAACTCTTCGGTCGGTGAATATTAAGTCATCCTGTGTTTTATATTCCGTGCTTTTAAGCTTACGCCCAGCAGTGGACGGTAATAGGCTAATGATGATGATGATCAACTACATAAAATGATGATGAATGTGACCATTTAGCAGCACCCGTTAAATGTTTCCAAAAATGTGTAACCACCACCGTGACGACTCATTCAGCCAAACTTCCTGATCATTTACATATGTAACTGTCTACACGAGTTTACTCAAAGTAATCAATACTTATTTTAGTACGGGAGCCCTAGAACAATTTTTTTTGATTACTATCAAGCTAATTTTCTGTGACTAGCTTCATTTTGATAAGACGAACAACATTTTTATCTGTGAAAAATCTTGAAAGTGGTAGCTAACAGAAATAGAAAGGATTTCATACTTTGACCTGATGGTGCTAAAATATGGATTGTTCTATTTGTAGGACAATGTTACTCTTAAATTATATAACTATTAACCTATTAATATACAAAAAATCAGCTTGTTAGCGTTCCGTTTTAGGGTTCAGTAGTCAACCAAGTTTTGTTGATTACAGAACCCTATAATGGAACCCTGACGAGCTGATTTTTTTGTATATTGTTAGATTAATAGTCATATAATTTAAGAGTAGCATTGTCCTACAAATAAAACAGTCCATATTTTAGGACCATCAATTCAAAGTATGAAATCCTTTCTATCTCTGTTAGCTACCACTTTCGAGATTTTTCGCAAATAAAAATGTTGTTCGTCTTATCAAAATGAAGCTACACACAAAAGATTTGCTTGATAGTAATAAAAAAAAATTGTTCTAGGGCTCCCGTACTAGGTATATGTATACATTATACGGAAATATTATGCCTGTATGTTATCTGTTCAAGCTTAAAACCGCTGAGACGGTTTTGACGCTAGTTGTATTGGATAATTATAATTATAGTTAAAGTTAAAATTATCTTTATGCCAACGCGACGCTATCAGGTCATAGAAATTCTGAGAAAAATAACACTGAACAGCATATTATAATCATAGTAATTATTCTGAATTTATATTTCATTATTTTTATTCCTCAAAACTTGTCATTATTAATATTTTGTAAGAACCTTCTTATTACAATAAAGTCCTTTCTGAAAGATTTTTTGGATTATCTTCCTAATGTACAATCGCAAAGAAAAGTAATTACGGAATTACGGATATAAATTGTAAAAAACAAAGTCGTCCTCAGGTAATTTATTGTATAGGAGCGAATAATCAGGGAGGTGTCGTATAAATCGTGGACCATTTGTAAAATAGGAATTACGAACCGACCGGGCTGTCGCCAGGGAGGTGGGGGACCTACCTGCAGGTAGAGGTAGAGGTAGCTATCTCACTAGTGGTCATTAATAAAATTATCCTCCTCTTCCGCTATCTTCGATTTTTTTACATATTGTTCTAGAGATTTTTAGAAGGAAAAGTGTAGTAAATAAAGGAGAAGTAATAAGAATTTCGATTACTACTTAATAGTGGCTAGTGAATCTCCAAATATGAATTGTTTTTCAGCACTTTTTCCGTAATGATAACTTTTAATATACAGGCTACAGCCTCAGACGATGGAATAAATCAAACCAGAGAAAATAAAAACAAATTGTATACAATAATGACAAAATGTTCTGAGATTGAGTTGTTTGTAGTGATGATAATAATTAATTTTTATTTTTAATATACTGAACCGCAGTCCGCATGGTCCAGGTACACACCTAGCCCTAAGTTATATCATGTATATTAAATTCGTTCTTCTGAAAATTTACTATCGCTTACCAGTTATCACTTGTAATTGATATTTTTAAGTGACAAACCAAATATCCGACGCAAGAGTAGGGGTGAATGAGACGTGGCCTAATTGCTCGAAAAAAAAAACATTCATAACAATTATTCTACCAACTGTACACCAAATCCACTCTCGTATCTAATAAATGTATCATACTGCCAAAAAATAAACTATACGTCTCTCCTACGGAATTTTTAATAGTTTCACCCCTTCACCCCTTCGTATCACCGTAATGTATTTGGAATCTGTCTCGGAAGTCTTATCTATTGGAAATTGCTGTTTCAAACTACTATTGGCCGGGTACTTTTAACTACGAGTTATAAATCCGGTAGTCTCAATTCTCTGCATAGGGGTGTTTGAATTTTGCCTCGAACGAAACAAAGCTGTCGATTGTGTGAATATATTGGAGATGGTGGAACTTCGTAGGTGTAAAAAAAACGTATATTTTGTCGTCCATGTAGAATTTTATCAAAATCGCTCTAGTGCTTGCGGGGGTAATTTAATGTAAATAAGCGATTAAATATCTTAAATCTTTATAATGGCTTACCTTGGTAGCTGATACCTATTGAGAATGCTGCAAGCGACTACCGCAGTTATAATTAGGTAGGCATATCATAATTTATAACCATACAAGCTATAAAGCCCCAGCTAACCAGCTAAGGCATGAAACTTACACAACTATTTGTCTTAATAGGGAAATACTTTTTGTACATCACTGGCATACACACCTATTATAAAAATGCGGTAAATAGCACAATTACCAATCTTATCCCAAATACCTGCTCAAGAAAAGGTATTTCTTACAGTAGCAATTAAAATTCAAACCCTTTGTCCATTCGTGCCCCGTCTCCTCTGTATCAGACTGGGGCTTTATACGAATCTCCTCTCCACGAAAATGCACATTAATATTAAATGGCTTGGAAATGCTGCGTCGTGGGGAGGCAGGGGGCGGCGGGTGCAGTAAAAAGGAAACAGCGCCGATGATACACTGAAAAGCAATTTAAATTACATTTGTTTTTCATGTGGCTTCTAAGTTCTAATGCTCGGTGATTGGCGCTTAAGTTGAGTTGTTTTTGAATATTTGAGTAAGAGAGAGAGATACTTTTTATGGTGTAGAATATTTAGAGATTTTTACTTTTCAAATTAAAACAAAGAAAAAAATTGTACGTATTTAGCATTAAGAACTTACTTAACAGCATTGTGATTTGGATGATAAAAATACATTACAAAGTAAGTAATACAACATGAGAATTGAGAACATTAAACATAATGATTTCTTAAGTTTAAGCGAGTATCACTCATGATATTGGAAGTAATATATATTTTTTTAATTTTTGTTATTCGGAACGCAAACAAAAATTAATGAGTCTTCGGGTAGTTGGAGAACTTCAATGAATTGGACGCCTGTCACCTCAGTCCACCCGTGACCACGGCAGCTGTAAAGCAGCCGAAACGTCGGGGTTAATAAAAGTGCTCCGCGACAAAAATCCGTAAGTGTTTCATTCCAGTAACATTAAACATATTATCACTCACTATCCAAAAAATTCTAATCCTCAAATAATATAGTTCTAATATCACTCATAAGCGGCAGAAGAATTATGATTATGTAGCTACCATCAACAATGAAATGTCAACTTAGCTATTTCCCTTACAGAGCGTACGTGTTTTCCTTATATTAAACCAAATGACCCCCCCCCCCCCCCCTCTCCTTCCCTGATAGTTCCAGCATCCAATAAGAGATGGCGCTTAGCGAAACTAGCACCGGTGCTCTCTCTCGCGAGCAATTTACTCCTTGCACTAATTAAAAGAGTGAGCGAGAGACCACGCCTACCTCTGAGAACAAATAGACGGGGGGAGACCGCCGGCCAATGAGAACGCTTGATTGTTTATAATTAGAACGCCACGCTCTTCCTTCGAACGAGATGACCAATGGGATTTAGTATTTAGCGCCACTTTCCCTCGGAGGTTACGCGTTCTAATTATGAAAAGTCATTTATGTTCGTTATATAAGGCTTCGTTTGGACGGCTATTAAATTGTAATTAAGGTAGCTACTAGCTTCGTTTTATGTATCCAGTTTTAATGCTATGTTATTATATTTGCTAGTAAAGAAGGTAGACTGTAGACTGGAGAAATTATTTTCTAATAACAGTATTTTAGAAGCATGTAAAACAGATTAGCATTAGGCATTTATGCGCCTAAATGTCAACATTTTGAACAAATTAGATCAGCGGCTAACTTTTTTTGATACTTGAAATTTTGATTCAAGTCAAAATATAAGAAGGAAGGATAATAATTGAAGTGCTGAAAAAACCCGTGAAAGACGTACAGTCCATAGCAATGATATTTTCATCTGTTTGCAGAAGATTCCTCTTAAAATAGCCTATCTAGGCACCTAGTACCTACATAATATAACACAGATCTATATTAAAACATCATTAAAAAGTCAATTCGAAATTTTCAATTCCGAGAAGTCTCGAGAAAGCCATAATAATAATTTCCGACGGTCTCACGTCGCAATATAATTAAAATCACGACTGGCCCGCGGTCCACTCCAAGACCCCCCGGGGGTGGCGGGAGGCGGGGGAGGGGGTCCAGGGGGGTCCAAAGGGGTGCACATTAATATTCCCCACTTTTATCTCTATATGCAAACTGGCAGCTAGAAGTTCGCTCATTGTGGCCGGACTGATTCTTCAAAACTTTTCCCCAGTGAATGATTGTGCTGAATGGTTTTTATTCTAGCTTTTGTAATGCTCGAGCTTTATTTTTATTGTCATAGAAATGGAGTGATTAAAGTTTTTCTTGGCGACGTCTCATTATTAACTGTTGTATTATATTTCTGATGTGATACTTAATACCCTCCTATTTAATTTGTAAATCGAGGCACATCAAACAAACGTAGAGCATAGTCAATTTGGAGGAGGCCTTTGTCCAGCAGAAGGACAGCATAAGTTCTTTTAAAAAAATCGTTGCACGTGTAAAAAAGGTGGAGTACTAAAAACGGTAAATAGGCAAAGTAAGTTAAGTGTACTTTTAGCTTCGTCTGTCAAATTTCTTTCATTATACTTACAAAAGAAAAATCATAATATTTTGACAAACATAATGCTTAATGTGTTGATAATTGGGTCGAATTTCATTTTTTGATTGACAAAGTATATCTAGAAATAGTGGTGACACTATCTTTACTTATTAATCATAGTCTTGCAGGCCACAGATCTCTATTTTTCACCCACAAAACAATATCCTATCATACGTCTACATGTTATTAACATATAAATCAACAGTCCAGTCCAGTAAACAAATAAATTTGCATATTCATATACTTAATCTCGCCAAGTAAGTACAATAGTTTAACCCCTTATTCAACTACAAGTCACATAAATTCTGTTCGACAAACTAATGCCAGTAAGAACGCCATTAAACAAATTCCTCTCACAGTGGTGTACGTAGATACGGTAACGTTATTGTGTGAGTTTTTTTGGATAGAGTAGGTGGAGGTAGAGATTGCGCTTAGAAATTGTCAAAGTGTTTTGCATAACGCAAGGTGTGTTGATTTCAAAACTAACATGTGTATTCCGTAAGATGTCTTAAAATCAACACAAATCTCTGTACTCTACATAATGTCATCGGATCTATATTATTTTGAACGTTCATATCTTTTTATCTTAAAGAAAACATAGGGACATGTTAATAGTGGCCATAGATATTCAGAAAAAAAAAAAAAAAACTATACCAGCATTATCAAGGGAGGAAACAACGTTTGTGTTATATGGAAAAACGGCCCTAATGTCTCCTCTTAAATGTGTCGTATGTAGAGTCTACGTCACGTTATTAGTGTAGGAGGCTATGAGACAAAAACTCTCATAGTCAAATTCTTCGTCTTGTTCGCTAGTCGCTACACATCAATCCAAGTTTGAAAAAGCTTTAACCGCTAAGCGTCTATCTTGTCCTTACATGAACGTCGTTCAGTAAGGACGTGATAGATTCGTCTACAGCACATTAAGTACATAATACATTAATTAATTATTTTGCTTCTCAAATTATCGGTTGCATACCTTTTTACCACTACGAGCATTAAGACTGACCATTGCCTAATTATTCTTGGTCCAATTTTACCCAGGTGCTACATTTGTTACCATTCTTACTTATTCTTCCAGCTGAGTGCTGAGAGCTCTACCTCCAGCTGCTCTCTACCTCCACAGTCCACATACGTCACGTTAAGGGCATAATATGCATAAATGTGTATGTAAATGCAGCCTTTAATACCAATTTTAACCATAGTCCAAGTCTTAGTCCTGTTTAACTTATAGCACCTCAAATTGGCGAAAATCTCTACCTCCAGCTGCTCTGTGCCCCCACATACATCACGTCAAGAGCATATTATGCAACTGTGTAAATGTAGCAATTGACACCAAGTCCATTGTCCAAAGCTTACTGTTTCACTTATAGCATCTCAAATTCGCGAAAATCTCGACCTCCAGCTGCTCTGTGCCTCCACATACTTCACGTTAAGGGCATAGGCTTATGTGTATGTAAATCCAACTTTTATTTAACACCAAATCTAACTATTGTCTAAATCTTACTCTCCTTCACTTATAGCATCTCAAATTCGCGAAAATCTCGATCTCCAGCTGCTCCACATACTTCACGTTAAGGGCATAGGCTTATGTGTATGTAAATCCAACTTTTATTTAACACCAAATCTAACTATTGTCTAAATCTTACTCTCCTTCACTTATAGCACCTCAAATTCGTGAAAATCTCTATCTCCAGCTGCTCTGTGCCTCCACATACGTCACGTTAAGGGCATATGCATATGTGTATGTAAAGTGAGGCTGTGCGCGGCTCTCATTATCGACCTCGGGTCGCGGCGCATGCTCCCAGCTAACGAACGCCTTGCGACAGCGGTTCATCGAGTAATTGAGTTACGACTTTTTACGTAGCAATTTTGTTTTTTTTTTTTCTTTTACGATGGGGTGTATAACGTGAAGACATATATTTAGGCTTTTCTCTGACGCTAAAAGGACTAGGTTCTGTTTGGTGCGCGAGGTGGAGCGGTAGTTTTGAATTTACGTTCATCAGACGAACTCTACATATTTTGACGTGTCGAGAAATTCTGATTTTCTATACGTGTATTTTGTTTCCCGACTTTCTTTTGTTAAAATTAGTCAATTACATTACCTTTGGTTTCATAATATTCATTTGGAACCTATATTCTATGTTTAAAAATTATTGTAGTATGTTCAGCTATAGATCATACAATAATATTTAAACATAGACTTTACTTACCTACCTTAGCTAGTCTTAATTTTCGTTAAGGTTCGTTCGTTATGGATTGCATTTTAATTAAATGAAAATGAAATTTGTTTTAGTTTTGAATTTTGAAACATTATCATTTTCATGTCAGTGTTTTCAGAAGTATCCAAGTTGTTGACCAGTTACCATCGCTTCAGGAACAGCCGGCAAGAAAAACCGGCGTAAGAAACCGCACGGGTCCTATTTTAATCAATTGGCTCTTATTATACTTTGATAGCAATCAATTACTAATTGCTATTATCAAAAGACACTAATTGCCATCACGTAATAGGTCCCTGACGCTAATTGGGGCGTTTTTTACTCGTCTTCAAATATTGGATTAGGCGCAATTCGGATCGTGTAGGTCGCTCTTTGAATGTAATTTGGCGTAATGAGTTTTATTCATAGCATAACAAATTTTATGCCAAAATTTACAGTATAATTATGTTTAATGAATCGTATAATTAAAATATTGTATATAAGATATATATTTAAAATAAAGAGGCACATCTTATAATATATAAAATTCTCGTGTCACAATGTTAGTTACCGTACTCCTCCGAAACGGCTTTACTAATTTTTACCAAATTTTATATGCATATTTAGTAGGTCTGAGAATCGGCTACTGGCTACCTACTTTTTATATTGATTGAAGAAATAATAGTAAATTATTATAACTCGACACTAACGGCGAACATTGTTTGTGCGACGGGATAGCGATGGACCTTGCCATGGTACCATGCTTATTTAGTCACTTCAATAAAATAATAAGGAACTACATTACAATTGCAAATAATATATATTATGGCAAAACAACGTTTGCCGGGTCAGCTAGTAATTATATATGTTACAGTCATAGTGATTAAATAGCTATTATACATAATGACTGGTCATTATGTATAATACCAAAATTGACTAGACAATGTGATAAATTAATTACTTTAACCGGATATTATTAATAATAGCTGGTCAAAGGTAGCCAAAGTAATAAATACGGTATATCCGACTTATTACCCTCCTTACTTGTAAGAATAAATAATAATTATGGCCCATTTTTTTAATGTCAGTTAATTTTAAATATTTTATTATTCTTTAAAGCGCGATTCCAAATACTTATATTGATCGCTGTGTTTTTAGGGTTTCGTACCCAAAGGGTAAAAACGGGGTTACTGAGACTTCTATATCTGTCCGTCTGTCTGTCCGTCCGTCCATCCGTCTGCCTGTCCGTCTGCCTGTCTGTCTGTTTGTCTCCAGGCTGTATCTCAAGAACCGCTATAGCTAGACTTCTGAAATTTTTACAGATTGTGTATTTCTGCTGCGGATTTAACAACAAATACTAAAAACAAAATAAAATTAATATTTAAGGTGGGCTCCCATACAACAGACGTGATTTTTTGGGCCTTTATAGCTCGTAATCAATAATGGCAACAGGTTTACGGGGGAGAGCCATGCTTCGGCACGAATGGGCCGGCTCGACCGGAGAAATACCACGTTCTCACAGAAAACCGGCGTGAAACAGCGCTTGCGCTGTGTTTCGCCGAGTGAGTGAGTTTACCGGAGGCCCAATCCCCTACCCTATTCCCTTCCCTACCCTCCTCTATTCCCTTCCCTTCCCTACCCTCCCCTATTCCCTTCCCTTCCCATCCCAACCCTCCCCTATTACCCTTTTCCCCCTTAAAAGGCCGGCAACGCACTTGCAGCTCTTCTGATGCTGCGAGTGTCCATGGGCGACGGAAGTTGCTTTCCATCAGGTGACCCGTTTGCTCGTTTGCCCCTTTATTTCATAAAAAAAAAAGGTAGACACTTGAAATATTCACAAAATACTCAGTTGTTTTTACGATTTAATAATTAATAATAAAATTAAAATACAATTAATAATTAAGGGGGGCTCCCATACAAAAACACAATTTTCGTCTATTTTTGCTCTATATATAGTACGGAAACCTACGTGCGCGAGTCCAACTCACGATTTTTTTAAAATTTTGTTTCATGGCCAGTGAGCTTTAAATTTACTTTATTAATTTAAATTGAAATAACTTTAGAAAAATGTTAATAAACGCAGAATTATTTTCTATGGCAATGTTATCATAGTATATCCCACAACCTTTACATATTTTTGTGGTACACTTTACGGAAAAACTATCACGCCTATGGATTTCTCCTTTAACATAGTAATTTTTATTTATATGTAGATGTGTTAATATCAGTCAGTCAAGGTGTGACGTCGCGAGCCCTCACAAAGCTCGGTTTTTAGCTAGTTTTAAGTCTTGAAATAAACTTTATAATTGTTACATTTCACATAACAGTATAATGTTGCTACACATGTAGTTAGGTATGCTTAAGGCAAATTAAAATATAATTTTATAATCTTTACCTACTTGTTTTATTACATTATCTAAGTCTTTGAAGATATTATATAAAATTGCTAGTTAAAGTGATTAATTCTGTGTCAATTATCACTTTATCTAAATTGAGTAGACATTATAAATAACGGCTAGATAATATATATAATATCCGGATTTATTACTTTGGCTGTAACATATACATTTTTTAAAATTTTGTAAGAAGTTTTTTTCTACCTTGATTCGGTACTCTATTGGTAAACTAGACCTACATAATGACGCCCGCAACTCCATTGCGCCAAAATTCCTTTATCGCACGGGAACCGTTCATTTTCCGGGAAGAGGTAACAGACAGACAGTGAGACAGACAGACACTGAGACATACAGATAGACAGACGGACAGACACACTTTCGCATTTATAATATTAGTATTAAAGTATGGATTGGTAAGATGAACGATAGAGAATAATTCTCGTAAGTAATTCGTTACCATGTTTTCTAGAAATGAAGTTCGAAATAACACAATAAATAAAATAACAAGGTTTTTGTTATTTTATTTATTGTGTTTTAGTATTCAGCGCACAGAACAAGACAGGTAAATCACGTTATTTGAATATTCAAACAACTAAATAAAATTAGAGTTCAAGGCACTTTGAATTTGGGAAACACCTAACTGGCAGTTTCATTTTAGTGACAGGTAAAAGTACTAAACCTAGTAAGTATTACTAGTACTTACTAATAAAAGCGAAAGTGTGTCTTAAAGTCAGTCTGTCTGTATCTCTGTCTATATCTCTGTCTATCTGTTACTTCTGCACGTTTAAACCGCTACATCGATCTTGATGAATTTTGTTATGGAGATACTTTGAGAGACGGAAAATGACATAGGATAATTTTATTGCGGGCAAATCTATGATTCCGATATCCGGCGCGGTAAAACGCTAGATATAATTAAATAAAAAATAAATAGCTATGTTATATATAGAATATTCTTGTTTCAAATTAAATGTTTTACCTTCATAACATAAAGAAAGGCTAAAACTATACCAAAAATCCTCTAAGCCTCGAAAAAAAAAAAAACAAAATACTTTGCTTACTTCCTCGACCGACTTTGATATTCGTATCGGGTTGTTGTGTAAGAGCACTATTGATTCGAATGTGTCCACGAGGTCTGATCAAATATTCATTAAATGGCCAGGCTTCATATTCGCCAGACGTACTTGCTAATAGTCCGCCTCTTCTCGCAGACTGTAGCCAAACCGATGATGTTAGATACTTGCATATTTTTTAGATCATTGAGTTTTTATAAATTACAAGCTGTGTCCCGCGGCTTTATCCGAGGTCTATTAGGGTAAATAAGTAATGATATTTTTCCGCAATAAAAAGTCGCCTTAGACCATACCAAATTTTATTAAAATTACTAAAAACTCACTAACTTTCGCCTTTATAATATTAGTGTGATAACTGATAAGTTACCTCTCTTCTCTATACGCCTATTGTTACTACTTTAGCATTGAAGTGGAGTAATGGACAAAACAATGTCAAAATGCAAGTAAAAATAATTTTTCATAGGTAGAAATTTAATTTTTCAAGTTCAGTTCAAATAAATAGTCCATAAAAAATGTGTTAGTCCGGGAAAAAATTAAGTAAGTTATTGATTCGTAACAAATATATTGGAAAATGTAATTTAAGCACGCGTTGGTAGGTTTAAATTTACATTCCAATTTTTACTTTAGACTTTACGATTCAAATTTGCATGGGAGTAGTTCGTGAGTCTGTTCGAATTATATGTGATTCATTTTATCACTGTTTTACTACCGACTTTATTGCAGCTCCGACAGTGTATTTAACTTAATTTAGTAACCATGTAAATCTTTTAGTAATTTATGTTTATTTACTGAAATAAAGAAAGCAAAAAAATGAGACATGTTCAATACTCGACGACGTGATATTTGGCTATTATATTAGATAAAAAAAAAAAAAAAAATATATATATATATATATATATATATATATATATATATATATATATATATATATATATATATATATATATATATATATATATATATATATATATATATATATATATATATATAT
The DNA here is from genome assembly GCA_905187585.1 of Cyaniris semiargus. Lineage (NCBI taxonomy): Eukaryota > Metazoa > Arthropoda > Insecta > Lepidoptera > Lycaenidae > Cyaniris > Cyaniris semiargus. Next base: position 9,623,901 of record LR994560.1, on the reverse strand, counting down.
ATATATATATATATATATATATATATATATATATATATATATATATATATATATATATATATATATATATATATATATATATATATATATATATATATATATATATATATATATATATATATATATATATATATATATATATATATATATATATATATATATATATATATATATATATATATATATATATATATATATATATAATATCAATTGATCACTGAGTAAATGTAGCTTAAAGTTAAATAATTATTTAATATTTACCCAACGCATGGACACCGCGCGCGGGAAGGGTAGCGGCCGCGGCGCGGTGTTTCTTTGGTGGCGCACGCCGCCGCGCCGGCTGCGCATAGTATGCCTACTTGCCTAGTCGCGTAATTCACTTAGGATCCATGATTCATTTATTCAAAGGGAAATTTCAAATTTGGTTAAAAATTAAGTACCTAATTTTATTACATAATTATAATGAGAATCGAGTACCGAGTACTCTCCTTAAGGGGCCGGGTGCCATCGAAATTCTCATACATACGTAATACCAAAATCATTTTCTCATACGAAAATATTTAACATGTTTGAGTTATTTTTCAGCTTAAAATAGTAATTACCTAGGTTCCTGCACAAAAATTTACTACAAAATATTTAAACTCTATAAAATATTTTTTAGTAAGTAAGTATTTAAATATTTTGTAGTAAATTTTTGTGCAGGAGCCTAGGTAATTACTATTTTAAACTGAAAAATAACTCAAACATGTTAAATATTTTTGTATGAGAAAATGATTTTGGTATTACGTATGTATGAGGATTTTGATGGCACCCAGCCTCTTAAGTATTGCACATGTCTCACCGACTGGTGAGACATGTGCAATACTTATTATGCATGACTATGTAGTATAAGTAACTGTAAGTTGTAACTGCTATTACCTACCTAAGCTTTATTATTCTACGACATATTATTACAACTACTTACTTATATACTTATTTTAATATTAAATCGCTAAAAAAACCCTATAAACCGAAAAAATCCAAGTATGAAAGTCAGTCAAACGCTGTAAATTGATCCTACCTCAGGCAGCCTGAAGGCAAGGAGTATAACCGCTGAACAGTGAACTAACATCGTACTAATGTAACGAACTCGTTATCTCGGTCATTAATTCTAATTTATTGAAAATAGATTGATAAAATTAAAAATTACTTTTTTCTTGGTAGAAAATTTAAATTATTATATTTACGCTTTATGTATATTCCTAAGCAGGAAGTTAAAATATTAAAGGTGTCATCCATATTAATATTACAAATTCGTAAATGTCTGTCTCTATGTTACCTCTTCACGTCCAAACCGCTGAACTGATTTTGTTGATTTTTGCTATGGAGATTGGAAATACTTCGAGTCCTGTAGCCCTAGCACGGCGACCAGTAGAAATACGAAAGTATAGACAAACTGTGGACATAAACTTAAGGTGCCGTTCCGATCTTTACCGCGGCTAATTGCGACCGACAAAAATTCAATTAAAATGCCACTTTATGACACTATAGTATATGTCATAAAGTAGGATATTATTTGAATTTTTAGGACTATAGTCTGTCATAAAGTGGCATTTGAATTGAATTTTTCGGAACCATAAAAGATCGGAACGGCACCTTAAGTTTATCTCCACAGTTTGTGACTATAGTCTGTCATAAAGTGTCATTTTAATTGAATTTTTCGGAACGAAAAAAGATCGGAACGGCACCTTAAGTTTATCTCCACAGTTTGTCTATACTTTCACATTTCCACTGGTCGCCGTGCTATGGCTACTGGGAAAGGATATATGATACTTTTTGTCTTGGAAATAAATGAACGGTTCCCGCGTGATAAACGAATTTTGCCGCAACGGAGTTGCGGGCGCCTGCATCTAGTTTTAATATAACTTTTTTCTTTGTAAATTTGAAATTATCCTTTCTTACACGTTATGTTTTTAACGAGTTAAAGTTTTCATAACCTATAATTTTTCATCGTGGGAATGGGTCGACAGTGCCCCAAGACGTGTCAACCCTACCGGAACTGGAGTGCCATTTGTTTGAACAATATCCACGGCAATAATGTATGGAGATTAGGAGGACAGACGCTGCCCGCTGAGCCGGCGTGATACATCAACGTCGCGGTGGACGCTGGACAACCCCCCTAATACCCGGTAGCCGGCGAGCGTGGGCCCGTGGGGTGGAGACGGCTTTTTATTATAATACTAGATGCGCCAAACTCCGTTGCGCCAAAATTCGTTTATCGCGCGGAAACTATACATTTTTGACTGATAAAAAGTAACATATTTCCTTTCCCGGGACTCAAAGTATCTCCATACCAAATTTCAGCAGATATTCGGTTCAGCGGTTTGGGCGTGAAGAGGTAACAGACAGACAGACAGACAGACACACTTTCGCATTTATAATATTTGTATGGATTTTTTTATTTTCCAAAGCTAAATTTATGTTCTAGGTAAGTTAAAGTTTTAAATAGTTCTTCATACACACTGCCATGTGATAAGGTTCGTATTAATACAATGAAATAGCCTATATGAATATACTTTAAAGTTTTAAAAAGTAAGATGTTGAGCGAATCGGTAATTATATTATTAGAACTGAATATAAAATGTGCATTTTTACGAAGTATACTCAAAACATTATTAAATTAGTATTTAAAATTACTTATTATAATAAACGTTTTCAAGTAAGTCTGGACTCTGGACTCTTGAAAACGAGACTATTCTTAAAATTATTATGTTGCCATTAACAGTTATTATGGCATACGTATCATTGAATACGTATGCCATAATAATAGTTAATTGCACCTAGTACCTATCCTACGTGTATAATATCTAGTGCATACAATTTTAATATTTGGTACAAACGATCACAAATATAATTTGAATAAACATACTTTTGATACATCTATACGACCAAAATAAAAAACAAAAGCCTCCGCCACACCACTCCATCCGTCACAGACTAATATCCCAGTAGAGATTTGGACACGGCTGTGCATACTCAAGCTTGTTACCGCCCGAATTAACGCTGACCCAATATCATTTGTTTTTATTGTGACAGTGACAGCCCTATTTGTTAATAGCTGTCCGACGACCGCGATCTACCCGGAAAATTAAGATGCACCATTTAAGGGTTAAATTCATAATAATGTGATAATTTTTATTCCGATTTATGATTCATTTAATTACTAGTAGATGACGCCCGCAACTCCGTTGCCAAAATTCGTTTATCGCGCGTAAACCGTAAATTTTTCCCGCATAAAAAGTACCCTATGTCCTTTCCCGGGACTCAAAGTAGTATCTCTATTGAGACCACAAATCACTGAAACGATTTTACTGAAATTTGGTATACCAAATTTCAGTAAAATTGATTCAGTGGTTTGGGCGTGAAGAGGTAACAGACAGACACATTTTCGCATCAATAATATTAGTACAGAATATAGATGATAATTAGTTACTTGCGATTCCAAAAACAACAATCAATAAAATAATAAAATAACATAAAAATTGAAAAGCCCATTTATATTTTGTCAACTTCAATCTCTCTTTGAAGCAACATAATGGCGTGCTATGGTTGCACCTGAAGCAGACTTAGGCTATTATTATTATTAAAAATATTTCACCTGTACCCTTGTGATAAAACATGAATAAACTTCAACAGAGTTATGAATCTAGAAGAAATGGCAAAAATGTTCGTGTAGCTTCCTACTGCGTATTTTGGTAACAATCAATCATTTTATAAGCGTAAACAAAATCATTCAAGCGATTAACATTTGGAAACTTTACACTTCGCTTAAGGGCGTTCCCCTACGGAGATTCCGCAATTTACCGTATTTAGAGTTTTATAAACTCATAATTTGAAAGCTACAAAGTTATAATAAAAATACAGCAATAATCTTCAGCATATCAACATTCCTTTCCCCGTTTTAAATTTTCTATTTTTGTTTATTATACTTATGATATTAGCTTCCAAAGTAATACCAATTTATTAAAATTGAAGCATACTTTCAGCATCTCCCTAGTATTTACAAATTACGTTTATTTGAAACACACGACAATAGATAGACAATTTCATTAACTACATATTCCCCCTTTTAAATTTTTTTTAGATGAATTTTGAAGTAAGATAAGTAAAAAAAATAGGATTTTTGTGCGATCTCGGCAACGCGTTAAATGTATGGTCATGGTCGTTTGCTCGGGGGATGGCCTTAAGGGATTGTTGCTGAAAATAGACATTTGCAGCTTAGATAAGAGTCCTCTTGGAGAGACATTCATCTACCATAGACGAATGTCTCTCCAAGAAGACTCTTATCATACATTCCCTGGTGAAATTTTGAACATAGCACAATGTTGTCAAACTCCCTTATTATATCTGCTAACCTTAGACTTAGCTGTTTTCTAACTTATGTAGAAAAGCAGGCGCTTCACCTTAAGTTAAAACTTAAGTAAGCATTATCTCTAAGTGCGAAAGATAAATCTACGCCATATCTATACTAAACTGTCACTCTGTCTGTGGTTATCAGGACACAACAATGTTTTCATTCGATCTCGCGCGGCGCCGTGCCGCGGAGATGAAGTGGAGTATTAGACCATCACTCTATTTCCAATTTGTTTGCTAACAACTGATGCTTTTCGAGCTGTTATTATGCTGTACAGCTTGAAGGCTCTATGTTGGCTCAACATGGATCCTTTAAGACCAATATAGCCACCAATACAGTTGATGGGCAAACATAAAGAGATACAAGCGATTATGAACATATAGAGCATATTCGTGTATGATTGGCCATGAATCGTGATCGACGCTGATTGTGAATGGTAGACATACTAATCATGGTGGAAACCATTGTCAATATGAAAAAGCCGCATTTTAATAAGCTTGTAAGTTGTAACTTTCAACCAAATATCGATACCTTTTAATAGATAGGGGCACTGACAGATTAACCGCCGTTCCCAATATTTGATCTATCTCTGGTTTTGCCCTACTAGAGATAGGAATAGCTCTTATTAGACATTATATTAGACATTAGAGACATATATTTTATGTCAATTCAATGTTAGCTGCGATCGGTCGTATGACAAATCAGAGATAGAACGGCCGTAATTATTATAAAATCCAATAGCTCATGGACACACCAGAAAAGCTGCAAAGTACCTACATTTAGAATTCTCGCTACCCTGAAGTGGTTTTTCACGCCCGTTTTCAACGAGACCGTGTCTATATGACACTCTGTGAGACCGGTTAATCTGGTCTTAAATGTAATAATATGTTAACTAAATACTATGTGCAAATTAATGTAAAAATTCCTTACACACACCCATACACAATAACATTTGTCTTTTTTATCTCTATAACCCGTGTCTAAGATAATTGATATATTAAAGTGAGGGTAGTTCAATTTGTACCCGGGTGGGGGTTGTAATGCGCAAAAAACTCGCCCCCCACCCCCAAACCACCCCCGCCCCGGGCGCGGTGAAATATGATATTTTCCTATTCCTCGCGGACGCGATTAGAAAATTCACTCAGATATACGAGTATGTGGAAGAAAAACTATTACATTATAGTTTGAGTTTTGCATTATATTTTTTTTTTGTAATTTTACCTATTTTTGCTGTGAGATGTAATGACACGTTATAGCTTTTAAAAATCAAAATGGTTGTAGAACAAAATTAGCTCTTTAAACCAAAAGCAAAATGGTTCAGTATCCACTGGATACATTATATTAAATATATTTAAAATATGACAATATAATTATAAGTACTAATGATAAACTTAAGATTTTTTTCATTTGAAGCTGTCTCTTGTTCAATTCGGGATACGCATCGGAGAATTTCAAACACAACAATATAATATCTAAATAAAATATACATGACAGTAGGCGATTCACGTGATAATGTATCGATAAATCGTAGCCCAGGGCAGGCTATATATCAGGCTAATGCTGATGTGTTAAATAAATAGCCTGAGGACATGGGTCGGGGGGAGCGACACGAATACAAAACGCGTTTTGGAGATGTTTGAAGATATTAGGATTATGGATGCAGATGGCACTCAGAATAATGCTACTGTCCTTCAGTCTATTTTCCTTAGTCTATGGTCTTATATATTATGGTATTTTTCAAACTGTGCGACGAACGCTACTGTTGGTTCTACTAAAGGCTTCGCAGGGATCGCAATGTATACAAGAAACAAACATCTTTCAGACCGTAGACCGCTACAGTTTTGTTTACTCTTTTTCGTATTATTATTAGGGCCATAACTGAAAGACGAACTGACGGAGAGACGGACAGACGGACTAATGTAGTATAAAGTGACTTTCGACAGCACTCAGAGACATTTAATGATAAAATTTTAATTGAATGAAGAGACAGATAATGTATAGGGCTAATGTCAAAGTATTCATTCACGGCAAGGATGTTCCTAAAATTAGCAGGTCGATGTCTGTCAGTACGAATATCGACGTAAAGGACATTAAAATAACATTCATATCAGCGCGCCTTGTACAGTGGCGGTTACGACGCTCGCCGCGTTCTTGATAGGGCGAAATAGGAAAAAATTATACATTTTATTTTATTTTTTTAATGACCGAATCATTTATTAAAATACTATTCGGTTATTTTGTTAGAACTATAAAAAAGCTATCCTTTTTGTAAAAAAAATCATATCATTGTCATTGAAAATTACGAGATGTTCGAATTTGAAGTGTATTTTTATGGTGATATTCAAGATTTTTTACAGAATTACCATGCCATTTTTCAATATTCTGTTCGGTTATTTTGTTACTTTGTTCCTTTTTGAGTCTACATCAATTTTGGTGTAAGAGAATTTTACATAATTTCTTCAGACTGGAAGCTTAAAATCAGTGTTTTCGAACTGGCCTCGCCTTAATAATAGTTAAGTAATTGATATATTTTGTCTCTAAGTGCGGCAGTTTAACCTTTAAAAGTACGGGACCTTAAATATTTCCAGTATCCATAAATAGGGTAGCCTACACGGAGGCGCTAAGAAATGACTGGTGGGCGGGTGACGTCACAAATGTAATGGAAAGCCGAGGATTTGTTTACCCATTATTTCCCACTGACGCTAAAGGGTTAGGTTATATATCGCTGGCCTCGATAATATGAGTTATCTTTCACCGTTTTGTACCTATCTCTGCTAGGAAAATGTCAACTTACAGGCGTATAAGGATGTGTTATGACGCGATATCTTTACAATCACAATTGTACAAGGATGGGTAGCTTGAGGATGACATTGTCATGGAGGCGTGGATGCGAAACAAATGATACGGATTCATAATATAATAATTATAATGCTTGGATGAACGGCGTAAAGCAGCTGTCACTCATGTGACACGTTTTTTTTTTTTTAATGAAATAAAGGGGGCAAACGAGCAAACGGGTCACCTGATGGAAAGCAACTTCCGTCGACCGTGGACACTCGCAGCATCAGAAGAGCTGCAAGTGCGTTGCCGGCCTTTTAAGAGGGAATAGGGTAATAAGGGAGGGTAGGGATGGGAAGAGAAGGGAATAGGGGAGGGTAGGGATGGGAAGAGAAGGGAATAGGGAAGGGTAGGGAAGGGAATAGGGTAGGGGATTGGGCCTCCGGTAAACTCACTCACTCGGCGAAACACAGCGCAAGCGCTGTTTCACGCCGGTTTTCTGTGAGAACGTGGTATTTCTCCGGTCGAGCCGGCCCATTCGTGCCGAAGCATGGCTCTCCCACGTATTTACACTTTTCTGGGAGGTTGGATGACATTGTCAGGAATGGGACGCATCCAGCTGTCACTCAAGTGGACTTGTTCTAAGTGCCATGAAATATCTATGTATCTATCTTCCTCCATGTAATTGGGAAGGTCCTTGCCTGAAGTACCAATTTACTTTCGCATATCCGGTTATCGCCGGATCATCACGCCTGAGGCGGTAGCCGCAGAGATGTGACGTCATAACGAATATTCAGAACAGTAAAATAAAATGCTGCAAATTATAAAATTATCTACTAGATAAAGCTCGCAACTCCGTTGCGCCAAAATTTGATTATCGCGCGGTAACCGTACATTTTTCCGGGATAAAAAGTATCCTATGTTCTTTCCCGGGACTCGAAGTAGATCTCTATACCAAATTTCAGCAAAATCGGTTCAGCGGTTTAGGCGTGAAGAGGTAACAGACAGACAGACACACTTTCGCATTTATAATATTAATAATGGATTAAAAGTGCTTTCGGCATTCAGAAAACAAGGTAACTTATCCTGGTATAGAGGTAGGTAATCGATCCAGGAATCGAGATAATTATTTCAGGAATCGAGGTAAGTAATTATTCCAAGAATCGAGTATGGATGAATGAATGTATGAATTGGATGAATGTATGAATTCATCCAGGAATCGAGGCCATTGATTCAGGAATCATGGTGATTAATCCAGGAAGGTAATTGATCCAAGAATCGAGAAAAATAATTTGAATAGAACTTGTACAAAGTACAGGGTTGTGACTTGTGAAATTCATGATATTTAGCACACATTTTATGTGGGATTTTGCCGGATCGATTTATTTTATTTAGGGTTTTTTTTATGAATGCGCAATTTATTGAAGATATTAGTAGATATTATGCAAAAAAGGATTATGCTTCTGAATACTAATAAAAGACCATAAAACTTCCTAAAAAATGTAAGAAAACTATAAAGTTTAATTACAGTCCCTATTCTCGGTTCAAAGTGGGCAATCATGCAGCACGGCCGCCGGCCCTTTGCCTCCTTAATAATTCCTCCCCGGGCGTAAAAATGTAAAGGTTCTCAGAGGGAAATCCCTTTGTTTCGATATTAGGTAATTACAAATGTAAGGGTTTTGAAGGCAAACGTTAGCATGGTATACCTACTTAATTGACTTACAAATAAGTATCACTATAATATTGTCTATTGTTCTATCGAAGGACCAAGGTATGTAACAGTGCCGGTCTTAATTTGAAATAACGTTCGGTAATTCCTTTTTTAGGGTTCCGTAGTCAACAAGGAACCCTTATAGTTTCGGTCTGTCTGTCCGTCTCACAGTGTGATAAAAACCTCGATTTTGTTTCACTGCGTTTTTCTTTGAAAATACTATAGTTGATAGCTATATAAACATTAGAGTAAAACTCCTAGATCGATATTCTTTGTAGTTTTTATTTTAAAGAATGTCAAAGTTGTCATTTTTCCGGGTCATAAATTTGCATAAAAAATTAATAAAAAAAAAACTAATCAAGTAACATTACATTTTTTTATACCAATTGAATAAGCACTTAATACTTTACTTTTTCTCCAAATATGGTTAACCTACTGTGATCAAGTAGGGAGATATTAATTTATTTATTAATTTTAGTTTTTCAATTTTAATTTCGCGATTAGATCGAATTAGAAAGAGTTTTAAGCATGAAACGATAGTGTGAGTAATCCTTTATCAATATTATTAAAAATCACACTCTAATAACCTCTGTCTCAGAAGTTATATCCAATTCAATTTTTTTGTACCTAGGGTTGTCACTAAAGGTCTCTTGTTTGATTTTTTCGGTTGATATTTTACTGTCCCCGACTACATTAGAAGGTGATTACTGATAAGATATTGTTTCAGCGTATAAATTTATTAATATACGTTATATTTTTTACTTTTTAGATTATTTTTTTATTAGACCTGCCTAAACGTGATCTTGATAATTTTCGTATAGGATATCGATTGCGAATTTGCGTATGAACCGGATAAATCAAACAACAGACCTTTAGTGACAACCCTAGGTACAAAAAATCCGACTTTTTATTAAAAAAAATTTGAATCGGATATAACTTCTGACACAGAGGTTATTAGAGTGTGATTTTTAATAATATTGATTAAGGATTACTCACACTATCGTTTCCTGCTTAAGACTTTTTCTAATTCGATCTAATCGCAAAATAAAAATGAAAAACTAAAATTAATAAATAAATTAATATCTCCCTACTTAATCACAGTAGGTTAACCAAATTTGGAGAAGAAGTAAAATATTAAGTGCATATTCAATTGGTATAAAAAAATTAATGTTACTTGATTAGTTTTTTTTTTTATTAATTTTTTATGCAAATTTATGGCCCGGAAAAATGACAACTTTGACACTCTTTAAAATAAAAACTACAAAGAATATAGATGTCGGAGTTTTACTGTAATGTTTATATAGCTATCAACTATAGTATTTTAAAAGAAAAACGAGGTGAAACAAAATCGAGGTTTTTATCACACTGTGCGTCTGTCTGTCCACGATTTTGCTCAGAGACTTATTATATAGGGCCTACAAAGTAACGTAATTCGGCATGAATTGCACATACTTAATATTAATGATGCCGCCAAATGGTATAATAAAATCTTTAAAAAAATATGGTACCGTACCTATACATCAAGCGGGGATGATTTTTTTTTCGCCTCCACCCCATCGTGTGGAATGTCGTTTGATAGGTTTTTTAAAAATATTACGAGTATTCAAAGATCATTTTCCGATTTAGGGATACATTTGTAATTGAGTATTTATAGTCGATCAACTAAAAAAAGTTCACATTATTATGGGCTACTATTGTACGTGGCCCGATACGCACTTGGCCGGTTATAAGTTTTGACATCAATCCATTTACAAGTCTATCCAAGTTTGGTAAAGACAGCTGGGCTGATTGTCTAATCACTAATGAGTATGATGCAACTCATGAGTAGGATAAGTGACGAATTAACCCTTAATCAAATTAAGCAATTGCCTAGGGCATCACGTCTGAGGGGGTACCAGAAGCACAAAAAAAATCGTAATAGGTTATAGGGCATCACATCTCACTCTCACGTCACCAAAAACTACACCAAAAAAAGTTTCTAGGAAAAAACTAATGTTATAGGCGGTAAAGGTTTAAAGACCGATTCTAGTTGTCATACGAATAGGGGGGCCCACAGGTATAGATTGCTTAGTATGTAGGTATGTTCTATGTAGAAGTCGATCCTAGTCTTTTGCCAGTCGTGTCAATTATCTACTGGGGTGGTCTTGCATACTGCGCACACACATAATGGACATACAATTTTCACATTTTTAAACGGTTAGGCTAAAATGTTGCGACTCGTAAACTGCTTAGGAGCTGTATCTATACTTAATATTATAAAGCGGAAGAGTTTGTTTGTTTGTTTGAACGCGCTAATCTCAGGAACTACTGGTCTGATTTGAAAAATTCTTTCAGTGTTAGATAGACCATTTATCAAGGAAGGCTATAGGCTATATTTCATCACGCTAAGACTTATAGGAGCGAAGAAATAGAGGAAAATGTAGAAAAAACGGGGGGAAATTATTTGAAAGGGCTTATTTGAACGCGCTAATCTCAAGAACTACTGGTCCGATTTGAAAAATTCTTTCAGTGTTAGATAGCCCATTTATCGAGAAAGGCTATAGGCTATATTTTATCATGTTAAGACTAAAAGGAGCGAAGAAATAGAAGAAAATGTGGAAAAAGCAGGGGAAATTATTTGAATGGGCTTATCTCACGAACTACTTGAGCATTTTTTTTGTTATTTGGGTCAGATAAGAAGTAGACCACGTGAAGGATCATAGGCTATTTTTTGTAGACTGATTTGTCTGTGAAATATCTAATTTACGCGGGCGAAGCCGCGCGGAACGTCTAGTTACTAATATTTCTGATTAGTTGATACTCGATATCGTCAAGGACACAAATAACTTATTTATGACAGAAACACAATAGTGTATCAGTATTGAATAAAAGCCAAGTTGTTATTAATGATCCCAAATGTGTTATACTTTCTTTGATTTACGCTGCGGGCTACGGCTGTTCGCGATTCCCTTAACTATTGCAAATAAAAGGAATTCCTCGTACAAAAGGGAAACCTGGGGAAAAGAAATAAAAAATATAATAATTCAACATGGCGTCTGGCCACTTAATAACTGGCTGACACCATTGGGAAATATAATTTAATTTTTCTCGTCTCCCGTCCTGCTCGCACTTTCTAAAGTTGTATAAGTCCGTCTCATTTTTCAGGAGGTGCCCCCGACTCTTATAACTTCCGTAGCTCGGGTGGCTTTGTCGCCCAATGTTCTGGACAAGAGTTATTTGAAATATTGTGTATTAGTTTGTTTTGAATTAAGATTTATCGATGGACTGTTTAATCTTTTAGCACTGGAATCGAATGTTGAAAGATTGGAATTGAGCACGTAGCATGGGGACCGCGTACGCTTGAAGACTTTAAAGACTTGTGTTATACCTACTCAGATTAATTACATACTTGGTACTTACTATTACTTGCCATTTTTTTATTGAAATCTAGACCTATTATTATTATTTTGGACACCAAAACCCATGGGCGTACCCAGGTTCTGGGCCAGGGGGGGGCAAATCAGATTTTTTATAAGCTAGGTGTTTATAAAGAATAAAAAAATAATAAGTTTTAGTTGTAAAAATATTGTATTGCAAACAAATGGCAAAAAATTGTTTTCTTAATTTTTATTTTTATAGATAAAAGTACTAGATAAGATACTTAGTAGGGACGTCAACATGATCCAGGGGCCCCCCTGGGTACGCCCATGCCGAAACCTTTGAAAAATGCGAAGAGGTAAAGAGACACGATTCTTCGTTCAAAAATAATTATAAAGCTGTGAATGTTTAATATTTATTTATTTTAAGCTTTTAATGTGTATTTAATTTGCCATTTTTAGTTTAAAACTTGGGATTTGGAAAGAAAGATGTTGTTTTTGCAAGTTTTGATTTTATTTATTGTTTAAAAGTTCTCATGAATAATTAATAATTCTCCAGTTCAAATTGGATACGCTACTTAGATTTTAAAGGAACATACATTATAAAATATTATACTCAAAAACACGTGCGCAGTCGGTTGAAAACAAATTATTTTATAACTGCCATCTATGCAAACACATTTGAAACTAAAACAGAAATTGTTACTTCAGAGCTACTTCAGAGAGGCTCTACATCGTTTATGTTTTAAAAGCCACCAGTAGCTAGCGCTTTTTAAGGGATCATAACTTTTAACAAGCGCCATCTGTTAGTATTTTTTTAAACTAGAGTGGATAACATGCAACAGCTTCTGGCTTTTTTTAGTTTTAACATATTCAAAAGCGCCATCTATTATTTATCAATGTAACTAGAACGCTGCGATTGTGTAGTCAGTAGTCAGACTGCCTTCAATTACGATTCACTCCACTCCACAAACTCCACTCTTATTAGTTCTCATTTCAATTTGTAGATGCCGTAACTAAACCTTTTAGAATAACGAGCTTTATGAGAACGATAGTACAGATCATGAGCTTACCCTAATTCGAACCGTACATTTTTACGGAATAATAACAATCGAAGTATCTCAATTTAAACTTACGGTAGTAAAATGACTGATGCATGTCTTTGAAAATAAATAAGATCTCCACGAAAATCAAAATAAGTATAAATCTTTGATTTTTTATCGACAAAATTACAAGACAGACAGACGGATAGATAGTAAAGACTAAAGTAATTGTAGTGGGGACCCGTTTTTTCCCTTTGGGTAGAGGGCCCTAAAATAAAACCATTAGTGGCTTGTAATTTTTAATTATACCTCTAAAGTCAGCAAACCGTGTGAGCGTATCTAGTAGTTAGAAGTAGAATATCCCACAATATGTACATTTTCTGGTACACTTTACGGAAAAACTATCACGCCTATTGATTTGTGCTTTAACATAGTATTTTTAGGATTCCGTAGCCAAATAGCAAAAAACGGAACCCTTATAGATTCGTCATGTCTGTCTGTCTGTCTGTCTGTCCGTCCGTATGTCACAGCCATTTTTCTTCGAAACTATAAGAGCTATATAATTGAAAATCGGTAAATAGATGTAGTCTGTGAACCGCATTAAGATTTTGATACAAAAATGGAATTTTATAAAAAAAAATTTTAGGGGTCCCCATAGCTGCATAGGTACAACTGAAACAAAAAAAAATTTTTTTCATCTAACCGTGAAATCTAAGCGTGTGGGCTACCTATGGATAGGTCTTCAAAAATCATATTGAGGTTTTTAATATCATTTTTTTCTAACCTATAGTTTGCGAGAGAGACTCTTCCAAAGTGGTAAAATGTGTCCCCCCCCTCTAACTTCTAAAGTAGGGGCATGATAAGTCTAAAAAAATACATCAAAACTTCAAAATAGCCAAAAAGTGACGTACGCAGTGTTAACTTAAATGACGATATCCAACATTATCAAAATATTATCGTGAGAACGCGTCACTAAGTCTAGACTACAACTCGAACCTATTTTTCACATCTGAGGTGTATGTTTGAACAGAGATACCAAATCCTTTGCAGTATTTGCTGAGAGATCGAGGCGGAATCCGTCTTTATCTGCAATATCTTTTATTGTTGCTGATATCAACTGTTTGCTGTGACAGGCACACATAATTCAGACAATTAACAACTCTAGAAGCGAACACTTGTTATTAACTATTTCATAATTTATATTATTGTTATTATCTTTAAGTTTTCCAAAGAAAAAGCTATCAAAATGCGTAACGCAACCGTCGCGGTGTCTCCTATTTATTTCAACATAGCTGAATACTGTTGGTTCGGATTGATTCTGGGTGTGATAGTGTTTATTACTGTGCACTATTTGTTTGTCAACACGAAATACAACACAGTAGCCGGGTTCTTGTTCGGCGGTAAAAATATGTCGATCATATCGATATCATTGGCTTTAACAGCGAGGTGAGTTTTTATTATTTACTCGATGACGCCCGCAACTTCGTTACGCCAAAATTCGTTTATCGCGCGGGAACCGTACATTTTTCCGGGATAAAAAGTATCCTATGTCCTTTCCCGGGACTCAAAGTATCCCCATACCAACTTTCGCATTTATAATATTAGTATGGAAGTATGGATTATATTTTCTAATAATTTTTGTTCTTGCACATAATCTGCTACAGTGAAAAACTTAAAAGATACAATTTAGTACTTCAACCAGTGGCGCAACTATAGGGTGGCAGGGCTGGCAAAATGCCACGGGCCCCCGACCCAAAAGGGCCCCGGCTCAAGAGGCCGTGAGGTCAGAAAAGAGAAAGTCCAAATTCAACTAAATAATCACAACATTTAACGACTATTTTGTCAACACGTGGCTGCAAAAAAACAATATATATTAATATCAAAAAAATCGCCAATTCAAAAACTGTTCAAAAATCGACCAAGTGTGAGTCGGACTCGCTCACGAAGGGTTCCGTACCGTTATAGGGCGAAAGTAGGGAAAAAATTGTGTTTTTTCATTTTTTGTATGGGAGCTCCCCTTAATTATTTATTTTATTTTAATTTTATTCTTAAATATTAAGGTACACATTAACATATATAATTGGGGATTTTGTGAAAATTTCGAGTGTCCACAATCTACATAATTTGCCATTATGGATAATGGATTACGAATCAAAAAGGCCAAAAAATCACGTTTATTGTATGGGAGCCCCCTTAAATATTAACTTTATTTTGTTTTTAGTATTTATTGTTATAGCGGCACCGAAAATATACAATCTGTAAAAAATTCAGAAGTCTAGCTATAGCGGTTCTTGAGATACAGCCTGGAGAAAGACAGGCAGACGAACAGACATCGAAGTCTCAGTAATAGGGTGCCGTTTTTAGCCTTTGGGTACGGAACCCTAAAAAGATCACGCGATTAATGGACAGCACTTCCAGGCAAAGAATAGGCAACCCAACGGCTGCACATTCTATATCTTTGGTGCTTTAGTTAGGCTAAAATATTTTCTCGATGTTGCAACATTTAATTTAAAATCGTTTTAAAAAAAAATGTCTCTCAGAAGTTTTGTAGGCAACCTATTCTTGGGCTATTTTCTAATATACTTAATTTGTTATAAAATATTTTTCATTCTATTATCAGCTCGGAGAAGGTCGGTTTTAGTTGGTTCTTCTACTATAACAGTATCCAAGAATAATTATTAGCGGGTGAAATAATTCTATTGGCCATTGCTGGAAAAAAATAATTTTAGCGCTGGCCCATACAAATAAAAAAAAATTGCTCTTTCAGCGCTGCTACTTTCACAATGAACTCTTTATAAAGGACACATACACACCGTAAAGTATTATCTAAGTTTTGTTACACCCTTTATAAACCTTCCCTAGCCTTAAATGAACATTTCAAAACTATTGGCAAACCGGTTGAGCGGTTTTCAAGTTTCAGCGAGACTAAAAAAAATACTTTTATTTATACAGTCACAAAACTAAGTGATAATACTTTAAGGTGTGTATGTGCACCTGTCATAGAGTTCACTGTGAAAGTAGCAGTGCTGAAAGAGCAACATTTTTTTGTAATTTGTATGGGCAAGCGCCCGCGCGCCGTGAATAGTTCCATAAAAAGATGAAAAAAAGTGACTCTTTCAGCGCTGCTACTTTCACAGCGAACTCTATATAGGGGACTCATACACACCCTAGAATATTATCACTTAGTTTTGTTACACCCTGTATAGAAGATTAATTGGACGTAGTTAAGCAGAAAGGATCCAACCCACACCAACACCAAAAATGAGTTAGCTATACAAAAGAGGTCGCGATAGTCGATACTTTCGTTCCGCAACAAGATCCCACAGATAAACAAAGCTATGGTATTAATACATACACTAGATACCAACCCACGCGTATGGCGAGTACATAATATAATTTAACAGAAACAATCCAACATGTTTGAACCTTTTCTGAGATATAGACATTTAAAGATCCTAGGGAAAAAATTATATAACAAAAGAGATCCAATTTACGTGGGTCGTTTCTGACAATTAAGTTTAATTGAAAATCATTTATTTTGACTTTCACGAAAACGACGTAAAGCACTTGGCCCCTTTCTGTTAAATACTATGATTAACTCCGAAAAGATATCGCAAATCGCAGAAAGGATCTAAAGCATGTGGATCATTTAAGATAATATGTATTTGTAATTTTTTCAATATTATTAAAATAACAAAAAGGATCCTCTCTAATTTATTTATAGTGGATACTGGATATCTTCGGTGGGGTTAAATAAATTATATTGTAAATCTATTGATTAATAAAAAATAAATTAATGTTTATTTCACATTTGTAATAATTATTTTGTTCTGGCAACATTGATCTGCCTTGTCAAATTATCAGTCGCACGCGCAAGTCTTACGCGGAGCTTACGTAAAGTTATCGTATCGATTTATTTTATTTTAAAACGCTTATTCTCGTTCACGTCGTGTAATTCAAAGTTATACTATAAGTAATTATGAAGAGAATAGACCGAATTATCAAAACAGCTTTAGGCGATTTCAAAAAAGAAAGCAGTAAAGAGGATAGTGGTATGTTTTGAGGTTATTTTTATTATTCACAATAAAGTTTATCGGCATTTTACATAATATAGACTACATAGAATGCTTTGATTTTTAGCTGAAATGGAATGCCCCGTATCATTTGAGGCAGAAGCATGTAACGGCAGTATTGATTTTCATAATAATTGTAAGTTGTTTGTAAGATATTCTATTACTGTGTGAATTGTGATTGCTTTGGTGACGGCTCACATTTACTGCCTATTTTTTTTTATTCATTGGTATTTATGCTACGATGACGGTCTAGACCAGCGGTCGGCAACACGCGGCAGGCGGGCCGCATGCGTGAACAACGTCTTACTTGCAGCCCGTTATCGCCACTTAAGTACGTAGCTGTTTCTGCCATTTTTAATAAAAACTTATTTCCTTTCATTATGTGTAGGTATGTTGAGCTTCTAGGGTTAATACGAGAATGAGGTCTGCGGCCCGCCTTTAGTTTGTTTTGCCACCTTGTGGCCCTTGCCAACCAAAACGTTGCCGACCGCTGGTCAAGACTGTGTCGTTACTGTTTTTTTTTCCTTGATTGTGTGTAATTTAAAAAAAAGATCGAGGTGATTGAGATCAATTTTCGATATCCATACTAATATTATAAATGCGAAAGTGTGTCTGTCTGTCTGTCTGTACTCTGTTACCTCTTCAAGCCTAAACCGCTAAACCGATTTTACTGAAATTTGGCATGGAGATACTTTAAGTCCCGGGAAAGGACATAGGACACTTTTTGTTCCGAAAAAATGTACGGTCCCCGCGAGATAAACGAGTTTTGGCGCAACGGAGTTGCGGGATCATCTAGTAGAATTCTATTTGCGATATTATGTGAAGCTTTAAATTATAAAACTTTTTAGTAAGTCCTGCAGACTTACTGAATAATGCTAGTCTAGACAAATTTGCTGATATTGGTGATCGGCTTTTATTATTCCAACTATTTTTTAGGGCAGTACTAATCTAAACAAGTATGCTGGTATTGGTGATGGGCTTTTACTATATTTTTTTACTTTGCAGGCTATGTTAATATGGATTCTGGTTTAAGGACAGATACTATAAGTAATGTAGAAACAACGGAATTGAATTCACCCGATTCACCAAAAGCACCTTTATTTTCGCCGTTAACTCCGTATTTAAATACAAAAACCGTCTGCAGTCTAAGTGAATACAATTTTAATGACACGTCATCGCCGTTACGCCCAATGTCACCAAATACTTTAGAATTATTTCAAACGTTGTCTGGAGAATTGACTCTATCAGAAAATAATGAAAAGAAAGAACATAATATTAAGGATTTTAGTAGCGATACAGGCTCAGACTATGTACCCGATAGTTATGAAAATTCAAGTGATGAAGAAATATTGCCTACAGTTAGACAACAACAAGTAGTTGCTTTAGTTCATAGTACCCAAGGGGCACAAAATGATCGTAACAACGAACATAATGAACATCAACACCAACAACATACAACGATTATCAATAACAATAACTCAGACGTGGATATTGTGAATACACCCAGTAACTCAAACGTATGTACTGTGAATACGCCAGTAGATATAATATCAGCCGCAAATATACCTGATTCTGAATGTGACACAATAAATAATATTGAACTTGAAGTCGAACAATCACGGGGCCGTCCAAAAAAGGGAAGAAAACGAAAGTTTCATGACCACACAATAGCTCAAGCTAAAGAAAGGAAGTATTTGAACTTACCATATTATTCAAATAAGAAATGTACGAAATTACCCTCTAAAACATTTCAAGATTATACCTGTACATGCCAAAAAAAATGCAGTAATTTAATTTCTAAAGAGAAAAGACAAGAAGAGTTCCAAAAATATATTTCATTGGGATCATATGAAGCCCAATTATTGTTTATAACCAGTAGTGTAAAGGAATATAACAAAAAAAGATCATACACAGTCAGTGGAAGTAAATCAGGACAAAAAAGAACCAAAAACTACTCAAGGATATACACCATATGTGGTATCGACGTTTGTAAAGAACTATTTTTAAATACATTTCAAATAACCCCCAAAAAAGTCGATGTAAGTCTTAAAAAATTTAGGAATGGTGGCACAATCAAAGATAAAAGAGGATTAGCACAAGGTGGTTGGAATAAGACACCTGAAGAAGATATTAATTTCATTAAAGATATAATAGGATCCTTACCTAAATACGAATCACACTATAGACGGGAACAGAATGCTAATGTCATGTTTTTAAAACCTGATATGACTATACAAAAAATTTACGACTTATATGTGGACAAATTCAAAACTAATTTTGGTGATTCTAAAACTCCTGTCTCATTTGCTAAATTAAAACAAATTTTCTATAAGCACTTCAATTTACGCTGTAAACCATTAAAAAAGGATACCTGTACCAGATGTGACACTTTAACAAATAAATTGAAAAACACTGAGTCAGATGCAGAAAAAGAAAAATTGAAGTCTGAAAAGGAGACTCATCTAAAGAAAGCTGAAGAATTAAGAAAACATATGAAAGAAGACTTGTTAAAGGCAAAGACTGACAAAGAATTCGAATGCTTGACATTCGACTTGGAAAAGACTCTTCCTCTTCCCCGAATTCCAACTAGCATTGTCTTTTATAAAAGACAGTTATGGTTATACAACTGTGGAATTCATGCTGGTTCTAATGAGACTGGTTATTGTTATGTGTGGATTGAAGGAGAAGCTGGGCGAGGTGCCCAGGAAGTTGGCTCATGTTTGATCAACTTTATTAAAAATAAACTTGATCCAAATGTGACGGACCTAGTATTATGGAGTGATTGTTGTGGTGGACAAAACCGCAATATAAAAATAGTATTAATGCTCAAAGCAATATTAAACTCTCACGATACTTTAAAAACAATCACTTTCAAGTTCCTTGAGTCAGGGCATACCTTTTTACCCAATGACACTGATTTTTCTAAGATTGAAACTCAATTAAAATTCTATGAACGCATATACACTGCAGAAGACTATATGCAAGTTATCAGAAGTTGCAAAAAAAAGAATCCTCTCCAAGTCACAAAAATGGTTAAAGAAAACTTTTTGTCCTCTAAAAATATAGAAAAGAATATTGTTAATAGAAAAACTTTTATAAATAAAGAGAAAACAAATTGGCTACAAACTAAAGTAATTTTGTTAAAAAAGGAACAAAAATATATTATTTATATGAAACAGGATATAAATGATGTCATATATCAGGAACTGAACATAGAAAAGAAAATAAAAGGAAATTCCCTTGATATAACAGACAAAGACATGACCGTTTTGTGGCCTAGTGGCAAAAAAATAGCACAACCTAAACTAGATGACTTAAAATCTATGTTTCATCTAATTCCAAAAGACTGCTTAAGTTTCTATAAGGCTTTACAGGGAGACGAAAATATCATGGATGATTTAGAGGGGTTTGGAGGACTACCTGATTTTCCTATTGAACACGAATTTGAAATCGATAATCAGACCTATAACTATAACGAAATTTAAAAGTACCAAAGTTAACGAAGAAAAAAATTTATTTTATGAATAAGTACTTACCTTAGTATGTTTAAGTAGCTGTTTTATTTTTGATCTCATGCTTTCATGCTTTTTATTAATAAAATTTATTGAAAACCACATTTATTTTTATTTCGCCTTACTATATTTTATAATACAAAGGCTTTTTTTGAGCAATCCGTTAGTTGGTACCTTTTTGAGAAATATATTAATTTACTAGTACTATTGAAAGTGCCAATTATCAGAAAGGATCCAATCCCACATTTTCTATAATATCTCATAAAATATTAAAGTAAGCCTAATTCCATAATTCATATATTAAAATACATGAAAATACCCTTCGTGTGCCATTAAATCAGTAGCTGAACTCTACCGCATTCATGAAAAAATACAATGTAAACTTTAAAGTCAAATATCTCAAAACTAGCTTGATGTGGACTGGATCCTTTCTGCTTAACTACGTCCAATTGTTGTCATATTTCAGCCACCTGACCAGTATAACTCTACTCGGAGTGCCTGTAGAGATCTACTTACGAGGCACTCAGTACTGGGCGTCCGCGCTATCTCTAGTCTTGGTTACTTTCCTAACCGCCGTTATTTATTTGCCAGGTAAATGTTTACAGAATCATTCAACTTTACATACATGACGCGAGCGTGAGTCATCATGGTAATTGATTACATTTTAATTTATTAAACATGCTAAAAAGTATAGTCTGGTATCTATATTTTGCTAGAGGGTAACCTCTAAGTAGGAAGGATTTAACCTATTTTAGAGACTCAGATCTACAGTGTGTAACAAAAATAAGTGATAATACTTTAGGGTGTGTACGTGTTCCTTGTAGAGAGTTCACTGTGAAAGTAGCAGCGCTGAAAGACGAATTTTTTTTTCACTTTTGCATGGGCAAGGGCCTGAGCGTCACGAGTTTCCCCATACAAAAAAAATCGTCTTTCAGCGCTGCTACTTTCACAGTGAACTCTCTACAAGGAACACGTACACACCCTTAAGTATTATCACTTATTTTTGTTACACCCTGTAGATGTACTTTCGAAGAATATGTAAGTGTTATCCTTACGAAGTGTGCTAATATTCTCAAAATGTTCTTATGTCTATATTCACCACTGTTTTGGCTAAACGTAATTTAAGTTAATTGAGTTCTCAAATACAATAAGCTGAACCAGTGATCTGACACGTAAAGCGTTGGTAATACGGCAGCTATTTGAAAACTGTCAAAGCCGTTCAGAGTTAAATACCATTAACAGAACCCTTCTTCCAAGGACATAGGGATCTTTGTAGTAAAATAACTGAAGTAACACATTTACACATTTTCCAGTATTCCGCAAGAGTTATTTTACCAAATATCTTTATTCCAAGGACATAACGATCTTAGTAGTAAAATAACTAAATTAACACATTTTCCAGTATTCCACAGGCTCCAACTATCATCCAGCTTCGAGTACCTGGAGATTCGGTTCTCGACCCACACGAGAACCATAGCGGCAGTTCTCTTCGTCGTCAGCAAGCTGATGCTCCTACCTATAGTCCCTTATGTACCGCTTACGGCGTTTAGGCTAGGTAACTACTAACTTCCACATTTTTCATTTGTTTATAAGTTTGGCATTAGAGAACCTTTAAGTAGACAAAACACTAGCTGCCACACTTAGAGACACTTAATGACTACTTAACTTTAATAAAACTTTTATCAGAAAACTTTATCATCATTAAATCTCTTTGATTGCGGCCTTATACTATAGTAATAAGGGAGCTCTAACCTAAAATAGCGACCATCAAAGGTACCTATAATTCTCTTCAAGCTCAAAGGTACCTATAATTCTCTTCAAGCTACTTTGTATGTGACTCAGTTTAATTCTATGCAAAAAGTGTTATATAGTTCAAAAATTTTCCCATTCCCATTTGATACCCAAGCTTTGTAACCTCAAATCATCACCTGTAACCTAGAACTACCTGTTTATCTTCTGTTAAACTTAAATTGGTCTTACCTTCTATCCTTAAACTGATACCTTTTTATTGCAGTTACCAACGTTCTCGCCGCACGTATAGTAGCTGTCCTCTGTGTAGCCTGTTCCACACTCGTGGCTATTGGAGGTCTGCGGGCTATAGTCAGTGTGGGTATAGTCACGACGTTCCTGGCTCTAGCCGGCACTGCTTTACCGAGCGGTCTAGCTCTCCTGCCTATGGGCTTCAAGAGAATGTGGGAGGTGTCCAGCCAAGGAGGAAGGCTGGTGTTTTATGAGTGAGTAATTGTGTATTCTATATTCAGTGGTTTATTGGGATAAAGAATCTGTCAACATCGAAACGAGATGATGCCACGTGTTTTTATTAAATGAGCTTGCCCAAAACCCAGGGCAAGTCTACCAATTCAATGTATTTCAAATATATTTCAGTTTTAAATGGCTTCGTATTGCATCATCTCGTCACATCGCAATAGGAACTGACTTTATGAAAATTAGGCTTTGCCAAGACAAACACCAGATATTATAAAAAAAAGTCACATTGTTTTAGGAGTTTACACTACCTTGACTTTTTGTCTTAGCCATTGCAAATATTTTAAGAAGTTTTATTATACCAATTTTTTCAGTCCTGATCCAGAACTAGCTCATCACACGTCATTCTTTGTAGTGACAGTAGCTTTAAGCACAAACTGGCTTTGGAAGATGGCTCTCAGTCAGTCCTCCCTGCAGAAGCTTCTAGCCGTAAGCACCATAGGCAAGGCCAGGGTATGCTTAGCTCTCTCCTGCTTCGGGATTATATTCATGAAGATGTTGTCCTGTTTCCTGGGCCTGACGATATACACGTGGTTCGCTGGTTGCGATCCGTTGCTGACGGGACAAATCAAGAAACATGAACAAGTGCGTATAAATAAATAACAGGTATTAGGAAGTATAACTTATGCATAAGGGTATACTAGATGTCGCCTGCAATTTTCGTACCTAAATTAGTTTATTGTGATTTGCGCGGGAGCGGTACATCATGCTTCTGGGATTAATCAAGCATCTCCGTACCGAATTTCATAAAATATAGTTCAGCGGCTTAAGCGTTAAAGTGCGACAGACATACAACAGAGTCATTTTCTCATTTAAAATATTAGCATGGATTTCTGTCTGAAGTAATGGAAAAGTCAACAAAGGTGTAGCTAGTGAACCAGTATCGAGAAATTGAGGTACTTTTAGCTTCAATTGACGCTTTGAAATCTGATTAATTGTTCTAATTCCACTAATTTGACTTTTAGGCATTTAATGACTGCAGTGTATCATTATTTGTTTTTTTTTTTCAGTTGGTTCCACATTTTCTAAACAATCTAGCTACTATGTTTCCTGGGATTTGTGGAATCTTTATAATATCGATATTTTGCGCCACGACCGGGTAAGTTAAACTTAATTAACAATATTTTGATACAAATAATACGTGACGATAAATTTTAAATGATTATTTGAAAATTAAATTTTGTATTTGCTCTACATCAAGCGAAAGTTGCTTAATTATGTGAAAAAAATCTGATTTGCTAACTATTAGTAGATACTAGATAGTGAAATAGGCTCTAATATTCTATTCTTTAATTTGCAGTTGTATAGCATCGCTGATCAACTCAATATCTGGCGTGCTATTCGAAGAGTTCATCAGGCCCTGGATGCCAATGAGGACCAAAGAATTGATGAGCTGTAGGATTATGAAGGTATGACCAGAACAAGTTTTTTCAAATAAAACTAGAGGCAGGGTTTAATGTATGTAGTGTACCTGTAGCTAGGCTATATATTATGGCGTAGTTTCGTTTAATGTGTGCGTGAGACAACTTTTGCAGGCAATTGGAAACTTCTCCTTTAAAATCACGTCTTTTGCGTCAACTAACGCAAAAGCATTGTAGACCTTAAAGGTCGCAATATTCAAAGTCATTTCGCCTCTGAGTTTGTTTGAGGATGATCCTTATATCGTTGGCGTAAGGATTAGGTGAGAGGTAGTATAAATCAGAATGAGCTGTAGCCTGTAACAGAGACGCTCTTCAAAACACTTGACAGTTCATTCACAGCTTACTTTCCTGAGGCTGCATTCTTTCTGACAATACCCATAGAGAAAAAGTCTATTTATCATGTACTACCTGTCTATTCGTTCGTCTGTGTGTTTGGGTTTTTGAGATGTGGTCGCAGGGGATGCTGAATTTCTGTTACAATATTAGTATACGACATACACAATTAAATAATATTATAAGAGACAGACGAAATGATGATTGCAATGATATTAAACTGGTTCTTGATATTACAATACAGTAAAACAGAAATAAATAAGTTTGTCTATAATATAACCACCGAAACTTTCCTTGACCCACGTTATGCACTTTTTGGGATGGGTAAAAAATGTTACTGTTAACACTCAGAAGTCACACTACAAAATCCCGCTGTTTTATTTTCACTTCTGCTGGCACGTTTTTTTAGGGTTCCGTAGTCAACAAAAAACCTTTATAGTTTCGGTCTGTCCGTCCGTCTGTCCGTCTGTCTGTCCGCGGTTTTGCTCAGAGATTATAGGACCTACAAAGCTGTAATTCGGCATAAATGCACATAATATTAATGATGCCGACAAAATGGTATATAAATTCTAAAAAAATATATATTTTTTATGGTACCTCCTCTACACATCAAGCGGGGATGATTTTTTTTTCGCGTCCACCCGACCGTGTGGGGTGTCGTTGGATAGGTTTTAAAAAATATTACGAGTATTCATAGATCATTTTCCGATTTAGAGAACCATTTGTGAAATATGAAGATTTAAAGCGGAAAAAATCGTTAGAGTCCAGTGCCCCCCCAAAATATAAAGGAACTTTTCGTTCAAATTCCTTTGAACGAAACTGAGATGATGTTGTTAGTAGTATAAAACATGTTATAAATGTACATTCATTGACCATACAAAAATTATCAAAAACTAGCGGTACTACGGAACCCTTTATTGCGCGTGGCCCGACACGCACTTGGCCGGTTTTTTTCAGTTACTTTGCGTCCTCGTCGGGCTATACTGCGGGTGCGTGGTGTGGCTGGCCAAGGAGTTGGACCGGCTGCAGCACGTGGCATCAGGTGTCACAGGTGTCACCGCGGGGACACTGCTCGGCCTCTTTACCCTGGGCATCGTGTTCTCTAGAGCTAATTGTTCGGTGAGTCTGACTGTTGAAGGCAAGGGGTGTTATTTCTGAAGGCTGCTGAAGTGATTAAGTAGGCTGTAGTCACAATTTTGACTTGCTTAGACATTGTGTTATTTAGGTATAAGATTATAAGTAAGTAGATCTCTGTCTACTAGATTTAAGGATCCCTGTTATGTTAGTAGGAAGTCGCTAGTGCAAATACGATTAAGACTGCCTTCACATTATGTCGCGGGCCGCGCGGCTGCGGCGTTACCCGCGACATAATGTGAAGGCAGCCTAACGATAGAATATACTTACGTAACAAACCTAAAACGCTGTAAGGATGTCTAAATATGCTATTTTGACACTATAACTCTAGCTTACAGTATTTTAAACTTTATCTGGTTACGTACAAACAGTTTCTTAAAACAGATTAACGCGTGATTAAACACAGAGAGCAAACACAAAAAAAGTAATGATGTAACTTTACTGTGACTATTTGCATCTACCATAGAATAAAACTTGTGGTTTTGTATTCTAATTTTTTTTCGCGTAAATTTCTTTTCATACAAATCATGACTCACAAAATTACGCTCGTGTGAATCAAACAGGACTTTTGTATGAAACTGAATGCAGCAGAATTCTGCCCGGCAGAAATTCTGCGGCTCACGACTCACAAATTACGCTCGTTTGGCTTCACCCTAAGGAAGCCGACACGTTTTAAACTTTATACTCGTATCTGAAAAAACGCGATGAAAACGCACAGAAGACGAGCGCATCAAAAACGCGCGTCGTCAGTGCGCAAAAAATACGTCGTGTAGAAGGGCCCTTAGCGCGTGTTCAGACCAAACTGACTATACGCCGCTGAGTGTAAGCAGGCTCACTGTCAGCCCCAGTGTGAACGTAAGTGAACGTGAAAATATACGGTATCGAATGTCCGCGCCTACGCCTAGCGTAATGGCGTATAGTCAGTTAGGTGTGAACGAAAAAGTGAATTTGTATGGAAATACAATAAACTGCGTAACGCTCGCTCACATTCAGCGGCGTATAGTCAGTTTGGTGTGAACACGGCCATAAGAAAAATGAGGTTCAAATATTATTTTAACTCATCAAGCCCCATACGGGCACCGGTGGTCGCGACAACAATAGAATACAATAGCATTTCCAAGAATCCGCGATCGAAGGGTTAAAAGTGATTATTTTTTAAATGTAGATTTACCGATTCAAAGGTGGAAATTAAGGAGTTGTGGGCCCGTCTATGAAAAAATAAAACTACATAATGCATTATAGTTTTGGGTGCATTATCTATCTCTGCAATACTTAAAACGTGAAGGTGTAACAGTCCGTCCGTTTGTTTGTGTGTTACCTCTGTCTGTCTGTCTGTCTGTCTTAGCAACCGATTAAAATGAAAGGTATCGGCATATTATTACATAACCCCAATGATATTCTACTTTTCATAGAAAATTTTACGGCTTCCGTGAAAAAACCATAATATTGTTTCATCGATATTGATGTCCACATTACATCTAGTAACATCCATAATAATATTATAATGCAAAAGTATGTCTGTCTATCTGTTACCTCTTCACTCAAGCCGCTGAACCAGTTTTGCTGCTCCGAAAAAGGACATAGGATACTTTTTATCCCGGAAAAATGTACGGTTTCCGTGTGATAAACTAATTTTGGCGCAACGGAGTTGCGGGCGTCATCTAGTCCAGCGTTTCCCAACCGTAGACCCGCGGGTATAATATGTATGGGGGTCTGTGGTATCATCTGTGGACCATACATAATTTTTTTTTTAATTTCTAGGGGTCCGTGGCTGGAAAAGGTTGGGAAACACTGATGTAGTCCAATAAATTCCCTTCACGTATACAAGGTGTAACAAAACTAAGTGATAATAGGTACTTTAGGGTGTATGTGTTCCTTGTAGAGAATTCATTGTGAAAGACCAATTTTTTTTTTCACTTTTGTATGGGGAAACTCGTGACGCTGGGGCGCTTGCCCAAAGAAAAGTGAAAAAAAAATATTTGGTCTTTCAGCGCTGCCACTTTCACAGCGAACTCTCTATATAGGAACACAAACACACCCCAAAGTTAACATAGTTTTGTTACACCCTGTACTGAAAGTAACCCCTGAACTTTGCAGGGGGCGCTAAGCGGGTGTCTTCTAAGCCTGGTGCTCTGCGGCTGGCTACTGGTGGGGGCGGAGAACGCGCTCGCGACGGGGGCACTGACCTTCCAGGGGAAGCCCATGCACACTATGGGCTGCGGCAAGAACTTCACAGAGGTCAACGTCACCACTGTTGTACGGGAGGCTGTGTGAGTTATGTTATAAATATTCTTTTTTATAAAATAAGGGGGTAAACGAGCAAACGGGTCACCTGATGGTCTTTATAATATTATAGATGTAAAAACAACTATCTGACAAAGTGATAATACTTTAGGGAGTGTATCCCCTCCTTAGTTTACTGTGAAAGTAGCAGCGCTGAAATAGCAAACTTTTTGTGATTTGTATGGGCAAGCAGCATCCGAGCATCATGATTTTTTTCATACAAAGGTGAAAAAAAAGTTACTCTTTTAGCGCTGCTACTTTCACAGTGAACTCTATATAGGGGACTAATACACAGTACACATCCTAAAGTATAATCACTTAGTTTTGTTACACCTTGTATAGAGTTCACGGTGAAAGCAGCAACGCTGAAAGAGTTACGTTTGAGTTACATACTTGAAGTATTATCATATTTTATCACTTATTTTTCTTACGGTATAAATGCATTTCAAAATTATATATTTTGTTATTTCGTTATATTCATATTTAACAACTACGTAAATTAAATCAGTGTTAAACTTTAATCATCTTTCAAGTATCACCTTAAGTATCATCAATGTTTTGGTGAAGAATTAATCATCATAATCATCATAATCATCATAATCATCATTAGTCAAAGTATCTCAATACCAAACTTCATCAAAAAATATTCATCTAATTCCGATTTCAAACAAATACCTTCTTAAATCCTAAAACCCATAAACCTTTAAAATAACCATTTCATTACAACCCTACATAAGCTTTAACAGCTATGTTACAAAATAATTATCACATTCTTATTCCTTTTTCACCATAATCTTACGTTATATCTCGTATAAACGTAAATATTTTAAAGTAAATATGTGTAAGTCACATCTAGATTCCAGTGTAATTTCTCAGAAAATGTAGCTTATCAACTTAGGTACTTTAGCAGTTAAAAAGAATTTAATACATTTCCAAGAATAATTTCCCCTTTTCTCTATATTTTCTTAACTTCGCCATTACATAATATATAATAATATATACTATTCTCAAATCGCGGAATTCAGTCTGTAGCGGTCATTGACTCGCTGTGAAAAATCTTGTCATTTTTCTATACAAACCGCGATCGACAATGAAGTGACAGATGTTTCTAGTATGGGTGATATCGTATTTTGCATACACGATGTGAACACAGTATGAATTATAGGTGTACCAGAATCTGATGGCAAAAAGTGAGAAAATAAATTGACTCTAGCAATACCGGGGTAATTGGAATAAAACATTTTAATCCTTTTTTTTCTTTTAGCGGCTGATTCTGTGTGTTAAACATGCAAATATAAAAATTTATCCAATGATCAAGGATATTTTTTGAAAATCTGCTGTCAAAAATTGCCATCAGATTCTGGTAGACCTATATATCCCCTTAAACTCATATATAGTTGGAGATTATCATACGAAGAGGTAACCAAGTCGTTTTCTGATGAAACTATAATAGTCTGTTTCTTTACAAGAATTCAATTTTATTCTTAAGTTAACAGAATGCAATGCGAGTATTTACTATTTTTCACATAGCTCCTAGACTAGAAAGGTCAGTGACCGCTGGTGCCACCTTAAATTGTCCTGACTCTTGACTATAGTCACATAATAGTATTCTAGTTCCATATAATTTGTTAGACATTATGAATGCGGTCACCGTAATACTGACGAAGTTTTAATCTTAGTTTAGTAGTTGATATCGACTACCAAGTTTTATTCTCCCCTTATTAAAACTTCTCCTATATCATTATGGCCCGATTCTCGTGGTTTTTGACTTGCTTGCTATTGTAATGACACGTTATAACGACAACTAAAATAACGACACAGATCATTTTATTATTGTTCTAAATAAATGAATATTATGGCGTCTAAAATGACGTTTTGAATTTAGAACTTACAACTCTATGCTATTTTGTGCCGAGTACAAAATATACTTACAACCGCACTCAGAATGTCTCTGATTACTGACTACTGGACTAATGGAGTGATCCATAATATATTTTTTTCGACACTTCTTTAAAGTTAAGGTTCCATTAATTATTATTACTATCTGATTCTGGCAGTTTGAGCGTGTGAGCGGTAATCCAATAGTCGCTATCCTGGGTACGTCTGTTTTATTAGACTGTTAGGGTCAATTTATACTAGCGCAGAGTCGAAGCGTATCGAAGCGAATTATCTAAACTGAACATAACAAATTCAACCTTAACTCCAAAGCATTAACGCACATATTATTACTTCTAATAATTTAAAAAAAGCGCGCGCATCCGCGCGCACTCGCGCGAATCCGCTCGACCGACGCTTTTTGGTGCGCGCGCATTCGCGTGCATCCACGCGCCCACTAGCGAATCCACGCGTCATCACTGTAGGCACTCTGGCGAATCCGCGCGCATTCGTTCGACTTGTTGCGAATTTGACGCTTCGACGCGCTTCGCTGCGCTTCGACTCTGCGTAGACATAATATTATACAACTACGCATATTATATTTTATGTTATTATCAACGCAATGCGTAATGACCCGATTTTATTTTCTATAGTTGTGACTTGTGAACTTGTGAGTTGTGACTAATAATAATATGAAACCTACTAAAACACTGCACTTTAGATAATCTTAACTAGATAGATTCAAAAATTATAAAGTGATAGATAAAAATTTTAAAGCATTTTTTTCGTGACTTAGCTTTTTAGGCATTTGGCAACGATCACAGAAAGAATCTTGTAAAACCTACGAGATCGATTTAAATAGGCCAAGAAAACCTTAAGTTCACTTCGAAACCTCTTTTCTACCAAATCTTTAGAATATTCAAGCTTTTAGCCAAGGTAAATCGGAATTTTTGAAGTGAAAACTTTTTAGGTGCATTGGAAGTTTTTATAGTACTATCGAAGAAATTGATTCATAGGCAGTTGACGGGAGTCATTTGGTTGGCTTATGTCAATTCAATGTTAGCTGATCGGTCGGATGGGTTTGCCTAGGAATCAACTTCTATGATAGTACCTAGAACTTGCGAAATGGGCCCGCTATGAAGATAGTGAGAATTTGTAACTATCCTCATACTTACATTTACGCTACTATATTTTATACATCCATGAAGTAAAACAGTTACATTTAGCTCAAAAATTGGCTAATATAATATTGTCAAAATTGCAAAAATGAAAAAGGCAAAAATATATCAAAGCTTAATTATTATACGGGCAGCTACAATGCTACCAATTTCAATGTCACGTACCTACTACGCAATGAAGAAACAATATTATGATAGCACATTTTGGTCTCATTTTAATTTTTTTACTGACACATCAAAATTATTACAAAAAATATAGAGCTAGCTATATATACCTATACTGATTATATTCGCACGTGTACATTTTCAGAACTCGCAAAAGGTCTGCCTAAATATTAAACAGGCCATCTACATTACGCCTATATAATCTTCGACCGTTATTATCCTTCATGAATAACAAATGCTATTAAGAACGAGGAAATTTTCTTCATTTCCTTTTTAAACGAGTTAAGAATGTTTTAGCGGAGTATTCCTTGTAACTTGGTACGTAAAATTGATGAAATGATAACTGTATAATGAATAGTTCCCCTTTATTATGCAAATTACAATAGTTTTTATGGTCTTCTTAAAGATCTTTCCATCAATGGAAAAAGGCTTCTTTGCCTAAGCTAGAAAAAATCGAAAAATAGCATATGTATCTTTATCAGAACATACAGGCGCGTGTACTGTCAAAGAAGTTGATTCATAGGCAGATGGCGGACCTTCGTGATTTGGTCGCGTAACGCGTTATGTCAAACCCAGCCGACGGATCACAGCTAACAATGAATTGACATAACGACGACCTCTGTGGCTCAGTTTTGACCAGCTTGAGCTACCAATAGCTCAGCTATTGGTAGCTCAAGCCGGAGGTCGCGGGTTCGAATGCCGCCGATGGAACAAAAGGTTTTCGAAGGTTTCTGGGTCTGGTCTGGTGTATTAAATATAATATGTATAGTATAAAAGTATTAAATATATTTCCGTTGTCTGGTACCCGTAACACAAGTCCTTCAGGTACTTAGCACGGGGCCAGACTGACGTGGTGTGAAGCGTCCATAGATATTATTATTATTATTATAATCTGACCAATTGACGTAGGTCCGTCAACTGCCTATGAATCCACTTCTCTGATAGTACAATATTAAAGAAATACAAATAAATTTATTCATGAGCAGATGGTGGACTTAAGGGCCTGGGCGGCTGGCTGTGACAAGCCCAGCCTATGGAGTCGCGAGTCAGGACTAACATTAGCTTAATGTTTTTTTGCTATGGGCAAACTCATGATGTTGGGACATTTCTTATAGAAACGTAAAAGTCAACCATAAACTCTTTAACGCAGCAGCTTTTTCAATGTAAACTCTATAATAATATAATAATAATAATAATATCTATGGACGCTTCACACCACGTCAGTCTGGCCCCGTGGTAATTAGTACCTGATGGACTTGTGTTACGGGTACCAGACAACGGAAATATATTTAATACTTTAATAATATACATACATTTAAGATTTTTATTATATTATACACAAATTTAATATACATCCATGACCCAGGAACTTCCAAAAACTTTTTGTTCCGTCGGCGGGATTCGAACCCGCGACCCCCAGCTTGAGCCGCCGCACGCTCTTAACCATTGAGCCACAGAGGTCGTCTATAATACGACACATACTGCATATCCTAAACACTGCGGTATTATCAACTAAACTAACTAAATATTAATTAAAATTAACTAAACTAATTAAACTGTCCTACGTATAAATTATCACAATTTAACCCCAAAATCTCCTTCCAGAAAGATACCAACGAAACCCATGCAGTCTATCTTCCGGATCTCTTTCACATACTGTCCCTTCGCCGGCGCAGTATCTGTGCTCATCATCGGCATCGCCATGAGCTACCTGACCGGCAAGGCCAAGACTGACTCCATCAACCCTGACGTGTTCTGCCCGCTGACGCAGAGCTTCCTCCACAAACTCCAGAACAGAAGTCCCACGGTCTCTATGGAGTTGCGACCGCCGAATACGGAGGAAGTGTATATGGCGCTGGACGAAGCGTTGAAGCACCTGAAAGAAGTAATAGATCGATGATTTTTATGTTGTTTTTTATTACCTTAATATTTAAGGAGAAACTTAAGAAGAATTAGTCACACGACTCACACGGTTCTGGCAGTAACTATCGAACTTTTAGGTTTGAATTTATGATAGCACAGAACACTACAAAGGTAATTTAAATACTTACAATTAAACCTTCTACAGTCTACTATAACTATCTACTGTGATCATCTTTATAAGGTTGTTCAAATATAATATAATTATATAATATATATATATATATATATATATATATATATATATATATATATATATATATATATATATATATATATATATATATATATAATATAGTATAATTATTCAAATAACATTTCTCCTATTCGGTCAGTATATTTTGCAGTATATTCCATAATAATAAATAGGTCGGTAAAGTATAAGTACCATGAAAAATCCATTTCATCCTCCATTATTCATATTATACGTAATATATCATAATATATTATGTTATTTATATAATATATCACTCACGTCATTAGTTACCTGGTCCAAATTCTTTGCTTCATACGAATTTCCATCACTCAAATGATTATACTAATGTTGTGTTTTTCTTCCATTTTCCGCTCTCTGTTTTTATCTTTGATCATTTCTATGTTATCTGAAAAAAAAAACATTCCGAAAGATAATTTTATATTATGTACCTTACTATTTAGATTTTAGACACTGGACATCTTCCAGCAAAAAGTAGCTTATATCCTTCCTGTTATCTATTCTATATCAGTACTAAATTACATAAAAATCGTTTTATTAGTTCGTGAGATTAGCGCGTTTAAACAAACACAAACTCTTTACCTTTATGAGTAGAGATGCCAGAAACATAATATTGTACATAAGTAGAGATACCAGAAACATAATACTGTACATAAGTAGAGATACCAGAAACATAATACCATCACTGAAACCGTACATTTTCTCGAAAAAAGTAGCCCATATCCTGTTATGTACTCTATATCTAAGCCGATATCATAAAAATCGTTCCAGTACTTTGTAAAATTAGCGCGTCCAAATTATAATTAATTTTCCGCGCTTTTTCCGCATTTTCCTCTCATTCTTGGTCACAGCGATGTGTTATAACTTATACATATAACCTATAAAGACTTCCTCGATGAATGGACCATCCAAAACGAAAATAATTTTTCAATTCGACCCAGTAGTTCCTGAGATTAGCGTGTTGAAACAAACAAACAAAATAACAAACTCTTTAGCTTTATTATATTACTATACTGTACTCGGCGAAACATGGCGGTAGCGGTCATTGACTCCCTGTAAAAAACTTGTCATTTTCTATATAAACCATAAAGTTATTATACCTAGCGGAATAGAGAAACAAAGGCCTGAGCAAGCGAGATGTCACTATCAGTAACGCTGCATGGTAAAAAGAGACGTGTGATACATGACAGCAGAACTCTTTTTTTGACGTCCAGTCGGCACTTATCGGCACGTTGACAATATAATCTCATAGAATTCATGTTCAATCATGCTTGTTTAAGTGTATACGTACACATATTTTTACACACAGATGTTAACCAATTTCGGTTTCGTTTGACAGCTCGAGATTGTTGCTCAATTCCGCTAGGTATATTTACTTTATGATATAAACCGTGATTGACAATGCAGTGTCAGATGTTGTACTTGTAAATCGCGGCTTTGTATAGAAAATGACAAGTTTTTGACAGGGAGTCAATGACCGCTACCGCTATGTTTCGCCGAGTCCAGTATAAATGACTGAACTCTGTTGCGCCAAAATTCGTATATCGCGCGGGAACCGTACGTCTTTCCTGGATGAAAAGTATCCTATGTCCTTTCCCGGGATAGAAAATATCTCCATACCAAATTTTAGAAAAATCGGTTCAGCGGTTTGGGCGCGACGAGGTAACAAATAGACACACTTTCGCATTTATAATATTAAAACGTATAAGTATAAATTAATAATTTAACCTATATTAGACAATGTCCAAGAAAATGATCAGCACAAAATCAATTTTCCTGAAAGCTGAAACATTTACTAAGGAAGTCCTCACTGTGTTTACAAAGGCACCATATTTTGTGAGTGCGTGCTCCGTTTAAAGCATGGGACATTAATTCCTAGACCGCTACTGTCTCGAGTAGGAGAGGCAGAAGGGGACTAAAACGGCGTAAAATAACCTGGAATCTAACATTTCAAACCTTATAGCCACATGATAAGGTAGGAAGTCGAATGGACGAAGGGAAATCTTTATCTTTTTTACAGGAGATTTCTGTCGCGTTTAAGCTTTGACTCGTAAAGAGTCGTAATGAAGGAGTGAGGAATTAGTAATCCGACACTACAAAATCGTACACGATACTTTTATCGGCTGCTTTTATTTTTTGAGAATAATATTAATACCGAAACGATACAGAAGTACAAAACGCAATGATGCGTAACACACAGTGATACAAAATTGAAATGTCGAGTTTATTTTGACATTTTAGTTGAGTCGCGCCTCGTTTCTTTCCACTTCTTTCTGATGTTTTTTTTTTCGAAAACGGAAACGGAACAGAAAATAAAAGTTTTATTTTGTAAGAACGGGCTCTTAAGCTCTATTATAATTGCTATCATAGAGCAAGAGTTCGTCAACACTCAACCTTTGTCGTTTCGCAAAAGCAAGTTTGTCAGTGTCTGGTTCCCAATAATTGTTGTCTCGATGACACTGTCTTGGAAGTGCGGTCCATGCGAAGCAGCTGTCAATACAAATGACGTTACTGGAACGATGAAGTTTGTACCACAAAACTATTCTTAAATTTGAATGACATTAACAGAAGAGGGTAAGTGCAAAAAAGGTTTTTTTTTTAATTTATTTATTACACTTCTTGCACAATGTACAATGGCGGACTTAATGCCATATGGCTTTTGTTTGTGACATTTAATAATATGGCTTTTCTTCTGATTTTACAACAACTGAGAACAAAACATACTGTAGCCATTTCATAAAACTTATCCAATTTTTTTGACCATAATATAATACTCTAGTGACTAGAGTATTATATGGTCCAAAAAAACTTGTATTAATTAATCAATTATGGACTAGAGTCTAGTCCATATAATAAGAAGGAATATAACAAGGGGTAACTAACCCATTTCCATTGCCTATGATCGTGCATACTACAGACAGATAAGACAGCTATGATTGCCAACGTAAAGAGGGGACTTTACATGTAATAATAAGACATTTTTAGATCTATAAGCTTATAAGTCGCTAAGCCAATTAGCCTTCTAGACTAAGCCCGACTCAAATGACTGATCGAACCGGCGAGACACATAAGTTACGTTGTCATTCCGAATTAATGCACCGTTGGACCGTTTTGTCCGATTATGTCGGTGTGGGGTGGCCACAGTAATGTTGCGGTGACAATGTTATATTGTATAGGACAGTCCGGAGGGAATTTGAATGTAAATATCGCATTTCTGGTTGATTTTTTAGAGCCATAAGTTGGTTTTGATCCCATATTACCTTTAAAGTAGGTATAGTTATAATCGCCAAGTAACTACATTTTAAACACTCCAACTTTACTAATGACTTTATAAATTACGTATTAGGTAGCTCAATCGTGGCTTCTCTACGCTGGCCCATGGGCTATGAATGCGATGGTAGATAAGATATATACAGGCGATCACGAAAATGTATACATTCGTCATCAATTGCTCATAATCGACGTAGACCACTGTGCAATCATGTTGCCAATTATTGTAATCAATTAAAGTCCAACGTAAAGAACCTTTAGGTGTAACAAGTATGTCCGAAATGCAAATCTTTGCTTCCTAATCCCAACTGTCAAAGCTAAGCTGAATACAGTGTTGAAATTTTTCCAAAGCATTTACCTTTGTTTTACCTAGAGCGTCTATAATAATCCTAATATCCTAAGAATAAGGGTCATGTTGAGGGTAAAATAACTCAGAACAGGCTGTATAAGTCGGATAGTCGAGGAATTGAATTCCGATGGCAGCTGATTGCTTCCCCCTGACTCAGCTCCGTGGACTTTTCATATCATTGGCGCGATTCAAGCTTTGGTTTTAGGGTTCCGTGTTTGTGGTAAAATATGCTATACTTAGTGTATAAAACAGGTGAACATAAATTCGTTGGAAGGCTTAGCTAATAAATAATTTAAGACATAAGTTTTCTTTTTGTATTAATGAGGCCTCCATATTTTATTAACACCTGAAAATGATTTGAAATCAAAAAATGTGGATTTCATATAAGCCAGATGAAGTAGGTTGGTTATAAAGTTTGTTTAAATTATGAGGGAAAAATAAGTAACAGCTCTTATGTTATGAAATGTTGGTTATCGACTTCATATAAGTACCTACTTACGTCTTCAAATAGAAGTTAGATAGACTGACGCCAGATTGATGACAGATTGATGACTAAAAAGTACCATCGAAGAAATGGATTAATAGGCAGTTGACAGATCTACAGTGGCGTAACTATAGGGTGGCAGGGCTGGCAAAATGCCACGGGCCCACGACCCAAAAGGGCCCCGGCCAAAGAGGTCGTGAGGTCAGAAATTTTTAACGTGACGATTTTTACTGATGAGCGCCATCTATTTGCCACGGGCCCTGGATGTTTTAGTTACGCCACTGCGGATCTATGTCATTTGGTTGGATTATGTGAATTTAATGTGAGTTGAGAGAGAGAGAGAGAGGGCTGTGTTTGACATAACTCAACCAAACTACATAGGTCCGCTATCTGCCTATGGATCAACTTCTCTGGACTCTGATAGTACATAATGAAGATGATCAGTCCGTCAGGCGTCAATCAACTGGTTAGACGTTCTGCAGTTTCGCGTCAATCTTACCAGATTGATGGATTGAACTGATGAGAATCTGAGCGTGCAACCTACGTCATACTCTCAGTGTAATTTACGCAAGATTCGCTGTAATGCAAATGTAACGTTTTCAATGTGACAGACAAATACAAGCAGTCCTTGTATAGAACTTACCTATTTGCTATGTCATTATTCAAACTAATATTATAACACTCTCTGCTTTGACGTCGAGATTAGCATCTCCAAGTACCTATTTACTAGTGTTCGACCGAAGGTCTATTTTTAGCCGAAGCCAATTAATCGGCAATCGTCACAACCTTCGGCCAAAGCCGAAGCCAAAGGTTTATAATTTTAATCTCTTGACTCTCAGTAATGAATTTTGTTCAATATTGTCTACAAGCTACAATTATTATTAATCTTAAAATTATTTCAAAACTTCAATATTGAAGGTTTACCTTTATATTGACTGTCTCATATAGAAGTTGATTTAGAGATGGTGATAAAACTTTTGTGATTTTGTGAATTATTTATTAATTATTTGTAGTCCGATTAAGGAATGACTCAAAGGAGGGTTAAAGTGCGTGAGCGGGAACCTAAGCGATTTCTGCTGTAACTTATTCAGGGTGCTTAGGGACAAAACATACTAAAAGTCCTGACGTCTAGTAGGTGAGCCGGAGGGAGGGAAGGGTGACAAAGGTCTCAATTTTTGGTTTTTGGCTAATATCTTAAAAACGATGCGTTGTAGCAAAAAATGTTCTAGAATGAAATAAAAGCTTATTAAATTCTCTATAACTTTAATTCTATATAGTTTTTCCAAATTCTCATCCGTTCTTTAACTACACGCTCTGGAAATTTCAGAATCGCTTTCAGGCATCTACATTAGCCGCTGCTACAATCCCTGGTTCAGTGACAAAATATATTGTTTTAGTGAAGCCTCAAGCGCTGGTAAGTCGTCTATTGTTCTTGGCGTCAAGAAATTACCTGCATTTTTCCACCCTCACTCTTGAGGGGTCAGCTCATTCCCGATGATTCATAATGTTTTTTATACATTTAACTAAGCAGGCAAACAAGTGTATGGTCCACCTGATGGAAACTGGTTACCATAATGCCTTGCGTCGTCTGCAACGCAACACCAGGGGTGCTACTGGTGCGTTGCCGCGTCAAGGGGTGTGATGAGGGGATGTGCTTCCAGCCCTCTCACTTACTGAACGAAGCATAGAAGCGGTAAAGCTACTATTCAATCAGAATAAGAAAGGAATATATAAAAATAAAGCACTTTTAACTATTCCTGTCTTTGTTTTACTCGACTGGACCGAAACTAGATTAATAAATAAAATAAACAAGCACTAACTTCTTAATAAATAATAAAATTATTCATTAAGAAGTTAGTGTTTGTTTATTGTATTTGACAGTGATTCCCAGCGGCCTCTGCATACACGACCGGTCGGTCGCTCTCTCACGACTCACTCAATCTTTCGTAACAGCCTTTCGTTCAATTTCGACGGTTGCTCGGACCTTCGGCGAAACCTTCGGCTTCGGCCGGGTTTTAGGCCGAAGCCGAAGGTGTCGCCGAAAGTGGTTTTTTTGGCCGAAGGCGGCTGAAGCCGAAGCCGAATCTTCGGTCGGACACTACTATTTACACTACTAGTTAGAGCCATAGCCCATACCTCACCGGGATGCCATGGCGACGTAGCCACTGGGCAGTGACGTTACCATAGCAACGTCTGGCGTCTCTACGTCGCCGTAAAGCGGTATTTTCTTAAATTCTATGAAGAAAAAATGTTCAATTATCTGAGGATATCACTAAAACCAGCGACTGATTGAGTGTCGGAGCATACAAAGACGTGCAAACAACTGGCAACGTCGTCGTCGTCATACGCCTACGGTGACGCCAGTTTTGCACCAAAGATGAGATTTATAAAAAAAAAAAACAAATCTAAAAAATAAGTGGATAGTTTCGCTCACCTGTCAACGAATGGCGGTTGCTTGTCATTCACAAGTACAGTGCTCCGCCAGTACGCAATATTTTATCTTTTTAGGTTCGTATTTTCAGTTTTTAAAGTGCAAACATGGGTAGAAGGAAACACTCAAAGGATAATAAATACGAGTATATTACAAGAAAATTAAAAAAACTCGAAAGATTATTATTTTTAACAAAAAATTAAAACCGACTTCCAAGGTAAAAACAATAATAACATCCTTATAATATGAACTAAAAAGTATTAAATAATTTTTCCTATCTAATAGTCCCTTTTTCGACTTCGGCTAAAACTCAACTATTTCTGTACTCAATCTTCATCATTTTGAAGTCGGTACCAGATATAGCTGAATCTTCAGTTCTCTGACAGAATAGGTATTTGAAACTTTTGGAACTGGCACCGACTTCAAAATTATGAAGATTGAGTACAGAAATAGTTGAGTTTTAGCCGAATTCGCAAAAGGGACTATTAGATAGGAAAAATTATTTAATACTTTTTAGTTCATATTATAAGGATGTTATTATTGTTTTTACCTTGGAAGTCGGTTTTAATTTTTTGTTAAAAATAATAATTTCACTCTTTTTAGTTACCTCGATTGTTTTTCTTATTCCTATTACGATGTAGATTGTTTTCCTATGTAAGTATTTTCATACTAAGGGTTCAATTTCAAAAACAATCGATCGTGGGAATCGCAGACACAATAGATTTTTAATTGTTATGCGGCAGCCGGGTGCCGCTTGGGGATTGATGGGTTAATAGTTAAACTAGTGTAGTACTTATCGAAGCAACTTACTTCTCTTTTTTCTTTCGAATCTCAAAAGTAATGTCAAATGTGTGCCTTACGCTCTGGAGTTAAGGTTGACTTTGTTATGTTCAATTTTGTGGTACATAAGTCGCTTAGAACTTGAATCATTTATTTTGAAACAACATTATATTTTTATTAAAATCGCTATGAAAAGTACCAATAATTATTATAAGGACATAACATGATGATATAATTATGGTGTTGTGAGGGCATATTGTATCCATATACAACCATGTGACACTGGTGACCCTGACGTGGTAATGATGATGAGGATGATGATGATAAATGTAATTTGCATAGTAGCATATGCTTTCAGTTCTTAAAACAGCGCCTTAACCCCCAAACTTGTATCTATAAGGAATCCGGAGTTCTCTTAGTATCTTCGGAACCATAGTATACCTTGGTGCAAAATCTTGCGTTTTGGTAGCATATGCTTAGGATACTTCTCATAAAACCAAAATCACCATATGTTTCCATATAAATGTTGAGGAGTTCCCTCGATTACTCATGGATCCTATCATCAGATCACCACTTTTGTTAAAATGGGACCAAATTGGAGGGAAAACTAATAGAACAAAAAAAAAATTTGAAAATCGGTACACAGACGGCGAAGTAATCGTTGAACATACAAAAAAAATAAAAAAATAAAAAAATAAAAAATATCCACAGCCGAACATATAACCTCCTCCTTTTTGGAAGTCGGTTAAAAACTGAAACATGCCAAGAAGAAACGACGTGATGCAACATCGTCTTCCGCTTCGTCTGAACATGACGAAATGTTATCAGTAGAGATGTGCCGACTAGTCGCCGACTAGTCGGTAAAGCTGACTATCCGGCTACTTTTGTAGTCGACGAGTAGTCGGCGAATAGTCGGCAAAAAGCGCCGACTATCCGGCTTATTTTTTTTTTTTAATTTTTGCTATAATTATTGAAATTACATTATACAAAAACCTTGATTATTTATATTTCATAATGTGTTCATATCACACTTCATAAGACTTACACATTTTAAAATTAAATGAAGTGTTTCTGAAATTACTTGCTAGTAAAGAAATATTTTTTTAATATAGTTTTTAACAGCAAATTAGGTATGTATTATTAGATCAAGATTGCATGTATATGAAATATTTCCTCAAAACCATTAATTGTATCATAAAAAAGTAACGTACGCCAGGTAAACATAACACGATCCGACACCTTTGCTGGCGGCGTGTGTGACTTACCCGCGAATTAGCAGTAAAAAAGTGTTACAGAAACTCCCGAAACCATGATCGGCTTGGCCGACTAGTTGGCTATCTAGTCGGCTAGTCGGCCAAAGTCATGATCGGCACATCTCTAGTTATCAGATTATCCTGAATTGCCGTCAGGCAGAAAAGGTACTATCTCCAATACTGTTATGATAAGTTTGTACTGCGGATATACTGTTACCTCTTTACGCCCAAACCACTGAACCGATTTTGCTAGCTATGGAGATACTTTGAGTCCTGAGAAAGGACATAGGACTGCGGGCGTCATTTAGTTACTTTTATAAGTTATGGGTGTTGGAATATAAATATCTCTCAGTGCGGCGGAAACACTGCATTCATTAAAACGCCTTAATAAATTATCCAGTGGATAATATCCACATACTTTTGCTATTCTTTTGCCCGTCTGGCTAGTAAAATATACACTTATTTAATTAGCCCAGTAAATTTAAGTTTCATAGCGCTAAATCGTGCGTTAAGAACATTTATTACAACTCCGTGTAAGTCCGTTTGTCCACGGTCGCTGTTATCGGGACGTCACCACAAAAATTCTAATAAAATGCCACTTTATGACCTTTCCCAAAGTAGGCGATAACGCCCCCTTGTGGGCGCTAAAGGCCTAAAGGGGGGTGTGGGACCCATAAAATATGGGGGCGTTGTGTAGAGGCTTGGAGGTGATTTCTAAAATTTCATTTCATCTGGATGCATTTTAAATTAAATGCATCTATTCCCTCACATTACTTTAATTTGTGGCTAGCAAGTTTTGGAGGCGACTTCTTAGAATATATTTTGACAATAATCACGGAATTCCGGGATTGGAGAAAATTCGGAAATGCAAATTAAGTCGGTGGTAATGGTAAAAATATACTTAATTAGTTTGAAAACGACAAATTTATCATTTTGTATTTATTTTTAATAAACTTGCGGCAAAAGCCCCGTAATTTAAATAAATATAAGAAAGTAGGTGAAACAATGGGGCGCTAAAAAATTTTGGTCTCAAAGTAGGCAGTAGACAAAATAAGTTTCGGCACCCGGCACCCAGACCTAGGTAGGTTTCATTTTCTACTGATATTGGTCGAGCGACCCAAACCGCCGCTGCTTGTAGTGGCGTAGACCAAAATGAAACCTATAGCCTAGGACCTAGGTCATAAAGTGGCATTTTATTTCAATTTTTGTCGTTGACGTCCCGGTGATGGTGAACAAACGGCCTATGTAAGTCAGATAATTCTTTAGTCGAGTTTGTGTTGAAACTATATTTCTTGAAAGTGCGGAGTTTCAAAGACATACGTTATAAGTTATAACTCTTAAACTACGTTAGCCGAGTTGACACTGACGACGAAAGTTTATAAACTTTTAAAACGATAGTTTTATTAGTACTTCAAATCACTTGCAAATTTTAACCCAGAAAGAGGGTTATGTTCTTTGAGCTTTGTTAGCTGTTCCACTTAGGAAGAGCTGACGAAGCTAATGTGGGTAGGGTTGTAACTATCCACATTAGCTGTGAGAGTATGTGCCTCTTCTCTAGTACTACCTTGTACTTGGTACTACTAATATATATTCTGTACCTAGTTGTGACTTGTGAGATTATCGACAACTAAACCGGTTCACAATATTTTTCTCGTTCGTGTCAATTTGGCCACACTCCCGTTATTATTATGTGGGTATAAAAATCACTCAGTAATTAATTGGCTTACAAATACAGTAATATAATTATAAGTAAATAATCCTTATCATTTACTTATAATTTATAAAATTCAATAGTCGCGGTATCATTAAACTTTTTATGTTTTTTGTTCAAATTTAAAAGTACAAAAATTTATTGTTGGATTAAAATAGCAAAATTATGGCTCTGTGGCAACAAAATTGCAAAAAATTGGGATTGTGATTGTTAGAAACAAAT
The DNA here is from genome assembly GCA_905187585.1 of Cyaniris semiargus. NCBI lineage: Eukaryota > Metazoa > Arthropoda > Insecta > Lepidoptera > Lycaenidae > Cyaniris > Cyaniris semiargus. The sequence goes on along the minus strand of LR994560.1, from coordinate 9,579,747 downwards.
TTACATCAGTGTTAGCGTTTATTAATTATCTACGACAAAATATCAATGAAGTTATCTCAGTGTCAGAGTGGAGAGCGGCGCGTGCGCATGTGTTTGTTGTCTGTGATAATACAAAATGTTATGGTTTTCTACACCTGATGGTAAGTCATCTATTTCGTAAGATTTTGTCCTAAATCTCAGCGTTTTTTGTAAATTACTAAAAAAACAATCTACAAATTACTCAAGTTAATATATCTATTCCTATTGTAGAATCATTTTAGTCTTTCTTTGCTGGCAGGTCGGTGTACTTTTCGACCTTATTCACGCCGGTCACGAGAATAAGGTACCAACAGTTTCGATGGACCATGGTACCAAATAGAAGTAATGGTATCAAATTGTCATAATGTTCATAATGGTTAAAATCATACTTTTCTAGTGTGAACTGTTTCCACGACAAAACTTGTTCTTCCGTTAAAATAAACTAATGTTATCGGTATCAAATTGTTTATCTTTAAAATATTTACGTTTCGCTTCTGTTGCTAAGTTGTTTCTTTTTTACTTTTATATTTGTGTTCAAAGTTAGATACTATCAACAAAATAATGGATTTAAATAGCTGTATCGGTCATTAGAGTATTTGGAACCAGTGACCTTATGAATTAAATACTACTTAATTGTTTTTCATGAGCTGCTCTAGTTTATAATTTTGTTTGTATACGACCAAAATAGCATATAGATATATAAATATATAAAAAATATATTTATCTTAATGCGGATAGATACATTAAAAATAATAATTATTATAAAACATATAATATTATTACCTTTTAGCTTAAAAATAAGTTATGGCTTGGGACCATCAGTTTTTTTCTTTCTTTCTTAAAGGTTGCTTTATAATGCTCTGTATAAATATTATATTTATAAATATGTTAGAATTATGATATTTGCATAAATTTTGCTGTGGGAGATATTTAAATTAGCGATAAAGATAAACATAATCCATTCTTAGTTATCTAACAATCGATAGAATAATAATTTATAGGATATCTAAAATTCTAGTATTGTGTAATGCAAAAAATACAATTTGTAGAATAGGTATCTAAAATTCTAGTTTTGAGTAATGAAAAAATAATTTAAAGAATATTTAAAATTCTAGTTTTGAGTAATGCAAACATAATTTATAATATTTAATATCTAAAATTCTAGTAAGTATTGAGTAATGCAAAAATAATTTACAGAATATTTGAAATTCTAGTATTGAGTGAAAATCCAATCGGTTCGTCTAAATGCTGGAGATATTTCGTGGGTTAGTATAGTTGTACTAATAGATGGAGGATGGATGGAAGGACAGGAGTATGATCGGAACTACTGTAATGACAGGATTCAGCCTTTATGTAGTTTTTTGATTGTCCCTTTATCATGAAGAAATCCAGTAGGTCAGGTCTCTTATTTAGATCCGTTGGCCAATATGTTGGCTCACTCGTTGTGACTGGTAGCAGGCTATTTTGATCTAGGCATTGCTTAAGTTGTCGGCCTCTTGTCGTGGTCAGTCTCGATCTCCAAGATATGTGATTGGCGTTCCAATCTCCATCTTCGATAAATTTCCCACCCAGCATGGAGAAGTACTGGGAAAAACTTGAATAGTCAATGGTGTGTTTTGGTAGACAGTACACTGCAGACAGGTCGAAAGTACCGCTTTGGCTGTGCACTGCAATAGTTGTAGCCTGTAAGTGATTTGTTTTATACTCTGGCATCTGGTAAATTTTAATTGAATCTTGGATGGTTAGTTAGTGGAGACACAACTGAGGAGAGAACAACCAATCAATATTTTTATGTACCTATATTTTATTGCATAGAACCCTCGTTTCTCTATTCCAGTACAATGCACATAGAACATCTTACGTTATAGAGCGTCTAAATACCTAATTATTTGTTCCAGGTAAATACAGGCTCGAGTCGCTGTCACCCGCTTCGTTTGCCGGGGCTCTACGAGTAAGACTCATTGAATTACCATACTTATGGAAGAGTAACAGAGTAAAAAAATGGTGCCACAAAATGCACACCAAGATAAACTTTTAGTTGGTTGCCACACTCGGGTCGATGATTTATTATTGCCATTACCGCCGCACTCGAAGATATTGATGATTAAACTTCAATTTAATGAAGAGTTTGACGGATAATGTATGGGGCTTATGTCAAAATATTTCTGTCATTACATATTTTATGATTTAAGTAAATAATATTAATTTCTGAGTGCGGCAGTTAGCTACGTGCGGAAGCCATGTTTAAATTTTGGGCGGTCTGTGGCGGTACCCACAATTCGCCTAACATTCCTGCATCGCGCTATCGAAGTTTTCTGAGCGCGTCGGTATATATACGACAGCTGAAATGTATCACGTGGGCTCCGGCCTGACCGAGCATATTACCTCGCTCGGTCGGAAGATCTTCCTTTGTGGCCACCACGCACATTCCCACAGGTCCATTGTACGAGTAATTGTTCTGTAGGATGGTATTTCGATGGCTAAGACTACTAAGTGCCATAAGAGTATTAGTTTAAATAGTTCCTGCATAATGCATTCTACTCAAAGTTTCGGGAGCGTTTCCTGATATCACTAATTAAATTAAAATCTTTTGTGCCGAGAATTTGGTGGAAATTGCATAGAAACTAAATCATTTTTAAGCTTGAGTATTATAATTTATTTTACCATTTATTAATTACTAAGTCCCATATTATATGTAGTTATGTCGACATTGAACATTAATCGGCTAACTTTTATGCGCGACTTCGTTCGCGTAAATCCTCGCTTGCAATGCTAAAAGAGTACACATAAAAATCTTTACTTATCATAGTCTAACAGCCATCATAAATTTTCATTTCATGAAAAATAACACTTGGATGACATAGGCAGTGTAGTTGCATTTGTACCCGTAACTCTGCCTTAGGCGAGGAGTGGAGCACCATGGGGTTTTAGTGGGTAGACTAGAGTGGAGTCCCACATACCTCGGCCGATATCCCCAATCGCCGGGGATGCGTAAAGCATTTCCCCCATGAAAAAAAGGCAGTGTAGTTGTAAGACAATTGTCTATCTAGTGATTTTAAAGATTCGGACATTATTTCTAATTTCAATCCCACACCAAAACACCCTTAGTTTGTACGCATTATTTCAAAATATGTATCTTAAACTACTTTTAAATCCTTTCTACTGAAATGATATGCATTGTAAGAATACTTTTATGTTTTAAAAACTTGCATTTTCCATTTTGTATGTTACTCTCCCTCAATACTTGTTGAGTTCCCGTTTTGTCTAGTTTTATGAAATAATAAGAATATGGCGGAATTTCTTTGTGGATCTCGCTCAAAGAGTTGTATGAAATGTTTTGCAACACTTGCGAGTTCTCGCGGCCAATATTCCTAACTATTTTACTGCATTCTATACTTTTTCAAGTATCTCTGTTACTTTTCTAGAATCTCTAGACTTTGTTTCATATTTCTTATGCAATTGGTGCTGTGTTTACTACGTTGTAGGTTTACATTGATAATAATCATAATAATTAAGTATACAGCGTTACTAGATTTTGGCCGTATTGTAAATAATAATTTCTGGGTTCTGCACTGGAATTGTATATTTTTACTACTGTAAAAATATACAATTCCAGTGCAGAACCCAGAAATTATTATTTAACTATAAGGTACTCCTTATAGTTGCTGTAACTTGTATGATATTGTATTATATCACACACGTCACATAATAGCGGTTACGTTATAGAAACCTTTTTAAGTTAGCCTTTATACTCCTTATAATGTGTATTTTACAATAATTATGCAGAATTTTGTTCTTCGCGGTAGTTAAATCGTTATGTAATTGCTATTTATCGTCCAATTTTGTCCAAGTTAACTTTTAATACAAAAATAAGAACGATTTTCCGTGGTCATAACTTAAAATAAACGACGACCTTCATTTCTTGCATTGACAACAAAATTACAAAGAGATAATTGCTAGTAGTTAAGTAGCCGCTACATAATATTTTTGTAATGTAAAACCTTGTGTGTACAAACTACAACTTGCTGAAAAACTGTAGAATATACTTTGATATCAATTGTCCCTTTAAGGTTAACCAAAAATATTTTTTTTTCCAATATCTAACTATAGAGTATTTTAGGCGCTTGATCAAAAGATAGGTAATCTGTGACTAAGTTCGACAACCACAAAATATGGGTCTACACAAATCTACTCTTATATTAGATTATAGATAAAACTAACTATATTTTGCACAGCTTTAAACTACCGTTGTCCTAACAATTAAAGATATATTTAGGACCTTAATTTCTCACAAATATCCTCAAAATGATCCCTTATCAATTCCAGGTGATACGAGAGTCCTTCTGTCAAGATGAGTACATCAGCAGAGGGTCTGAGGTGAACAAGAATCCAGTGGCCACGGAGGAGCTGCTGGAGCTGTGCGCTGATGCTGCACTGGATGGAGTATCCCTGGTGGTCATTGACAATGACACGGAGGAAGTGACTGCTGTGGCCTTCAACAAGATACAGGTATTTTTTGCTGTTGAAGTGAATACTTTTTTTAAGCTGCCCTTAAGCAGCCTTTTTCAGGCTCCATTTGTATGCGTCCGCGCGAACGAGCGGTTTGGCCGCTACAAGGCAAGATCACAAGTAATTACTATTATAATTTATAGTATGCAACGATTTATTTGAAGAGTGGCGCGGTATACAATTTCTTGTGATCTCGCGGTGTAGCCGCCAAAAAGCGCGTTTGGGCGGACGATTTTTTTTTTAACTTGCATCAGGAGTCAGGACGGCAGATATCGGAAATTAGTAAGATAGATAAATCTGAGGGATATTAAGAGAGGAAGTAATATGCCGCTTTTTTTCTACCGAGCGGCGAAAATTTTTTGCCTGCTCTCTGCTGTTTCGTTCTTCACTTCTACTGGATTGGTATTGCCAGAGTGAAACCTGATGATTTTGGAACGAAGTTCCTTATGGCGCGTTCGGCGTTGCGAAGGGAGGCTAGAAAGAACGATATATTTTGACATCGACACTTTTTCTATTAGTACCTGCATATTAAGGGCAGAGGGCGTTGATAGTATTACTGTGCGTCAACTAGATGGGTTTTTTTACAGGTTATACCTACAGGTTTTTTGAACATAACAAATAACTTCGTTCATTCGGGTGTCCCTTGACACCTCTCAAGTTTTTTGTTGTAACCTGGTGTCCATCACAAACATGTATTAGAAAAAGCATTGCTATTTAAATCCATACTTTAATAATATAAATTCGAAAGTGTGTCTGTCCTCTTCACGCCTAAACCGCTTGACCGATTTAACTGAAATTTGGTATGAAGATACTTTGAGTCTCGGGAAAGGATATAGGATACTTTTTATCCCGAAAAATGTACGGCTGCCACGCGATGACTTGCGCAACGCAGTTGCGGGCGTCATCTAGTATAGATATTATAATATTGTTATTTGTTACTATGCTATGATTACTAATTACTCATAGTAAAATAATTATACATAATTATAATATGTGCTTATTACATTATTAATGATACTATAATTTGAAATTCAATAGTAATTAAGATATTATGCATGCAACTTGAGACTTGAGTTTCTCTTGAGACTTGAGAGTTAGAATAAGAACATAATAAAATTATTAATTGATTATATCGAAACAATACACACCTACATAATATATTATGCATGCAATCATGACATTGCCTTCAATGCAATGCAATGCCTTCCTACAAGTACTTACAATTATCACAAAAATCTACTTCTAAGGCTAGTAACGAGACATGCCAAAGTTACCTGTGCAATATTTATGAGTTACAATTATTACCGAGTAACTAAAATATCATATTTTTATCCCTAGGCCTAAAAAAGCCCGACCAGACTGATGATAGTGATAGCCAACATAAAAACAAAATTAAAGGTGTACAAAAGAACCAAGTTCGAAACAAGATTGAATTAAAGTGTTTGAAAGAACTTTCTTGCGAACAAAATCTTGATAGCTTCAATAAATTCAAAGGACACGCTTCAATTTTATACTGAATTAATGAAGTATTTACAAAGAATCTTTGGTTATTTTTATTCTTTGCCCACGAGCAGCCTCCCGGAAAATTGGATAAAAAATAAAAGCAAAGAGCATAAACAATAATGAATAAGAGATTGAAATGTATGAAGCAATTTAATGGAATTCCCTGGGATTTTTCAACAAAATGAAAGGCAAGTTTTTTATTTAAAACCTGCCTTTCATTATTTTTAGGTATAAGCCTGCTCCCCGAGATTTTAACTATCTTCAAGCTTCTACTGATTTAATGCTACTTGATAAATAAATTATATTATTATTGCTTGAACTTAATGCCAGTAAAACACGCGTTACGCCTTTAGCATTGCATTGGCGATGTGTAAACATAAAATAAGTACCTACCTACCTATAGCAATAATAATATTTTAAGGTGACGATAATTTGGCTGCAGCGATATAAATTTTTCTCAACAAGACTAAAGCTAAGAAATTAAAGTTCATTGTCAGTATTCATCATGTCTTTATCTTTGAATTACCCATAGCATAACACGATTGGTCCACTTTTATTAAGTTTTATAACACAGAATAATTAATCAAAAAGACCTCTATAAAAACAGGGATTCTAATTTTGCCAACAGAGGAGAGTGATTTGAGCTTCCAAAATTTGTACAAAGATTAGTTCAAGCATACACTATAATTTGCCCATAACTTATATGAAATATATTTATGGTTTTTAAATTACTTGACAAAAACCATTTTGTCGCTTACGTCCTTTCCATTTCTTAAGTGTCATTTCTTGTTTTCTATGAGAGGCCGGGCCGGCAATCTAAAACATCCAAAACGCTTTTTTACTTTAACGCGGCGTCACCTTAATGAAACTGTTATAATTTAACTACTTACTAGATGACGCCCGCAACATCGTTGCACCAAAATTCGTTTATGGTGCGTGAACCGTACATATTTTTATACGATCAAAAGTATCTTATGTCCTTTCCCAGGACTCAGAGTATTTTCATACCAAATTTCAGCAAATTCGGTTCAATGGTTTGGGCTTGGTTTGGGCGTGAAGAGGTAACAGACAAACAGACAGACTGACACACTTTCGCATTTATAATATTGTATGCATTGTTATGTTACGATATTACAAGTTACAACCAATACCTACATCCCAAAAGAAACAACGTGATAAATCCATAAGCGGCGCTGTAAATACTGAAACAAACACTATCTGTTACAGGTTAAAGCGGGTGATACGTCAGAAAAGCCGTTCTTCGAAATTTTCGCCGAGCAGCGCTGCACACAGGGCTCGTCGCGCTCACTTATACAATTTATGGCGAACGTCGACGAGAGGTGCAATTTATTCCAAAAGTGAGTTTTTCAGAGTTCCGCACCCAAAGGGTAAAATCGGGACCCTATTATTAAGACTTCGAAGTTTGTCAGTCTCTCCGTCTGTCCGTCTCCATGAGGCTGTATATCAAGAAATACGCTAGCTAGACAATTGAACAAATACTTAAAACAAAATAATATTAATATTAAGGCTCAATTTATACCTGCGCGGAATGGAGTAGAAGCGACTTTTGTCAACGAAAGTGTACCTACATAGCATAATGAACTCTATGTCAACAGTATGACACACAATTTAAATATGAGCAAAAAAATTGGACGCATGTCTTCCGCGAAATTCTCGAGAATAGGGATGATGACAAGATCAAAGATTAGCAGATTTTTTAAATAAAATAAAGATAAAATAAAATATAACGGTAAAAAATAAGTATATCCAAAATTTCAGCTTGATAACTTTTGTACTTTTTTTGTTATGAGCCTTCAAAGTTAGATAGATAAGTCGACTTTTTTTTTTTACATAAATTAACTAAATATTTATTTACCATTCGATAATTTATGCAATTAAAAGCAACTTTTGTTATGAAACCACTTTCATAAACGCAATATTTAATATACCGCACGCAATATTTAATATACGCATCGGGGGAGAACTTTGTTCTCCCCCGATGCGTACAAACTACAAAAGAGTGACATCATAATTTCGTAACACTTTGAATTGTGATATCTTGGAAAGTTTTTAAGCTAACAGAGTAATTCTTTCACCGATGTTTCTACTTTTGAATGGTCCTTTAATTATTACCAGGAAGAAAAAAAAATAGTCATCATGCCTATTCCCCGGAAAACGCGTGTATCGTATCGTATTTAATTTGTGTGTAATTATACTGTTGACATAAAGTTCATTGTGCTTGCTATAAGTAAAGTACATAGCAATGTACACAGTAATTTCGTGGCAAAACGTCGCTTTCACTCCATTCCGCGGCTGTGTAAATTACGCCTAAAGCTAAAGGTCCACATTTTTTGGCCTTTTTTGCTCGATGTCAGTAATTGAAACATATTATAAATGGTACGAAACCGATCGTGCGGGAGTCCAACTCGCACTTGACAGGTTTTTTTCAACTATTCTATTCCAGAAGTGAGAATTTTCGCCCATTGTAGATTGATGGCCCGTTTTAATAAAACGCATTCGAATTTCGAACTGACCAATTCGAAGAACATGGAATTGTCTGTTGCTGAGTTCCATGAATTTGAATTGGATATTTTTTAACTGCTAGTTTGGGTGTAAATAAAATTGTATAGAATTTTTCAACCGTACCTAATCAAGATGTTTAGTTAGTATATTTTATTTTCAAACTTACTTATTAACTAAGTTTAATGCTTGTCGAGATCTCCGCTTGGTTATTTTCCTTTCATTTTCAAACTTTCTTTCAATATTAACTAATATAAAACGTCTTTCAGATATAACGTCGACTGCAGCTTAGAGATAATGTTCCTAGCCACGCTCAAAGAGCATCGGTACAAGAAACTCGGCTTCTACCTTTGCAAATATTCCATAAAAGTCGCTAAGAATTATAAGAGCGCTATATCAGAGATGACTGTTGACGATTTGGGAGCCCAATACAGGCACATAAAGGCGAGGCAGCCATTTTCGGAGGTGCCGAAGATATGTCAGGCCATTTGGACGTCGATTGGATCGCAAAAGATCGGCAAGGCGTTGGATTTCACTGTGCATTTGGCAGTGCCACTTTCAGAGTTCGTATTCAACGGCCAAACTTATGCTGAGCGTCTTGGCCAGCCAGACGCGTATTGTGAGGTCGCCGCTTACCGTTTGTAAAGGAATTTAGTAAGAATTATTATTTTGTGTGAAAGGACGAAAATAAATGTTTATTGTATGTATACAGTTTTGTATACTTAATTCAAATGAGACCATACCTTGCTGTAATATACCTCTACATTCATACCAGCACATTGGCAGCCCCATACAACCCTTTTTTCAGTTAAAAAGTAGCACATGTCCTTTCTCAGGCTCTAGACTTTCTGTGTACAAAATTTCGTTACAATCGGTTCAGTAGTTTTGGCGTGAAAGCGAGACAGACAGAAAGACAGAGATACTTTCACATTTATAATACGGATTTATACGCGGGTAACACCGCGGGGTACATCTAGTGTTTTCATATTAGAAGATTTAAATACGAAAGTCAACGTAGTTTGAGAAAAGTTAAAGAAAAGTTTACACGTGAGGAAAAATATAACAAAATAAATATACATAAATATGTTAATATAAAACTGAGGTAAACTCATCTTTTAGATAACAAAGATTATATCTCTTGAGAGTATCCGACACAAGTTTGAATCAAGGAACACCGCGTGTATCCAGCGCTGGGCAAATTGATTATTGATTGGTTTCAATTTGACTGGGATGTGTACAGTCAGCACAATAGACTAAAGGTCAATACTACAAAAGGGTTTTCAATGAATACTGCATGCTCAGATGCCAAGCAGGGAGTAAAGATAAGAGACCCCCAATTGAACTAGCATTTGATTTAGTCCAATTTCACCAACGTTTGTTAGTGTTAACAGCTTGTTAAAATGTCATATCTTCTCTTTCATTCATATGAAAAACGAAAGAAGTAATGTGATACTAATTCGATCACTAACTTTAACAGTCGTTGTTGAAATTGGGCCTTAGGGTCAATTCAGACCGCAACGCGACGCGTAGATGCATTTCTAAATTTGTATGGATTTGACAGATTTGCAAGACGTCTCACGCTCACGAAATGTCAATTCAACACAAATTTAGAAATCCATCTACGCATCGCGTTGTGGTCTGAATTGACCCTTAGTCGTTTATTACACATAATGGATATATTTTACCTAGACAGAGTATACGCAGCTGTAAAGTAGAGATGTTACGGGGCCTCAATATAGATATCACAGTATTACAATATTCCATATTAATAGGGTAAATATTGTAATACTGTGCTTATATTATATATTTACACACGCTGATAATGACTGTACGGTGTACCACAATATAAATATCCTCAGTAAGGTAACTCAGCCATTTTCTTTCAAAATATTATTATGGTACAAGTTGGAAGCAGTCAGCAGACAACCTGAAGCTTTCCAGAAACTTTAAAGAAATTTATAGATGTCGTCGCTGCATACGTCGATTGCTGAATTTTAGTTCACCGCAGCTAAGCACGCTGCGTTGCTAGTCTTTACATATTGTCTTGTTCTGCTCTTTAAAGTTATTTGAAACTATGCTTATGTGTGCGTGCCCGGATGCAGTCTGGTATGCAGATGGTTGACATTATATTATACTGGACTGTACCTGCACTATTCGGTTCTATTAGTGTGAAATAGCACTCCATTGTTTCCCCGTAGAGTATTCAAATTGATTGCTGTTGCTTTTTCATTAACGCGTAAGTAAATTGTAAGTAATTTGCGTACTGTTGGTTCTACTGGTAGCAAATTTTGCTGGTAGCAATAATAATATGGTGTTTTAATTCATCAAGTTTTCCCACGATCGACGGGTTAATATCATACAATAATACAATAAGATACATATTTAGGGCACGCGATCTACCTGCATAAGTAATCACTAAACTAAGAATATCTTGAGGTAAGGTGAGATGAGGTCATTCAAACATAGTTTTCTATTAGACAGCAAAAATCCCATTTTGCAACTTGGCTCAATTCCGGCCCCTAAATTCTGTAACCTAAATTCAGGAACCAAAATTCAGGTCGAACTAAACATGTTCTATGTTGTTAAATTTAGGATTTAAATTTAGAAACCTGAATTTAGAATCCCTAATGTAGGATATTTTTGGTTCCTTTTAGGATGCTAAATGCAGATCCCAAATTCAGGATCCTAAACTCAGCAACAGTAACTTTCACTTTTCGCATACTTATTACTATGAGGTAATGTCTGCTTTTGGTATTATCGGAGAAATTGACTCATAGGCAAATGACGCGTTGATACTTGATCTACGTACGTTATTTGGTCGAATTATTGATATAATTCGACCAAAATATAATGTATCATTGACATGATACATTGCAATTTGCAAAAGCCACTCAACATAAAACTGTAATTCCATATATTTGTTGTTATCTAACTTAGCTATCGAATCTATTGAATGCAATTTGACTATTTACCCATGTCTGCAAAGCCTTGATTTGAAGTTAATCTGGTCGTGAACCAGTGATGCACAAACCCAAGGAATCCAATAACTCCAGCCAAACTTCGATCCAGAACTATTGGAATGCGGAACCAATCTCGAACTATCAAAGTAATGATTAATTAATCAAAGTATTGCCATCGGAAAGTATTCCATTTCTTTATCCGGGCCATGAATAATAAATAATACTTTTTGCGCCTTGTTATCCAATAAGGCTCATCAAAATTCAATGATACTTTGCATTGATTTTGCGAATCAATTTAGGAGCATAATATTCTTGTACCTAAGTAATGCTGCGAAATTTATGAATTCTTAATTATTATGCATGCTATGTTCGGTGACTTATATTACTACATCACGCTCATAAACTCACATGATGAATTGAAACAAGTTGCATTAATTTGCACGATCTACTTTTGTAAATCGGGAGTACTTCTGTTTTTGTTTTTACTTTCGTACGGCAAAGTGCATGTTACGTACACTTAACTATCTTTTTCTTCTAGTGACACCCCAATTAGTTAGTGAATTAGGTTGCAACAGGCAATCACCTTCGAAACATTACCATATGTGAAACTAGATGACGCCCGCAACTGCCCGCAACGTTTATCGCGCCGGAACCGTACGTTTTTCAGGGATAAAAAGTATCCTATGTCCTTTCCGGGGACTCAAAGTATCTTCATACCAAATTTCAGCAAAATCGGTTCAGCGGTTTGGGCGTGAAGAGGTGACAGACATACGGACAGACACACTTTCGCATTTATAATATTAGTATGGATGACTAAAAACTGGCTAGTAAAGGGTCTAAAATATTGACAGAACCTAATCATTACTTTTGGAAGTGAAGTGTTTCTTTCCAGTTTAATTTCTATAGAGCGTCAACGATTTACCCACTATACCTAGGACAAAACTCCGTCTAGCAATGCTCTAAACTTTAAAGTCTAGAAAGTAGTGATATTACTTTTGCAAATCAGAAGTTTCTTCCCAAATTGTATGGTGCGTCGATTGCATCTGACTTGCCCGTTATGCCTGGGACAAAACTGTCTAGTAATTTGAAGCTCACGGCTGTCTGTATAGACAATGCGTCTGCCGGCTGAATAACATTAAATTGAACTGAATGGTTAGAGATCGGATTCACTTTGCATAGCTCTTCACATTCAAATGGCGCAATTCATATGAGCTAAGTGCCTACTGCATCGTGACGTAGACAGATTTAATGATTGTATATCTGAAGATAGATAAACTTATTATATTAGATTTGATTTGTAGTATGCGTCCGCGTGATAGAGCGGTTTGGCCGCTACACAACGAAATCACAAGCAAATGGCGTGGTCTCGCCACTATTGAAATAAATCGTTACATACAATTTCCTTAAGTTTTTTTAGATACTAGTTAATTTTAACTCAATTTTAAATATTTATTTCCCATTGGAAACTTCGGTCTGTCTCTTTCCTTTCTTTTCTTAAAATATAATGGACTAAATACGCAAGTTACCAAGATTTTGCAAAAAAAAATTCCGTGTAAACCGTAAAGCGTTGTTTATTTAACTATAAATTATAAAATTAACGTGGAAATATGAAAGATACGATCGTAGCCGAATTTCACGGAGGTTGTTACGCAAAATTTTGCTAATTAAAATGTTGCTAATTTTACCATATTTTATGCGCCTCCCGGGATTTGAAAGCGTGTTTATATTTTTCGTAATTTTTGCCGTTGCTTCTATTTACTAGAAGATTAAAGGTAGGCTCAGACTTGAATAAAAGAATAATATTTATTGATAATAATTAATGTTTTAAATTAATAATCTGCCATTGGCCGTATGCGTTCCGACCGCTGGGCAAGGATCTCAACAGAGTGGCACCCGAAGACGGACGCCGCCGCGCCGCCGAGGCCGGCCTAGAAAAAGATGGCGTGATGAGCTGGAGGCGTACCAGCCAGGCTGGCCAGCGGTGGCGTAGGAGAGAGAAAGATGGAAGTGGGACAGTTTAGGCTATAATAATAATAATAAATTATTATTATTATCAACTTTTGCACGACATGGCAGATTATTAAATCTGCCATGTCGTGCAAAAGTTGAAAGAACACAGACAGTCTTTAGACAGACCATTGAATCGTAATACAAAATATTTGTTTGTGTGTGCCACTTCTTCATATTATTATGTTTTGTTATTAAAATTGTATATCAATAGGCTGTCTAAAGTCAGATCGTAATTCGTAACACAATTTTTATGTTCTCAAGAACTTAAGAATATCCACAGCCCAATATATTACAACCTTTTGGTAGAACAAAAAAAACCATGAAAATATCTCTTGTAATATTTGCACGAATAATACGAGAAAGAAAATATGAAACTCATAAAAATGCAGTTTTTTTCCCCCAACTTTTGTACTGAAATATTACACGAGCGTTGTGTTTGTGCAGGAAATTCGGTCGAAACTTTTTCAATACGGTGTAAATAACTTGGGTATCGGAGCGATCGAACGACGGAAACTTGTATTGTGATAAAAAGATCCATAACGGTTGCTATCGACTACGTTTTTACAGGGTTCTCAGTAAAGTTGCTTGCGATAATTTTGACAGTTTCAGAAAATATCCTAATAATAATTTTCCATCTTTTTAGTAATGGCCCCGAGCGAGTTTCTTACGCCGGTTCTTCCGGCCGGGTTAGTTCCCGAACCGGTGTCAGGCCTCATGTAGACGCGACGTTCTAAAAGTGTTAACTTTGTTAACCTATTTAGAAATAAATATTTTGATTTTGATTTATCAAAAAGTCTCTTATTGTCCCTTCTTGTTTCACCGAGCAATCTTAATCAAACACAAAGCTTTACCAATCTAGTTAAAAAAAAATAAAATTAAAAGTTCTAAGCTAATCGTAGAAAATAACAAATTCTTAACGGAAAACTTAATAGCGGAACTTTATAAAAGTCAGTGGTGGATTTAGCTATAAATATGGATAAAGGCGGCGCCCCGGTTAATGCATTGTCGAACGTTTCCACGCGACCCAGAACCCCTTTCATAAATCTGTATAAGGCGCACCTCTATACGGGCTTTTTTTTACACATGCAATGAACCGGCAAAGTAACGTGGCTCTGTATAATAACTATCAAAATATCAGTATGAATAATAGAATACTATGGCAAAAAAAGCACCGAACGAAGGGAAAAACCTATGGGAAAAACGATTCATAATAATGATCCTTAGACTAAAGTCACAGTTCTTTATTTGCTGGAGAGTATATAATTGACATAAAACGTAGTAAAATAAAATATGTATAACTCCCTAAAAACTTCAGTAGGTAAACAATATCATGGGTTGTACGAGTAAGAGAATTTACTTAAAATACACGTTCCCTAAATAAACACGCACAACTTTAAAGTTTAATTTAGAAGTGCGTTGTCAGTACCAGCCGTGTTATTATCATTAGCATGATATTAAAATGAAATGAATGATCAAAATAAACATGACTGACATTTAAACATAATATAAGCGTGTTCGCTTTTATCACTTAATTATTATTTAATGTAATTAGATATTATCAACTGGTGTATGTTTGTACAATTTAAATACAGCATATCAATTTGTATAATAAATTGACATATCCATATAATGGAGTGACAACCACTTTCGTTATTTTATAAACTCTGAAATTTCTCCTATATAATATGACTCCTATTGTACAGGGTGCCATTAAACCTTCCGGCTAGATTTCTATATATTGATCCTTGTTAAAAATAAAAATACACGTATTTTTTCTTTTATAATCACTCAGTACTAAAATATTGAGAAATAGCTTCTGAAAGTTTTCCTAAAAACACCACAAGTAATGGACAATACGCGTCGCCGGCGCGTACCTTGTGCGCGGGGTGTGGCGCCACCCCCCGCGTCACCCCCGCTCTACCCACCGCCGCCCCCCGCTCTACAGACCCCGCTCTAGTGACCATCCTGCAACGATTTTAATTGGGATAAAATATGTTATTGTAAAAAAATTAACACCCAATTTGTTTTTGGTTAAATGGACTCTCCTAATGATACCTAAGCCTTAAAAAAAATTGGAAATAGAGGTAAGAACGACCAGCAAATATCAAGTTTCGGTCGCGGTTACTTTAGTATAGCTAAATCTAGATTCTAGGTTGCATTTACTATAATTAATTTATTAAATATATAAATAGAAAATTATGGGGAAACGCTGCCGACATCAATACAATTTTTTGCTGCAGAAGCGAGCGATACGCTCAATTTATAAATTAATGTCGGCTTTTGAATCTCTGAGAGAAAAGTTTAAGGAAATTGGTATTCTAACTGTTGCTTCTCAATACATTTTGGATAATGTAATATATGTTAGAAAGAATCTAACTAAATTTAAAACTAAAAGTGATAGTCACGGTAGAAACACTAGAAATAAGCACAAGCTAGAAAATATACCAGTGATCAGACTTAGCAAAGTAAGTAAATCTTTTAAAGGTCAATGTTTACGTCTATAAAATAAAATCCCGGAAAACGTTCAAAATCTTTCAATTAAATAAAAAAAAAGTAATTAAAGAACGTTTGTGTGCCAAAGCCTCAATGATTTTCTACCCAAAGGTCAATGATTTCCTAAACGATGGCATGCATGCATTTTGGGAGTAGGATGGCTGCTTGCAAGGCTACTTCTACATTTCTTATAATATGTGACTTACAATTATATTGTATTCATTATGTATTCATGTTGACATACATAATGTATAGATTAAGTTATTTACATTGTAAATTCTATTTTTTTAAAAGACAAATTTTCCACTTTTTTGCTAAAAAGTGGCCCCGTGCGAGTTCCTTACGCCGGTTCTTTTCGCCGGGTTAGTTCCCGAACCGATGGTAGGCAACATGTAGTCCAAAATTCTGAAAAAAATTTCTTCATTCAGAAATAAAACATTTTTATTTTATTTTATGAAACCTAGAATCTAAATTTAGTTATTACCTATAATTAAACCTTAATGTAGTCCTTTTCTTGTTCGAGCCAGTCCGATTCAAAGTAAAAATGGTATTTCATGTAAATACGTCAAAACATCAAACTCATTCCGATTTAAACAAAAAGTTAATTGGTTTAGCTTTCGTTTGACGCATAATATAAGAATATTATTTTTCTGCTTTATAGGGATTGGACTGGGTGGCATAAGGAGTGCTTTAATGCATACTTACATTAAAATAGTGGAATTTTTGAAAAATCAAACTGTGATTTCATAGTCACAACTCACAACATAATAAGAAGGATATTATTGTATTGTCTAAGTGGGTAAGTGCCTAGACCTTTTTTTTTTTTTTTTTGATGCTCAGAGGAAACCCTTTATTGCCCCGGGTTGGGGATGTGCCTCAGTTAAGCTGAAGCACCCCGGGGGTATGTGAGACTCCCGACGAGAAGCGTCGGGCGTACCCACTAAAACCACCTGCGGTTTGCCTTCAGCCGTATACGGAGGGATGTCCTGGATCTGTCTAACACAGGACACCCTCCACGACCGGCCGGTCTACCTCATAAGGCACCGGACTTCCACCAAAGTAAGGGAACGCTTCGGCAAACTGAAGCATTCCCCTCGGCGCCGGGGCTAGCTAAGCCAGGCAGGTTTCCATCCTGACCCGGAGCCCCGTGGGACGTAAGTTATTGGAGGTTCGCATAGCGACGCCTCCGCACTCCCGTCCTACGCCGGCGGAGCGGAACGGAGGAAGGGTCATCCTCTCTGCTCCTCTTTCTGTGAAAGGACCGTTTCACAGAAAGAGACCGCCGCCTGCCAAGCCTCATCATTCTCGAGCATGCAGCGCACCATGCTCGGGAGTGAGAGGTCTCCACCTATCATCGCCACGAGATCGTGACGCTGCACCAATAATCGCACACCTCGAGGGTGTGCTGGGCCGTGTCCTCCGCAGGTCCGCACTCATGGCAGGCTGGCGTAGGCTCCCTCCTGGCGACCTTACACAAGTACGCACCGAAACATCCGTGTCCGGTGAGTACCTGTGTAAGGCGGAAAGTGAGGGGTTTTCTCTTGCGACGCATCCACGCCGCAAGAACAGGACGCAGAGCCTGAGCAGTACCTTGACCGTACTGGGCCTGCGCCAGGTCCTCACCCCACCTCCTCAACAGCCACTGCTCTCCTAGCCTTCGAACCCGCCGGAGCCCCTCCCATTGCAGGCCTTCTCCCCACGGCTTCCTCTCTGAAGCGAGGAGGTGCAACTCGGCGAAGACCCTTGCAACCAGCTCCCACGGCGGGTCTCCCGCCAGGGCAGTAACTGCCGCGCAGGAGACTGTACGGTACCCCCTGATGACCCTCACTGCTATGACCCGCTGCGCTTTTCGCAGCTGGGCCTTATTGCGAGCAGTGAGGGAATCCGCCCAAATTAGAGCACCGTACATGGCTATACTCCGACAGACTCCGGAGTATAGCCGCCTGCAGGCTTCGCTGGGCCCTCCTATATTAGGCAGGAGCCGGCCCAGCGCTGACGCTGCTCTCACGACCTTCGGACCCAGCTGTTGGAAGTGTAGCACCATTCCGGGGAGGAGACCGCTCCGCAGGACCCAGTCGTAGCCGACGTCCCATAAATCTGGGCCCACATTTGAGCCCTGAGGGACGCCGCACTCGACGCTCCGCCTCTTTAGGGACCCCGACCCGTCCTCGTACTCGACCTCCCTATCGGAGAGATATTCGTTCAACAGCCTCCCGAGATACGGAGGCACCTCGAAATATTCCAGTGCCTCCCGTATTACGCTGTGAGGGAGGCTGTTGAAGGCGTTGGCGATGTCGAACGACACCGCCACCACCACCTCCCCTCGGCGTTCCGCCTCTTCCGTCACCGATTTAAGACACCTAATGGCGTCGACGGTCGACCGACCGGCCCGAAACCCGAACTGATTATCAGACAGTCCGGGTCCATAAGTGCCTAGACCTACAATAATATTGAACAATATCACGTATTGCGTAATATTATTGACCCTCTATGGTTGATATTGAACATCGCGCGCCTTCATACCCCAGTCAAGTAGACATTTGAGGTTGCATAAATTCGCACCAAGCTGAAAATCGGTAAAATTGTTTAGAATATGATTAAAAATTAAATTTGAAAATTCCCCATAATTCCCTTGTGTGGAAAAAAATATCCAAACGACAATTACAACTTTAACAACTTTTTGAATCGTTATATTTAAAAAACGGTGGCTCGTATGGAAAAAATATTTATAAATTTTTATAGATAATTTTATGACCTCTAATTTTGTTACAGACATTTTTATGAAAAAACTTATGGTTTCACAAAAATCGTGAAAAACTAATTTTTTGGACCTTTGACATAGAGTAAAAAAATATCCATAGAGGGGAACTATGGGGAACTTTCAAATATCATTTGTATGCATATTTTTTGGTCTAAACTCTAACTTGACTGGGGTATGGGTTCAATAAAATTAAAGCGTGATATTGACAATAAATTGCTCGTCTAGACGGCCGGTAATAAAAGTTTTTCGTGAAACACTTTAGGAAACCTTTCCAAAAATGGCGTTAATCAAAAAAATTTCGAATTTCGAAACTGGATAATATAAAAGGGGTATTTTAAAAGAATTTTAATAAGGGAGCGGTAAAAGTTGAAGTTACGCGTAACTTAGCGGATTTTGCTTTCTGATCCCCCTACGTAAGGATCAACCCTTTTCGGGGTTGTGATTTGAATAATTTAGGAAACCACTTTAGATGAACGCAAATATTGAAATACGCCGTGATAATATATGCCTTTGGCGTGCCCCAATATGTTTGAACCGTGTTTTTTAACCTACATTTTACCTTCAACTCAACCTTAGAAATGCTTTGCTAAGGTGATTCGTAGTTATTATAAAACAACGTATTTTTATTTTGGTCACGCTGCACGCACCAATTTTCTAGTAGGATTATGAATGTGGTACTTAGACAGTTTACAGGTGATGTATTTCTGTTCCCTCTACAAAAAATTAGCTAAAAACAGATAATAATAAATAATAAACAAAAAACTTTTTGAAAAAAAGCTTTTATTTAAATAAGTAGTCTAAAAAGAAAAAAATAAATATTTCTCCTTAAAATTTTTAACTATTAAGTTATAATCCACAATATATTATACAATTTGCATGATAATAAAAGCTTGTCGCGACTCGCGAGACTTAATAATCTATCAGTACTTGATAAATATATTAAAATAAAAATATAATATCAATTTACTCAGTTAAATTGGTACTTACTAGTTTATTTACAAATCGCGCGACAAGCTTTTATTATCATGCAAATTGTATAATATATTGTGGATTATAACTTAATAGTTAAAAATTTTAAGGAGAAATATTTTTCTTTCTTTTTAGACTATTTATTTAAATAAAAGCTTTTTTTCAAAAAGTTTTTTGTTTCTAATTTATTTTTTGTTTTTTAGTTATTCTTAGTCTGTTTGATAGTAATTTGTTTTGTTTCAAGAATTTATTAAAATCTGATTAACTTAAGTCCTTAAGAAATCGTACTCTACTTTGACCATTGAAAAATCTATATTTAGCGAGTTGTTATATTCCGTTTATTTCTGCATGACTAAAAAGTTAAATTTCATTTAACAAAAGTGACCGGATTCAACCTGGCATTTTCTGAAACCCGGCTGGATTTGACTTGAAGTCACGTCACGTCATTTCACGTGACGTCACGTAAAGTCACGACACGACACGTAACGTCACGTCATGCCAAGTCACGTCACGTAACGTCACGACACGTCACTTCACGTAACGTCACGTCACGTAACGTCACGTCACGACACGACACGACACGACACATCACGTCACGTCACGACACGACACAACATGACACGTCACGACACGACACGACACGACACGACTTGACTATTACTTTTCAATTTACTCTCAATGAGCCCTTTTATTTAATACCCATATTGCAGAAGTGCTTTAAAAAAACTATTCCCCTATCTTGGCTAAGCTGTTATATTGGATATAGAATGACATTACATTCGTTTCCGATTTACTTTCAATAAGCCCTTTCATTTGATACCCATATTGCAGAAGTGCATTAAAAATAACTATTTCCGTATCTTGGATGAGCCGCCATATTGGATGTAGAATGACATTACATTCGTTTTCAAGTTACTTTCAATGAGTCCTTTCATTTGATACCCATATTGTAGAAGTGCATTAAAAATAACTGTTCCCCTATCTTGGATGAGCCGCCATGTTGGATGTAGAATGAAATTATATTCGTTTTCGAGTTACTTTCAATGAGCCCTTTCATTTGATACCCATATTGCAGAAGTGGGAGTGGAAGTGGGAATACGTGGGAGTGGGAAGTGGAAGTGGGAGTGGGAGTGAGAATACGTGGGAGAGCCATGCTATACGTGGGAGAGCCATGCTTCGACACAAATGGGCCGGCTCGACCGGAGAAATACCACGTTCTCACAGAAAACCGGCGTGAAACAGCGCTTGCGCTGTGTTTCGCCGAGTGAGTGAGTTTACCGGAGGCCCAATCCCCTACCCTATTCCCTTCCCTACCCTCCCCTATTCCCTTCCCTTCCTATCCTTACCCTCCCCTATTACCCTATTCCCTCTTAAAAGGCCGGCAACGCACTTGCAGCTCTTCTAATGCTGCGAGTGTCCATGGGCGACGGAAGTTGCTTTCCATCAGGTGACCCGTTTGCTCGTTTGCCCCCTCATTTCATAAAAAAAAGAAGTGCGTTAAAAATAACTATTTCCGTATCTTGGATGAGCCGCCATATTTGATGTAGAATGATATTACATTCGTTTTTGAGTTACTTTCAATGAGCCCTTTCATTTGATACCCATATTGCAGAAGTGCATTAAAAATAACTATTCCCCTATCTTGGATGAGCCACCATGTTGGATGTAGAATGAAATTACATTCGTTTTCGAGTTACTCTCAAAAAGTCCTTTCATTTAATATCCACATTGTAGGACTGCATAGAAAATAATTATTTCGCCATCTTAGATGGTCGGCCATATTGGATTTAGAGTGATGTCACATACCATATAGTGCATTGTCATCCAAACTAAACGCGTATGCAAAATTTCAGCTCAATCGGTTAAATATATTTACTTCAAAATTGAGTTCCAAAAATCCACCGTAACACACATACTTACATAGATACAGAGCAAGTTAAATAAAAGCTTTTAATAAAAATGTAATACAACGTTATTTGTTTGGTCACTTTGGTAATTCTCATCCTCAAAATAAGCTACAAGAGCACATTTACAAATTACATTAGTTTACGAGATTAGAATCCCACAAATAAAAGATATTGAATATTTATTTTCAACTCGAAAGAATCTCAAATTGAAAGGTAAGAAAAATACGAGTTATCCCCATTGTCCTCATATATTTCCTTGAATATATTTCCGGGAAAAAACGGAACGAAAACGGGACTCCGTTTTCGTTTCATTATATTGACTTTCCTTTAAATAAAGGGTGTCTTAATCTCGATTTTTTTTAAATCCCGAAAATATATTCCGTCATTGAGATGGAATGTCAATAATGGATGAAATTATTATTTATTGGTTACTGGATACGTTTTAGGTATTAGCTAGCTATAGCTGTATTTTACATCATTTACCTTTTAATATATATACACAGTAAGATTAGTAGGTCTGTTTATCTTTTCTAATTTATCCAAAAAATGGCTAGAGGAGTGTAGTCAGGCGCGGATGTAGCCTAAAATTTGGACACGTGATTTTTGGGGGGTCACAAATTACAAATAGTAATAGACACAGCTGTAGGTACCTAATATGTCGAAATAAGTCAATCATAATGACAGAGTAAACAAAACTAGATTTTTTTTAATGTTCCCTCATCCCTGAGACCCTTCTCATGATGCTATATAATATATGCATGCATATTATTCTATGTCCATCCAATTAGTGTGGAGTAAGATAAAGTGATTTTGATGAAATTTGGTATGCAAATACTTCGAGTCCCGGGAAAGGACTTATTATGATCCTTTTTATCCCAGAAAAATGTACTGCCCGTAAAATAATTAATTTTGGTGTCTTAAATGGTCTTTAATAAGTTCAATGTAATGTGTACATATAAAGTAATCAATCGAATAACAGATTGAACCAGATGACTGCGACATACATACACTACAGCTTTCGTTTTCTACCAAATTTCAGTTTTTTTATTACATTTTTAAATATGCAGCTCTTACGTAACTAGTTAATAGGTCTAACTGCAGCACATGTTCGATGTCTAAATTTGTTTTTTCTCTCGCAATTCGAAACAGGCAGTTTCGTTTTGCGACTTTAATTAAATTAGTCGGCTAAAACGTGCCGATTAAAAAGCCTTTTCCAGTAACGAAAAAGCGAATGGATTATTTACAAGAGCTTTAATGTTAAACTAGGGGAAGTTACAATAATTATTGCTCCCCTCTATATTTAAGGTACATTTACACTCGATTTTAATGACGTTAGAGCAGCAGTCGGCAACACGCGGAACGTCTTACTTGCGGCCCGTGAATGTTTTGTGAATTAAAGTTATATCAAAAACAATGTTTTCTAATATTGCCAGTAGTTATCGCCAGTCGCCACTTAAGAACCTTTGGTTTATTTTGCCACCTTGTGGCCCTTCCCTGCAAAAAGGCTGCCGACCGCTTTAGAGTGATCTGCCGCACTCAGAAAAAAATATAATTTTAGCTTCACTTACATTTCTATTAGTATTTTTGATTTATGTAAATTATCGACAATTATATTATTATTTCCAAAAAGTATAAATCTAAAAAGTGGTTGTGATATTAGGAGCAAACTTTTTTTTAAATTTATGAATTTAATGGGAAAGTTAAGGTATTAATAATGCAGGTATATGAGGCCCAGAGGGATCGTAGAACTTTGTTTGATAACGGTATAGATCCTAATTGTCTTTGAGTTTATTTAAGCTCTGGCATCGCGTATTGCCTTCATTTAGTACATAATATTACCTCTAACATTTTACCCCTTATGCCTTTTACTAATAAAAATAGTTACGCAACGTATAACACAAGGCATCTTGGAAAAATAATGCTAAAAGCCATAAGTATGACAGACAAAGAAAGCGGCCAATGTTTTGACGCTAGAGTGCAGCACCAACCAGCACAGACAGTAAACAAAAAATTTGAGGTAAGTCAAGTTTAGATATTACTAGCTGTCCCGGCAAACGTTTCTTTGCCATATAAAGTAGGTATTTCGCCCGTATTATTTTATTGAAGTGACTAAATAAGTATGTCACCATGGCAACGTCCATCGCTATCCCGTGACCCGCGTCGCACAAACAATGGTCGCCGTCAGTCTCGAGTTGAAATAATTTACTATTATTTATTTAACAAAATATGCACTTATCAATATAAAAAGTACCCAGTAGCCGATTCTCAGACCCACTGAATATGCATATAAAATTTGGTTAAAATCAGTAAAGCCGTTTCGGAGGAGTACGGTAACTAACATTGTGACACGACAATTTTATATATAAGATTAGACGTTCCGCGCGGCTTCGACCGCGTAAATTAGATATTTCACAGACAAATCAGTCTACCAAAAATAGCCTATGATCCTTCACGTGGTCTAATTCTTATCTGACCCAAATAACAGAAAAAATGCTCTAGTAGTTCGTGAGATAAGCCCTTTCAAATAATTTCCCCCGTTTTTTCCACGTTTTCTTCTATTTCTTCGCCCCTATTAGTCTTAGCGTGATAAAATATAGTCTATAGCCTTCCTCGATAAATGGACTATCTAACACTGAAAGAATTTTTCAAATCGGACCAGTAGTTCCTGAGATTAGCGCGTTCAAACAAACAAACAAACAAACTAACAAACTCTTCCGCTTTATAATATTAGTATAGATGATGACGTGTGCAACATGTTGGATTATTTACTGCATGTGTTAGTCCCTATGCTTCAACCAATACGTTATATTCCCTACATTTATACACTGCCAAAATATGTTTATAATTAATAGTATGTTTCTATGTTTATAAATACCTAGTAGTAGTGTTTTGACAATGCCAATGGAATATAAGTTTAAACCATTAAGTTGAAGGCAAAAATATTGTTATTATGATGCAAAATATGATTAAGCATATTATGTACCTACCTACTGTAAATTTTAATCCTTCGATCGCGGATTCTTGGAAATATATTGTTAGTCTATTGTTATCGCGGCCCACTTGGGCCGTATGGGGCTTGACGGGGTTAACAATAGAGACTCACCTTATATTACTCCTGCTCTGCCATGTCTAGGGAATGCAATACCGGGATACCGGGATCCCGAAATACCGGGATCCCGCATGCATTTTGCGGGACTAATCCCGGTCGAAAATTTTGCGGGATCCCGCGGGACTGGCGGGATTACAAAGAAGCGTGATTCATACGTGTAACTGCGCGCGGAGGTGCGTGAACTGGCGTACATGCAGCCCGCTAAATAATTAACCTTCTATTCACCTATAGGCTATAATTCACCTTAAATGAAAATTGTACCAACCAGCTGAGCGTACTTGTTCAGCTGTTGGCTACCTTGTGTCGAATCAGGAGCCGTTTGGCAGACGACACAACTAATACTTTAACTTTTTAACATACTTTTATAAGCTTGGGCTGTAAGTATGTAACGAAATCTTTGAGCACGATTTCTACCTATATTAAAAAAAAAAATGAATAATTTTAATAAAAGATGAAAAACAGAAAATACATAAATAAGCGCGTTTTTATTTTTATTTTTTTAACCTTTATTATTACGTAGCCATTTCAAAAAAAAAATGTTTAGTTTTTCCTTTATTTTTATATCTAAAGTCTGAAGTATTAATAAACGCTTGTAAAAAAACGTATCCGACAAAGTTTGTTTTATTAGAGTTTTTAAGAATAAAACGGGGTCTATCAAGTCAAGTCATTATAACGATTTATTTTAAAAGTTTAAGTCCACCCTGCGGGATGCGCGAATACCGGGATTGAAATTATCTTGCGGGATTGCATTCCCTAGCCATGTCCATAGCGATTCATGCGTATATACTTTCATGTAGTTAGGCATAGCCGTGTCCATACTTTCATACTAACATAATATAATGGTAAATGTGAAAGTGTATGTCTGTTAGGTTTTGAAGTTCGGTATTAAGATATTTTGTTAAGTCTCGAAAAATAACATAAGATTTTCTTGTGAAAAATGTCCTGAAACAATTTAAAGAAAATCTTAGCGCCACGATGTAGACAACTAGTTTTGTTTATAAATCAGCGTTGCAGTTGCTCTAGAGTTCAATTTCTTAGCCATTTCGTAGTAGCCTACCTCAGCCTAAAACAATTTTCTCCCCATCCGAACGTTCATGAATTTCCACCTCCCGTATAAATTAGTATATTTTAAAGAATTTTTGCGACACGAAGTAGACAACAAGTTTTGTTTATAAATCTGCGTTAAAGTTGCTGAAGAGTTCAAATTTCTTAGCCATTTCATACTTAGATTAGATAGATTACCAAAAACAGTTTTCTACCCATCCAAAAAAACTAGGCCTTTAAATCCGTTGTGGATGATTTATACAGTATTTCCAGAGCGAAGTAACCACTCCTCAAATACTATAGTGTCTGGGACAAGATTTTTAAATGTCCGTATGGTTGCCCAAGCACATACGGCTCTCTCTCTCGCAACATAGTCAGCCTAGTCCAGAGGAAAGAACTAGTCGATACGTCTGGGACCTACTATGTGCGAGTTTTCTCACGATGTTTTCCTTCATCGTACGAGTGTCCGTATTATGTACTTGAGATCAGAAAATGTATCATTGGTATACGCCTCCACCCGAATCGAACCTGCACCCTCTACGAGTGCGAACCAAAGGTCTACCCATTAGGCCACGGACGCTCCAAACGCTCATGAATTTCCACCTCCCGTATAAATTAATAGTCTAAAAAACACGAAAAAGAACAACAGAGGGGTTATTTATGTATCAGTCGGGGTGAATACACTAGGGCCTATAAATCGAGAGAATCGTAAACGTCTTAGTAGGGCGCTTAATGTGTTTTCAATTGGCTAAGTCGATGGATTAGGGAGATAACCCCGTTGCGAAATGGAACCTCATTTGACTAAAACAAGCTACCCGTGTTCCGAATGGGTCGAATATTAAATAGGGTATTATCGAGTGCCCGCTGAAAATTATTGAGAGTGTAATCGTTTGAAAATTGATATCGCATTGTTTTGTTCTTTTGTTAAGCGAATAACAATGCTTTAAAGCGGCATACCTACTGAAATGTTATGCGAGCGAAGTTACTGAATAATTACCTAATTAGCCAGTATGACGAATATAACGATTAACGACATTTCACAGATTCAAAAATCAAATCCGACTAGCCGGTTACAACCTAGGTCTTAAAGCTCAGAAAA
Source organism: Cyaniris semiargus (assembly GCA_905187585.1). Taxonomy (NCBI): domain Eukaryota; kingdom Metazoa; phylum Arthropoda; class Insecta; order Lepidoptera; family Lycaenidae; genus Cyaniris; species Cyaniris semiargus. The sequence goes on along the minus strand of LR994560.1, from coordinate 9,552,845 downwards.
CATAAAACTCTTGATGGTTGGTTGATTCTGGATAGTTGTGTAATATTATCTTATATTAAAACACAAGAATAACCCCCTACATTTTACTTTGCACATATTAACACACTACAATATGTTAAGTTCAGTATTACACAACTCGTTACTCTCCGAGCCATTTGTCTTCTCAGTTAATATTTCAGCAGAATCAAATTACGTAACATATTGAGGGATGAATGCAGGGCAAGTGTGTATGCTATGTCACATACTCAGTATGTCACATACAGTATGACGTGGGAGAAGCCTTATGGGCCGGGAGCACATTTCCAAGAGTTATTTCTAGCATAATGGTCGTACGCAAATGTTAATTTCGAGTTGTTTACTTGACACACGACAGAGGAAATTACTGAGTTCACAACTAAAATTGAGCCTCCTCAAATACGTGCTCGAGTGGGAGGTTATTTTGACTTCATATTAACCATGAAAATGGTATTTTACTACTAAATAGTTACTAGATTTCGATACATACTAGATGACGCCCGCAACTCCTTTGCGCCAAAATTCGTTTATTCACATTTATTATATATATATATATATATATATATATATATATATATATATATATATATATATATATATATATATATATATATATATATATATATATATATATATATATATATATATATATATATATATATATATATATATATATATATATATATATATATATATATATATATATATATATATATATATATATATATATATATATATATATATATATATATATATATATATATATATATATATATATATATATATATATATATATATATATATATATATATATATAACTTAATTATATAAATCCATTATTTTATACTACATGAAAGTATGTTTATCTGTCTTTTACCTCTTTAAGATGGAACGCTAGCACTGTTTTTCCATACAAACGTATTCCCCAATTTACTCCATGGACAATGCGTCTACACAAATTATTTTTTTATACAATATTGGGATCTGTTAAAGCTATGCCTCTACGTTCGATTTTTTCTTCGTTTAAATTCTACTGCACCCGCGTTCCCTCTTAAGTTCCTCGCAAAAACCTGTCAACCGATTTATTGAGATTGAATTTGGTATAAACATAGCTTGAGTTCAAATAAAGAACATAATATTATTATTATAGGATAGTTATCTTATTAGATATCGTATGATCTTTAGTGGAGCTCAAAACGTGGGAGAGCCATGCTTCGGCACGAATGGGCCGGCTCGACCGGAGAAATACCACGGGCTCACAGAAAACCGGCGTGAAACAGCGCTTGCGCTGTGTTTCGCCGAGTGAATGAACTCACTGAGGGTAGGGACCCTCCCCTATTCCCTTCCCTACCCTCCCCTACCCTATTACCCTATTCCCTCTTAAAAGGCCGGCAACGCACCTGCAGCTCTGATGCTGCGAGTGTCCATGGGCGACGGGAGTTGCTTTCCATCAGGTGACCCGTTTGCTCGGTTGCCCCCTTATTTCATAAAAAAAAATGGATTCCGAGCGATCACCAAATTAAAATTCATAAAAGATAATTATGTATTTAAGTACTACATTTTCACAGATTTATTAAATTAGATAAGTTCTCCAAAAATTTTATTTACAGTCACAATATACCATTATAATATCAAATAATAACTTAATAAAGATAATTTCAAGAAAGTACAGCAACAATACCAAAGATTTAAAAATGTACTTCAAAGCAAGTTGTAGACTTTAGTAACTAAAGTCACAAGTGATACCTTTTGTATAAAACTGTGATTCCTATTGGAAATGGTTCGGGTTGCCGGCTGAGTCTCTTTCATTATTGTAAGAGCTATCCCTGCTGCCTTTAGCTAAAGAAATAATTCAGACAAAGCTATTTGAACTTTTATTCCTTAAAATATCATCATTGCAAAGATACGTCAGATTTTTGTATTTCTGTCAGAATCTCATGAATTTTGTTTCAAAAGTTTTTTCAGTAAAATTGACGAAAACATCCCGACTATCTAAACAATCAGAACTATTATACCTACCGAATAGAGTGGCGAGACATTGCCCTCGGCCGAGCAAATCTATAACATGCCGAGTGCTCAGCCGACAGCACAGTCCCGTCACTATACTCGGTAGGTGTGATCATGGCATAAGCGCTAGTCTATATCAAAACGTTACTATCATAGATACCATACCATAAAACGCAAATAAAACTGCTCTTTGAAATAAAACTCCGCATTCGCGACATGGAACCACCGGCTCAATAACATTGTACATAAATTTCTCATAAGACATTATTACTGTATCTACTGCAGTTTTTATTATAAATAACCTACCCTGGAGAGCAGTGGAACCTTTTATGCGAATTTCTTTTCATGTTAGAGCGTCTATTCAAAATTTCTTATACATGAATACGTCGGACCCCGTCGAAAGGAAATTTACCTTTATCACAAAGAAAACGTTTTGTGCCACTGCCTGGCCCTTTATCGTGGTTGAAATATCTTCCATAATATTATATTCGAATATCATTTGGCTGTTTCACGATTTAGCGAAGTTGTGGATCGGTCAGTAGAATTGGAACGGAAGCAGTGTGGAGTTTGTGAGTTTTCGACGAACTAAACTTCGTGCGAAGTACGGAGAACGGACTTTGTGTTGATTTGACATAATAATGAATTACTCCTATATAATAAAATTAGACTTTGAAAACCACAAATATAAAAATAAAATTCAGTAAAATACGATATAATATATTTACATGCGTTTATTTAGTTTTATTTTGGTACAAAACTATTATAATGAAATTATTTGATGATGCTTATGTGGTTATAATAAAATCTAGTTTGCATATAAAAATATTGGCACTAACTGGCTATAAGAATATTTACAGCTAGATAATTTACTATAATGTTCAGAAGTTCAGAAATATCTATAGACGTTTCAAATTATTTTTGTGCGCCACTCTATGTGTAGATAGCGTAAGGTATACGTATCGTAATATATTTTGTCATTTGTTAAGTGTAATAAGTTAAGTGACAGGTCACACACACATAGCAATGAGTACGTCCACGTCACTACCACACATGCTAAAGTCATGTTTTTACAAATCAGTCACACACACAAAGCGCTGCGCGCACTAATTGGCTGAACTATTTTGTACATATTTTACACAGACATAGATCAAGATAGATACCGCATGTCGCTCCTTTTGTATGAAAACGAGCGTGTCACTTTGTTTCATACCACTGTGATGTACCGATGATAAGAAACGTGTCCATTATCAAGGCCAACGTTTCTATTTGAATTTCTACGGCTCAATACGGCACTTTTAGGCATTTAGGCATTTTTAAAATTCCGATTGAGGTGCGATTCCGATAGCAGACTAAAGAACAGACTTTCGAAAGACGAGCATTGCTCGTCGTTTGGGAACGCGTAATGGCACGCGAAGTACATACACATGCGGTATCTATCTTGAATCTCGATCTATGTCTTTGGTATTTTACAAATTGTATACAAACTACAAAGTAGTATGGTAATTTAGAATTTCAATTTGAAATCTATAGATAGTCTAGTAGTATATAGCATGCTTGTCGTCCATAAATATTCTTTCATATAAAATTGTCGAGCCAGTTTGTACATAGAGAAAGGAGGGGGAATAATATAGACCCCTTTGGACCCCTGTTATAGTTTTCTATTCTAGTCTTCTGCCAGCCATATGTCAGATGTGCAGTCCCCTCCAGGATATCTGAGAAGAATCAGATTAGGTTTAGAAACTCGCTAAGCTAAAACAGTATCTAGGAACTAAAGTGAAGAAAAACTTAATAATAAAAAAACTACACGCAACATGATTCCTCAAAACAGTAAGCTGAAAAATTACTACTACAGCAATTTAAAGAATGGATGAAATGTAAACTATGAAAATGAGTCTTTCTTCACACGTAAAGAAAATAGTGAACGATGCCTGATGCCGCGTACTAATAATGATATTGATAACATGCAAACAACAATAATGCCGCGGCCGCACATGCGTCTATCGTCACGAAGCATCGTGCTATGAGAGTTCGATTGGACAATTTTTTTCATTGTCCAATGGTATCGTCTCTTAGCACGAAGCCTCGTGACGATAAACGCAACGATAAATGCGGCCCGGGCATAACGCAAATAAACGACAATGTCTTGTTGTCTTTAGTAGTTACTTCAAAAAGTCTGTCCGTGTAGACATATATCTATGTATTTCGGTTGAATGTCACAATGGGGGAGAAGAATGAAGAAATAAACAACGTCAACATGAACCTCCTTGCAACATTAAACGAATTCATGGGGTGAAATGCGTCGACAGTAAAGGAATGTTACTAGCGTAAAATAAATCTTTCATACTAGTAGTTAGTTAGTACTCATAACGATTTTTAAGGCTAAGTTGATATTTGATTTGTGACGTTGATTATTTCAATAATACCAATTTCCTTGTATTTATTTTAGAAACAATTTTTTCCGTTTTCGATTCAAAAAATATACTAAAAGCCATTAAATTTATTATTTTATCCCATAATCCACTCAGCTGCTCGTTTGAGGCGAATTTTTAACACCAGGCTTACTAGTATGATTAGCGTCAACAAATGCCCACTTGAGCGATCAATTTCACCTTAAATGATCCCAATTAGTTCCTAACAACTTCTCCAAAAATTCTGATATTTGAACGCATTTATCAAAACGTACGAACCTCATCTCGTGGGGTAGAACAGGCCCATTTGGCTCTTTTCCAAAATCAACCAGAAAATTAGTGTCTAGTTTCATTCCTCCATTGACTGTGTCGACGTCTAGTTTTACCATCCAGCCGCCCTGGAATTAAAGAAATTTGTCTTAGTAATTGTACGAGACCTGAAATTGCATTCACGTCTTTCCAGTTTAGGGAATGCAATATGGAATAAAGCAATTCTGTACCTTATAGTTATGCAACAATAAGGGCCAACCCACACGTACCACAACCACACCACGTCGCAACGACAAAATGCCGTCAAGCAGTGGTTACGTGTGAGTGGTGTCGCTGCAGATTTTTAGGGTTCCGTAGTCAACAAGGAACCCTTATAGTTTCGGTCTGTCCGTCCGTCTGTCTGTCTGTCCGTCTGTCTGTCCGCGGTTTTACTCAGAGACTATGGGACCTACCAAGCTGTCATTCGACATGAATGCACATATTAATGATGACAAAATGGTATATAAAAAATCTTAAAAAAATATTTTTTTTATGGTACCTCCCCTACACATCAAACGGGGATGATATTTTTTTTTCGCGTCCACCCCACCGTGTGGGGTGTCGTTGGATAGGTTTTTTAAAAATATTACGAGTATTCATAGATCATTTTCCGACCACCACGTGGTGTGGTTGTGGTTGTCGTGTGTTTGTGGTACGTGTGGTTTGGCCCTAACGCTACAATCTGCAATTTACAAAAATCAGAAGAAGAACGAATTCTACCGACATAAGTTGTCATTAACAATTTTGATCGGACATCGACATGACATCTGCGAAAAGTGATAGCCTATCTTATGTATAAGTACATTAAATCTGCAACTTTGTTATAAGTTTAGAATATATTGGCTTAAAAATTGCACTTTTTTCCACCTACACAATAGAGGCTACAGAAGTAGATCGTGAGAGGTCGTCTAAATTATCCAAAAGTTTGTGCATAGCCACGTCACAAAGCTGCCAATCAAGCTGTCTACAAAATCCCATATTGAAAACCGAAAGCAATTATTGAGACACTCTCGAGCAGCAAATGAAGTGATAAATACACAACGAAAACTGATCTGTTACCAAAATCCACCATTTAACACTCAGCGGAATGAAAAATTGGGGTTGGCGACGTGAAATTAATGTAGCGCTTGGCACCGGCTCACTCCCTGACGCGTGTATTATTTCATCACGCGGGGTATAATTTACCCAGTATGCCGTTGGAGGGTTGGGGGTGCTCACCTGTTTTGTCATTTGGGGGTAAAATTGCTTATCCCAGGGGGAATAGAGTGATGAGGATACGTATAGTCGCTTCCCGTCTAATGAAAGTTGTAACATCTGCGGGCTACCGTATAGCCTCTTGCGTTTTATGAACACGGGTTTTAATTCCTCCTGTGAATAAAATTTTAGATTAATTTACTTGAGAATTTATGCTGAAATTAACATACGGCTGAACATATAACAGCTAAAATTAACATAATTTGAAGACTGTAAATGATAGACATTTACAGTCTTCAAATTATGGTACCAAATCTATAGGTTATTAATATCTTAAAATGAAGAATTAGGTTTGTTTGCATCGAATAGGCTTCGAAACTGCTGGATTGATCCTTATATTTGGCACACATATAAATTAAACCTAGGGAAAACGAAGGGTATTTTTTACTTTAATAATTAACAGTGATTTGAGATATTCAAAAGAAAACTTCCACAGCATATTTTGAGGGAACAATCACTATACTGGCTAAAGTCATAGATATACCATAAGCAAGGACGAACACTAAGCTCGCAATTTGTATAGATCCAGGACCTATCCATCAGGTATGAGATATCTATCAACATCAAGACGGTTCGCTCACTGAAGCCATTTGTTAGAATAGATTAACATGTTTACCAGTTTGAACTAGTTTTGGCAGGATCTGAACTATTTGACGGCTAATTTATTAACGGTTCACGTATTGAACTGAGCTACAGAACCAACTTTACTATGCGGGTTAACCATATTAATTTGCACATAATCTCTTTCAGAGATTTCAAATAGAGAGTAGAAAAATATTGTGCAGGTATGATAAAACAAAGTGATATTACGTATATCCTGAATTGCTTATCCCAGATACTAAATATTTCAAATTCATCTCTTTCGTGGGACTTTTTAATTATTACATAAGAGTAGATCAGTGCCCGCAACTCCGTTGCACATAAATTTGTTTATCGCGCTGGAATCGTAAATTTTACGAGATAAAAAGTATCATAATAATTATGTCCTTTCCCGGGACTCAAAGTATCACCATACCAAAACTCAGCAAAATTTGTTCAGCGGTTTGGGCTTGAAGAGGAAAGGACAGACAGACAGACAAACACATTTTTGCATTTATAATATTAGTTTGGATATTCGGTAGAGCATTTAATTCAAATTTTTTTCTACTTTAGAGCATACCTCCCTTACTTTAATATGAGATATGCTAGAGCAAAATACATATACATACACACTTCTTATAAGTAACTCATATAATAAATGTGAAGAACGCGTGATCCCGAGCACGTAATTCAGTGATGAAATTAAAAGCGTGATAGTGCAAATAAAAAAATCATGATATTAATATCTCCACGTGAGAGAATGTTATTACGTCTGAAAACCCTCTATTTGTCTCTAAAATTGATAACAAAAAAACAAAGATTCCAACGCCATTCGCCAAAATTCTACAACCAACTAGCGTCAATTTGTTTAATGGTAATGAAATAAATTGAATATCATATTTGTATTTGCGTTCTTAATATTTATGAAAGAGAATGCATAATAAACGAAAAGCAACAAGTTAGATTATTGTAAATCTTATACTGTCCGAAGGTGATGCGAACTTGCGATGCGCTTATAAACAAACATATACCAATAAAACGCTATAGGATTCTAAGCTGATAAAGTAATAGTTTAAAATTTAGAATCCTTATTAGCTAATACAATATTTCTCAACATTTGAACATCATCCAAAACTTCCTTTCTTACCTCATCTTTAACTTTAAGGTTATGATTAACGGCCTGTCCTCCCAAGGTGACCTTTGCAGTGAGCCTGGGGTGCTCCGGGTCAGATATGTCATACTGGCGGACATCTCCGTGGAGCCAGCATGACAGGTACAAATACTTGTCGTCCAGAGAAATGAGAATGTCCGATATTAAACCTGTGGATAATTGAAATGTCAGAATGTTGGCGAAATTTCGGGACGCTTTTTAGGACTTGACTAGCTTTAGTAAATTCAAAGATATATATTTAGTAAAGTCAAAGATATTGTGCAGTTACTGACTACTTCTAGTCATTAATAGCTTACATAATATGCTTAGAATATTCTTTTTTATTGCAGGCTGTCTACTGACAAAATATAGTAAAGTGACTTTGCATTCGGTTATTATATTTAGCTTTTTATCCTGCTATGCCATGTAAAAATAATGATTGCAAATCACAAGTGATCGTATCATGACATAACTTCAATATGGAAATAAAGGATTATAATAATCGGTTCAATTTCACTATTGCGAACAATCGCAATATCAATCAATTTGTAAAAATCAAACAGCACTTAAAACTAGACAATCGAAATGCACCGAAGGATCAAAATCATCGAATTTTTCAACAAAGCTTTGAATAAATAAAATTAATTGGTGTCTATTTTAAGCTTTAATTAGTGGGCTCTCTGTTTAAGTAATCAACACTAAATTGCGAATGTTAGCATTTAGCGCCGATTAAATAGTAGTTGGCAATCTAATTCCGGCATCAAATCAGTCAACTTGCCAATTTAGATAGCATCGGGAAAGCCAAATAGTTCTCCTGGAAAGCCTGTTTATTCTTCATATCTCGTCCTAGTAGGACGAGTTACCGGATAGTATTTTTGGGGAGAAGTTTGAAAAATTATGTGAAAGACTATAAAAATTTACATGCATCAACATATTTACAGTATGAACGCTCACAATCACTCCTCGCCCTTAGAGCATTAAAGGCTGGTTTAATGCTCTAAGTCCTCGCCCCATCAAAGAGATAAGTATTGAAAACTACGGCTTCCCCTTCGCAAAATTGCAGCTATGAAAATGAAGACTATTTTTTTATATTATTATTTAAATTTACCTGTACTTCTTCTACAAAAAACTTATAATATTAATGGCCCAGTTTCATTGGTCGTTAACTCGTTCGATATACAGCATACGGGGAGTCCCCACAGCCGAGATAACAACTAATGAAAGTTACAATTCGATACGTGTTCGTTACACCGCCTGCGGGGATTGTCTGCATGCTTTATACCAACCGTGATATCGACCAATGAAATTCATCGGTCGATATACAGCTTGCGGGACGCGAGTCAAATATATTTTCATTATTCAATTTCGATTCGCAAGTGCTTGTTGTATTAAAAAGACATGCGGGCCCTATCGACTAATGAAAACGGTTCCCCGAATGCGAGCCCTGTGGCATGCGTTCCAGAAATCTCCCGCACCCCGCATGCGTGAAATTGCTCCATAACATACCATTGAGTTTTGATTCTACGCCATCTTTTACGATCGTTTTCGCTGGGATATCAATAACCTTTTCGGCCTTCCAGCTTTGGTCTTCTGCTTTGTAGAATCTAAAAGCAAAACCAAAAAACTACATAATTATATATTATTCATTATAATCAGCTATACCAGTAAAGTGCATTCATTATATTTTGTAAAAACTCTGTAAGTCTCTATAAGAGGTAACACGTACCCTTTAAAATTGTGGAATTTTAAAATTCCACCATTTAGAATCGTGAATAAACTTGTAAATAATAATTAAATAATACATTTATTCGTGCCATGCTGAATAATAACCTAAAATATAATGTTTTTCTTTTACTTATTTAGATCGATAGATCATATAGATATATCTATATGATCTATCGATCTATCGATTGATAGAGAATCTAGGTTTAATTGATCTAACCTGTAAACATTTGCTTCAACTGCACACCCAACGAAACCTTGCGAGGATTTTGGGTTATGCAGAAACCTGATCTCCAGGGGCGCGCAGCCTTCTGGTCCCAGGTCTATAACCTGCACCAGTTCCCTGGTGGACCACTTGTACACGTTGAGACTTGTCCCATACTTGGTTTTGTCCGCTATGTGGGTAGGATGAAATCCGCTGAAAGGTGATTTGCACTTTAATAATTGCTTGCTCCAGATTTTATGTAAGTAAAAAGTCTGGATGCGTATTAGGAACAAAACAAAGAGCCAAATAGCTTCTGAAAGCATAATGTTTCTATGTGTGAAAAGGCCTGAATAATGTGAGGAAAAAACTAAAATATGTGTCAGGGTCGAACAACATTGAGATCTGCCGTTTCTAGTTGTACCTATTACCTGAATTCCCTTGACAACAATATTTTTTTCAATAGCGGACATTAAAGTAATGAATATTAAATTATAATATAATTTAATATTGATTAGTTTAATGTCCTTACAAATATATTATATTTGTAAGGAATGTGCAGATGATAAAAATAAAATTAAAATGTTTATTTCAGACTGGAGTCCATAAGTTGTTAGTAAATACCATAATTGTTTTATTACAAACTATGTTAGTACTCAGAAATTATATAAAATGCATTAAGATTAGTTAAAATATCTACGTGGCCTACCAGCAGCACTGGGCACATAAACATGAATGTGCACCCAATTACGCATGATTGGACACTCTACTTTTTCACTAATTATCACCCTAAGAATGGTGTTGGTGCTTGCGCGAACTCTGCTCATCAAAAAGCTACTCGCTTTCGTATGACGGCTTGAAAGCCATCAGTGTTATTTTGAGCAAACAAATGTGATGCGCTGCAGAATGCGCGAAAGCCCCAACATCACTCTTAGTGCATTATTATATTGGACTCGGAGAGCGTTGTAAGCCCGCTGCGTGTAGTCAACCCACAGATTGCACGTATACATAGATTGACAAAAAGCTCTGAAGAGAGTTAATTTAACTGCGGGCCAACATGTTACATCGGACTGCCATCGCCCTCCGTTCCCTTTCAATGTCACAGTCGTCTTTTAAGTCCTCAGTCACCATATGGCCAAGATACTTGAAAGACGACACTCTAGTAAGAGCCCCTCCATTCAGAGTTATAGTTGGCACCGAGTCTAAGTTACAACCTTTGGTTTTAAATATAACCAGCTGGTTTTTCTTAACGTTGTAGACGAGGTCATGTGGCAATCTCTCGCACAAGTCGCACACACCAATTAATCTCCTTAGAGCCGATACTGATGGACTCAGCCACACCATATCGTCTTTGTAGCTAATGCTACAGTCCCATTAGACCCTTAAGTTTATATAGATTAGCATACTACTTGCGGTACAAAATCATCAAAAAATAATAACATAAAATAGGTGTAGGACATACAGTATGCACTTATTTACAGGCCGGGATAGCAACATGTGAATTATTATCATTATTCATCCTTAGATAAGGCATTGAGACGCTCATAAATCATAATAGAACTTACGTTTTGAAATAAATAGGGCTGCCCCATTCAGAAGCTACCATCACGTCGTGATAGGGCTGGTACCAGAAGTCGTACCCAAACGCCGCTGTCTTCCCTTTCGTCCATGTCCCTAAACACAATTACAGTTCAGTATACAGTTATTGACCACTAGATGACGCCCGCAACTCCGTTGCGCCAAAATCTGTTTATCGCGCGGGAACCGTATATTTTCCGGGATAAAAAGTATCCTATGTCCTTTCCCGGGACACAACGTATCTCCATTCTCCATGCCAAATTTTAGCAAAATCGGTTTAGCGGTTTGGGCGTAAAGAGGTAATAGACAGACAGACAGACACACTTTCGCATTTACCTATAATATTAGTATGGAAGTATTAGATTACTAGCTGTGCCCCGCGGTGTAACCCGCGGTTTAAGTGATTATACAATAAAAGACTATGAAAAGTACCAATAATAGGGTCAAAACCGGACAATACAACATTCTATAATGGTTTATGGTAGTGATGATGATGAATGTAATTTGCATAGTAGCATATGCTTTCCGTTCTTAAAACAACGTCGAATCTCCCGAACTTGTATCTATAAAGAGTCAGGAGTTCTCTCAGCACCTTCCGAACCATGGTATACCTTGGTGCAAAATCTTGCTTGTTGGTAGCATATGCTTAGAATACTGCTCACGAAACCGAAGTCACCACATGTTTCCATATAAATTTTGAGGAGTTCCCTCGATTTCTTATGGAACCCTTCATCAGGTCACCACTTTTATGAATATGGTACCAAATTGGGATAATAACCTATACACCAAAAGAAAAATTTTGAAAATGGGTTCACAAACGGCGGAGTAATCGTTGAACATAAAAAAACAAACATAACACCTACTCCATTTTGAAAGTGTGTTAAAATTGTAGCCTATGTGTTATTCTGATGTATAAGCTATATTATTGTAAAGTTTCATTAAAATCCGTTCAGTAGTTTTTGCGTGAAAGAGTAAAAAACATCCATACATACATCCAAACTTTCGCCTTTATAATATTAGTAGGACTAGTAGGATAGTAGGAAGGAAGTAGGACTTATTGAATTATACTGATTTTTTTATAGATATGCTCGAAGATACCATGAATGTAAAACTAAAAATAAAGTACTTAACTGTTATTAAGAATCAGATTATCTGATATGAAATTATGTGAAATCTCAAAAATGTTGTGGACTGCTAATAAATAATCAGAAAATCTCTTTAACAATATGCAGGTGACTGCAAAATAGCTTCTATTATGCAAATAAATAAAGAAACTTTGCATTTATTAATATGGTTAACAGTGACTTAAAACAATAATGCCTTAATCCCTAGACCCTAGACGCATTACCACATACTAAAATGTTTTACCCTTACGCCAACGACCGCGACCGGCAAATCTACCCCACGTCAAATCTGTCCGAACCACTTACCTGTCACTTTCAAAGTTTTCGCGTCGATGAGCACAAAGTCCCCTTTGCCGTTCTCGTTTCTGTCTCCCATGGTGGATATCATGATCTCTCCCGTCGCCAGGCAGTGCACGGTGTGCGGGAACGTACAGTTCATTGACCGGATTTCGGACCCCTCTATTACCTGATAACGACATTGAGGATCAAAGAGATTAAGTGCCAAATTAAGTGACGAGTAAATACGAGTTGAGTCGTTTGTGCTAATAGAGGTGGTGCAATTCGAAGGAACTCTTTAGTCTTTATAGCTAACGCTGCTAATGTCATTACAAACAATATTAAACTTCTTCATAATATTTGTACTTCACAATATTATGTTAGATTAGATGGGTATTGGATAATTTATAATATTTTAAAGAAGTCTTAAAACTTAAAACTTACGACGGTGTTAAGACAGCGTGCTGTTAAATACCGTCGTGTGTGGCACCACAAGTCAGCAGACTGGGATGGGATGCGGTCCCGATCAACGGATCCCGACAACACTGCCAACTGTTGCCGATGTGGTGATGCAGGGGATGGAACTTTTTAGTCCGTCCTCTGTAGTGCCAACTGGCAGCAGATTTCGTCCCTGGTTTGTTTCATCCCCCAAAAAAGCTTCTCGCCGGAAGCAGGAGGCTTACCAATCCTGGGCCAACGCAGTGTCTGCTCGGGATTTAAATACCAGCACATACAAAAAGGAGTACAACCTTGCCTCTAGGTCCCTCAAGAAAGAGATTACTCGGGCAAAGCAACAGCACGTCAGTAGAATTGGCAAGAGACTTGAGCGCCTCCCCTCGGGAACCCGTGCATTCTGGTCTTTGGCCAAAGCTATTGAAGGAAATTTCTGCAAGCCAACCCTACCATCCCTACACGTAGGAGATGGATCGTTGGCCCAGGACGCAAAAGACAAAGCCGATCTTCTGGGCAAGCTCTTTGCGTCAAACTCGACCCTGGATGACGGGGGGCAGAAACCACCGACCATACCGCGATGCACGAGCATCATGTCGGATGTTCGGTTTCATCAGCGCTCAGTGCGAAAAGCCCTCCGTTCCCTTGTTATCCAAAAGTCGAGTGGGCCTGACGGAATCCCGCCTATTGTGTTGAAAAAGTGTGCTCCAGAGTTGGCTCCGATCTTGACGCGTCTTTTTCGGCTCTCCTATTCCACTGGCATCTTCCCGGCTTCCTGGAAGACAGCCTTGGTGCACCCGATCCCCAAAAAAGGTGATCGCTCAAATCCTTCAAACTACAGACCAATCGCTATAACCTCTCTCTTCTCGAAGGTAATGGAATCCATTATCAATAGCCAGCTTCTTCGATACTTGGACGGCCAGGGATTACTAAGCGACAAACAATACGGGTTCCGTAAGGGTCGCTCGGCTGGTGATCTCTTGGCGTACCTGACTCATCGTTGGGCTCAGGCAATTGAGTCGAAGGGAGAGGCATTGGCTGTTAGTTTGGACATTGCGAAGGCCTTTGATCGGGTTGAGCATAAAGCGCTGCTATCAAAACTTCCATCATACGGGCTGCTCGAGAAATTGTGTAAGTGGGTCACTAGTTTCTTAGCAGACAGAAGCATAAAGGTCGTAGTTGACGGTGAATGCTCGGAAACTCAGTCTGTTGATGCTGGTGTCCCTCAGGGCTGTGTGCTATCGCCTACTCTATTCATACTGCATATCAATGACATGTTACAGACCAACGGCATTCATTGCTATGCGGATGATAGTACAGGTGATGCTGTATATACCGGCTCCCCCAATATTTCTCGGCAAAATGTCACTGAGAGTCGAAACGAACTTGTGTCTAAGGTGGAGAATTCATTGGAGAAGGTCTCTGAATGGGGCAGACGTAACTTGGTCCAATTCAACCCCGCCAAGACACAAGTCTGCGCGTTCACCACTAAAAAGTCACCAATGGTCGTATATCCTCGTTTCGAGGGCACATCTTTAACCATCTCCCCTAGCATTGAGATACTTGGCGTCAACATATCGAGCGAAGTCCAGTTCCGATATCATCTAGAGGGTAAGGCCAAATTAGCCTCGAAGAAGCTTCGTGTCCTTAACAGAGCGAGACAGTACTTCAGTCCGGACCAACGCCTATAACTCTACAAGGCGCAGGTTCGGCCTCATATGGAATATTGTTCTCATCTCTGGGCAAGGGCGCCAAAATACCAACTGCTCCCTCTGGATCGTATCCAACGAAGGGCCGCTCGAGTTGCTGACTGCCATAGTGTTTCAAACAGCTTGGACCCCTTGGAATTACGCCGAGATGTAGCTTCACTCTGCATCCTCTATCGGTTGTATCACGGGGAGTGCTCTGAGGAATTGTTCGGAATCATACCACCTGCAACTTTTCACCATCGTCCCACGCGAAAAATATACCATCCTCATCACCTTGATGAGTGGCAGTCTTCTACAGTGCGTTTTTCGCGTAACTTTCTGCCGCGCACTGTAAAACTCTGGAACGAATTGTCACCAGCAGTATTTCCGGACCTATACGACCTGCAAACCTTCAAGAAAAGAGCGTATTCCCTCTTAAAAGGCCGGCAACGCACCTGCAGCTCTTCTGATGTTGCGAGTGTCCATGGGCGACGGTAGTTGCTTACCATCAGGTGACCCGTTTGCTCGTTTGCCCCCTTATTTAATAAAAAAAAAAACTAATTGTTCTACCTATAGTAGTTTAGAAAAATATGTAAAAAATCTAGCACGGTACAAATTCTTAGCGAATCATCATAATATTATCTACATTTATTTGCATTCCTAGCCAAGCAACTTCTACACATAATAATATTATACATCAGCGCAGTATAAAACGAAAAAAAATGCATTACATGATTTCCAATCAATCTCGTTTTGAAAACATATTATTGTGTAACTCAGAAGCAATAATTCAAGCACCGTTCAGTGTTAAAAATTGGTGCGCAAATTCAGTTGAATTTGGAGGTTATACTTGCGAACTATGCGATCGACGGAATAACAATAATTAAGCTAGCGACCAAGTGATCGACGGACGACGGTGCATTGTATAATTCCCGACATAGCTCAGGAACTATTCCCAGGGTTCAACTTTAGCGACTATCGATGGAAAATTAATCCGCAATCACGGTTAATAACGGTAGTTTAGTGTTAAGCGAAGTCAATTTAGATTTGAACCAGATTTTGATTTTTTTATTCATAATCTTCGATTGCAGTTTAACCTGATTAAAAACTTGAAATTTATTTATATTTGCATAATCTTAGTTTAGATATCGGTAAAATTAACCCTCCGTGTACTAGGTGACTAATCTCACCATGCTGTACTAGGTGGGGTAGGCTATACCCCAACAATAAAAGGTAGTTAAATCCGAAAAATTGTTCCTCATGATTGTAAAATAATAAGTTATATAATTTAAATACCTAATAATGAATTAGTTTAAGTAAAATAAATTCAATTTTACATTTTAATATAAATTTTAAAAACAAAAGTACAAAAACTTGACTTTTTCTTCAAACTTTAAACTATAAAATCTTTGCTTCACTACTAGAATAAAATTGCACCTATTACAATCAAATTCTTCTCAATTTCTAATACTATAATATATCAAGTTTTAACACATTAACAATATACATTTAAAATAAACAATATAAAACAGATCTGAGTGACTTAAGTTTCCGTAATATTGACAGTTATTTAGACGCAAAAATTTGTATGTTACATACATAATATGAACATATTACATATTTTTCAAATGTGCCCAGTATTAGTTATAGGGCATAGCCGGCATTACTGATTTGATCTTCATCACCATCCGATTTTTGTTCGGTATTCATTAATTCAGCGTCACAATCATCATATTCTTCGGTCAGTGCTCGTAAAATATATTTTTTCGATAACCGAGACATGTTTTAGTTAAACTTATACCAGAAAATAAAATTCCATCAAGTTAAACACCAAATTAAACATGTAAATAAAGAAAAAACAAAAGAAGTTACACTTACCTTTTTAGCTACATGCCATACAAGGTGGGGTATGTGATACCCCAGCGCACTTTAAGCACATGTCCCAGAATTGGTGAAAGACGTCGGACTGAATATTTTGCAGGAATTGAAGCAGCAACGTATCATTTGCAGCTACTGAGAAAACCAACTCACGCGCTTTTTTATATTAAAAATGGTATCAATTTTTTTACCGCTGGGGTATATCATACCCCACCTCGTACACGGAGGGTTAAATAAACAAGCAATTATCAAATAAAAATGTAATTAATTTAATACATTAAATAAGTAATTAAAATTTAAATGAATAATAGTTGATTGAAGTGTTAAATGTTTTTATTTATTTAGCCACCAAAGTGACTGACGAAATGAACAATTTGAAAAGGAAACAATATAATGTAAAACTCGATATAAAAGTTAAATTAAAAAAGGAATTGCAAAAACATGAAAGAAAATATAACAGCCAATTTCATACCCCATTTAATTCCATCCAACAAGCAATACCTACAACCTATTTTATATCGGATAAATGAAAAAGGGGAAATTAAAAAAGTTTTGGAACTCCGTTGACATAAAAATTCAGTTTTACGAGTTTCATACAAACAAGATTCTTGTACCCGGTCGGAGTCAAGTTTTTAAGTAAGAGACCGCTATAGAATTTTTATGGCTCGGCGTAAATTTCTTCCTCGTAAAATATCAAACAGTTTTGCAGGCATTTCGCTCATTCTTAAGGCAAAAATTCACTCGCTGCGAATTATAAGCGCAACTTTGTATATTTTTTTTTTGACAAACTAACACTAACTTATAAAATAACACGAAATATTATTATTGCGTATAATATAAGTAATAGCTAGTTATTTTTTTTAAGTTCATCTATGTGGATAATGTTAGGTAAATCAAGCGTTAAAAACAGCTCTTTCGTGCCCAATGTCATTTCGAGTTGTGTATGTGCGCTTAGTTTATGGCAATAAATAATTAATTTACAAATCTGTTCAGTGCATAATGAGCTCAACATTCTCGTCTTCAAAATGCGCTGATTAGTTTTTTCTAATTATCTTTCATTTTCTTAATTCAGAGGTCACAATTTCATCAAAATTCTCTGTTTTTATCTCTTAATAAACGGGTTATTTCATAAAAACTATGCATCGTAAGTATGTAATAATTATATTATTTTGATGCCAAAAGTTTAATAAAGCAAACACAAAAAAAATCACCTAAATCACCTTACTCCAACAATAATAATAATCTCAAAAGACCTACAAAAAAAGACAAGAATTGCAAGGGAAATTCCTTAGTGGCTTCCCTTTTTTCCCTTCAAGTCGCTGATTATCTCGATTCGGTTCGCTGTGAACTGATCCTTAAACTATAATGTTATGTAAAATCAAACAACTACATTAGCGGTCCCCTGACACACCTTGACAACAATAATTATGGACTAAAATATTACATTACACTTAGGAATTATTTGAACTTAAAGTCAGTAAATAATATTTCATTACTTTTTAAAGTTGTTTGGCGGGGGTTTTTTTAAATTTCCTAAATATTTAATTTTATTTCATGCTTTTAATTCCTTCCCCCTAACAGTATCAGGGCTTGTTTTTTTTTTTACAATTGGTTTAATTTTTAGCTTTTTTCTTTCGTTCTTTATATTTCATGGTTTTTAAACTTGTGTTGGTTATAGTACAGAATAATTTCTATCAGCAGGATCATATCCCCATGATTAGCTTTGAATGTCTTTTTCGGTGAGGCCGTTAATATAAGCCCAAACACGAAACCTTCACTCTGGGTTCATACGGATTACGGAGCTCGGCTCTTATAGAATTCAGGTGATGCTGCAGCAGCAGCATGCAGATGATATTTACTGTTTATCTACGTCTTACTGGCTTTCACAATTAAAATGAGCACAAACACGAAACCTCTGCTCTAAGTTGGTGAGGAGTTGGATATCCTATTGATTACCAGGTGATGCTGCAGCACCAGGTCAACTTTCCATTATTGTGCATATGATTTTGTATATTCACAAATGTCGCGACTCGCGAACTAGAATAAAATATTAAACCCATCAAACGACTGCGAATTGCTAACGGCCTTTCATGAACCAGATGAACCCTGATTTTCCAGCACTGAGCAGATTGATGATGATGAATTATAGCTAAGAACACTCTCGATCATGTCAGCTTTCAATTAAAAAAAAAACTAGATCAAAATCGGTCCACCCGTTTGGATGCTACGATGCCACGGACAGACACACACACAGACAGACACACAGACAGACAGCCAGACAGACACGTCAAACTGTGCTTAATAATTTTTGTTTTTCATTGTTTGTATTAATAATAAAAAATAAATAAAATACTTATAACACCCCTCTTTTTTGTCGGGGGTTAAAAAATAAAAATTACCAGAACATTACAGTGTTATCATGTGTTTATTTCAGGGAAATTAATCCGATGGTCCACCTTTTGAACCAGATAGTACAAAAGTACTGCAAAGCCTTCAATCTAAAATCCAAATGTAATCCAGAAATGGGACTTACTTTATACAGCTCGGGTTTTCGAGGTTTGGTACCGACGTCGACGACAAATACTTTGGCCGAATGAAGGCTGGGTAGAATCAGCAGATCCCTTTTCAGATCAGCTCTGTCGTGGCAACTGGAGCAGACATTCCACCCACTGTGGTGCAGCTCGTCGTACGATGAACCCGTGTACGTCCGATGTATTACCTGGATAAATCCAATTATCTGTATTACTACCCGGATACTACGGAAATATTTATTTAATCCATGGAAGTTAACGGAAATCTTTCCGGAACTTTCGAAATTATAGTAAACGTTATATTTTGCTATGTAATGTTATAAATACTTCCGTATTTATAACATTACATAGCTAATCTGTCTATTGCTTACTTCTTACACAACTATCGTTGTTATTTTATCTCTACATAGCTATAGCTTAAAAATTTCTTACCCAAAAATATTAGGTACTGCACAAGTCATTCTCCAAAATCTAGGGTTATAGAACTTCTCTATCCTTAGGGTGCGTTTCCACCGGAGCTGCGTTGCTAGGAATGTGTTTTTGAGAACCAATATAATCGCTTTATATGCCTGACCTCGCTAAGCGCAGCGATTCTATTGGTTCTCAAAAACACATTCCTCGCAACGCAGCTCCGGTGGAAACGCAGCCTTAGGGCCTGTTTCACCACTTACTGATAAGTGCCAGATAGGCTATCCACAACTTATTTGACATATACTCTATACTCTAAACACCACTCAGACACCATTCAGCTCATGGCGAACAATATTTGGAAAATTCATATCAATCTCGAGCAATATTTCACGAAACGAATTTATTTCATGGCACGATAGTTCTCTGGGAAATTTATGGTCGCTTTGTTGAAAGTATTTCGCAACGGCATGGCTTACGTATTTGAACAAGATTCAATCATACAGATGCAGAGCTGCACAATTTCGGTGTACATTTTGTTTATTTTCTTCCTCATACGGATTGATCCTGAACCGAATAAAAGGCTTCGAAATAAATACTATTGATTACCTATTTACTTCTAGCAAAAAATCGGTTTGGATTTTGTGAATCAAGTATTCTTTGCAGGTTAGCGTCAGTAAAAGTACGATAAATAGTAATACTGTCAGACTTTTGGGGACAAACTGGAAGACTGTCTTTATTAATCTATATACATAATAATAAATACTTTGTCTATTCTTACGTAGAAATGAAACCCTCTATAATCTATAAATGGTCGCTATGCTGACAATGCTGACACTTTACAAACCAAACAAAATTTCTACGTATTTAACTAACCAAATGAAAATTGAGTACATCGTGAAAACAACCTAAACTAATGGTACAATAAAAGATTGTTCATAAAATAACAAAACTAATAACATGCAAAATGCAAATTCTAATGAAAGATTTAATTAAGCAAAAACTATGATACCGGATTAATTTATTTTATCTAACAAAAGGTACAGACTCGTGGATGAATCTGGCGGATTACCGGGACGTTATTGCCTCAATACGACAGCGCCAGACCTAGACAGAACGACAGTTATTGTCCCTGACTTTTATTTAGACGGAATAAGGACCATTTTTGTGTAACTCGAGGCAAAATAACTCCGTACTATACTACATATATTATCTCAACTAATTTATTTTTATTGCCAGTTTTATTTATTCAGAATATTTATTACGCTGTTCTTTATTGGTTTTATTCAGTTCATGTTGCATTTTCTGTATTGAATAATCTGCGTGTTCTAAAAATGTGTTTATTGGAGACATTCTGTATGTCTACTTCGGTGTACCTACACTAGTAAATCTTAAAAGAAACAAAAGCATGTGTGAATATAAGCTCGTGCAGTGTGTTCTTTCCATATATTAAAAATCGTTAATCTTATAATTTTAATATTAGCAGGAGCTAATGAATAATGTCAACTTTACAACAATAGTTTCAGTTTAACCCCCAAATGTATTCACTATTCAGTATTCACATCCGCTAAAATAACGTGTGGTATTTTTCTTACGTCCAATAGTGTTGAAGTTGTAACCTAGTTCAGGTTGTTCAAGCGACTGTTTACTCTGGCTATCCACGTTTGGACAGTCCTGAATATGTCTAGAAGACTAATTCTGAATGTAAGCGAAGTTTGAATGTTATTTCAAAGTTGGAGGAAGAGTGATGCTCCAATGCGAAATCATACATTTTGCAATGATTGAAGACTTAGTGGGATTTGGGACTATTTATTAATTAGAAATTATTTTTGATATTTAAGTAGAATAAAACTGTATTATTACTTTTAGAAACTCAGTATCTGTACAATAAAAACTGTAAAAATAAAAAATAAAAACTGCAATCGTAAATCATCCTGTGGTGATAAAATCGGCTCATGTGAAGGACATCTCGTGGTCTAATCCACATCAGCGAAAAAAATCATCCAAATCAATTCAGCTGTCCACACCTGATGCCATGACCAAGGGAAGTAGGGATTAATTGTTACCCGATATCGGCGAATCCAAAACGAAAGGTAAAGGTACAAATTGATTAAACATGAAAAAAAAAATTTACAGCCGAACATATCAAACCTTCTCCTTTTTGAAAGTCAATAAAAAAGATAACATACCTTACAGTACGTAGCAGATTTTGGATTAACATCCACAGTGGCTAAGTAGTCCTGCTTGCTGAGGTCCGGTTCTACGCACACCACGTACATCAGATGTTCACGTGGTCCTTTCTGGAAAGCCTCTAGCGGGCTCTTGTAACCGGGACCTTTACCTGAAAAAAAAATAGACTTTAGAGTAGGAGAAAAATATCCTTTATCTTTTTCTATTAAAGATCCCTATATATCTTTTTTAATTAAAGGTCCTATATTATCTTCTATTGAAAATCTTTTTCTATTAAAGATCCTATATCTTTTTCCATAAAATTGTAAGGGAGCGTCCACAGATTACGCGAGGCATTTAGGGTGGAGGTGCAGCCAAATCTCATCGAATGTCACGTGGGGGAAAGGGAATGTCAAAATATAAAAACGTCTCCCGCAATTTAAGGATGGCCGCAAAAAAACGGAATGAAAGGAGGAAAATAAAAGGCATTCATTACTATATTTAACTCCTCTGTATTTTTGTTTTTTTATTTTTATTAACTGAACATTACATTGCACATTATTACATTATTATTTGTAAATTAATAGTTTAGCGTTTGTTATAAAATTATCTTTACCAAAAACTGATTCGAAATTTTAAGTCATGAGTCATGACAAAACTATTATATTATAATATTAATTTATGTTAGTTAACGTTTATGGGTAATCATTAAAAAGTATTTTATCATTGTTTTGGTTTTGAAGTTAGCATAAGTTTATATTATGTGTTTTTTTTTTTCTCTTTTACATGGCCCATTTATGACAAATGACAATACATCCACTAATTATAAGGCCCATCTATGACAAATGACAATACATCCACGAATTATAAGGCCCATCTATGACAAATGACAATACATCCACGAATTATAAGGTTTGCTGGAAGAGATCTCTTAAAGACAAGTAGGCCGATGCATTATTATAACATTTAAATGTATCTTTGTAACTTTGTGCATAAATAATAAATAAAAAGAGACGTGTGATACATGACAGCAGAACCCTTTTTTTCATCTGTTTTGACAGTCAGTCTGCACTTATCGGCAGTCGGCACGTTGACAATTTGAGCTCTAAGAAAAATGTATGTAGGAACATCATTTTCACGCACTCGTAAACAGATTTGTACACACAGATGTAATTCAATTTTGGTTTCGTTTGACAGCTCGGTATTGTTTCTCTATTCCGCTAGGTATATTAACTTTATGATTTCAAGACAGGAGGGTTCGTAACTATACCAAAAATCAAAAGAAAATAAAAATTAATACCTTTTTTACGACCGTTTTTGAAAATCTATTTTTATTAGATTTTGTAAATTAGTAAACAAACGTAATAAAATCTGTTACAGTATGTTTTAAAAGGAGTTTAGCAACAAACACCGAGACACGTGAATTTTATGTTAAATACGATAATGTCAATAATAATTAAGGGATCAATTCGTGAAGCATGCAAAATAAACTTTCTGCTCTTGAAATTAGGTTCAAAATAGTTTGTACACTTGCCAAAATTCTGTGATAGTGTTATGCAAAACAGATGTAATCGGCCAGCATCACGTTATCGCAGCAACAGGCGCGTTAACAAAATATTGATAACGCCATTGTTTGTGGCATTTGCATACACTGTCCCAGGAGTCCATGAATCAATTCAAATTATCACTATACTGTAGCTCAGTGATCAACAAACTTTTTGTATTTAAGGTGAACTTAAAGACGACATTAAATGACTAATTCTGATCTAAGTTCTAACGATCAGAGAATCGGCTAACATCTATAGACAAAATAACGTAATTAATGGAAGAAGAAAAACATTGCCGGGCATTGCAGCCACTCGTAATTCTAAATTCATAATTTCATAAAGAAAATAAAAACAACAATTGGAATGGGTAATAAAATAATATTTAACATAACATTATTAACCACAATTAATATTTTGTTTAAAAATACAAATTAAAATTCGGAAGCGCATAATTATGAAAACAATCAGCTTATTACTTGTATTCTGTAATTATGGCTCAATTAAAAATTACATGAAATACTCGACGTAATATCCGTATTAAATTCCGCTTCGTGGCAGTTATTAACTCAATAAACTCATTAATTAGGTATTGTAAGTTGACTGTGGAGCAACAAAAAAGAATTACCTAGATTAAAAGAATTTAAGTTTCAACCTTTACGGTTATTGACCCAGTTATATACTCATTAAGGTGTCGGATGGCAGCAGGCGACACGAAGCAACCGCAGACGACGTGTCGCAGGCCACAGCGACACTACTGGTTTGTATGTATTTCTATGAAATACCCTCCGCAGCTAGCGACACGAAGCTAGCGACACTTATTCAAAGAAATACATAGAAACCAGTAGTGTCGCGACAAAACGTCGTCTGCTGCAACTTCATGTAGCCGGCTTCCAACTTGTACCGTTTCTCAATTCTAAGCATAATACGCAAAATACAATATCGCTCATCTGTCTCTTCATTTTCAATTGCAGTTTTTATAGTAAACGTCAAACGATGAAATATTACATGTACTTTTGACAGGGAATCAATAGCCGCTACCGCCCACGCCAGATTACGCCATAACGAATATAGATTAACAACAAACCCAATAATTATTATCAAAGGTTTTGAATATTTTTATTTATAAATAACCAACAAGGTAACGTTGCCTAAAACAGAAACAAAAAGTTAGTAAGTACCAAAAGGCCCACCACACATTCCCACCACTGCAACTCCTGTGTCGCCAGGATCAACAGTAGTAACCAACCACGAAAACCCTTTGATATGATCTCAGGGATGCCCAAGGGACAAGCTAAATCTGTCTTGGGACCCGCAACGAAATTAATCAGAAGAAATGTAGGAGGAGTAGGAGATATCCAATTTCCCTCCCCAAGCAAAGCGGGAGAGAGCCAAAATTGTAATGACATTGATGTCCGAACAAAAGGGGG
Source organism: Cyaniris semiargus (assembly GCA_905187585.1). Taxonomy (NCBI): domain Eukaryota; kingdom Metazoa; phylum Arthropoda; class Insecta; order Lepidoptera; family Lycaenidae; genus Cyaniris; species Cyaniris semiargus. Next base: position 9,528,123 of record LR994560.1, on the reverse strand, counting down.
AAGCACCACGGGAAAAAAAAAATAATTATGCTTAATATAATATGCCTACTTCATAAAAAAAAAAAGACATTTATTTATAATGGAAAACTTGTGTTCGATTGTTTCCAATAGAATTTATGACAAAAACGTTTGAAAGCACGGAAATTCTTTGCGCTGCCTACGAGGTCATCTTAATATACGACTCCAGAGACACATTGGAGGCTGTTTAATAAATCGGTTCTTTCCTCATGCCAGAGACCGCACTCCCAGAGTATGTGATGAGCAGTTTGTTCTTGCGGGCTGTCTTTGGTCGAGCACTCGCAAAGAGGAGATGGAACTAACTTGAATCTATGAAGTTTAGCTTTAAAATTGCCGTGACCAGTTAGGAATTGTGCAACGCAATGATCTATTTCTATCCAATGCATGGAGAGTCGTTCGCGAACTGAAGGAAAGAAATTGTACATACAGGTGCCGACCTTTAATAGAGTTATCCCACCGATCCTGCCACTCGGATAAAAGATTTTGTAGTGTAATGTCTAGTGGTTCAAACAATCTATTCACCTTATTTCTGTCTCTCATGCTTAAGAAATCTGGGGTCGTAATTTTTTTATTTTTGTAATATAAAGCAGCTCGGCGCTGTATTTCCAAGTCTACAGGCAAAACACCCGACAGGACAGGAAGTGCTTCAGTACTGACCGTTCTATATGCCTTACATAGGAATATTAATGCGAGACGTTGGCTTTGTAAAAGTTTACGCCGGGCTGCGCCAATCGTAGCCTTATCTGCCCAGACCGGCGAGCCGTAGCATATTCTGCCTAAGTACGTGGCTGTATATATAGTTTTTAACGTTTTGAACGAGAGACCCCATGTAGATGTCGATATTTTAGTAAAACTATAGAAATTTATTTTTGCTTTCTCACCCGTTTGTATGATATGTTCTAAGAATGTGAATTTATTTTCTAAAATCAGTCCAAGATAACAGAGTGACTGTTTACGTTTGACACTTGTTTCGTTAAGTTTAATGCGAGGAGTTGATATAAGAGAGCCTTTTAAAAGAATTTGATAAGTTTTGTGTGCCGCAAATTCCAGACGATTTCTGTGACCCCAACTTGCAATTACGCTTAGGCACTTGTTAGCTTTGATCTCTATCTCAGTTCGCGTATTTCCTTCAACAATGAGGAACCCGTCGTCAGCATAGCCTACCAGATAACAGAGAGGCGGTAAAGGAATACACAGCAAATCGTCAATACTTATATTCCACAGGTATGACGATAGCACCGACCCCTGTGGGCAGCCGCGGGTTAGATCTTTGATATAGATGTAGTGACCGAGTCGTAGTTTAATAACGCCGTAACGGAAATACGATTGTAGTAAATAATAAATATTTCGGTAGCATCCTCTGTTCCGTAGCTTTAGTAGTAGCATCGGCCACCAGGTATTATCAAAAGCCCCTGCGATATCCAAAGATATACCTACCACGTAATTACATTCAGATGAGTTCACTATTTTTCTGACTTCGATTGCCGCATCGATTGTCGATTTTCCGGCGGTAAATCCAAATTGCTGTTTATTAAACTTCAGCCCGCCAGGTAGAAGGCGGGGCACAACCAGACGTTCTAATAATTTACCTAAACATGGTAGAAGTGTTATAGGCCGGTAAGATTTCGGGTCGTCAGGTGGCTTATCACCGGCTTTAGGAATTAATTTAATTGTGCCGATTCGCCAAATTTTTGGGAACGTGCCTTCTGCAATACATTTATTCAAAACTTCTAAGATCGCTGGTCCAGCCGTTAGACAAGCCTGCTTAATCATAATGTTAGAAATTTTGTCTTCGCCGGCGGACTTTTTTGTAGGTAATAAATTTACGGCTTTAATAAACTCATCGAGGGTAGGCAAGTCGGAAACCGGGGTGTTTACGGGGTCAAATAGTCGGTGTCGAATTTCACGGTGATGATCGTCGTCCAAGTCCGGCTCGTCGTCAGGAATCAATACGTCTATGTAGGCCTTAGCTGTGTCTTCTAAGCTGTGAGTATACGAGTTATTAATTTTTATATTCGAGATAAAGTGTGAAGCTGTAGTATTGTTCGGTTTTAATTCTCGATATAAAGAGGACCATGGGCCCTCCTTATCTATTCTGTTGGCGGCGTTACGTAACATATTATTTTTCGCCAACACGACAGCGGCGCGATAGCGCGACCTTGAGGCTCTAAGGTCGGCTAAACAAGAAACAAAGTAAACGTCTGATGGACCGAGTCCCTGTCTACGAATGATTTTAATTTTTCGTCTGGCTCTTCTAAACTCCCTGCGTAAGCTGTATAAATTATCGTGCCACCATTTACAACTTCTGTCCGTCTTAATCGGTTTTCGACCTAGGGCAATATCGGCGCAGTAAATAAAGGTGTTGGTCATTATTCCAGCACTATCATTAGAATTTAAGTCCGGTCGGGTGAAGTCTCTGGAGTGGGCGGACATAAGGTCCTTGAATAAGTTCCAATTACCATTTTTAACATTATATTTAAAGTCGTTCGACTCAATCATAGAATCACTCGAGTAGTGACTTACATTGGTATTGTTCTTGTATGAGAATCAAGTCTAAATTATAATCCGACACCAATTTTTCCAATTCTAACGTCGCGTGCTTATTGTTATGAAGGTTCAGCTGTCCTATGACTAGTCTATTCATAGTGAGTTGTTAAAATTAATTGCTCCATTTTTGCCTTGTAAGTTGGACAGTCAGGGGAGCCCGTAGGGTGGTCGCTAGGTTTCTTGTAACGGGTGCAGCTACCGCAAACCGGCTTAAAATCTTTTATGTCTTTATTAGGGCAGTCGCTCGATTGGTGTTTATTTGCGCAATGACGGCAGCACGGGTCGGATTCGCGGCAGAATTTTGAAGTGTGGCCGAACTGTTGACAATTGAGACAGCGCACTAGTTCGACGTCATCGACAAAACGACACATGGCCCAATCTATAAAAAGTTTTTCTTTCGTTTCGATTAAATGTTTACGAACTTTTGGTTGCAATTCGAGGCCCATCCATTTTCTATTATAATTATTATTGATAAGACGACGCCTAATAATTTTTGTCGTACTCTTAAATTCATCTTCAGACACATTAATTTCGCCCTTAATATTCTGATTATATAACGCCATTAGAAAATTTTCGTCCGAAATATGTTGCGGTACATCTTTAATTATGATACGCGGGCTACGGCCTTTAGGAGTTTCGAGGCGCAGGCCGGCAGATTTTAGTGCGTCGACTGATTTTAATTTTTTTATTTGTGACTCATTAGTCAAACGTAAGATGACGCCCGAGTTTGCGGTTTTTTTTACGCCGTGGATTTGAAAGCCGTCCGAGGGATTAATAGCTTTCATTAATGCCTGTTTCGTTTCAGTTGACGATTTTAATTCGGCCGATTTTTCCTGCGTCGGATATGCTATGACGCACGGGAGCGGTTTACGCGTCTCGACTGGCGGTACCGACTTTGCGAGTTTGAGCTTTAACGCGTCGGCATAAGAGGCATTTTGTGCTGTGGGGGCTGATTGCACGGCGTGAGATGCATTTTTAGCTGCTATCAAGTCTCGCTCAATATTTGCGACTTTATTTTCTAGTGACGAATTTTTAAGTGCTAAAAGTGAAATAATGGTAGTTAATTTTTGTGTCATGTTCATTATTTCAGCTTTATTAGTGAAATTGTTGCGACGTGATACGGTGTCATTGGCAAACTCATTTATTTTAGTTAGGTACGAGGAAGCTTCCCTGACTAATTCATAGTAATTGCATGAATCATCGGATGCGCGGCTTGTGTCAAGCAGTGATATTACGGGAGACAGTGGCTCATCCCTAGTGGGTTGGTGTCGCTTCTCGACAGGTGATTACGAAGAAGGTGATAATTCTGACAATAAACGTTTACTAGACAAAGTGGGCGGTGAGCGAGTCATTATGTCACTTCTAGCGAATGGGTTATTGTCCTTATCTGGTGGAATATTGTTATGGCTCGACATTGTGTAAAGTCGAAGTTAAAAACAGCAAGATTCATACTATTTATCAAATTTGAGTAAAATGTAATCCGTAATAGGTGATAGTGATCAGCTGTTCAACCTGTTCGGCCGGCGCTGCGCTGCGCGCGCGCTACCGGCACTCACAATATTTTGTCTACCTTCAGCCGCCAACAAAAAATGAACAATGAAATTTACTTACCAAGTTAAATCCAACAAAATACGGGCAAATGTGTCTCAAAAACTTACAGTAAATGTAGATTGCACCTTTACCTAGCTATTTACACACACTCAGCACGCATTTATCGATTTAAAACCACTGAAATATATTTTTGATCCCGGAGCGCACGTCAGGCGATGTTAACCGTACGGAGGCCGCGGGGAGAGAGGTTAGTAAGTACCAGTAAAAAATTCAAAAACTATAATAATTTAGGTTTAGTTTTAGAAATTTTTCAGAAGTTATTACAGTATACAGTATACAGTAGTCCCACCGAAAACACACATTCTTGTAAAATGTTGCCGAGACGACCACATAACGTTTACCCTGTGAAAAAGATATCAGATCTCATGTAGAACCAAGCTTCTGTGAGTTCTGAACTTACACGGCCGAATTCTACCGACCCTGACTTTAACAAATTCTACATAATATCAGTAATTATTATGTATGGCCACAGAATATATATTATGGTATGGCTTCGCGGTTTTGCTACCGTCGCGTCGTGGAGGTGATGCGAATATTTAGTTTTTCCTAAATAAAAGACAATATTATTATTATTGTTTCAGGAATACATATTGCATTTTTTTTTTTAAATATTATTTATAATTTTATACTAAATAATTAATAAATATTCAATCACACGATTCACTTAGAAACGACTACATATTACATAAGGTAGGTAATTAATATGTCATAAGTTAAGGTTGATTTATGACTTATGAGATATTACTGCTGAATATACCGAAGAAAATGTTGTTTAAACAGCTCAAATTTCCTCTACATATATAATACTACAGTAGGCATGGTCACCATAGAAGCAGTTTCTTTCTTCGGAAGAAAAGACAAAGAGACAGATTCACAAAAGAAATCCGCCATTTTATCACTAAAATCTGTCAGTATGTCGATTCTTTCCCGTTTCTAATGTTGTTATGCTAAGCCTGCTGGGATTGTCCAATAGAATCAAAATATTATAATATTATGTAAACTGTACATACATATTTTTAAGGACCCTTATTTGCAAAATAAAAAAAAATAAAAAACTCAATCAAATCCGTTCAGTGGTTTAAGCGCGGAGAGATTAGACAGACTTTCATAATTTTAAGTTTAACATATTATTAGTAATTTTTATTATTTTTCAACAATTTTAAATACGTACTTATACGTATTTAAAAATTGACACTTAATCATAGAAGAAAAAAAAAACAATTCATCTACAACATACAGAACCCTCAGATGAGACTACTATTTCGCACTTGGCTCCAATCTCAATTGTATTCAATTTGTATTCCACTTTAATACTAATGTTGTTTGGCATATTTACAGGAGGGTTCTATCCAATAGCGATAACACAGTATATATCTTACAGTAAAGTAACTCAGCCGTGTCCTTGAAATCTAACTGGTTCAATACAGAGACAAGTTTTATGCGTGAGTTTATCCGATATGCGAAACAAAAAACAATGTCAGTCATCCCGTTAGATTTTAAGATTTTCAGTTTTAAGATAAATTTTTTCTTAACCTTTTTGCCAAAGTGTAAAGTTGGGACTGTATTTTAAAAAATACTATCAGGCTTTTAAAATACCATTTTATTTATATTTGAAAATCAGTTTGGTATTGGACAAACAATTAACAAACAACAATGAATCTAGCCCCAAATCCCAATATTGGTCACCCCTAGTTTACTATAATTATAATACATCATTTGTAATATTGTGGCTATAACATAGGGTTGCCAACCGTCCTGTTTTCCCAGGACATGTCCTGGTTTTTGTAGTGTCCTGGGACGTCCTGAATAGTTTTTAAGCAGCGTCCTGGGTTTTCCTGGGTTTTTTTAATTTTAAAATTCACGCGTCTCTTTTCAATTCTTTACGCTACGAGCGAGCGGCCGCACTGCTCGCAAGTAGTTGCGTTGCCGCGCTGCCATGCTATTTCAAATTCAAAACAAAGGCGCAACATGCCACTTGATGATAATATCTCTTTCGCTCTACTATGGTCGCGCAGTGCTTACTATTCCGTCCCTTTCTTGCATTAGACATACAGAGCTAGCTATCCAGTGATCACTGATCAGTCAGTTTACTATTTAGTTGTAATTTGTTTGTGTAAATGAACAGGTTACAGCCGCTACCGGCTACACTGAGGTTTTCACTAGAATCTAGATATTTATTTAACTATTGCAACTCTATTAAGAGGGCGACTAACGCAAAAAATCAAACATCGTCCTTCTCTCTTTACACTCACGCCCGTCTTTCATATGCCAGGTGAAAAAGGACGACGCGGAATCATCGCCAAGTTAGTTTTTTCTTAATAACTCGATAAATATACAACATTTTAAAAATCCGTCAGGTCAGTGTCTCAATGATAGAATTTTATACAAAGTGTTAAAATATTAACTTTGTTTAATGCGCGGTTACGGCAATATATGAAAAATTTGTGAAAATTAGATGCATCTTTGTGATTTTTTTCTATCGAGAAAATTTTAAGATATCGTGTTTTCGCTCAAATAAAATTCTTGGAAATATAATATAGTATCTATTTTTAGAAAATGAAACAATTCGGGCCTTTTTTCAAGTATGAAAATGAATTATGTATAAAATCGACAATTTTGGGTTAGTCGCCCCCTTAATGCATCCTGTTTTTATGCTGAATTGTCCTGGTTTTTCCAACTTCAAATCCTGGTTTTTTAAATTTGAGGTTGGCAACCCTACTATAACACAGTATCCTTTCGTGGTTACAAACATATTTAACCTGGCTCTCCTCAATATTGGTCACCCCTGGGCCCTGGTTTACTATATACATCATTTGTAATATTGTGGCTATAACTATGGCTATAACACAGTGTCCTTTCGTGGTTACAAACATAACTATTTAACCTGGCTCTCCTCAATATTGGACACCCCTGGTCTACTATACATCAATTATATTATGGCATAGCGTCCTAGGGCGCTGGGCCCCTACCCTCAGTAAGCATCAGAAAATACCTACACATAAATAACACCTTTGTCTGGTAATACCATCAATTTAGTGGCGTTTGTTTACCTGAGGGTAGTTTATGTCTGCGACATATAGATAAGAAAGTAAATCTTGGTTTACGCAAATGAGGGTCGAGTTGACTTTTAAATTGCATGTCGAAGATAAAAATGTTTAGATATTTAACGTTTTGTTAGAGTTCCGTAGCCAAATGGCAAAAAACGGAACCCTTATAAATTCGTCATGTCTGTCTGTCTGTCCGTCTGTCCCTCCGTATGTCACAGCCACTTTTCTCCGAAATATATAATAGTTTGCGAGAGAGACTCTTCCAAAGTGGTAAAATGTGTCCCCCCCCCCCCCCCCGTCTAACTTCTAAAGTAAGAGGCAATAATCACTATTTAAAAATCATGCCTAATCATGACAGTAGCAACTTAACAAGGCTGAATGAGGTAATATTATGACACTAACAAACCCAGAGCACAACAGCTGCATACAAAATGAATGCAATTAATGTTACTCGCGTTTTGGCCCATGTTAATTGTTCTTTGGCTCGCTTCATACAATACATTGTGACTATTGTTCTTTATACAAATACAACAATGCATTTTGTTACATAATAAATAATAATATTACATTTACTACTGTTCTAAGTAATTTCATTGCTTTGCCGGAAAGTGACTAGGATATCCTATGGATAAAATATCAATAATTAATATCAAATGGATAGCTGCGGTATTCATGTCATGTAAATAATGTATGCATTATTTACATGACATGAATATCGCTATCCACAGACTTAGGTGTAATCTAAAGTATTTTACTCGAGTTTAGCTTTTCAACAGGCAGCGTCGTTGATTGGTTAATAGCAAAATAGATATGTTAGCCAAACCAAAGTGCCAGTTTGAATCGGGCTCTAGTCATGTAGGTTATAAATATTATAAGCTTTAGTCAGAACTTATAACAGTAGCGAAAACTTTATGTTGATATTAGATATTATATTGTAGATACATATATTATTATTTTTTAAGAATAACGTTTTTGAAAAGTATATTTTTTAATAAAGTAGCTTGTTATAAAGCATTAGCATTACAGGATGAAACACAAGAGACACTTGCCGTTTCAACTTCAGATTTAATAAACATGAGTCTCAAGATGTACGCCAAATGAAGATAAGAGTACAAAGTAATTTTGACGCACGAACTGATAAAATTGTTTTAAAATAATCAGAACAAACGCAAACAAACGTTAAAGTATGAGTATTTACAACTAGATAATATGCATGCAACTCCGTTGCATCGAAATTCGTTTATCGCGGGAGAACCGTACATTTTTCAGGTGTAAAAAGTATCCTCCTTAGAGCCTGTCCAGATGAGGCTTTTTACGCGCGAGTCCACACGCGCGTTAACACTCGTACCCGAGATACTACGTGCCTGTCCAGGTGAGGCGTTTTAGAGTGCGTTCAGACGTGCGCGTTTTTTGCGCGTACGCGGTTCTTGGAAATGTATAAAAATAAGCCATATTATGTAATTTAGCAACCTCAAATAAAATTGCTAAAGCGCTTGAAAAAAACACGAGAAACGCGCAGAAAACGCGCACGTCTGAACACGCCCTTACGCGAGAAGTCCATACGCGCGTTTCAATTTCTGTTGCATCCAGATACCGCGTTTTACACGCGTTACTACGTGTATGCAGCTTCCCGTCCAAATGCCTACGCGCGTTTCCATACTCGCGCGCGTAAAACGCGTGCAATGAGCGGGACTCTCGACTCGCCCGCTTAACGCGCGAGCGACGCGCGAGTCGAGATACTTGGGTGCCATTGCAGGGTCCAGTACTACGCGCGAGTCCGTTGCGAGTGGACGTATTTGATTTGACGATGACAATGACGACTGCTGTTCCCGAGTCCATGTTTGTAACTGGCTGGATCCCTCCCAGCGTAGTAACGCGTGTAAAGCCCCATCCACATGCTTGGCAAACAATGGCAAACAGCAAACAGCAAACACGGACGTGTGGATGGGTGTTTGTCGTTATTGCCTGTTTGTGTTTGTGTTGGGCAGTGTTCGGCATCGGTGTCGGTTTTTCTTGCCAGATCAAAGGATGTTTGGCAAACAGTTTGCGACGTATCCACACGTTTGAACAGCGATCAGTAATGCGCGCGAGCTTGCGGGAGGCGGACGTATTTACTTGCTACACTTTTACGTTGGCGCGCAAAGCGTAAAAAATGAGTGATTGGTTAGCACCTACGATTCTGACATTTTTGGAGGCTTATCAAAATGAGCCATGTCTCTGGAATTCCAAAGATGCCAATCACAAAAATCGGCAAAAGGTTAATAATGCATGGACTCGCATCAGCATTATAATGAATAAAAGTGTCAAGGAATTGAAGGCCAAAAAAGAAATACTGATGGCTACTTTCCGCAGACATCTGAAGAAAAAAAAAAAAGATTCTATTCGGTTTTCTTTCTCTTGCTTTAATTTATAATAAAAATATAGCTGCCACAAGCTCGTCGTCCGCCATGTTTGCCGATTCGGAATGTAATGAACGTTCGCCAAGCATGTGGATGGCTGTTTGTGTTGGGTGATTGTGGTTGCTGTGGACGGCGGACGAACATGGCGGACGACGAGCTTGTGGCAGCTATTACTTTCGGGTTGACATATTTTTATTATAAATTAAAGCAAGAGAAAGGAAAAAGAAAAAAAAGAAGACAGCGAAGACGTTGGTGGACTTTTATTCATTATAATGCTGATGCGAGTCCATGCATCATTAACCTTTTGCCGATTTTTGTGATCGGCATCTTTGGAATTCCAGAGACATGGCTCATTTTGATAAGCCACCAAAAATGTCAGAATCGTAGGTGCTAACCAATCACTCATTTTTTACGCTTTGCGCGCCAACGTAAAAGTGTAGCAAGTAAATACGTCCGCCTCCCGCAAGCTCGCGCGCATTACTGATCGCTGTTCAAACGTGTGGATACGTCGCAAACATCCTTTGATCTGGCAAGAAAAACCGACACCGTTGCCGAACACTGCCCAACACAAACACAAACGTGCAAACAACGACAAACACCCATCCACACGTCCGTGTTTGCTGTTTGCTGTTTGCCATTGTTTGCCAAGCATATGGACGGGGCTTAAAACGCGGTATCTGGATGCAATAGAAATTGAAACGCGCGTAAAACGCCTCTTCTGGACAGGCAGACCCGGGACTCAAAGTATCTCCATACCAGATTTAAGAAAAATCCCTTCAGCGGTTTTGGCGTGAAGAGGTAACAGACAGACAGACACACTTTTGCATTTATAATATGTATTAGTATATCATTTCTGTATCAGCTATCACCCAATACCCATAGACGTAGTAGGAGTCCTTAACTTAAAATACGGTCCCATCCTGAAGAAAGCATGAAACTTGACATGAATGTAGCTGTCATGTATGTACTTCAATGTAGATATGGAAGCACGTCCAGAAATAATGTTCCCCCCCCCCCCCCTCCCCCCACTTTTTATCTCTCTCATTCCGGTTTTTCGAATTTTCTACGAAAACGATAAGACTGAGGAGTTTACTCTTCAGAGAACAAATTATCGTCGATTAATTACCTACAAAACGATACTACATGATATAGTGGTAAGATTATTATATTTCTGTTTACAGAGACCAACGTATTATGAAATTGTAAAAACAGGCTAACTTTTTTTTTCTTGCTCCATTTATAAGAAAACGACAAGAGCGGTGATAAAATAGGCTAATGAAATTAGATACCTAATACATTGAGCTACAAAATGACACTTATTTCGTAGTCGTAGAGGCATTACTTCCGGGCTACAGCTTACCGCGTCTGACTCAAGTACTCTTTTTTTACCTTTTTACATGTACATATTTTGTAAACTATAAGTTCTATCAACACGTCCAAAAACAATGTTGTAGAGAATTTAATAAACAACATATTATTCTTTGATAGTTTTTGAGAACTGTACCAGTTTTCATAAAAAATTAGAAAAACCACGATTTAGCATACGATACATACGAAGGGGGGGAATGGGGGGAAAAAATAATTTGTCGACATGCTTCTATATCCAAATTAAAGCACATATATGACAACTATAAAATTTTCACTGTATTTTACTGTATTTTTAATGAATTTCTTGAAACCCTTAGCTCTAAATCTAAGAAATTGTAAAAAGGTAAAAAAACGAGTACTTGAGTCAGACGCGGTAAGCTCTAACTCTGGAGGTAATGCCTTATTTCTGGACGTGCTTCCATATCTACATTGAAGCACATACATGACAGCTACATTCATGCCAAGTTTCATGCTTTCTTCAGGATGGTACCATAAAATTGATTTTTGTTAGGACAAGGAGCCGTACTACCTCTTTATGTAAATAAAAAAAATATCACTGTACCAATACAAGATGTATGGCCGGCTTCAAAGCCTACTACTATAGTATAATATTATCATAATATAAGAAAAAGAAGAAATGGGGTGTAAAATAATTTTGAACGAACTATAAACAAACATTAAACACAAATTACTAATTAGTAAACAAGACGCTTGCCGGCGTCCCTACTTCTCTACCGGCATAATCCAAACGACCTTGAAAATTACAAAACTAATTAAAAACAACTAAGAAATTGATAAACTAGGTAATAATATGAATACTCTCCAGATTGTTTTTGTGTATTATATTATTATTTATTATTATAAAAAGAATAAACAAGTAATAGTACTTACAACACGCCATTTTAACACTGCAGTCGCGATACTACTGGCTAACGCCTAACTTGTTTATCGACGCTGTCGTTGACTTTATCAAGGTCAATGTTTATTGTTTATGTACTTACAGACGACGAAATTCAGTTATAAAATACTGGCATCATATTTTTAAAATACAAGAATTTGAATTGGAGTTACTTGTTATTTGTTATTAAAAGCTTTTATTTAACTTGCTCTGTATGTATGTATGTATGTTGCGGTGGAATTTTGGAACTCAATTTTGAAGTAGATATATTTAACCAATTGAGCTGAAATTTTGCATACGCGTTTTAGTTTGGATGACAATGCCGTGGCCGACCATCCAAGATGGCGAAATAATTATTTTCTATGCAGTCCTACAATATGGATATTAAATGAAAATAAAAAAGAATTAAATAAAAGCTTTTTTTCAAAAAGTTTTTTGTTTATAATTTATTTATTGTTAAACTAGATGACGCCCGCAGGCCGCAACTCCGTTGAGCCAAAATTCCGTTTATTGTGCGGGAACCGTACATTTCTCTGGGACAAAAAGTATCCTATGTCCTTTCCCGGGACGGAAAACAACCAATATTATATTTTTAAATTTCGTTACCAAACTATAATTAAAACAGCATCCTTGTAGCACTGCCTTGCTATTTTACACAAAAGTGTCAAATAAAGTTGTAATCATATTAACGTAATAATTAAGGTAAGTATTAATAATAAATCATAACGTAATTTATTTTTGTTTGATATTCTCAGAAATGTTTATAACATTTTTTAATGACCTTTCTTATTTTTGAGTAGTTTAAAAAGTAAAGACTACTTACGTAGTAACTATTCAGTAATCTGTGATAATACTTTGCTGTATTTTAGGGTTCCGTACCCAAAGGGTAAAAACGGGACCCTATTACTGAGACTTCGTTGTCTGTCCGTCTGTCCGTCCGTCTGTCTGTTGTCTGTCTCCAGGCTGTAACTCAAGAACGGTAATAGCTAGAGAGTTGAAATTTTCACAGATTATGTATATCTGTTGCCGCTATAACAACAAATACTAAAAATAAGATAAAATAAATATTGAAGGGGGCTCCCATACAAATAACGTGATTTTTTTGTCCTTTTTTGCTCTATATCAATAATGGCAACAGGTAGGTACTTGAATTTTTCTCAAAATACTTAATTATATGTGTACTTTAATATTTAATAATAATATAAAATAAAATAAAAAATTAAGCGGGGCTCCGATACAAAAAAACACAATTTTTGGCCTAATTTTGCTCTATAATGGTACGGAACCCTTCGTGCGCGAGTCCTACTCGTACTTGGCCGATTATATATATAAAACATTTAATACACACAATAATGAAAAGTTACTTATAAACATCAATTAAGTATAATAAGATAAACTTACCTTAATCCAATCTTAATTATTGTCACTTTATTATATAAAAAAAGAAAAAAAGTTTCAGTTATTTCATTAAAATATTCTTTTCTCGTAGCTCTTATCACTATCACTGTCTTGTAATATCCTATTCAAGTCGGAATGTCTATGGAACTCGTGCCGGATCGTTATATGCCGGCTTATATTTTTGAACAAGATATGCCAGAGCGCCTTATCTTTATTTTTCCATAATAAATCTGCCGTCCTCTCCTTAATCCTTCGCATATTTTCCTCGAGTCTCCTCGCCTTTATTTCCATCTGTATGAGTGAGTGGGTAGTATTCGTGAGGAGCCGGTACAGATATTCTTTTCTCCTCGGCTCCGTGGTATTTGTGGTCCATTTGTGAGGTTTTTCCTTGGTTTTCGACCGTAATGTTATGCCGGTGAGGAGTATGATGAGTATGAAGGTGAGGAGCATCAGTAGTTTGGCATGTTTATTGAGGCTGGTGGATATAAAACTCATGGCAAGTCGGCATGTGTTATGGAGCAACAAGTCGCGTGTGGCGCCCTCACCCGACAGAAGCGCTAATGCTACTGACTCAAAACACGACGCACCCCTTGAATTTTCACAATGACTTACTTTACGATGTTAGAAAGCCTTCAGAATTAGATACGGCACATTTGAGGGATCCTTTTCATTTTGTTGCAGGGTGTTCGTGGTAAGTTTGTAAAATACGTGAAAAATATAGTTTCAAGTTTATGAATGTACTTATAAGTTTTAAAAATATATATTTTAAGAACTTTTTAGAAGTAGGTAAATTTAGAGGCTTAATAATATTATTATCATACTGAATGACAGATGAAAGAAATAATAAATTTATTACTAATTTTCTTAAAGCTGTTGTTTGTTTTTCGATCTCAAATGTTCATTATGGCTAATATATCAATTAAACATGAACATAAGGGGAATTTTAGCAAGCAAAACTATGTTATAGTAGGGAAAGCTATAGTATAGGTATGGGTATGCAATAAAAATGAAAAAAACCTATTTCAATCCACCCTCTGTCTGCGTATTTTACACGGAATACCTGTACTCGAATATTTGAATTTGAATTTTAAATAAACGCAACCATTTTTTTCATTCCCTGGTCCCCTAGGTGCGTTAGGGAGGGGACGGTATCTTCACCATGTGCATACTAACAGTATTTTTTATTTTAGAACGCAGACTAAAGTGTCTAAGTAATCCAATTCAATTGAAAAAAACGTGACTTTTTTCCAAAATACATGAAATTTATTGCAGATCATCTACATCTTTCGCCTTAAGGCATTTAAATTGTCGTGATATAAGAAATGAATGAATGAATAAATATGCTTTATTGTGCTCAAAATGTACAAACATAATAAAATAGTTACATGAACTCAGCATGAGCACAAAGGCGGCTTTATCGCTATGAAGCGATTTCTTCCAAGCAACCTCTGGCGCATGGAAACAAATTACAACACAGTGCAGCTAGAGTTGGAATAATACTGAAGTCGAAGTAGGCTTATCATAAATCTTATAATTAGGAATAATCTAACACACACCTCACACTAAATACATATTGGGTCAAATACTATTATAAATAATATACTAATACACAAAATACTAGATATAAACAAACTAATATATATTTTAATACAATACATATATATAATACTCATACCTACATACACAAAAGTAAATATAATATTTATAATACAAGGTTTACAATTCATTAGCACGAAATCTTTACGAAATACTGAGGTAAGTAATGAATTTTGAGCATGTTTTTCAAAATTTCAATACTTTTAGCTTGCCTGATCTTGGCTGGTAAGGAGTTCCATAGTAGTATTGCCTTGACTGTAAATGATTTGTTGTAAAAATTGGTGTTATGTTTAGGGATATGGAGAAGAAGATTGAACACAGAGCGGAGTTGAAGTTCGGGCGTTCGAAATTCAAACCTTGATTTGAGATAAGAGGGTGCTTTTGGGTTGAATAGCAGGGTGTAAAGCAAGGTAAGGACTCGCATGTTACGTCGTAGGCGAATGGGCAACCAAGAAAGCTTAAGGCGATATTCAGATATGTGGTCATACTTACGCATGTTAAATATAAAGCGAATTGTCATGTTCTGAAGACGCTCTAGTTTGTTTAACTGTTCTTCAGTGATGTCAGAGAAACAGGCATCTGCATAATCCAATATGGACAAAAACAAAGACTCGGCAAGTAGAATTTTAGTCTTTAAAGGAAGAACGTTTTTTAGCCTTCTGAGTGAGCTCCATACTGCATACACCCTGCTGCTGGGTGAGGAGATATGGTCTGACCAGGAAAGACGATCGTCCAAAAGCACACCCAAGTCTCTTACTTTCATGCTAAAGGGTATTGGAGTACCATCTACGAGCACCGGGGGTGTATTCTCCCAGTCAATTTTGGATACTAATCCTTGACTCCCCACAATAATGACCTGTGATTTTATTGGATTGATGGAGAGGCCACTATTCTTACTCCATTCGCAGATTGCCTTAAGATCACTATTAAAGGTTCTGATTGAAGTAGGAAGAAAGTACAGCGGGGCTAAAATGGTCGCTTTGGAGAATCATAATGTGAATCATAATATGATTAATTTTTTTTATCGCATAATGGTCACTCTGCTTGCAATTCATATCGAGTAATTCGTACTGATTTGACATTCGTAAGTTCGACAGTTTTGACAATTCATTTGGTGAATTGATTGAGAGGAATTGCTAAATGTGACCATTTTAGCCCCGCTGGGGGGTGTGCAAAAATCTTTTCGTTTTCGCTTCGTTATATAATCGCCGATGAAAATGTATGGAATTGACATAAGCGTTCGTTAGTATGACGTTGACGTTAGACTCGTCTTATGTCAATTCCATACATTTTTATCAGCGATTCTATAACGAAGCGAAAACGAAAAAAATTCGGCTAAATGGTCTGCACTTAACTTGCACTTAACTACTTAGTACATTGCACAGTGTATTTTTTGTCCAAAAAATTGGCCATGCCTTTTTTTTTGGAAATCTTGAACAGAAATGTTATGTAAGTAATTTATTAGTATTTACATGCGTTAATTTCTTATTATGAACAATAAAAAAACACTTAATTTTTTTTTTCAATAAAATTAAAAATTGCCATAACTTTTTAAATATTTACTTAATTGTCTTCTTGATTATTCTGATCGACAATAATAAAAAAAACACACAATTTAACCTGATTTACATATTTCTTAAATAAGTAAAGTTTATAGATTTATTTACGATTTATGTTTTTTATTTTTAACAAGGATCAATATATCAAAATTTGGCAGGAAGGTTTAATTGCACCCGTATACTGACGCAGACGAAGTCGCGGGCAACATCTAGTTCAAGTATAATTTTGAGTGTTACGCTGGTGTCATTTTAGAGACAGCTATTTTACATCCACACCTCCATAACTTTTCCAGCAAAATGCCACTAGGTGTAAGAGTTTTTCCGATTTTCCGAATAAGCGTTTCACAAAATTCCTGTTTTCAGCTTAAAGTATTTAAGAACTAATTCCAGATGAAACTAGTTTATTACTACAAACCTAGCTGCCTAGGCACCATTCGTAGATGACGTACCTAACATTAATCTTTCTCGTAATTTTCTCCGTGCGACAAAAAGTTCAACAAATTCGTTTCTACTTTCCTCGTTATTAGTTTTTTAGCGAGGATTTTAATAGCGCTTATTCTATTACTATTTTTTTTATTCTGAATACTATTGTTATAAATATGAAAGCGAGTCTGTCCGTCCATTTATCTGTTACGCCCGGTTGTCATTATGGGTAGTTGACAATTTTCTGTACTGTCTTATGTTTTAGTATTATAACATAGTAGGATCAAAAAACATATGAAATTTTGTGCCACGACTCGCCGTTTGGACTTTAATTTTATTGGAACGAAGTTCCTTATCGCGCGTTGCGAAAGGGGGCTAGACTAGGGCTGCCATCCGTCCGGATTTCCCCGGATTTGTCCTAGTTTGAAGGGTTTCCGGGGACCGTCCGGCCAGGTTTTCGGAAATCCGGACACTTTTGTTGAGAGAAATACAACTTCTTAGTCGTGCATCAATAAACGAAAGATAAAAACTCGGTAAGCATACACTCTTTCTTATTGGATCAAAATCAAGCACGATTGCAAGGACTTGAGTTAATGAGACTTTTACAAATTTTTGTTGGAAAAGAACGATGTTTTAGCAAAAATTGGCAAAACATAATCGTAAATACTTTTTAAGGGGTGTCCGGGGAAAAAACCACTTTACGGATTTTTGTCGTGTTGGCAGCCCTAGGCTAGACGGAAAAAATTAAGACGAAAAGTTATAACGACACTTTTTGTGTCCTTGTGACGTTGTAAGCCATACGGTAGCGCGTGTTTCTCTCTCTGTCTCTCTCTCTCTCTCATAGAAAGCAAGTTATTTTCGTTTCGTCTTTCTATTTCGCATCGAACAGTGTGGTGTAGCGACGTTTTTTTTTTTGTACAGGTTTTTTGCACATAAGAAATAACTTCGTTCCATCCGGGTGTCCCTTGACACATCTCAAGTGTTTTTATAATAATTTGGATTGATATTATGTAATAGCTAAAAATGCCCAGTATCGGGTCTTTCAGTTTCACGGAAAATAAACTGAAGGCTTAGCACGTTTTCTTTATCGCTTCTTTATAAGATCGTCGATCAAAAATTTATGGAATTGACGTATGTACGCATTCGACAATCATTTGAAGTCGACATTCCACTCATGTCATGTCAATTCCATACATTTACATGGGCAATTCTAGTTCAAAGAAGCGATAAAGTTAATGTACTTACTCTATACTCTTATAAGTCTGTACCTAAGCGAAACATATCGGTGTATTTTAACTTCATATATGCCCACTTAATAACAGCTCGGGGAAGCTAACCCTTGGTTAAAAGGGTCCTGTCGGGGGCCCAATGGGCCTCAACGTTATTTCTGATTCCACCGCAATCCCTTTTGGGACCATTGTCTTATTTTTCTTTGTTTTCTTTTTATAAAACGTCAACTTGGCAATTACACTCAAACGAGATAGCTTGGAAACTTAATTAACTGAAAAAGAAGGGTTGAAAAGTTATGTAAGGCACTAACGAAATGTTAAAGCAAGATACAAATAAAGTTATTGCTATTAAATAACTTCAGGAGCTATTTTTATTATCTAAAAACGTTTCTAATTAGTTTGGAAACAAACACCAGGATACAAGAATTTATTATGGATTTTAAGTAATTGTTATCACATTATGTCTACACCAAGCGTATAGAGAGGAAACATATTTTGATTGTTTTCTTGGCTAAATTATAGGGTCCGATTTTAGGGTAGTTTTAAAAAAATTGACGTTTTTGACAAAAAGTGCAAAAATGTTGGGATCGATTTTAAATGATATTATATTCGATTTGTTTATTAAAAATGAATACGTTTCAGTGCAAGGGAACGAGAAATTTCCAGTTTTTTAGCAGGAAAGAGACAGGTTAATTAGAAACAGGCAGGTTAAATTAGATACCGGCAGGTTAGATTAGAAAGGCCTCGAAAAGTGAATGATAAATTAGGCAAAACTAAGAAAACAAGCTTCAAAATCAGATTTTTTATTAATAAATCGTTAGTATA
Source organism: Cyaniris semiargus (assembly GCA_905187585.1). Taxonomy (NCBI): domain Eukaryota; kingdom Metazoa; phylum Arthropoda; class Insecta; order Lepidoptera; family Lycaenidae; genus Cyaniris; species Cyaniris semiargus. Next base: position 9,509,205 of record LR994560.1, on the reverse strand, counting down.
AGACTACACTAGCCTCAAAAATTGCACTTGATTATTATCTAAACCTATTATCACAATCATTATTATTAATCAGTCAAGTTTAGGAAACAACGGAGACAAAGAAAAGGAAAATAAACTTTATATCCTCTGATGAAATTAAATTTCTAATCATTTTTTTTTATAAACAAAAGAAAATTTATAAAAACAAACTTAACAACAGTTATTTATTAAATTTTTAATCAGTTCTATATAATTTCTAAATATATTAATTATACCTATTTAGAAATTATATTAAAAAAAGTTTCTCCAAAAATTATTAATCAATTTTTAACTTTTTTAAGGACCTTGGAAATTGAAATGCTCCTACTCTTTTAGAAGAAGATTTAAAATAAGGCGCTGGAAGTTTTTTAATTATTTGATGTTTTCCAACCACACTTATATCGTTTTTTTCCGGCCATTTAAATCGTGTGTCATTAATTTTCTTTGCAAATTTTATATCAAGACTGGCTAAAGACTCATTAACAACTTGACCCACATAATTATGTACCAAATTTTTCTGTGAAACTAGCTTCACCACCACCCAATCACCTTCATGGACATTATTTTCATCAACGTCAATGTTGTCGTCGTTTTCTTCGGAGTCACTTTTCTCTAATACCTCATCTTCCATATTATACAAATCTGACTCAGGTGAAGGAGGTAAAGTCATTTCATCATCGGAACTTGTACTTTCGCTACTTTTTCGTTGCCTTTTTGTCCTTTTTCTAATTATCACTTCGTTATACTTTTTTTCTGTAATAGTCGCTGACTTATTACTTTTCTTTTCTATTGCTATACGTGTTACTTTTAATTTTTTATTTCTTTTAGATGTATGTGGTAGAATCTGTCCTTTCTTTTTCTCCTTGCTATTAATTTTTGACGGTCCTGCTCTTGGATGTGAACGCGTCATATTTAGACCCACATATTTGACAGTTAAAGGTTTAGCGATACACAAAGGCGATGTTTTCAAACAGGTGATAGGAGTTAATGCAGGCACAGAAGAATCAACGCCAGGGCGACGAGCATCAGAGGATAATAGTGGAAAGAGAGGTACGTCATTAGCAGATTCTGTAGTTACAGGAGACTTAGCACAGGTGGTCAGTTCAGGTAAGTCCGAGGAAAATTGTTGAACGAAACTTTCGTCTTGTGTTGACCTTGTTACCGTCTTAAGAGAATTATCATGAAATTCAACATCCAAAAAATCAACTCTTTCAGTCTCTGTTATATTAAAAGCATCAACTGAATTTAAATTTTGAATGATTATTTCATCAGGCAAACTTAGATCAGTACAATCACTTCTCATATCTAACGCTATCGGCGCAATCCTAGGTCTAAGTTCTTCAGGAAGATCTGCTTCACTCGTAGAATAAAATGCGTAGGATCTATGTAAAGGAACTACTGTGGAAGCCATATTTAATGAGTTTTCATTTGAGATGAGTGATGATCTAAGAACATGCGAGCCGAGATATTTAACGTGACTACATCTTCGAGGTTCAATAATGCAAGACTTTTCAACACAACTAAGGTTGCGCATTATCACCTGATGCTTATCGCTATTATTCCAAATAACTTGGTGAACTTGTAGGGTCCCTTTGAAAGAATGGAGATCAGAGGGTAACAGTAAGTCTTTTTCCATAATATCGTAATCAGAAACCGTTTCAATTAGTATGTTTTTCGTATTAGATTTTAGTTCTTCAACAAAAGTATCAAAATCGGGAATATCGTAACCACGGGAAACAATGGCATCAGCAGTTCGCTTCAAAGTTCCTCCCACACCGTCGGGTGCCCCCTTTCCATGACCGGATTCAGTATAGTTCCACGTCAAAGAGACTAATCTGGGATATTGCCATTTTAAGGCGCCAATGACAAAGAATGTCTTGTAATTTCTATATTGGCTTGTGGCAGAATCAGATACGAAGTGAAGGGTCGTAATTTGGGGTGCTTTTTGTTGAAGATATTCAATTATAGGCACAATATGAGCCCACACCGCAGCAGCATCATGTCTTAAATTCTGACTGAATGTAGCAAAACATTGTGTTGTTCTGGTACAGTTGAGGTCAAAGAAATACAATACGCTTGTATGTAAAGTCACTTGCTTTCGACTTCCTCCAAAATGTACTGCCTGAATCTCTTTAGCATACTGACATTTGTAATTTTCTGAGAAGTCAACATGTACGATAGCTTCATCAGGTTGCAAATTGTCTTTCAATGTCCTTATAGCGTTATGCTGAGCTGCCACTCTTCCACAATGTTTGGAAAAGTTCTCTAGCTGTTTTTCAAAAGTCAGAATTGCATCTCTTGGCCTTGTGATGATTTTCTCTTTTTTCACAACTCTGATAAACTTTTCTCGTCCATTTTGCACAATTTGTTCTCGTTTTGAAGCCCAAACCCAATAAGAAATATCAACAGAATTATTAAATTCTTGATAGTTCGTTATATTTTTTGCTTTGCAATCTTTGCATATCCTCAGCAAACATTGAGAACTAAAATGGTCACAGCAAATGTCTATCAGCACGTCAGTGGAGTTTTTGTGAGGAATAATATAGTTTTTATGCAACGCTTCAACTAACAAATCAAAATTTTCATGGGTAATGCACAGGCATGTCTCCTTGGGTTTTTGTGATGAAAAAAGAATCCAAAACGGCCTTAGTCTGCTAAAAGTTGTGAAACTTACTTTATAATCAACTTTTGTTAAAAATTTTCTGTGCAACTGATATAAGGAGTTCGTCAAATAACGTCTCTGTTTAATCACTCCAGCCTTCTTTACTGTCTCTTTCTTCCCAGCAGTTACAGAACTATTCTCGTCTTCTTCTAGAAACTTTTTAATGTCCTCTCGTATTTTCTTTACTTTTGAACTCTTCTGCTCGCTTATTCTTCGTCTAAACATGTTTGATAGTTTTCCTAAACGCCCTTTGTCCTTCAATGTATTTTTTACATTTACTTGTAGATTTCTTGAAAATTCTTGCTTAGCTTTGTGTGTTTTTAGAGCTTTATAAGACTGCAGTATTTTGTCATTAAAGGTATTCATATTACTTTCTTTTTTCTCCTCCGTTAGTCTTTTTAATTTCTTTCGATATGCTTCATTTACTTTCTTAACTCCTTCCAATTGTCTTGTAAGTGCTTTAATTTCTTTATCCATTTTATATCTTAATTTTCTGATTAACTGGGAAGGCGACTTCCCTCTGCTGGAAGTTGAAGACGTTTCAGAGACGTGTGAGATTGATTTACAGACAGAACGTGGGCTTATTCTTGAATTGGGATCAGTGTTTTCTTTATTACCTGTCGATATAGATAAAATGGAAGGAGATTCGAGAATTGAAAGAGAGGTGAGAATTGAAGGAGAGTTCCTATTTGATACATCCATATGTTGTTGCTCGATCTGTTCAGCCTCAATATTTGAAGGTTTATGTGTCTCTATAAATCTTTCTTCGGCTTTCGCATCCTTCTTTCTTTTATAATAGGCATTGAAGGCCTCACGCCATTTTTTCCTTTGCACTCTTTGGGCTCTGGGTGTCATATCTTTAATTGGAATAACCTTCTTCTGAGCTTTCCTTTTCTCATATTTAGTTTTATTTTTTAGCTGATATTGAGCGTATAACAGTGGATCTTCCTTAATTTTTCGGTATCTCTCTCGTTCTAGTTCTCTTTTGCGATTTTTTCTTTCCTCTGTAGTCTTTGAAATAGTTTTTGGTCGACCCATTGTTGACCTACAAGCAAAACAGCTTAAAAGCACTTTATACATATATCATCTAACCAAACTTAATAGCGGGACGGTTAATAATATGTTAAATGTGTCTTTTTATGGTACCTATATATAAGGCGTAATAAAAAAAATTGTGTCTGAAAGCTAAGGCGATCTCATTCACTCGAACACATCTCATCCACCTGTACAGTTGTGGCAGGTTATTTAGAAACAGGTTAATGAGAAAATTACCGTTATTTCGTCAGATAGACCAAATATTTAAGTCACCGTGATTATACCTACTCCACCCCAAAGCAGGCCTCATGCGACATATAATCAGTTGAAACTTTAACCAGAAACGTTTATAAGCGTTGAAGTTATTGTAGGCAGAAAAAACAGAACTTACGGTTACAAATCCAGGTGGCGATAACAGATGATTTTTTTTTGGTCACAATGAATACACTCGCACACGTCTCGCCACTTCCGCCGTTAGCGGACAACTAAAGCGACCGGCGGGAGAGGCACGGACGCCCGAACGAAATTAGTGTTGTCACCAGTCAAAAATATTGAAGGTGACAGGTGATATAGAAATTTTTGTTTACAAAAATATTTTTATTTTTGGTTTCGATATTTCTTAATTTAGAAGTCCCAAGTTTTAAGAGATTGTATAGCTAATACTTTCATTAATTAGTGTATTTTTGCGTTTTGTTTATCTCTTTTGAATAATATTTTATATCTAAAATTCTCATGTACTAGTCGTTTGGACACGCAGGTTTATTAGAAAATGCAATTACAAATAAAAACTTGAGTATTAGGCTTTCTTTAAAAATAAATTAAAAGCATTTGCCTCGATGCTACTAATGTACTTACAACCATCCCTGCGAGTTGTGTTGCCCTAAACTGATAAACAAAATAATCACAAGTAAAAGAAATCTGGCAGGTTAAATCGGCAAATATTTGAAAACTACCCTTTAATGTCCCGATGTTGATGCAATTCGTCGTTGATATGTTTAGCCGTACCTACACATATTATATAATTAGGCATGCACGAATTCATGGACAACATACTATAACTGTTATAAAACATAATAATTCAAAAACATCACACAAAAATATTTCAAATAATATGAATTCTAAATTTAAAAACAATAATAAGAATATGTAACGGAATGTATGGAATGGAATGTGCGAATGAATAATTTTGCGTTAACGTTTGTCTCCCGCAGCTGACGGGAGGCGACCCTCTAACATCCCTTAGGCTTAAGCCCTGAATTGATTTAAAAAAGGTCCGCGGATAGGTGTGCCGACCACAGAACTGGGAACTGGTAGAAGTGGTACAAGGTTAAAATTAAAAGGCGCTAGGAGCACTGTGGTGGAATTTTACTTCGTTGGGATTTTCCCAACACACGTCATGCTGTAACAAAACAAAGTGATTACTATAATGGTGTGTATGAGTCCCCTGTATAGAGTTCATTGTGAAATTAGCAGCGCTGAAAGAGCATTTTTTTTTTGTGAATTGTTTATGGGCAAGCGACCCAGCGTCATGACTCATGACTTTTCCGATACAAAAGTAGCACTGGCCGTAGACCAGTAATTCCCACAGTGGTCCAGGTGGACCCCCAGGGGACGACGTGAGACTAGATGAGGGTCTACGTTGGCCGTAACAAAAAATGGGGGTCCACTATTGTAGGCGGGGGTCCATGTAAAGTAATTTGGTGAGCAGTGAAGAACTTTTATGTAGGCTTGATTTCTTTTATTAGAAAGCATAGGCCAGGCATGGTGAACCCTGTCTTATCAACGTGCCACTTTTCTGAATCCGTCTATGGCAGGCCTTACACCCTGTATATCTGCTTATGTCAGTTTTGAAACAAAAAAAAAAAGTTGATCAAAATCGGTTCTTATAAGTATACTACGATGCCGCACTCATACAGACAGAAATATTATGTCAAACTTATGAAAAACTTCCCTCAGTTTTCGTTGGGGGTTGAAAAGATGAAAGATACGAATGGAGCATGCACTTTGATCTCCGTATAAGGGTGAAGCCAAACGAGCGTAATTTGTGAGTTGTGAGTCGCAGAATTTCTGCCGCGTAAATATATTTTCATACAAATCATGACTCACAAAATTACGCTCGTGTGAAACAAACAGGACTTTTGTATGAAACTAAATGCAGCAGAATTCTGCCCGGCAGAAATTCTGCGGCTCACGACTCACAAATTACGCCCCCCTAACAGCTATCCTTTGTCCTTTCCCATCTATCAAAGTATCTCCATACCAACATTCATAATAAGCGTGAGGAGATAACAGACAATACAAACAAACAAACTTTCGCATTTATAATACTTAAAAATAAAACCGGCCAAGTGCGTGTCGGGCCACGCGCAATATAGGGTTCCGTTATAGTACCGCTAGTTAAAAAAAAAAATTGTATGGTCAATGAATGTACATTTATAACGTGTTTTACACTACTAACAACATCATCTCAGTTACTTTCAAAGGAATTTGAACGAAAAGTTCCTTTATACTTCGCCGAATACATTTTTTTTAGTTGATCGACTATTACTCAATAACTTATGAAGTCTTCTTAGCCGTGATAGTTTTCCTTTTAAATTCAGCATATTTCCTACTCCCGTGATTTTTTTCACATTTCCAGAAGCAACCGTTTAGCTGGTGGAAGGGGGAAATACTGGATTCTAACGATTTTTTCCACTTTAAAACTTAATATTTCACAAACGGATCCCTGAATCGGAAAATAATCTATGAATACCGTACTCATAATATTTTTAAACAAGTGCGTGTCGGGCCACGCGCAATATAGGTTCCGTATTACCGCTAGTTTTGATACTTTTTTTTAATGGTCAATGAATGTACATTTATAACGTCTTTTTTACTACTAACAACATAATTTCAGTTACGTTTAAAGGAATTTGAACGAAAAGTTCCTTTATACTTCTTCGAATACATTTTTTTTAGTTGATCGACTATTACTCAATAACTTATGAAGTCTTCTTAGCCGTGATAGTTTTTCTATTAAATTTGGCATATTTCCTACTGCCGTGAATTTTAGTAAATTAATATTTCGTAGAACTGGACACTGGACTCTAACGATTTTTTCCACTTTAAAACTTCATATTTCACAAATGGATCCCTCAATAGGAAAATAATCTTTGAATACTTATAATATTTTTAAAAATCCTATCCAACGACACCCCACACGGTGGGGTGGACGCGAAAAAAAATTCATCCCCGCTTGATGTCGAGTAGGGGGAGGTACCTTAATTTTTTTTTTAATCTTATATTATACCATTTTGTTGGCATCATTAATATGTGCATTCATGCCGAATTACAGGTTTGTAGGTCCTATAGTCTCTGAGCAAAACCGCGGGCAGACAGACGGACGGACAGACCGAAACTATAAGGGTTCCTTGTTGACTACGGAACCCTAAAAACCTATCCAATGACACCCCACAGGATTGGGTGGACGCGAAAAAAAAATTGATGTGTAGGGAAGGTACCATAAAAAAATATTTTTTTAAGATTTCATGTACCATTTTGTAGCATCATTAATAATATTATGTGCATTCATGCCAAATTACAGCTTTGTAGGTCCTATAGTACAGAGCAAAACCGCGGACAGACAGATAGACAGACAGACAGACGGACGGACAGACCGAAACTATAAGGGTTCCTTGTTGACTACGGAACCCTAACAAACTAATGCATAATATGGAATATCTAAACTTCTTAGCTCTACAGCAGCAGAGAATATGTTGAAAGTTATTTGGTCACTATAATGCTATCGATTACGGGATTGGCGAGGCTTTGGACCATCGGCTTGTACAAGGATAATGTCCGGACTTGTTCGGTATCCCATGTCTTGGAGACTGTTTTAGACACCCACACAATATTAATTCACCCAACGACTCATGTTCGTGTAGAATTTAAATAAAAATATTAGTTTTGTACCGAATACTGTGTGTAACAAAACTAAGTGTAATAATGTAATAAGTAAAAGTTTTGTATGGGGAAACTCGTGAGGCTGGGGCGCTTGCCCATACAAAAATGAAAAAAAAATTGGTCTTTCAGCGCTGCTACTTTCACAGTGAACTCTCTACAAGGAACACGTACACAGTACACACCCTAAAGTATTATTACTTAGTTTAGTTACACCATGTATACAATACGTTACAATATTTTTCGACAGGTGCAAGGTTAAGTTACAAATTACCTAGTTTTCAGGAGTTTAAAAGGAAAGTCGCAATTCGGCTGCAATTCATTCGCAATTCAGTCACAGTTCATTTGCAATTCAGCCGCAATTTAGTCTAACTTTAGCCGCTACGCTGCCCTTCTATTTGGCTTTGCCGTAATCGGGTTATCTATACTTAATATTATAATTCTGAAGAGTTTGTTTGTTTGAACGTGCTAATCTCAGGAACTACTGGTCCGATTTGAAAAATTATTTCAGTGTTAGATAGCCCATATATCAAGGAAGGCTTTAGGCTATATTTTATCACGCTAAGACTAGTAGGAGCGAAGAAATAGAGGAAAATGTGGAAAAAACGGGGGAAATTATTTAAAAGGGCTTATTTGAACGCGCTTATGTCAGGAACTACTTGTCCGATTTGAAAAATTATTTCAGTGTTAGATAGTCCATTTATCTAGAAAGACTATAGGCTATATTTTATCACGCTAAGACTAATAGGAGCGAAGAAATAGAGGAAAATGTGGAAAAAACGGGGGAAATTATTTAAAAGGGCTTATCTCACGAACTACTGGAGCAATTTTTATGTTATTTGGCACGGATGAAAAGTAGACCACGTAAAGGATCATAGGCTATTTTTTGTGGACTAATTTGTCTGTGAAATATCTAATTTACGCCGTACGCGGGCGAAGCCGCGCGGAACGTCTAGTAATAATAATATTATGATTTATATTAAGTCCACGTAATATTTTATTCTGTAATATCAAATAGACATAAGCAGTAGTACATTCGAATTTTCAATTATTATATATCTATTTGAACCTGTCCTACGCAAACATTCCTTGAAACGATTTACAATATAATTGATGTCATTGAACGGGTAGATGAATATAATGAATATTTTATTATTACAGTACTGGTTGCAAATATTGCCAATCGGGACAAAATAGGGTAAAACTGAAAAGTGTTCATAATGAAAGTGATATAGGATACCGCTGATGAAAAAGGATCCAAACACAGATGGACCGATTTTGATCTAGTTTTTTTCGTTTGAATGCTGACATGATCGAGACCGTTCTTAATTCTTAGCAATAGTTTATCATCCTCAGCCCTCTCAGTGTTGGATAATTTAAGTTTATTTATTTCATAAGAGTATGCAACTTCCAGAGACACTACGTTAGTATTTTGAGCCGGTGTTTGTTCTGTTGTGGACTGTGGTTAAATCTATAAAAACTATAGGGAAAGAAAAAAATTGTTTCGCCGTACTGCTACTGAGGAACGTTACTTTTCTAGTGTTAAATTATAATTGCAATTATTTTCATTATGTATCGAGCATAAATAACATACATTGAAAAGTGATATCATTTCAACACGACTAGTTTCATGCACGGACCACAACAAAATTTGAATGAAAAAGTAATTATAGTTCGTAAATATAGCAGGGTTAAAACCAACTCTCGGATATCCAACATTTACCGGCTATATTTCAGTTCAGGAGAGCTTGTCATTTTATAAGAGCTGTGATATAACCATGATATAACGGGCCCCTTCTGTCACTGAGATTGTGAAATAGATGGTTTGTGGAGCGCTTTTCACTGCATAACGGCAATTTTAGTTTATATTTTTCCTTTTTGTACGCTGCTCTTGAAGTTGGATTTGTTTTGCTACGCTAAGGGATTTTTGTAGATAGTACTGGACTGGATTGGTGGTGAAATTAAGCTTACAGTTTACACTTTACATACATTGGCATATCATAAGGAAATGTTTTAAATCATATAATATTTATTATTAAATAATACATTATATTATTGTGTGTGTAAATAATCGAAATTTGCATTACTTTATTCCTATGTATCTATTTAGCAAAACTACTAATTCTGTACCAAGACGAGCGCTGAGGCATTTCTAAGCATATCAAAATTTAAACTGTAATAAGTTGTAAGATTTTTCATAATACTTATAATAAAAAATAATACCTTAAAATATATTTTCATAAAATTCCTGCGGCATTTAAATATATCAATAAACTTAACAACAAGTAAATGTAACCGTCGAACATTTCAGCAAACTTCCAATAATCCGAAACGCCAAAGCTTTAGAGCGCGCCGGATTAACTAATAATAATGTAAATTTTCAATTTTCAATTTTCAAACGGGACCTTGTTACTAAAACTTTGATTCTCTCCGTCTGTATATCCGTCTATCTCCAGGCTGTATCTCAAGAACGGTAATAGCTAGGTATATAGAGTTGAAAATTCCACAGATTATGTACTCGTATTTCACAACATGCATAGCTTTTATCGCGGGTTTTGAGCGCAGCGACAGAATAAAGAAATTTCATAACGAAAATAAACCTAACAGCCCCCACTCCGACCGGTACAACGGTGCGGTGAAAGCCGTGCATCGTCTAACGTCGTTTCAGTTCGGCAGACTTTGGGACGTTGTTAATTGTGTGTGCGACTTGACGTATGCCTGTAGAGTGTAGACTAGATTCTATGCAATAGCTTTATTGCGGCAGTCCCCGAGTGCCACACGCATCTTTGTCTATTTTTGTGCTACAATGGTACGGAACCCTTTGTGCGCGAGTCCAACTCGCACTTGGCCGATTTTTAAATTCAGTTTACGTATTTCAATCCGATGGAAGCAATTTCACGATTGCCCGGCCAGCAGTTTATGACGGAACTGTTTACTTCATACAACAATCGCTTTATTTGAACACTCGATATTTTCTGCCATTGTGACTCAGAGTCAATGCACTTGACGTGAAAAGGTAATTTTGAAGTGAATTTAAATGGTAATGGATTGATGTAGAAATGGCTGGCCAGGATTTTCTGTCAGTATTTTAATATTCATCAGATCATTCATCTAATATTAAATGAGAAGTCGGTTTTCTTCACAAGGAAAATAGCGATATCTCTATCATATTATAAATTATCCAAATCGATTGATCCAAACTAAGTGATAATACTTAAGGGTGTGTATATGTCACTTATTAAGAGAAAACTTTACAATATTCATCAACGAAAAAGAACACATAAATTAATATAACAAATAAAATAAACAATGACGTACCTAAGTAAAAGTAGTGGTGAATTGTCGCAAAACAAGTGGGCGCAAAGAAAAACAAAAAACTTGGGTCATTACGCCAGCTTGGGGTAGAGTGCGAAGTTTGCTCCATTTGCCACAGCACTAAATTCTACGGTCCCTTTTCAACTGTATTCGAAAGTGTTAACATCTTTCTTCTAAACTTTCCTACTTTTAGCTTTACGGGGTTTTAATTAGTTAATCATCATCAGCTTTCTAAAGACAAATAATTATTTGCATACCCACTTCAAAGAAGTTTTATGGTACAGAAAACTTGTGGTGTACTTTCAAAAATTTTCATTTTTCTAGATGTACCTTGAACACAAAAAGTTTGCGGAGCTGTATACGAGTACTAAATGACGCCCGCAACCCCGTTAACCAAATCTCGCGCGGGAACCGTCCATTTTTTCGAGATTGAAAGCTTTCTATGTCCTTTCCCGGGACTCAATCATCCGGGTGTCTCCATACCAAATTTTGTCAAAATCGGTTCGGCGTTTTGGGTGTGAAGAGGTAACAAACAGACACAAGTGGGAATATGCGTGGAGGCCGCAAAGGAAGATCTTCCGACCGAGCAAGGTGGTATGCTTGGTCAGGCCGAAGCCCACGTGATTGATTTCAGCTGTTATATACAATATACCGAGACACTTAAATTTTTTCGATAGCGCTATGCCGTAATGTGGCGCTAATTGTGGGTACCGCCACACACTTTCGCATTTATTTTATTTGTATAGATACAAAGAATGATGATTCAACAGATAAGCCTGTACGGTATTTTCTCGCTTCGCCCGTAGCGATAAAACCCTTCTGAAACCCACAAAGCCGAACGATCGGATCGCAATAAAGATAATAATTCTAAACTCGATATACGATCATAACTAGTCAGATAGCCTATCACCACGTTCAATACGCCTGAAGGCATAAATCACATATACCCGACACCAAAAACACAAGACACACATCAGTAAGACTTCACTTGCGATTCCCGCTGACAGACGGATCGGGGGGAGCTCAAGTTTGGCTGGCCATCAGTTGGGTGTGTTTCATGCAATTTCTTGCGCCTGCAGGCGGGGGATGACATGCGGGATGCTCCGTGTTATGCCGATACCAATAATGTGACTCCCAGAGCGGTATCGTCGATGAATATAGAAAGATCACTCAGAAGTTAGAGGGCTTGCACACTATATGACGTTTTTAGGGTTCCGTACTCAAAAGGGTAAAAACGGGACCTAATAGGATCCCGTTTTTACCCTCTAGACTTCGCTATAAGACTTCAATGTCTGTCCGTCTGTCCGTCCGTCTGTCTGTCTGTCTGTCTCCAGGCTGTGTCTCAAGAACCGCTATAGCTATACTTCTGAAATTTTCACAAATTGTGTATATATGTTGCCGCTATAACAACAAATACTAAAAATAAAATAATATCAATATTTAAGGGGGGCAGCCATACAACAAACGTGATTTTTTTGGCCTTTTTTGCTCGATATCAATAATGGCAACAGGAAGGCACTTGAAATTTTCACAAAGGCCTTAAATATATGTGTACTTTAACAATTATTAATAATATTTAAATAAAATAAAAAATTAAGGGGGGCTCCCATACAAAAAACACAATTTTTGGCCTATTTTTGCTCTATAACGATACGGAACCCTTCATGCGCGAGTCCGACTCGCACTTGGCCGATTATTTTATTAAGCTATCGCAATATAGCTGTTATCGCGGGCTTTGAGAGCGGCGACCGAATCAAAAAATTCCGTAACGAAAATAATCCTAACACATTGGGTGTTAGGTTAGGTAAACATCGTCGTGCATCGTCTAATAACGTCGTTTCAGTTCGACAGACTTCGGCTTGGTGTTTGTGTGCGTGCGACTAGACGTATGGGAATTATAATTTAAGTTGATAAAAATACTATGCAATAGCTTTACCGAGGCAGTCCCCGATTGCTACACATATTTTTATTTATTTCTTAAAATAAAGATTGGTCTTTGCCAATTGCCTGGTAGGGTCAACGATGTCAAAGGTTATAATTCTATGGGTAGGGTTGGATAAGAAAATAGCTGTTATAGCCAGCTTACATTATTCCAATCCAGTCATCCAATCATCTAATTATTCTAATCCAAGCGCTGGATAGGGGTGTAGACTATTTTTAGGAAATATATTTATTTTACAGATGTAATAAAATAAATACACTCTTATTTCAATTTAAAAAACCACTTATTAAATTTCGTTTTAAAATTTCCCGATAAAACGCTAAAGTTCTTTATGGCGTCGCTATGACGTCACGGTCCTCCAAACAACAAAAATCTTTGTATGGGTTTGCCATCGAAATGTCACTGTCACACACAATGTTTTGGAGATCGTGACGTCACATCCTGTGATGGCTGTTTGCGATCACATGATATTACGGATTAAATATTTACTTTTTAATAAATAAAATAAAAAATATTATAAAGTTTATGAGTAAAAATTTGTCATTTTCAGTAATTATATAATACAAACTCTCAAAAAAACAATAATTTGTATTATATTTCGTTTACTGTCTACAGACTACACCCCTATTGCTACTGGAATACAGCAATCAAGAATGCCTTAGAATGCATTTCAGTGCATTCCAGTGGATTCCAGAGGATGTTTACTTTATTCCAGTAGCAACCAGCGTTGGAGTGGGATTACTGGATTGGAATACTAAAAACCGGCCATTAAACTTGTTTTAGAAGCTTGCTTATTTTTTTGCTGGCTGTGGCGTCATTTTCTGATTGAATTTTTAATTTTACAGACTGTACATTTGATATCACCAAACTGGAAAAATATTCATGAATCCCATGAAATTTAATATTAAGTTCCCTAAAATGTTGTACTTTGTAACTTTAAGTCCTTTTTTCCTTGTCGCATCGAGTCTTATTAAGAACTTTTGAAGGAAACTTTCTTTGATGTTTCATCAAAGATTGCTTTAAAAATTCATTTTAGAATATTGAAAGGTCTCGGTGCTTGAGTAAAGATTGCCTCCGTTGCAAGTGGGCTTTTTATCTTACATCATTAATTTATACAGGGTGCAATAATTAAACCTACCGGCAACATTTTTTTTAGGGCTTAGGTATCAAATTTTTTTTGTGATTAGGAGAGTCCATTTAACCAAAAAAATAGGGTGTTAATATTTTTACAATAACATATTTTATCCCACTTGAAATCGTTGCAGAACGGTCACTTCGCGGCGGTGGGTAGAGCGGGGGTGACGCGGGGGGTGGTGCCAGGAAGACGCGCGCGCGGGGGGCACGCGCCGGCGACGCGTAGTGTCCATTAATTGTGGACTGTGGTGTTTGTTAGGATAACTTTCGGATGCTATTTCTCAAAATTTTAGTACTGAGTGATTATAAACAAGGATCAATATATCGAAATTTGGCCGGATGGTTTAATTGCACCCTGTATAAATAAACACATATTTTTAGCATTATATTCTTAGACTTTGATCATAATAATATAGTCGGTGTAGCCCTTATAATATCTCACGCAACTATAGTATTCTATTTTTTTCCTGACGAAAGAAAGGCTGCCTTCACATTCGCGAGTAGGTACTGCGGCAGCCGCGCGACTTACATACTAAAGAAACTTTATTTAGTATGGAAGTCGCGACTTAATGTGAAGGCAGTCTAAAAGCTAATAATATTATGTTATTCCTAATAATTAATATTAATAATAAGTAATAATTAATATAATTAATAACTATTAAGCTAATTTATCACTGTGCCGTTCATCAAAATCTGTTACAATGATTTAGTGGAGATTAAACAACTGACAGACTGACAGATCACTATTAATTAGTAGTGAATAATCACTGGTCTACAGTAGTTTGGTTTCCTGAAAACTAAAAGCTGTTCCTGTAAGAACTTTGTATCCTGATCATATTATTATGTTTCTAAGTTTTCTTTCTATCAGCTCAGGTTATTAAGATATTTCATTCCAAAGTTCCAAAAATCTCGAATTTTAGTCTATTTCGGAATCATTTTACAACTGTTGGAATAATTTATTTTCATGAGTTTTGATTAAATATGTTCAGTAAATATACACATCTATTAATTAGATCTCAATTTAAATTGCATATTATATTTTTTTATTAAAATATGAGAACTGAAAACTATACTTTCTTTTTTCATACAAAAATCCACGTAGTATGAATGAATGAATGGTAAAGTAACATTGGGGAAATTAGTCATAACTCATTGAAACAAGTTACTCTCAATAAGAAGTGTCTCCCTCTGGCATACATTTATCAAAACTAATAAAAATGAATACTTTCAACTGCAATGTGATTCTGAAATGGGCTAAAATGCGAGATTTTTGAAACTTTGGAATGAAATATCTTAAAAACCTGAGCTGATAAAAAGAAAACTTTTTAGAAAAATATATTGTGCACACAAAACTCTTATAGAAACTGCTATTAGTTTACAGGCAACATTTTTTGGCCTGTGTAATGATTGTCCTCCAAACTATAATATTATGCATCGTCTACAAATATTTCCTGCGTACATATCAAACTGTACATTATCCTGCAATAAAAATTAACCTTTGTCAATTTCCATTATATTATATTCTATAGTCTATATCTTCGTCAATTTTCATTAAAATTGGCCCTTCGCAGCCAAAGCTTTCCTCTTTATAATTAAAACTAGATGCTGGTGAAACTACGTATCACTTCCCTCCTAATACAAACCTTCCCTGAACTTCCACGAATATTTCAAGACTAAAATTAGCCAAATCAAAATTCAATTGAGATGTAAGGTATCTTTCAAGTTGAATAAAATTTAATACGGTATACAAATAAAATTTTAAATCGGTTCTTTAATTTATGAGTCCATCGCGGACAAACGACGTGACACATATTTTTTATATAAAAAGATAAAGATAGATAAAACAACTTATACAATATTGCCACGTTTATATATTACTACGAGATAAATCAGACATCCCCAGTATCAAAAGACTAAAGCAGACGAAGCTTCATACATCAGCCTCAGCATCTCAAAATCTAATCTTCCCCTTTGTTTCGTGCTGTGTGCACACGGCTTAACATAAGTCCGTGCTCACACGTTTCGAAATTGTCTAAGTGGCCTTTGTGATGGTCACCCCTAGGATAATCTCATCCTTTGAGGCTGGCATAATTCCTAAATCTCGGAGTATATATCCATTCTTTAAGTCAAGATTTTGAGGATTTGCTGTATTCTACATAATTTCATATTCAGGTCTAATCAACTTTAACTTTTGTTTAGAGGCTTTGTGATCTTAACAAATAACTACTTGATGCAATTTTTATAAAGAACCCAAAACGATTATGTACACTCTTACAATTTAAAACCTGTTTTGATGAAATTTGGTGTAGATACTTATTGAATCCCGGGAAAGGACACAGGATACTTTTTATCCCGAAAAGCAAGGTTCCCGCGAGATAAACGAGTTTTGGCACAACAGAGTTGCGGGCGTTAACTAGTAGCAAAATAAATGAAGGTAATAAACCACGACCTATAAACTAAATATAATTAGCATGAACAAACTGATGCGTACTCTGGGAACAGTTAGTTTGATATTTATGGATCTCTCTAATGGCCCCCGAGATCTTTATCTATTTGCCGGTTAGTCGTTAGGACTCTGGCCCGGACTAATTTATTATGCCGGTCCATTAACTCGTCTGCAACAGATCACTGATCATTTAGCAATTAAATTGTTTTTGCTGAGTAAACATTTAAATTAGCGCACAACAAAGGTTGTTCTGCAAAAGTGGAGGGGCAAATTGAAAATATCCGCAAGTATGTATCTGAAACGTCTTGTACTTGATTATTATTTACAAGTAAAGTCAAGACATAATATGTGCTGCTAGTTGCTTAGGTCTATTCTTTCAAAGAAAGTGTGCAACGAACTACGAAGGTGCTGCAAACCGAGCTTAGCCATCTTTATCATTTTTTTATCGCTTCTTTATAGAATCGCCGATCATAATGTGTGGAATTGCATGTCAAATGTCATGACATGAGTTCCTTGTTACGATGCATACCTCCTGACAAGTCGAAAGTTGACTTTAAATTATCGAACTTCGTCAATTCCATACATTTTTCATCGGCGATTCTATAATCTATAATCTATATAAAAGCGATAAAGAAAACGTGTTGGCATTAGCTCCATCGCTTGTTCGAAACTTGTAAGTTGTACAGTGTACTTACCTTATTTTATTATTTACTTGATTTCCCCGTAGGTGCATGTGTACTTTATTTAAATTGAGCAATAACGTACACAATAGCATGCCAATAACTTGTCACCATCTGATCGCGATCTACCAATAACGACATATTATCTGATCATTTATCACTAATAGAATCAATCAAAAAAAGCTCTTTGAAGTCGGTGAACTACAGCTGCTTTGGCTAAACTGTATATAAAATTTAATATCATTCCGTTTGGCTGCAGTTGAGTAAAAGTTTGTACACTAAACATTTATAAATTTAAAAAATAATAATTTATTTGTGTTTCAGAATAGTAAGTGGTTCAAAGGGTATCCCTAAAAGGAATATTTGGAGAGAACAAACAGAAATTAAATTAAAATGTATAATTCACAGACGTCGGCGCTTTTTTAACGTTAAATGAAAAAAGGTTAGTCTGTCTGTGACACTTGGATAACTCGCCCAGATTTAAATAATTTTAGTCGCTGCATTTGGGACGGGTTTGAAAAAAAAATTATTTAATTTTACTCTGAAACATAAGAAAATATTATAATCATTATAGACGGAATTAGGGTAATATTTTTCCTATACTATTTGATATAGCGATAACATGAACCTAAATAGATTAGACGCTGTTCAGTTCTAGGAAAATAAGAGCTTAAAATTATTATTTATTTCTGGTTGGTATTTACATTACGTTTAAAGCTGTATTTATGATTCCATCGAATAAGATCCAAAACTCTAGGAACGACTTTGATAAAATTTAGTTACTTTTATCGGCACAATAATAAATATGTTTGCTTTCCGCGAAATTATTTTTTAGTCACAGTTGATTTGTATTGGGAAAATTGAAAAAAATTCAAAGCACTATTAGAGATTTGTGTTTCAACCTTTTTACCATGTGACCCGATGAAATTCTAGTAGGTACCTATGAAAACATATTTCGCAACCTCCCAATTTTAGGATTCCGTACCCAAAGGGTAAAAACGGGACCCTATTACTAATACTTCGTTGTCTGTCCGTCTGTCTATCTCCAGGCTATAGCTCAAGAACGGTAATAGCTAGAGCAGTTGTCCCTAACCTTTTTTTCATGCGGGCCACAAACATGTCAAGCTGCCGCCTGCGGCTTTGCGTACCTAGCCGACGCGGCGTCGCCAGCCTCTTATCGTTATAAGCTGTTGCTTTCTGTAGCCCCGAGACTGGATATTTCAATAACTAAATACATGTTTTTTATGATATTATTATTATGCTGTTATAATCCATATTATTTATATATGTAACTAGCTGTCCCGGCAAACATTGTTTTGCCTGTTTTCCCTGTTTTCCTGCTTTTCTCGTGAAGTTTTTTCTGATTTTTTTTCTATAAGCCTCACGGAGCCCGATACCTTTCCAACGAATGCAAAACCGTGGAAATCGGTTCATGCGTTCTGGAGTTATAGCGTCAGGAAGGAAAACCCGACTTATTTTTATATATTAGATTACACTTCCACTACCAGTTACCACACATATTCAATAGGTTATTTTTTACATTCTAAGTTTATGAATTATTATATTTATGTAAATTTTTATCTAGTTTACGTAATATATATATTTTCAGAAACTCTTAAGTGAGTATTATTATTATGCTGTGTGTTGTATTTCTGTGTAACGTCTGACAATCACGAGGATCCACATAATACCAGGGATCGTGGTACAGTATCCTGTACCATGATCATTTACCTGAGTGGAGTCCTATTCGACAACTTTTCGCACTACACTGCCTTATACCGAAGCACCTAATCCGCGCCGCGCCACAAAAATATAATATAAATTATTTGTACATAAAATGTAAAGTATGAGCCGCACCTTGGCCGCACCGTTGAATTAAGTGTTCTCATTTTTTTTTCTGTTTTATATGTGGTTAGGCTTAGTATGCTTGTCTTTTTTTTCTGAAATGAAATGAAAATATTTATTTCTAAATAGGTTAACATAGTTAATACTTTTAGAAGGTCCACATGAGGCCTACCACCGGTTCGGAAACTAACCCGGCGAGAAGAACCGGCGTAAGAAACTCGCACGGGGCCACCTTTTACCAAAAAGGTGGAAAATAACAATTATATTTCTTCGCTTCATTCTTCGATATATAATTAACCAGGTAGTCCTTTGCTTATCTGCTAGGCAATCGCGTTTTTGACGTATGTAGGTACTTGAAAAAATAATAATACTGTCGGTCACTCGCTCACCAGCGCGCCTCATTCTTTGTTAACGCGAGGCAACGCGAGCACATATTATACTTAGTAACCATGCCAAAGCGCAGCTGGTTATTATTATTAAGATGATTGAGTCAGTGTTGTAAGTAACTAAAGTCAGTGTTATTTTATCGTGTAACAAGAAAATACATGTAAGTACTATTAAATACTTAAATAAACGGCAGGCACCACCGAGGCCAAGACGAGCCAATTATATTCAATACTAACCGGCATGTACTGCGACTGTGAGTCAATAAGTACAGTGTGTTTGGACCGCGAGTCCTTTTACACAATCTATATTCTATATGCATCGGAATTGATTGCGGATCTCTGACGATGTTTTACCTATTCTATAAATAGAACAATATGTTTTCCCGATTGGGGGAAATAACTGCAAGTTAATTACTGCAAGTGTTTAATTACATTATTTTATAAACCGCCATAATGTGTGGATTGACTGCGGGTCTCTAAACACAATTTATATGCATTGGAATTGACTGCGAGTCTCTGACGATGTTTTATCTGTTCTATAAATAAAACTATACGTTGGCTGGTTTGGGGGTTAACAGCGAGTTATTTTATAAACCGGCATTATGTGTGGATTGACCGCGAGTCTCTAAACACAATCCTTATGCATCGGAATTGACTGCGGGTCTCTGACGATATTTTATCTAAAAATAGAAGTATATTAGTAGATAGTATATTAGAAGCGGAAAATATTGTATTATATTTTAAATACAATTTTTTAATTATTTTAAATTTGAAACCACTAAGTAAGTTTATTTCGAAATTACATGTTAATTTGGAAAATGACCGTACGGCTTTCAAGCTAATACCCAAAAGTGGATATATATCTAGCAAAAATAGAGTTAAGAGCCTACTTCTTGGTTCCTATTAACTCACCAGTCGATCGAAAGATTTTAATTTACGGATTAAGAGCCTTAAGTCTTGACGTACAGACTATCAGATACGGTAACATTTTTTTCACAAAAAATATAAAGACGGAAACCAGACCAGGCGTAGGCTTTATCACTACTAGACTTACCACGCTTTAACAATATCAGTGTTCTAAGCGACAATTCTTCAGCCTCAGGCGCCCCTTTTTTGTTTACGTTTTATTGTTAATAAGTGCCATGGGTGTATTAAATCCACAAAAAATATGTAAATATTGATTCCTGACTCCCGCCGCGGAATGCGACTGGTTTTTAGCGATTAAAATATTTAATACTAAATAAAATATGCAATGATAAATACGATAACAGAATCACACTTATTCTTGAATAATAATTGTTAAAATATTCAGCCTGGTGGACCGAAAACACAATATTCTCGACTTTCAATCATATTAATATGCAATAATCACATTATCGACGACCACAGAGCCGGACGCAGTTAAAGCAGTAGACTCCTTAAAATTTATTCTAAAATACTTTACTTCGACTTAGATTTTAGATAAATACTCTCTTCAATCTTATTAGTTAATAGACTTATTACAGAGATCTTCGTCCGCTCCATCGGAACCTTAGCCAAACAATTTGACAATAGCTGTAATACGATATATTCTACAGCCATCACTGTGCACTGTCATTGTTTATGAACAATATTGATATTATTGACATTGGCTCAGATGAATGTGTGAAGCGTCTTTCAAAAGAAGCTCTCCGGACTCCGATAAAAAATCTTAGCCCATACCTGAGTAGTATAGTACCCGGGATCCACTTATAAATTATTTGTTTTTTCTTGCACTCTGTACCTACTGAATACTGATCATTGACTTAAAATTTTCTACCTAGTAAAACTCGGCAAAATAAAAAATACGATTTTAAATATCGGTATCGAAATTTATATTACAAAGACATCAACTCCCGGGCGTGATCAGATCGGTGATGTTATTAAATTATGTAATCCTTTTTAATAAAAAAAGAAGAAGTTATATTTAAGTTATTACGCCGTGCGATAGTTATGCAAGATTATATTAAATAGGATAATGCTAAGGTACGGGTTCCTTATTGCTAACGTTTAACGCCCTGCACAGAACAGCCACCTCCCAGTCGGTTAGCCGCTGGATAAAGCTGGTGCTGTACGAGAGCGGCGCGGCGTCGACACGGGGACTGAAACTGGACACGATTTGTATGACGATTAGTAAGACGACAGTCGACAGGCAGGACTGGCAACTCCAATACTTTCACTATTTTCCTTAGCCATAATTTTATCGACGAACAAAGTTTCGCTGAATCAAATTATATAATTACCATGATCTCAGTATGTTATCATTTGAATCACAAACCATAGAGGTCTCTTAAGTTTTGTTTTTACTGACTATTATTATTATTTATGGGCATTATATTAAATTCTTTCTCGAATTTAATGATTACTATTCATAATGTACACCTATATTATATTTTGAAAAAAAAAAATCTTTCTTTCATTACTCTGAAAATCTACCTGGTTAATTATATATCGAAGAATGAAGCGAAGAAATATAATAAATGATCAAACGAACTTACCAAGTGAAGTTCGATCATTATTATATGAGTCGCTTCATTCAAAGATATAATCTCCCTCCCACCCAGTCTGCACGAAACTATGTTTGCTGCAGTACCCAAAGAAAGAAAGAAAGATTTTTTGCATTACCTCTCTCTAAACATAATGAGGCGCGCTGGTGAGCGAGTGACCGACAGTATTATTATTTTTTCAAGTACCCACATACGTCTTTAAAAAAACGCGATTGCCTAGCAGATAAGCAAAGGACTACCTGGTTAATTATATATCTTTGAATGAAGCGACTCATATAATAATGATCGAACTTCACTTGGTAAGTTCGTTTGATCATTTATAATAGCTTAAGCTAAATTACACTAAGTAAGTATGTAAAAATGTGGAACATTTATATTATAGAAGCGGCCTATGGTTTGTCAGCTATTTTTCCCAAGGTGTGCTATCATTGAGAAAATCAGTTACTTACCTTATAATAAGCCTTATACACACAAACGTTCTTTAACAACTTTTTTAAATTTATTTATGTCTCTGTCTAATATTTATTTCTCTGTCTTTATTGTTGTGTGCTTTGTTTTATTGTAGTGTACTGTGAACTTTGTTGAATAAATGTCTATTATTATTATTATGTTTCTTCTTTGATTTTCTCGGTTTTCACCGGCAAACTAGTATGTACGGGCCAAAGTACATACTAGGTAAGTACTTTAAACTTTAAATGTTTGAATTGTGAGTATGAATGGAAGACGTGTCAGGAGAAGGATGATGTTGAGGTTGTGATAATATATTATGTGATGTATGTATATAAGAATTTGTTTGTGTTTGTCGTGTATCGTGAACTGTAAGTTTACCGTCTGTTTGTAAAAACTTTCTCACTATACGAAAAGTGTTCAAAATTACCGCCTTTTGCATTAAATAAAGTAAACTATGGGGAATTTTAAGGATATCAAGGGATGTAAATAACTGAATAGGGATTACACCTGTAGTAGATATTACTATTGGTACTATTGTTACCTTTTGCAGGTTCCAGAGACGGGCTATTTTGTCTTTAAGTTCAATATATTTTGTTAATTTTTCAGCTATTGTAGTTTGTAAATTATGAGTGTTAGGTATGGCTATGTCGATTAAATATGCAGTTTGGTTTATTTTATCTACTAGTGTAATATCTGGTCTGTTGTAGTGTGTAGTTCTGTCAGTCTGTATAGTTCGGTCGAAACAAAGTTTCGTGGCGGCGTTATCAAGTATATTTTGAGGCTTATATTTATAATATGGTTCTAGGTCAGTAATAAAATGTCGTTGTTGAGCGAGTCTCTGATGGATTATACTTGCAACTTGGTCATGTCGATGTTTATAGTCAGTCTGTACGATTGTTCTGCAAGCTCCTGTAATGTGTTGAATTGTTTCCGGGCAACTATGGCATTTTCTGCAACTGTCTGTCGTAAGCGTCTTAGTGATGTATCGTTGGTAGTTTCTAGTTTCTATCGTTTGGTCTTGTATTGCAATCATAAATACTTCAGTCTCCAGGAAGAGATCTCCACGACTCAGCCACGCGTTCGACGCTTCCTTGTCGACATTATTTTGGCATAAGTCGTGCAGATGTCTACCATGGAGAGCTTTTTTAGCCCATTCGGAAAGTTTAGTTTTATCATCAGTTATTTTATGTTTGTTGCTCTTGCTATGTATATCCTGTAAATTGAGAGGTGTAAAATTATTATCATTTTTAACTATTGCTTTATGTAATGTAGAAAGTTCTGATCTAGCTAAGAAATACTGCTTTAAGTTTAAGATCTGTCTGTTATGTAGGTTTATAATATCAATGATGCCTCTTCCACCATCTTTTCTTGGCAACGTCATTCTCTGTATGCATGATCTCGGATGGTATTTATGGTGCTTGGTCATCGTTGTATTAATTTTATTTTGTATCCCTATGAGTTCTGTTTTATTCCAGTTAATTATGCCAAAAGAATAGGTGAGTATTGGAATAGCAAATGTGTGTATGGCTTTTATCGTATTTCTAGAATATAACTTAGATTTCATTATTGTGTTAAGTCGCTGTTGAAAGTTTTGTTTTAATTTACATTTAGTATCTTTATATAGAATTTGTTGAGACTGATGGTAGCCTAAATATTTATATGTTTGTCCTTCGTCAAGAGGTTCTATCTGTTCCCCAGATTGCAATGTGTATGAGTGTAGATATATTTTCCCCGCCTTTATAGAATTTATTTTAGTTTTATCCACCCCAAAATCCATTTTAATATCATTCGAAAATTGTTCAGTCAGTTCAGTCAGCTTGTACAGGTCAAATTCATTGTCAGCATATATTTTTAAGTCATCCATATACAGTAAATGGTTAATAGTCTCAGTATGTCTGTACGTGTCATTATAATTAATGCGGTATCCTGCTTCTATAGCATTTAATATAATATTGGAGAGTGGGTTCATCGCTAGACACAACCATATCGGGCTTAGTGCATCTCCCTGAAAAATACCTCGCTGAATTTCAATTGGTTGGGTCTCTATTGAAGTAGTATGAGTTTTAAGTTTTAGTTAAGTTTTCCAGAGAGTCATCGTGGTTTTCAGCAAATGTATTATTTTCGGGTGTATTTTATAAATTTCCAGAACATGCAACAACCAAGAGTGAGGCACAGAGTCATATGCTTTTTTGTAGTCAATATAAATAGAATAAAGGTCAGATTTTGTTTTAGTAGCGTGTTTTAAAATAACTGAGTCTATAATTAATTGCTCTTTCCATCCTTGGCTAAATTTTCTATATACTTTTTGCTGTTCAGCTAATATATTGTTATCATTTACATGCTTATAAATTAATTCAGCCATACAAGAAGATAATAGTTTATATATCGTTTGTAAACACGTTATTGGTCTATACTTAGCGGGATTTTTTGAGTTCACTATAGTCTTTGGGTATCATGAATGTCGTTCCAGATGTGATGTACGGAGGAATTAAATTCGGATCTTCAATAAATTTATTTAGATAGTTGTATAGGCTGCTATGAATGTTTGTAAGTTTTTTGTACCAGTAATTGTGAATGTAATCTGATCCTGGTGATTTCCAATTGTGTAACTTACGTATTACCTGCTGAAATATGTTTAAAGGAATTTTTGCAAATGTCATTTCGGGTAGATCTTTATCATACTTTTTTCTCTCAGTTTCTATCCACTCTACTTCGAAATTATGATTTATCGGCTGTTCCCAAATACCAGCCCAAAATCTTTGGAAATCACTAGCATCAGGTATTATTTCTCGTTATTATTAAATTGTGTGTTCTGCTGTTTTCTTTGTGTGCACGCATTATATCTTTTTAAACGACCTGTCAGTATTGAAAGTTTTTGTTTTAATGTGTCTAGTATCTGAGCTATTTGTGTGTTTGGTCCCTCGTGTATAGAATGAATTTTGTATATCTCTTTAATTTTATCAACATGTGTAATTAGTTTTCTACTTCTACCTCCTTTAATGTACTGCATTACTCTACCTATTTTTGCTCGTATATCTTCCACTCTTTTTTCTA
The DNA here is from genome assembly GCA_905187585.1 of Cyaniris semiargus. Lineage (NCBI taxonomy): Eukaryota > Metazoa > Arthropoda > Insecta > Lepidoptera > Lycaenidae > Cyaniris > Cyaniris semiargus. Next base: position 9,483,774 of record LR994560.1, on the reverse strand, counting down.
GTCTTTTTTGCCATTGTGGTTTTTTATTATTTTTGATAAGATATGAATTATTGGAAATGGTAAGAGATAATCTGGTCCCATTCATTTTGGCAGCTGTCCACGCTGCACAATATATAACTGTTTGGAAGTAATAAAAGTCTGTGTCTTCATATTTTATATGTTCTGGAATATGTTTGTGTAAGGCATTCCTTGCTCACGGGTAATTAAATCCCGGACCTTTGGAAGGCATGCGTGGGGCCGAAGCCAACACGCAGAGGCCCGTTACACAGTTTTAATCTAAATGTAATGTGACACTAGCCGGCGACTCTCCCTGTCCGCACTATGGGAGTACGACCAAGGAGAGCCAGCGGCCAGTGTAGGACTATTGCAGAGAATGGATATTAGAAATGATACCGGGCTATGGGGGTGAGGTGCTAGTGGACTGGGTAACTGGGACTATGGAAGGACTATGGCGTCTGCCGATACGACGTGGAAACATGTATCATTTAATGTTGGCAGACGGTGACTCGCCAACTCTTTGAATGGGCGCCTCAAAATGGCCGCACGCACGGTGCGCCAAGGCGGCAACATTGATAGAGCGGCTTGAGGCAGGAGAGGAGTCGCTGGACTTTAAACGCCGATCATTTGCACCCTCAGAGAGTCCCATCACGTCGCCCACTCGCCACTTACGCTTCACATCCTCCCTCCGAGCCGAAGCTATTGCGACTCCACTCTGTCCGGCCGGTTAAGGCAAGGCAGAGGTAGGGCCTGATTCTCCGTCAGTGTTCACTCCGGCCGGCCGGTGAAGGCAAGCCGGAGATGAAGAACAGGGGCTTCCCTGGGAGCACTCGGGTACGTGGGGTCGCTACTCCCCAACAGCTCGCCACAAGCTGCCCTGCGTTTTATTATTATTATTATTATATTTTGGTCTTGGTGTCGCGGGCCGCAACAAATTTTTTTTAGGGTTAAAAAGTAACGTTTTTCAAAATCAAGGATTTAAAAATGAAAAAAAATTCACGACTTTCATGACGACTACATTATTTTGCCGGTGGGCGTGAATTTCAAAATGGTTTAAGATCACGCGGGCCACAAATAAAGTCCTGGCGGGGCGCATGCGGCCCGCGGGTTGGGGATAGCTGAGCTAGAGAGTCAAAATTTTCACAGATTTTGTATATCTGTTTCCGCTATAACAACAAATACTAAAAATAAAATAAAATTAATATTTAAGGGGGGCTCCCATACAACAAACATGATTTTTTTCCCTTTTTTGCTCTATATCAATAATGGCAACAGGTAGGTACTTAAATTTTTCACAAAGTCCTTAGTTATATGTGTAATTTAATATTTAATAATAATACTAAAATAAAATAAAAAATTTAAAGGTTACCCATACAAAAAAACACAATTTATGGCCTAATTTTGCTCTATAATGGTACGGAACCCTTCGTGCGCGAGTCCGATTCGTACTTGGCTGAATTTCTTTAATGTATGTATGCTTATTTATCATGTATGTATGATTAAAAATACATCCTTTTGTTAAAATACTCCTACTTTAAATCAAAATCAAAAATTTTAATTGTTATTTTTTATTAAGAAACAGTTACCTCGACCTCCTTTTTACCCCCTACAAAAGAGGGTGAAAAGGGAAAAAAAACAGAGCACTAGAGACTAGAGAATCGTGTATTTTTAGTTCACCCCTAAGAGCAAAAGGGTAACGTTTGCATTGAAATGATATCGCGTCAATTTATAACCTCGCGCAGAACTTTCCACCAGTAAACAATGTAAATATGAATTTATAGCGCCCATAGGATTAATGTTGTGTGAAAATACGGTGCTCGCGAATTTATAACAACATGGCGAAAGTTTTATTGCCAACTATTAAAAATAGTATATTTTTCTTGGGAACCATCAATTAAATTGATTGGCAGATGACAGTTGTACTTGATTCGGTCAGGTTGATAGATCACAATTAAACATTGAATTGAGATAGCCCCTACGAATAATAAAAACTATTTATTATTCGTAGGATAGCCCGATCAAATAACGTAGTATAGGTCCGCTATCTGCCTATAAATACCTCTTTATGGTACCTTGCCAGTAAATATGTCTTGTTACCTAAAACTTAGCGTTAGATCCACGAGAATATTTTTATTTTGTTTTGCAATGGATCGCAAAAATTGTTTCAAACATGCCAAACATTGAAAACGCAGGTTGGGTTTGCCTTAGTTGTAGGAAATTGTCTTTAAAATCTGCAGTTTATGAGGCTATAAATTTAAATGCCTAGTAATAATTTGCTTGCACCTAAACACACTTGGACGAAATGTTCAATTGTAAAAAGATAAATAAATGTAATAATTTACCTGTATACTGTACGGGGAACAAGAAAAATTAATAATAAAAAAAGCACACTTGGACACTACAAAAATGACTACTTGTTGTCAATGAAACCTGCCCCTGACACCAAAATCGATATGGAGCTATTTTGATTAACTTTTCATATGTCATATTAAATGAGCCAGTAAACTTCGTATCACTTTCCTCCTAACAAGCTTTCAGCTTCCCTGGACTTCCACGAACATTTCAAGACTAAATTAGCCAAATCGGCTAAGTCGTTCTCGAGTTTTAAAGAGACGAACGAAAAATTCTTATTTAATATATAAAATTCTCGTGTCACGGGGTGCGTGGTTGAACACCTCTGAAACGGCTCGACCGATTTTCGTGAATGTTAACGAGCATATCGGCTAGGGTTGAGAATCGGACAACATTGATAAGTGCATTTGTTGAATAAATAATAGTAAATTATTACAACTCGAGACTGACGGCGACCATTGTTTGTGCGACGGGGTAGCGATGGACGTTGCCTGACATACTTATTTAGTCACTTCAATAAAATAATATGGGCGAAATACTTTATATGGCAAATCAACTTTTGCCCGGACAGCTAGTCATATTATACAAGTAGTCAAATAAAATATTGACAGGTATCAAGTAATTTGCTACAAGATTCCTGTCTCGCTTTGAGTCGTATATTGAAATATCCAATCCCACCAAAAACATAAATGTAAAAAAGGAGAGATAAGTTCAATACAAACATTATGCTAGTCTAAGGACTTCGTCGTAAGAAGAATGGAGATCTAAATGAGTGCCAAGTTCTATGGAAAATCGAAATATGTATTTATAGGAACCAAAGAATATTATGAACAAAATATAATAAAGTCTATTTCTTTGCTTTATTGAATATCTTTAACAATTGCTGTTATTTAAATAATGTGAGATCTTAAAGTAGATTAAAGATTTAACTTGGCAAGATTTCATTCATTTCATAAAGTAATTAAACATTTTAATTCTGAAAAAATAAACATCTGGTTGTAAAGACAATGACTGCCTGCACTTTCATTTTGTTATAACATTTGTTGCTTTGTTAAGGCCAAACAATGCACTTTTTTGGGTTTTGACATTAATTCACGTTCCTTGGCACCCGAATCGCGTCAGCCAATATTTCACTATCGAATTTAATAAAAAAATATTCGTACTCGTTATGAAAATATTAACAAATTTTTATTTTTACTATTAAATTAACTTTTTACGGTTTAAATAACTAATAATAATTTTTATTATCTAAATAAAAATATTAAAGTTTTAAACATGAGTTGTTAGGTGAATGGCGTCGAACGAAACGTCACAAGAGGCTTGAACAGGAGAGAGGGAAAGATGCTATCCATCGTTGGGCAAGGATAGATAGGTCCTCTGTGTTTGTTAGATCCGGGACATCCTTCCTTTATACGGCTGAAGGCGAACCGCAGGTGGCTTAAGTGGGTAAGCCCGGCGCTGTTGCCGGCAGTCCCACATACCCCCGGGGTGCTTCAGCTTAGCTGAGGACCATCCCCAACCCGGGGCACCCATAAAGGGTTTCTAGGTCCTATCGTTGATTGTGAAACGCAAATTACGGATAGATAGCAGCTTACTGTTGATCGAGGATAGCTATCTATCTTTAACAAAGATACGTTATTGAAAACGGCCGTTAACTGACCAATGTGTGCCGTTTATCGATTTCATAACTTTATTTGACGTTTAGCTTCAAGCAAATTACATAAACTTTTAGGTTTTAGCTTGTTATTATTAAATTGTCAGTGAAAGCTTAATATTAAAATTAACGTGATGAATACGAGCAGCTCATCAGAGTCTGATTTGGAAGTGTTTTTATATATTTTTATTTCTAATATTTGAGTACCTAGAAACTTACGGCCGTTTTCAATAACGTATCTACAGTTCAAGATAGATAGCTATCCTCGATCAACAGTAAGCTGCTATATATCCTTAATTTGCGTTTTACAATCAACGATAGGACCTATCTATCCTTTCTCAACGATGGATCTTGGACTCCTATCCAAGCCTCTTGTAAAAAATCTAAAAATTATTAGTTACTAGATGTTCCGCGCGGCTTCGCCCGCGTAAATTTGATATTTAACAGACAAATCAGTCTACAAAAAATAGCCTATAATCTTTCACGTGATCTATTTCTTATCTGACCCAAATAACAGAAAAATTGCTCTAGTAGTTCGTGAGATAAGCCCTTTCAAATAATTTCCCCCGTTTTTTCCACATTTTCTTCTATTTCTTCGCTTCTGTTAGTCTTAGTGTGATAAAATATAGCCTATAGCCTTTCTCGATAAATGGGCTATCTAACACTGAAAGAATTTTTCAAATCGGACCAATAGTTCCTGAGATTAGCGCGTTCAAATAAGCCCTTTCAAATAATTTCCCCCCGTTTTTTCCACATTTTCCTCTATTTCTTCGCTCCTATTAGTCTTAGCGTGGTAAAATATAGCCTATAGCCTTCCTCTATAAATGGACTATCTAACACTGAAAGAATTTTTCAAATCGAACCAGTAGTTCCTGAGATTAGCGCGTTCAAACAAACAAACAAACAAACAAACAAACAAACAAACAAACAAACAAACAAACTGACAAACTCTTCCGCTTTATAATATTAGTATAGATAACTGTAAAAAAACAGTTCAAAAGTAAAAATATTTTTTTAAATGTTTTTATAACGAGTAGATACACGAGTTTTTTTTTATTAAATTCGATAGTGAAATTTTGGCTGGAAGCCATTCGGGTGCCAAGGAACGTGAGATGTCAAAACCCAAAAAAGTGCATTGTTTGGCCTAAACAAAGCAACAAATGTTATAACAAAATGAAAGAGCAGGCAGTCATTGTCTTTACAACCAGATGTTGATTCGGTTTTCCGTTAGTATGTGTTCTGTGATGTGGACTGTGGTTGTATTAAAACTAGTAGGTAAATGATTTGCAGCATTTTTATTCAGTGTGCATCTCATGAAAATCGGTTCAGCGGTTTGGCCGTTAAGAGGTAACAGACAGACAGACACACTTTCGCATTTATAATATTATTATGGATAGCTGTTATTTTTTATAAGAAAAGATAAAGTACAAACGATAGTTAAGACCACGGCAAAAGCAAAGAAAAATAATACCACGATGAAACTAGGCGAAACTTTTTTTGAACATCAATGAGTTTATTAAAAAAAAATTGACTACGATTCGTTCATTCATCCGCTGATAAATAGCGAATTTTAATAATTTATAACTAAAACAATGCTTATTTACTTCTTTACCCTTGAATAAAATATTCGTATTATTTGCTTATTCGTAAATATATTTCGTATTCGTAAATAAAACTAGTAATAATCCTGAATTAAAAATAGTGAATTTTAAAAAACCCATCTAACGGCAGATTATGGAAGTGCTTATCTGTTTGATAGTTATTGAACGCAGTGACAGTTAACCGACGTTTATCCTATACATAACTTTATTGTATCAATAGCTAATGAGAGTATAACTGGGAACTTCAGAAACCGGGTATCAATCAGTCAGTCAGTCAGTGATAAAAATGTAGATTTTCGGACGTTAATATATTAATAACCGTTCGAGGTCTGTTTATGAAATTTAAAGCATATATTATGTATCTCGCAAGTCTCAATATATGAGCCAAATTTGAAACGTTTATGTGCAATAGTTTCTGAATTATTAGGGGGTCAAAAGTGGCTCCAAATGGTTCGTGTAACCATTTGGTTCGCCAGTTCTGTTACAGTCATATAATATACATGAACTTGGCTTGACACGCTACCGCGTGTCTAGATCTCATACCACGAATAGAATCCGACGTGCGATTGCATTTTAAATGAGTATTAAGATATAAATCGTAAATATTTGCAAGTTCTGAAATATTCAGGTAAAATGAGAAATCACTCCGTAATATTTTAATACTTGTGCATCAAGTAACTTTTTTGAATAAATTTAGGGGCCTAAGGAGCAAACAGGTCACCTGATGTTTTCATCAGGTGACCCGTTTGCACCTACCATCGTCCATGGACACTCGCAACATAGAAGAGTAATTGCATTATATTAGTTGTTGAGTTGTTTTATTCTTAGTGGATATTTTATTACTAAGAGAGCTAATTGAGTAGACACAGAAATTCAGACTCTTGCAGCAGCAGATTAGATAATGTTTTGGTTAGGAGAAAACAGGATATTGATATTCTGTTTTCTCCGTGTATCGGTCTAATAAATATAATTTGTTATTATATGAACGAAAATTATCTAATTTTGGTCCATATAATAATATCGTCAATGGATCTTCATTGACGATATTTTATATTGTCTACTAATCAGGTTGTACATTTAATTCGTATTTTAAGAACATATTAAAATATAATGACAATCGTCATCATTATTAAGTTATTATATAAGTATTCGTAGTTTTTTTGCTCGTTAGCAAAACACGCCCTAAAAATTCATGAACGCTGATGAAAAGACTAGATTAGATATATGTTCAAACGTTTTCCATCGAGGTAGGTTTTACAAAGATAAAAACAAAGAAAGGTATTAGGACAGGAATAAAAGGGAGGCCCTTGTTGACCAGGTACTGAAGCACTATCTGGTCTTTATCGACTTCCGAATTAACGGTAATGGGTATGTTGGGAATAGGATTTTCCTTGTGTATATTGTGTCCCTTTTGAGTTTTGTGGCTTGTATTTATGAAGGAAAGATACTACAAAAATTATGTGGATTATGCTAGAAAATATAAATAAATATAAATTATAAAACGACATACGATACGATAGTATCAAAGACGAAGTTAAATATCATATCACTGTTGAATTTTTAAAACCATTATTTCATACTTTTGAATTTTTTATAGCCTTATAAGATGACACTCGCAGATAATGTAAGCTTACTACAGCTGGTGATTTAGATATCCGTATCCGTATGCCTCTGCATGCATACAGTCACACATTTTCTTATTGCTAAAGATAATAATATACAAAATTTTATGCTATGGGTTTCGGCAAAAGTGATGCCTGATTCTATTAACTATTGTTAGTATAGATTGTCATTTCTAGTTACTGTCTTTAATGTTCTGATATAACGAGAATTATAGGAAGCGATAGAAACGTTCTCGAATGTGTGCCTATGCCCTATAGTGACGTCAATGGTAATTCATGTCTGGCGGAAAATGTAGTCGCCACGCGCCAGATAAGCAGGATGACCTATTGACTATAGGGACTTATCTAGTCAGGTATCAGACAACTTTTGTCTGAGGTAAGTACGTCTGTACTAAGGTCTTACACAACACTTTTAAGACTAGTGTCATGTTTTAATTCATAACAGTAGTTACTTACGATTGGGGATCTTATTAGTTCGATAATTCTCCCGCTTGCCTGCCCAGTCAATGTGTATTGTTCTGGATTATAGTCTAATAATTAGACAGTTTTGTAAAAAAATACATAACATCTGGCAAGTTAGAGCAAGTTAGTTGCGTCGATGCAGCGCTGCCGTTGCGTTGTTTTACATACAAATAAGACAGCAGCCCCCGAGACGAAGCGGGAGGGGGTGTTGACGTTAAGACTGCTTCGTAATAACGCTGCGATGGCGCAACGCCCGTGTGGCCGGCTATGCGTCAAAATATTTGCGTTGCGACGACGCAACGCAACGCAACGCCCCGTGTGGACTGGCTCTTACCTGTTTCCAGCAAGTATGATAACTTTTTAGCAACTTGACTTAATGTAATATTGTAATAATGTAAACTTTTCTACAAAATTATTATCATGTGTTAATTACATAACGGCGGAATAATATGCTCATTTTAATTTATGATATACTTAAGTGCTAAATGAGATAATGAAGTATTTTCTACAAAATTTCTATCTCCTGACGGACGTAGGATACGAACGGCTGGAAGAGTATATGAAAGGGTAAAAATCCGATAGCCATGATAGTAAAATTCTATAGCACCCTTTTCTACCGAGGATGTGGTATACACGATTATTAATCATTATTACGTCACACTCCGACCCAATGGAGTCCCTAAATATCGGGGGCGTAAAGAATGCCATTCAAGACCACAACTTCAGATAAAGGCATCAACAGAGACTTTATTTCATGGGGAGATTTATTTGGGACCCTTTTTGTACGAGTTAGCTAAGGGAACATAAATTCTATTTTGCCTTCGGTAAGCGCTTATCGAGTGACCATTTTCCACGCAAATCAAATTAGGGTCTGATTAGATTTCGTCCCAAACGCGACCCGAAAATATTTGAGGTTTAAAAATGTATGTAACTAATTTTCGATAAGGACGCTTTCAGAATACGTATTGCTTTTGAGGTTGTGGAGGAATTTGAATAATATATGAAGGTTTCGTACAGGTTTGATTGAATGCCTTTCCTTTGCGGATCTTAGCATAAACCTTGACTTAAAATTACAAATACCAGGGGTTCCCAAACTGTGCGCCGCGGCGCCCTGGTGCGCCGTGGAAAGGCAAGAGGGGCGCCGTTACTCGATCCTCCATCATTATCCAAAACCACAATTAATATTAAAAAATAAAATTATAGTATTAATTACGTGGAGCAGGTAGATGATTAAATATTTGTTTATTATTATTTACCTGCATAACGTAACTATAATCATTAAAGGTGTTTATTTATGTATAGTTTTCTAATAGCTAGGTAGAGTAGGGCGCCGTGACATAATATTGTGACGTGCAATTGCGCCGCAGTCTGAAAAAGATTGGGAACCCCTGCACTATACATACAATGAAATACAATCTTACATCAAAATAAGTTATTTCAAAAGAATTTAGAAGCGGAGTGATAAAATATAGTGTAAGTTAATCTAAAAATGTTATAAATAGGAGCAAATAATATTGTATACCAGGGCTTCCCAAACTTATTTGTACTGTGACGCCCTTGGGACTTTGCCATTTCTTTACGACACCCCTCAAACCAGCCCCCAAAAATACTTTCCAATTTTAGAACCAGCCTACATAGGTTATCATAAAAACACTATTTGGACGTTTATATTTTTATTAGGAAATAATGACCAAATCAAAACATAAGCATAAAAATTAAAAAATATATAATTAATTATAAAAGCTATTAAAGCCAGCAAGGCTGGCTAATGTGAAGGATGCGCTTGCCTTTCTGAGCATAGCTTCTGAAACCGGGGATGTGTGAATGACATATTTGGTTGTGTTGACATGCGACGCCCCTGGGACAATGTCGCGACGCCCGGGGCGTCGCGACGCACAGTTTGAGAAGCCCTGTTGTATACAATTACGTTAAAAAGTAAAAAGCTAATAAAATAAAAGAAACAAAAGTAAAAAAAAAAAAACTTTTTTATACAATTTTTATTGGCACCACCTATATTCAAAATCTTATAAACTCACAAGGATAATAACATGTAATAAATATTTCTAGATACCTACATAATTTAAAAAAAAATTCTAAGAACATAATTTAATGTTATAGAAAATTCGAAAATTCGAAAGGAAATTTTACTGAAGTGGAAAAGATTAAAGAAACTATTAATTCAAAGCAAGTAGCAAATTTAAAACTTTGGAACCACTACAAGTACTTTGTTTTCATTAACTGCAAGAAGAGAACTATTAAAAGTTTAGTTGGATTATTCCTAATGACAAATTGGAACATGGTTTTAAATGAAACTTGAATTATAGATTAAACATCACTTTATTATAACATAGCGCTTATTACTAAGAAAGTAGACTTGTCGTTTCATCGTTAGATTCCGTCCACTTTGGACTGATTCTTTCTTTCGCTTAAAATTAATCGATTACACTTCTTTCTCCTACTTTTTTACATTATTCTTAATGGTAGTTCTGTAGTTTTCAGTCTTATGTCGCCTCTGACATTTTTATATTTACTTGCTAGAGTTTGTATCTTAAATTTCTACTCTTTTGCTTTTATTCGTCATTTCGATGAGCATTTTTTCGCCTCGCATTTTACCAATGGTCGAAAATATTCTCAAAAGCAAACTCCAATATAAGTACTAAAATTGAGATCAATCTTGAGGTTTCGCGTTCGCTGCGTCGACCGACTTCAAGAAACAATCACACGGGCGTGCTCGAAAAAGTTTTTCTGGGTATAACATCGAGGAAGTTCACCAGTTCTCTGGACAGTACTCGACCAGCTGGGCCACGGTGCACGGGTGGAGGCAGCACTCGTCGACGATCTGCCTCTTGTGGCGCTCCCTCGCATAGAACAGCGCAGCTCGTCTCGATCTTCTCGAAAGACTGGACGAGGGCAGGTCTTGCACGGGGATGTCCCCGGTGCAAATTTGGAAGATGAGATTGGCGAGGGATCTGCTACAGAGGTCTTTCAGCACTGAGTTCAAAGCTAGCGATTCACCACTAATTACTTTGCCGTAGAGAATTAAAATATACAAGATCCAGTGGACTTTCTTATTCGTTATGGAGCACATTTTAAAAATGTTGATACGGGGACGACAAACCGAGCACTGGCGTTTCCGTCTGACGGCACTCCGTCGATGCCTCTGAACAAATAGAGTTGATAACCTTTGTCAATTATTACATTTGTTCGACATTAAGTTCAAAACAACACGTAGGGCCCCAGGACATAAGGTCGCATATACACTCGCAGCGCTACTATCGACAGCACTATTCGAATTAATCTACTGGCGCCGATAAGAGACAATAATAATATTATTGTTTACATGAAGTTCCATCGATTGACACAAATATGTGGCGCCTCGAAAACTCGCGCTAAGGTCGTTTTTACTATACGTATACTTGTTATTATCAAAATAATTATTAAATGTAGGCCTATTAAATTTTTTTTATGTTTATTTGGAGAATAATTTATTGAATTATTTTTAAGGTTCCTAATTTAGGAACATGCTATTGTTTTGCTTACTTTTGGATGTCATGTTTGGGCTAACAAATTAAATTATTTTTGACACGTTTGATACGATATTCATTTGTTTTTCTGCCAGAGTCAGGCTCAAAAAGACTTCTCCGTAAAATGTATAATCAATTTATTTAACGAATTCTTTGTGTAAACAAACTTTGCGATTATTAAGCGCAGACTGTCCTAAAACAACAGTGCCGCTCTAATTTTTGTTTACTTCATTCGAATTACGTTTTGTGTATGTTACAGATTTGGCCTTTTTGTTGTACTTAAAGATTTTGATTTGGGTACTTATTTCGTGTTATGACGAATTTGAATTTTTGATGATTGCTGTTATTTTACTTAGGTACAAATGAATTGCGTAATATGGCGTCCAGAAAACAGCGCCATCTATGTTATCTCAATCGACCCATTTTTTCGGTCGGGTGGCAACAAGTTATCAGCTAATTATTTTGTTTGTAAACTAAATATTCTGTTGCTATGTACGCCGATAAACAAGTAACTGTGTCATCAATCATCATATAAATTGACCCAAATTCGAGGGGCGCCCGAAAACATCTATTGTGTAATACATGTGTGAACTGTGCCTTACTATTACCGATATTAATAGAAAATGATAAGAAGTTGTTATTAGTCTTATTTGTAGAGTACGGGAACGGTTGCTCCTTGAGTCTTATCAGTGACTCTTCATTATGTAAAAGCCACAAGGCCAGATCCGGTTTCTTTTTAGGGTTCCGTACCCAAAAGGTAAAAACGGGACCCTATTACTAAGACTTCGTTGTCTGTCCGTCTGTCTGTCCGTCTGTCTGTCTCCAGGCTGTATCTCAAGAACTGCTATAGCTAGACTTCTGAATTTTTCACATATTGTGTATATCTGTTGCCGCTATAACAACAAATACTGAAAACAAAATAAAATTAATATTTAGGGGGGCTCCCATACATCAAACGTGACTTTTTCGGCTTTTTTCGCTCTATATCAATAATGGCAAAATGTAGGCACTTGAATTTTTTAACACATTCTTTTGTTATATGTATACTTTAATATTTAATAATAATATTAAAATAAAATAAAATTGTAAGGGGCCCCCCCTTACAATTTTATTTTATTTTAATACAAAAAACACAATTGTTAGCCTATTTTTGTTCTGTATCGGTACGGAACCCTTCGTGCGCGGGTCCGACTCGCACTTGGCCGATTTTATTTGAGCACATTTTGATTGTAGACAATTACATGTGGGACGAAACGGGGAATCCCACGAGCACTGTCCATTTTGTCCTAGTAGCATAATCCTCTGTGTAAAATTTTATAAAAATTGTACATTGATGACTTTCGGGATGAATTCGAATTTAGAACTTTATAAAATAAAACTATAAAACAAAGTTTTCAGACTCTTAGAAATTGAAATTTTACAGTTGACATCAACTTTTTCACATGAAAAGGATGGTTTATAAACCTATATGGCCTATATAACAAAGTTAAAAATAGTACAAGGAAACTCTATGAAGCTCAACTGATCAATTAATACCGGGAAAGGCCAAACAACATGCCAATTTGTGTGATTTACACACCAGATAATAATGTTTATTACGATCTTTGTTACATGATTGTTTACGTGTGTACCGGCATGCGAATCGCGCGTGCCACGTTTTTATGTAAACAGTGCACAGGCTGCACTGTGATAAAACAACATGACTATCATTCAAGTCCTCATGAAAATCAGGTATTGTCATATTAAGTTATCAAAAATACGTAAGCAGTTTTCACGGATTATTGGCATGATATTTTGTCATTGACCAATTTTTTTAATAAGAGCCTGCAAATGGATCTTGATTGTCTTAAAAAGTTACACGAAAGTGATTACTGTCGTCCATGGACACCTGCAACGACCGAAGCAGTCGCAAGTGCGTTACCACTCCCTTTAAAAAATAGGCTCATATTTCTAAAGGTATGGTCTTAAACTTAAACATAATATATTATGTTCAATTTTGTTTTGGTTTCTAAAATATTATTTCTAATGGCAAAAACCATAAACTTTCATCTCACATTTTGAAGACGCGTCATCTTATTATACCTGCTAAGGTTTCTTTCTTTCTACTATCGGTTATCCACAAAATTTCGAAGGCAGGTTTGGAAGCCAAAAATCTTACTGTTTACAAAATCATCAACCTCTCGTAAACATGTTTACCCGCTGTTAGTTTACAAGTTTTTAACCGGGAAAGGTTGATGTACCTATAAAGCTTTCTCATTAAGATAAGTCAGTCTGGGGTTGTGTCTAGATTAGATTCAGAAAAACAAACTCCGAGAGATCCACAAACAAACTAACAAAAGGGAGGAAACAATTCTCCCTTCCCTCCTCCCTTCCCTTGAAAATTTAGTTGAGGGCCCAGGTATCTCATTAAATTGAAACGCCAAAGTTTGTGTGGATTTTAGGATGTTTGTTTTTCAATTGTCGTCCAACTTAACGAATTTTATGGTTATTAAATTGGATTAGAAAGGTTTGGTTCGGTTTCGGTTGCGGCGCGTTTTCTGCTGCAGCGTTTGGGAAAACACGTGAGCTGAATCCGCTCGCGCAGAAAACGCGCACGTCTAAACGCGCCCTTACGGTAGCCGTTTTCATTGAAATTGCGTAGACACGAAGAGTGATTTCTTCTTCTTTTACTCTCGTAACTCAGTGAAACGGATTGCCGATATGACTTACGAAGTTACAACAGATCAGTCGCAGGACTGACTTTTTACATGCCCATCCGACGCATGGATCATCTTAGAGCCAGTCCACACGGCGCGTTGCGTTGCGTTGTGTCGTCGCAACGCAAATATTTTGAGGCATAGCCGGCCACACAGGCGCTGCGCCATCGCAGCGTTATTACGACGCAGTCTAACGTCAACACCCCCTCCGTCTCGGGGGCTGCTGTCCGTCATGTGTGCGTTGCGACGACGCAGCGCGCCGTGTGAACTGGCTCTTAAAGCATTGGGGGGCTCGATTCCCGCGTTGGAAAAATATTTTTTCCAAGTTAGAGCCAGTCCACACGGCACATTGCGTCAGCGTTGCGTCGACGCAGCGCTGCTGTTGCGTTGTTTTACATACAAATAACCAAGGTGTTTACACGGCGCGGATTTCGCTCGAACGCAGTTTGACTACAGCTGATAATAATTATATGTTATACAAATTATAAAAACACATACGCTGTTGATTGGATGATTACAATCAAATAAACATAAAACATTAACACATAATATTTATGCAACGATGAATATTACATAATTATGTCGGAGCTGTTTTTCGTGTTCGGCCAAAGTAAATATTTACCAAAAGCACATTATAAGGTCGTTGATAAAAGAACAATTTCATTGAAAACAATTATGCAATCAGCGAAAGTTGTACGCTAGGTGTATTATCTTAATTAATATTACTAGTGTAATTTCGTTCATAAGTGCCTTTATCAATTTAATTATTAATTTATAGTTGAAATGTGTTTCAAGTTTATAATATTTTTGTGCTTATCTAAATTCTTATATTCGTACATAGAAGAAGAGGAAAATAAGATCAATATTATAATGACATCATTAAAAGAAAAGCTTTATTTCTTATTCTTATAACTTGACTTGACTTGACTTGACTTGATAGACGACGCCTGCAACTCCGCTGTGCAAAAATTAGTTTATCGCGCGGGAACCTACATTTTTCGGGAATAAAAAGTATCCTATGTCCTTTTCCAGGATCGTTTCAGTGAAGCATGAAGATGAAATAGACAGACGGACAGACACACTTTCGCATTTATAATATTTGTATGGATATCAGTAAGTAGTGTATAGAAATGGAACGCGTTCAATGCACACTGAACCGGTTCAAAACGTATAAACGCGATTATAACATCGAATTGCATTTTACCAACATATAAAGTGAACGCGTTGACAGCAAATCCGAGTTTTATCTTCTGAACGCCCAAAGTCTGAAGTTTAACGTCATAAAATCCGTTAAAGCCCTGTCAGTGTAGTGTCATGGCGGAACGAAAAACATAGACAAAAGAAATGTCGAGATGACAGTTTTGACACATGCGTTTGGTTAGTTTATGTATTGTTTCTTGCTATTTTGTTGTTAAATTAACGTGACAAGGCTCCAAAATAATGAAAACATGTAAAATAATCGTGTGACGTCTCGTAAGCTTAGATTTATTAATTGCGATCAAAAGAAGTTTGTGAAATCCATTTGAAACAGAACGCAATTTACGTCACCGTGTGAATGCGTTCAATGAGAACTAAGTTTTATAAAACGAAGTTTTGAGTGTGCCTGGTGAAATCCTACCTAAGACGTTCAGATTTTTAGTATTTTAGCGCTTTAAATAGCTAGGGCAGTTTTTTAGTTAAGGGCTTTTAATGCGTCTTAAGAACGCATACCAACCAAAGAATAAGAAATATTCGTAAATGATTTTCAACGATTTTCTTTCATTTATCTAAAGCAACGATAAAAAGATAATTTTTAAAAATAGCCAACGTGATTTTCGGAATGGCCATTTTCTGCCATCGTCAGACTAAATAATTATTTTTTTTCAATTTAAAATCAAAAATGTTTTCTATTTATAATCATATTGTTTATAAATATTATGATTAATTTAATTTATTCCATTATTTGTTTTTTTAACCGACTTCCAAAAAGGAGGAGGTTATATGTTCGGCTGTGGATATTTTTTTTTTGTATGTTCAACGATTACTCCGCCGTTTGTGAACCGATTTTCAAAATTTTTGTTTTGTTCTATTAGGTTTCCCTCCAATTTGGTCCCATTTTCACAAAAGTGGTGATCTGATGATGGGATCCATGAGTAATCGAGGGAACTCCTCAAAATTTATATGGAAATATATAGAGATTTTGGTTTTATAAGAATTATCCTAAGCATATGCTACCAAAACGCAAGATTTTGCACCAAGGTATACTATGGTTCGAAAGATACTAAGAGAACTCCGGATTCCTTATAGATACAAGTTTGGGGGTTTAGGCGCTGTTTTAAGAACTGAAAGCATATGCTACTATGCAAATTACATTCATCATCATCATTACCACGTCAGGGTCACCAGTGTCACATGGTTGTATATGGATACAATATGCCCGCCCCCACAACACCAAAAAATAAATCATCACGTTATGTCCTTATAATAATTGGTACTTTTCATAGCGATTTTAATAAAAATATAATGTTGTTTCAAAATAAAAGATTCAAGTTCTAAGCGACTTATGTACCACAAAATTGAACATAACAAAGTCAACCTTAACTCCAGAGCGTAAGGCACACATTTGACATTACTTTTGAGATTCGAAAGAAAAAACAGAAGTAAGTTGCTTCGATAGGTACTACACTAGTTTAACTATCAACCCATCAAGCCCAAGCGGCACCCGGCTGCCGCATAACAATTAAAAATCTATTGTATATGATATTGAATGTACCGTAACTTCTTGGTGGAAATTCATGTTTCACAGTGATAATATACACTTTTCATGCACTTTTTCCACTTTTTTTAATTTAATTTATTACAATTATGTTTCACACGACCGGTTTCGATAAAACCTACCTACTTACACCTGATGATGATTTTATCGAAACCGGTCGTGTGAAACATAATTGTAATAAATTAAATTAATAAAAGTGGAAAAAGTGCATGAAAAGTGTATATTATTACTGTGAAAAATCTATTGTGTCTGCGATTCCCACGATCGAGGTAATAAATTGAACCCTTAGTATGAAAATACTTACATAGGAAAACAATCCACATCGTAATAGGAATAAGAAACACAATCGCATTGAGTGTGACTCTTAACAAATTGTAATAAGATACGTAGAATATACGCGATGGTTTACTAGGTAACTAAAAAGAGTGAAATTATTATTTTTAACAAAAAATTAAAACCGACTTCCAAGGTAAAAACAATAATAACGTCCTTATAATATGAAATAAAAAGTATTAAATAATGTTTCCTATCTAATAGTGCCTTTTCCCGAATTCGGCTAAACCTCAACTATTTCTGTACTCAATCTTCATAATTTTGAAGTCGGTGCCAGTTCCAAAAGTTTCAAATACCTATTCTGTCAGAGAACTGAAGATTCAGCTATATTATCTGGTACCGACTTCAAAATGATGAAGATTGAGTAGGTACAGAAATAGTTGAGGTTTAGCCGAATTCGGAAAAAGGCACTATTAGATAGGAAACATTATTTAATACTTTTTAGTTCATATTATAAGGATGTTATTATTGTTTTTACCTTGGAAGTCGGTTTTAATTTTTTGTTAAAAATAATTAATAATGTAGTTCTGTTTTATAATCTCTTTTTGACAAAAAAAGCCGAAATAGGCACCGGCTAAAATTCTTTCATCCAGAGCTGTCAACCGTCAAAATAATGGCATGACCTTTCATTTTGTTTGTTTTCAACTTTTCGTTTCACCTTCACCTGCCTTCACCACACTCACTATCCTCTTTCGAAACCTTCCCAAAACCTTTTTTCAACATATTGCAATACACTAAGAAGCCTTTTCAAGGCAGCCATGACATGACTAACTACTTTTCTTATGTGTATAATAATAATTATAATAATTCAACATGAATTATTCTGTCGGATATTTCAAGCTATAGAAGCATCTGATACGATCTAGACGACTGATGTCTCTTTATCTTCCCTCAACAACCATGTTTCTCTCACTCACTATTCATAAAGTTCAAGTTATTAATAAAGTGATTACCAATCCAAGTGGGATCCACATCCCAGGTTGCTCAACTTGTGTTATCATCAATAATCTTGCATAGCAACGGTAACCGTCATTTTCCCATCGTTTTTTTTTAAATATTGAATATCAATACATTATTGTTTAATGCTATATGCATAAAATAATAAGATAAGTATAATTCTAAGTGTAATAACTCAAAAACCTGGCCTCGTAAAATCACGATTCTTTTTTCTTAAGAATCAGTAATAATTGCTCTTTAAAACAAGGTATATTAATTCATTTTTAGACGCTTACTTTATTTATGAACTAAATTCATATTCCCATATAGCTCTTTACAAAGTTTCATGAAAAAAAAGTTTTTAAGCTTCGGGATCCGATTTTCATAGTTCTGAGATCGATTATTATTAATATCGATATAGGTTATAAAATAATGTAGATCAAGACGTAAGTAAACTTAATAAAATTTACAGTACTATAATGCTAAGTACTCACATACGGTTTTACTCGATCGAGCAATCACGTAAAGTAAAAACCACGGCTTGGGCTATCCACCCATTCAGTATTACTCGATAGTTTTACTTCCAATCGAGTGAAAATTATCGTGAGGACCGCAAAACTCACACGCTTGAGTAAAGCTCGACGGCTCGCGTCGAGTAAGTTTGAAGGAAATTAGATTTATTTAATTCCATCGAGCCGGCTCGTTGCGAGCCTTCGAGTTGTGAGTTTTGCGGTCCACACGATAATTTTTACTCGATTTGGAGTAAAACTATCGAGTAATACCGATAGTGAGTACTAACCATAAGGCCAATTTGAACCTATGTGAGTGAAAGTTAACCCTGTGTTTAAATATTATGATTTGTCTTTTATCTCATAGATATGAGGAAAATGACAGAACATCATCCAGATTAGCGCAATTGTGCCTAAGTGTCAAGTTGGTTATAAATACTATTTAGATATTTATCTACTTAATCCACTAGTTTTGAAAGCTCAGCGATACCAGTCCAAAATTTTCTAAAATTAATGATATCCAAGTCATATTTTTTCAGTGCCGCTTTCGAAAATATGAGGCATTAAAAGTTTAGACAAATTCTAAAAGACAATACATAATATCGTCAATATTTATTTACGGTATATTATATCGAGCGTGTTTCATTAGCCTATCTAAAACATTTCTCCTACACTGCTCTGTACAACCAGCCTATAATTTTTACGCTCATCTACATACAGGCGTAGTAAATCATAAATATCGTTGATTTGCAGCGGCCATTATGAATTTAGTGGAGCATGAGTCATCGTCTGTCAGCTTGACGTAGGACCCCCATATATCTGACCCTCGGAGGCGGCTAGATAGCGTATATGAAACCATGAACTTATATTAGTCAACTCCATTCGACGTTTGTATCCATGCGTCATTGTAAACTTTCAGGGGTTGAAAATATGCGTTGTGATTATTTATGGCTGGATTTATATGGGTATTTCTCTGCTATTTGGAAACTCGTCCATACAAGACTGTCCTAATTGTTAAATTTTATTAAATGTTGAGAATAACTGTCAATACAAAGAAAGGCAATAGTATATCAAATATATATTATATTAAAAAAGCCCACACATTTTCCTCTTGGTTTTTGAGTTATAGACGATTTTGTGCAAAATTGTGACAGGGGACACTGAGCAACCAGGGGAATGTTTTCATGAACAAAAACTAGTATTTTTGTTTGTTTAAATAATCAAAGATTTATTTTTATTGGCACTTACATACGTAATTATTACTAAAATACTAATCAAGGAGATCAAAACAAAATACACTTATAAAATAAAGACTTTATGAGAGAGACATAGACTATAAAATTTGTGATAAACTAAGTAAAATCAACTTCTTACTTTAACAGTCTTTCTAAAATACTGATTGTGTGACAAATCAGCTTTTATAATGTTATTAAAAAAAAAACAAAAAAATAATTGATTTTTATTAATATACTGTATATTACTAAAAATCCATCTTACCATCCAGGGAAACATCTGTTATTTCTCAAAGACCGGTATTGATTTTAGAAAACTATAAAATATGGTGCTATTGTATATAAAATGACAGGGGACTGTCGACCAGGGGACTGTTTTTTTTAACTTGAAAACTAAATAACACAAAATTATTAAATGATATGACATTTATAAAACAGGATGTGAAGACGTACTCGTAAGTGCACTATTTTAAACAAATTATTTAGACGCGTCGTTCACTAACAAACGCAGTAGTGCGATTGATAAAATGGCGGCTGTTTGTTTACCTATACAACCGAACGAACTTTAAACTGGTTGCGTTTCATTTCACAATCGTAATGTTTCGGACCGATACTTAAAGTGAATTTCGCGCCGTTTTTAAGTTTTATCAGGGGACTGTTTTAACAATTTGAGGACAACCTTCGTACATATTTTTTTAAATTTCTAATATAGACATAATTATTTGTTATTTAAAAAGATTCTTACAGTCTTGTTAAACTATGTATGATTATCATTCAGTTATAAATGGCAAAGTATTAAATATATAGGCATCAATGCTTGTAATTCTGGAAAAAGGACCATACCAGGGGACTATGTTTTGAGGTGTTTAACATTTATTTTCTCGAAAACAACTATATTAAATTACTTTATGAGCAATGGTGACCAAGAATACCACATTTATGTCCATAATAATACTAAAAGAAATAGATATGATAGAATTTAGTACATAAAATTTGCTTGGGACGGCGATTTTCCATAAATTTAGTAGAGAATATGCGTCCGTGCGAACGAGATCACACCGCGAGATCACAAGCAATCAGTATACGTTACGATTTATTTAAATACAGAATACAGCACGGTCGCGCTGTCATTTACATACGACTCGATGACGCCCGCAACTCCGTTGCGCCAAAATTCGTTTATCGCGCGGGAACCGTACATTTTTCCGGGATTAAAAGTATCCTATGTCCTTTCCCGGGACTCAAAGTATCTCCATGCCAAATTTCAGCAAAATCGGTTCAGCGGTTTGGGCGTGAAGAAGTAACAGACAGACAGACACACTTTCGCATTTATAATATTATTATGGACTAGATGACGCCCGCAACTCCGTTGCGCCAAAATTCGTTTACCGCGCGGGAACCGTACATTTTTCCGGGATTAAAAGTATCCTATGTCGTTTCCCGGGACTCAAAAGTATCTCCATGCAAAATTTCAGCAAAATCGGTTCAGCGGTTTGAGCGTGAAGAGGTAACGTACAGACGGTACAGACGATCAGACACACTTTCGCATTTATAATATTAGTATGGATTAGTATGGAAATGGATTGCTTATAATATCTCACGGTGTAGCCGCCAAACCGTGCGTTCGGGCGGACACATATAAATCGAGCCTAATTTCTGACGGAAAATCCTCATTTTTCGTCAGAAATTAGCCTCGACTTATCTATGGTCAATATGGGTATTATTAGTTTTACGTGTCTGTCTGTCTGTATGAGTCTGTCCGTAGCATCGTTTCGTACAAACGGGTGGACCGATATTGATCTAGTTTTTTTGTTTGACAGTACGAAAAGTGTTCTTAGCAAGCCTCCATGTATTTGGGGGCCTTTAATACGACATTCATGATTTTATAGGTCTACCAGAATCTGATGGCAATTTTGGACAGCAGATTTTCATAAAATATCCTTGTTCATTGGATAAATTTTTATATTTGCATGTTTAACACACAGAATCAGCCGCTATAAGAAAAAAAAAGGATCAAAATGTTAAATATTCCAATTACCCCGGTATTGCTAGAGTCAATTTATTTTCTCACTTTTTGCCATCAGATTCTGGTAGACCTATAATTACTCGCTATGCCTAAATAAACGTATAACTGTTGAGTGTTGTTGTGAAATGTGACCCTAGTCGTGTTTGCTCAATATACATACGGCCCGTGAGTAAATATACCATCGATAAGGTGTTGTCAAGCGCTGTACAGACAGACATTATAGTAATTTTACTGAATACTTAATATGTATACAGCATGACTGGTGAGACATTTTCAATACTTAAGGAGAGTACTCGGTACTCGATTCTCATTATAATTATGTAATAAAAGTAGGTACTTAATTTTTGACCAAATTTCCCTTTAAATACTTAAATGAATCATGGACACTAAGTTAACCCTTAAACACTGACGTATGTATGTGGTACGTCACCCACGCGGTTTTTCATTCAAAACACAAATTTTCGCGGGAATTTCTGCGTATCCTTTTTGGTAGTTTCCTAGTTTCCAGTGACGCGTCGAAGGCGGGGGAGAGCGGATGCAGTGCATATCTGCAAGCAGGTGATTTCGACGACCTGACGTATGAGGTAGGTAGCGTCAGTGTTAGTGTGACTTTTTTTAAATAATTACTTTTTGTTTGTCCGTAGGTAAAAATGAATTGTAGGCTGTCTTATTCATCTTGGGAACCATGTCTAAAAAGGCCAGTTCTACGCGGCTAGGCAAGCAGTAGGCTTGATACTGTGGCCGGCGCGGCGCGGCGCGGCGACGGCGTGCGCCATGCGTTTTGTAAATAATTATTTAACTTCTACATTTACTCAGTGATCAATTGATATAATTTTTTATATTATTTTTTCTCGTCTAATATAATAGCCAAATATCACGTCCTCGAGTATTGAACATGTCTCACCAGTCATGCTGTATAATTATATGTATAGACAGTAGAACCGATTTTGATGATTTTTTTCTGTTGGAAAGAGGATACTTCACAGGTGGGTCCCATGATAAGGAAATACAGTTTGAAATCGTTTTTTTGTTAAAATTATTATCGAGCGAATACAATAAAATAAAATCATGTGCAGCCTGTTATAATTTATAGCCTTTAGCCCTTATATCGTTACAATAAAAGTCATTTTACTGTTAAAATAACTGTGAATGGTCTCTATAGTTATGGCCAACTAAACGTCTGTTTTATACCGGTCTAGATTTTATGGTGCTGCATCATCGAATTTTGAGTGAGTATCTACAAAGCAGTTAATGTTATAAAGCTGCCTTTAAAGAGATTAGGTAATAAGCATGTATCTTTTATTTATTCAAATAAATCTTTTTAATAAATCTTGTTTATTAAAATTTCTCCACAGGCAGCGTTTATATTATTACGATTTACGCCGCATGACAGAGAAAGACAGCTGACTTGAAAAATGTAGCGTAAATATTATTTTTATTAGTGAATAACAAAATTTTCAAGTATAATATAGTAACCAAAAAATCCAGCTACATTACTGGTAAATAATTTAAAGAAGTTGTCTATCCCATGTTTTGACTTTCAAGTCCTAATTTTTCATTTGCTCAAGGATTACAATAATTTATTTGTTTGACGATAGGTTATTCTTAATTTGTTTTTCTCTAATATGTTATGTCACCAAACAAATAAGTTTATCTACGACTAAGTGAGAGCGATAGCAATTTTATTAGTGGAATATTACATCTATTATAATATTTGATAACAACAACGATTATTTAAGGATCCCCAAATATTTGTCGAATGGCGAGATCCTAGTAAACAACACAAGTTCAAATTAAGTACACATTAAGTAACTGCTTGTAACTATCACAATATAAATAAATACAGTAGACTTATATCTTCCTACTGGAATACCCGGATTGGCGCACACATAAGCCTGATTTGAAATACATCGAAGGAGCGAAACAATGCAGTTTCCCGCAACTTCGTTGCACCAAAATTCGTTTATCCTGCCTCCGACCTACATTTTCACAACAAAAACTATCCTTATATTCTCTTTTCCCGGGACTCAAAGTATCTGCATACCAAATTCCATCAAAATTAGTTCAACGGCTTAAACGCGAATAGGTAACAGACAGACAGACACACTTTTGCATTCATGATCTTAGTATGGATTCTGTGTAGATCAAGCTTGAATTCAAAGATCGGCTAAGTTACTCAACTGAATATGTTTTATAGTCAGGTATGAGTAAGCTGCTCTTTCGCTGAAATAACGTGCGCGTTTTCAGCGCTTTTACTGCGCGTTTTCTGCTGTAGTGTTTGAGAAAACACGCGAGGAGAATCCGCGCGCGCAGAATACGTGCACGTCTGAATACTAGGGATGCCACGAATAGTGAATTGGCCGAATACCGAATACCGAATATTCGGCAACGCTGTCGGCACAAAATACATACTTTTCGGGGGTGCGGTAGCTGGATTAAACTATCAAGCCCCATAAGATCACCGGTGATCGCGACAACAATAGAATAACAATAGATTTCCAAGAATCCACGATCGAAGGATTTAAGACAAGTCGCAACCTATTTTCCTCGTTGCGTTTTCAAACAAGTCATTTGCGTCAAACGAGATGGATTTTTATTTGAAAACAGTTCGCCTAGATTGGAAGGACGATCCTTACAAGTGGTGGTAGCAAACGAAAAACAATACCCAATTCCAAACCTTTGAACCGAAATTTGCCAAAGTTTATCTACTGGAAGTATCTTGTATATTGAAAGGTTATTTTCTGAGGCTGTTAACATTTACGATGAAAAGCGTAATCGTTTGCTGCTTAAAAAATGCTGAAAAGCTTGTTTTAATCTATCACAACTTACCTCTAATCAATTTTAATTACTAAAGTGTTGTAATTTGGAAATAAAAACATAATGTTGAGTAATATAACGTGTTTTTTTTACATAATTTGGTATTCGGTATTCGGCAAAAAAGGAAGCCGAATAGGCCGAATACCGAATAGTTGCCGAATATTCGTGACATCACTACTGAATACACTCAAAGATGTTTTTCGGTGAAATCACCACTGTTGGATAAACATTTCAAAAGTTCAATAGTTCAAAAATTGAAGAATCTTTTAAGCTTAAAATCTAAGTTAATTAAAAATACATAAGCAATTAATTGAACCGGGCGAAATCTCATTAGGCTGTCAGAGCAATAAAAACAGGATTTAAAAGGCGACCTACTTCTCTAGTTAATCTCCTTACATTATCGCGTAGTTTGAGCCAGTTTATCTGGGAAAAGCTTTTTAAAGCGTCGATTACATACGTATTTTCTTGTGATAGCATTCCAGGATTTTTTATGCTGAATGTGTAAGAATTTGAAAATTCTGTGTACAAATTCATTGTTTTTAGGGTTCCGTACCCAACGGGTAAAAACGGGAACCTATTACTGAGACTTCGATATCTGTCTGTCTGTGTCTCCAGGCTGTAACTCAAGAACCGCTATAGTTAGACTTCTGAAATTTTCACAGATTGTGTATTTCTGTTGCCGCTATAACAACAAATACTAAAAACAAAATAAAGTTAATATTTAATGGGGGCGGGCTCCCATACAACAAACGTGTTTTTTTTTGCCTTTTTGGCTCGTAATCTATTATGACAACATGTAGACACTTGAAATTTTCACAAAATCCTTAATTCTATGTGTACTTTAATATTTTATAATAAAATTAAAATAATATAAATAATTAAGGGGGGCTACCATACAAATAACACTATTTTTACCTTACTTTCGCTTTATAACGGTACGGAACCCTTAGTGCGCAAGTCCGACTCGCATTTGGCCGATTATTTTGAATATCGACAATTCATGGACATTGAAGAAGCTTCAAAGTTGCTAGGTTGAAATTCAACACAAAAATGGAGTGAACTAGGAATTCTAAAAGCAGGCCCTTAAAATTTTATATTCTTTGGTTTTTTCGTTCTTTTAAAGGTTTTAGAATCTATCTGAAGTAGGGAAGGGACCACGAAAAAGTAGATGCGTCGTTTCTATGCTACATTTTAATATTATATCGAAATCTGTCTGAGATTTCCTTTTGCGCGGATAACATCTAGTAATTATATTCATTATTACTAGATGACCCGGTGAACTTCGATCACTTTCCTCCTAATATAAACCTTCCCTGAACTTCCACGAACATTTCAAAACTAAGGTAAGCCAAATCGCTAAAGCCATTCTCGAGTTATAGCGAGACTAACAAAATTTAAAATATTTTTTTATTCAAATAGATGATTAATAATAATTAACAATACCTACTTATCGTTTTATCGTTATGAGTATCAAAACTATATTAAAAACTTAACAATTATTCAATTTTCACTGAAATTGTACATTTTCAAGAAACAAAAGAACAAAGGGGGAAGTTAAGGTAAGTTGTGGAAAGTTGACGCTTCCCTGCGTTTCGCTAAACGCCAATTGTTCGCAACTTTCGGCTACGGTAAACCTTTAATAAACTTTATTCATAAACAGCAACCGAAAAGTTTCCGAGCGAAAGTTAATAGAGAGAGAATATTAACTGTATATATGAGGGGTTCCCAATTTTTTTTCATTGTCTGATCATGACATTATTTATCATCTACTAAATGACGCCTATATTACTCCGTTGTGCCAAAATCCGTTTATCGCACGGAAACCGTACATTTTTCGGGATAAAAGTATCCTATGTTCTTTCCCGGGATCCAATGTATCTCCAAACCTAATTTTATCAAAATCGGTTTAGTGGTTTAAGCGTGAATAGGTAACAGACAAACAGATACACTTTCGCATTTATAATATTAGTAAGGATATTAGTAATAGATGGTAATAGTTTACAGGCAATCAGCACAGTTAGCTCGAAATATCTTTAATGGTGTTTGTTACCAAACTCCTTCTAAATCACTGAACCGCTTGTGGTAAAATTTTGTGTGCTTATTTATATCATATATTTTTAACACGCTTTTATTACCTTGCGCTGTATGTATGTAACGAAATCTTTGAGCACGATTATCACCTATCTCCAGTAGTCTAATTATTTCGATACTTTGCATACGTATTAAGAACCAATGACAATGCAATAATATTTTGTTAAAATCAAAAAAATAATAATAAAAAATTGGCCAAGTGCGAGTTCAACTCGCGCACGAAGGGTTCCGTACCGTTATTAAGCGAGAGTTGGCAAAAATTGTGTTTTTTGTATGGGAGCCCCCCTTAAATATTTATTTTATTTTAATTTTATTATATTTTAATTATTAAAGTACAAATATAATTAAGAATATTGTGAGTATTTCAAGTGCCTAGCTATTACGAGCAAAAAAGGCCAAAAAAGTCACGTTTGTTATATGGGAGCCCCCCTTAAATATTTATTTAATTTTGTTTTTAGTATTTATTTTTATAGCGGCAACATAAATACACAATCTGTGAAAATTTCAGAAGTCTAGCTATAGCGGTTCTTGAGTTACAGCCTGGAGACAGACGGACAGACGGACAGACATCGAAGTCTCAGTAATAGGGGCCCGTTTTTACTCTTTGAGTACGGAACCCTAAAAAGCGTGTGTTTTTTAGTTTTTTCAAACTATTTTTTATTTTCATTACTAAAATAACATATGTGGCAAAACAACATTTGCCAGGTCAGCTTGCTCTACAAAATATAGTCGTGCTGCTGCTCCTGCTTTAATTTATTAGCCAATTAATAAAATGGATGCAGCTAAGCTGTCATTTTCCTCAATTATATATTAACTTTAACTTTTTACTTGTTACTCTAGTTTTCAGTTACGATTTTATTGTTTTCATTGAACTAACTTTACCCTTGAATGTATTAGCTTATTTAAAGTTAAGAACTATCTTATGAAGTTAAAAACTACAGATACAATACATTTTATGTCCATAGAATATATTATTGCAATGTTTTCACGCTAGACGACATCACCAGCATAGACAGTAAACAAAACAGTTTTGTTCGAAGTTTGACAACGTTTCTGTCAATATTCTGATATGACATGTGCAACATGTCGGATTACACTGACCTCCATTATACAGAACCTATGATACCCACTTTTTTTGTGCCTATTTGAAGCGGAATCAGCGCCCCCAGTAAGAGGGAAGAGAACTAAATTTGACGTAACTTGCAAATGGCCGCTTAGTCGTTATTGGTTGTCATCACTAGTATTAGTTCCAAATACTCCCACTACTGCTATCAGCGCCAATATGGCGACTTTCAAACGTCATTTTTACGTCAAATTTAGTTCCTATCCCTCACATTGGGGGAGCTGATTTCGCTTCAAATAGGCACAAAAATAGCTGTCATTTCAAAGGGTATCATTAGTCCAGCGTACTTGTATAATGGAGGTCAGTGTCGGATTATGATCAGATTTTTTACTGTGTGTGCTAGTGGCGCCCTCTGCTCCGACCTTTGCGTAATATTCAGTATTATAGGTGTCCCTTGAGGTAACTGCCATGATAATGCAACACCTACACAACAGGCGTTTGACAGCAGTGCAGTATCTGCTGTCAAACACCTGTTGCGTAGCTATTGCAAGATACGCAATTGGACTGCGGGTAGCGAGATCTTTTTTTTAATGTTTAGACGCAAACAAGCAAACAGGTTGGCTGATGGAAAGCGATCACTGCCGTTACGCCGGAGAAGTCACAAATACTATCTTTTATCCACTAGTATAATGAATCCACTAGTAAGATTTCGGTCAAAAATTATTAAGATATTTTCATTTCAGATTAAGAAAACATTACATAAGGCACGAGTATATTACAATAAGGTACCTACGTTCAGAAAATTTAAGTAAATATTAAGAATTTTCTAACCTTAAAAGTAGCAATAGCCTTTGGCATTGAATGGATGTCTTTAATTGTAAACTAATTTCCTCCAATGAAACAGCACAAAACTATTACCTGTAAAGTCTGGTATAGTTTTAACTTTTAATTGCAAATACAATGTTGGGAGAAAGTTTTCTTCCACAGTACTTAGTGATTCGCCAGTTCTGCTACTAAGAAATTATGATGTCATAATATTAACAGTGCATTTACCTAGAAGTACACTCTGTGTCATAAATCATAATAATATTTGAATATTATTTTAACTTTATTCGCGTGGACGGTACAAGCTTCGGTCAAACCTACGCGACCAAAGCGACTACGAAGCGGGAGCGTCTGCAACGCGGGACGTTCGCGTCGGCCGTCGCGTCGGCAGAGCGGGAATAGTCTACGGTTTCGCACCGTAGTCGCGCAGGTGTGCACACCAGTTTCGCGTTGCAGACGCTCCCGTCCCGCGTCCCGCTCGCGTCCCGCATTACTGACGCGTAGGTTTGGCCGAAGCTACATTCCTTTCCTATTTTATCACGCTAAGACTAATAGGAGCGAAGAAATAGAAGAAAATGTGGAAAACACGGGGAAATTATTTGAAAAGGGCTTATCTCACGAACTACTAGAGCAATTTTTCTGTTATTTGGATCAGATAAGAAGTAGACCACGTGAAGGATCATAGGCTATTTTTGTAGACTGACTTGTCTGTGAAATATCTAATTTACACGGGCGAAGCCGCACGGAACGTCTAGTATCAGTATAAAAAGTAGATAAAAACCTATGCTCTGCCTAACAAATGTGCATACAAAATTTCATTAAAATCGGTTTCAGAGCCATTTTGGAGGAGTTCGCGTGCACAAACACTGTGACACGAGAATTTTATATATTAAGAATTAAGATTTAAAAAAAAACTTTAATTACTGGACATCCGAGTATCGAAGTAACATTGCTATTAAAAACATCTAGGCGCAATAATTTTATCGACGTTTATTATTATGTATTCAGATTAGCTAAACACTACGTGAACGTAGTACTTTTTTTTCGCCGGGAAAACACTCTATGCGTGCCCCGGGTTGGGGATGTGCCTCAGTTAAGCTGAAGCACCCCAGGAGTATTAACTGGCCGATGGGAAGTGCCAGCCGACCCACTAAAACCACCTGCGGTATGCCATCATTCGTTAAACGGAGAGTGTCCCGGATCTGTCTAACACAGGACACCCTCTACGACTGCCCGGTCTTATAAGGGACCGGACTTCCATCAAACTAAGGGAACACTTCGGCAAATGTGAACCTACCTACCTAGAACCTATTTATGGACTACGATTTTTTTAAATTTATTCTGGGTGCACGGTAGTGCACCCGCCGAGACGAGCCAAGCGAAGCGCAAGTGCACTACCTACCTTTTCTCGAAGTGTTTCATCGTTTTTTTGAACCCTCAAAGAGTTGGTTTCCGATGTACCAGATAGTTCATATTCTCAGGATATGATGTCAATAGTAGGTTTGGCGTGGCGTGGCGGTTTATATGATACTTTCACCAATTTTATGAATTAGGACATAAGAGTTTACACGGGACTGCAGACAGTAACTAAAAAACCTTTAAATGAGTATTTATAAGAACCAACTTACAAAAAAGACTGAAATCCCACCAAAAATATTTCTTGTAAAATGTTGCCGAGACAACCACATATGGTTTCAGTAAATATGTATGGCTCGGCTGTTTCGTTACTAACTTCAGATCAGAAACTAAATATTCGCATCACCTCCGCGACGGTAGCGAAACGGTGAAGCCATACATATTTACTGGTATGTAGAATTTGTTTAAGTTAGGGTCAGTAGAGTAAGGTCATGTAGATTCAGAAGCTTGGCTCTACATGAGATCTCATATCTTTTTCACAGGGTAAACCTTATGTGGTCGTCTCGGCAACATTTTACAAGAAATGTTTTTGGTGGGATTATTATTAGTTGATATTGGGTAATCTAAATGATAAATATTAAAATATGTTTAATCCATTTGAACATAAATTACCTACACAATTCTATGACAAGTGCTTGCATTATGAAATGATGAGTTATAAAAAGCAAGTACTTCATTTTATTATCAATTCCATAGATAGTAAGACAATAATGAATTATCAAATTATATCTAATATCTTATCAAGTAGCATATTGACGCATGTACGATGCGGATTTTTAATCGATTTTTCAAACGCTATGCTACGGATAACGGAATGTAGTGAAAATATATTTTAAGTCTACTTGACGTGCCGTGAAATGAAATAGGCTCGGCAGCGCAACGTACTGCTTTACATTTTTACTTAGGGTCAGGTCACACTGAATAAAGATGTAGCTGTAAGAACCCTTTTCTTATCATGCGTGTTGTCATCCGGCACCCGCGCGCAGGGGGCCGTACCACGAAACCGTTTTGAGACTCAAACAATCGTACGAAAATGCCGCGTCCTACTCTAACAAACGTGAAATGACGTTGTTAGAGTAGGACGCGGCATTCTCGTCCGATTGTTTGAGTCTCAAAATTGTTTCGTAGTAGGCCTACTGGTCCGCATGCGGGTGAAAACATGCTCCTGGCCGCGCGCGTATTGCCTACATGACAGGAAAAACATCTATGAAATTATAGGATGCGGGCAACTTTCATGCGGACCAGATCCGCGCGCGGGTGATGACATGCATGGCAGAAAAAGCGCCCAAATAATGAAACAATGTGAAGAGAAGCAATGTGGTCGCTGAGTCCAATTCTGTATTCTCTCATTATATACTACAACAGAACAACATATTGCATAATATACCTACACAATATAGGTAACTATGAAACCAGTATTTATTTTAAGCATATTCTTAGATATTCCCGGATATAATGTCAAAATAAAGTGCTTGAAAATATCATAAAAAGTAACAAAATTACTGATTGTTATGAGGTAAAAGTTAAAACCGAACACCTGTCAAAAGAGTTAGCTTCTATGAGCTCAATATTTATTGGATGTTGAGCTGTGGTAATTTATTCAATAATAATATTGAATTAAATAACTTGACGAATTTGATATTAGATACGCAAAGGTCGAAATTCGGAGTAGAGGGCGTTACTAGCACATACAGTAAATAATCCTACCAAAATCGGACATGTCGCTCACGTTATATCAGAATATTGACAGAAACGTTGTCAAACGTTGAACAAAACTTCTTGTTTACTGTCTATGTTAGTGCTGAGGCAGAGCGTGAAAATATTGCAATAATGTATTCACTGACCTCCATTATACAAGTACGCGGGACTTATGATACCTTTTGAAATGACAGCTATTTTTTGTGCCTATTTGAAGCGGAATCAGCGCCCCCAATGCGGGGGAAGAGAACTAAATCTGACGTAAAAATGACGTTTGAAAGTCGCCATATTGGCGCTGATAGCAGTAGTGAGAGTACTTGGAACTAAACTAATATGTTGTTATTGGTTGTGGTTACGTCAAATTTAGTTCTATTCCCCCGCATTGGGGGCGCTGATTCCGCTTCAAATAGGCACAAAAAGCAGGTGGGTATCATAAGTCCAGCGTACTTGTATAATGGAGATCAGTGGATATATCCTATTAGTATATTATTATTTTGTGTTCGTGTGACGTTTGTCGCCAATGCTACATGCTGCAGTGTTTCTTGACTCATAGGTCATAGGTACGATTGCCGCGTTGGAAAATGTTATTTCTAAGATTTGCATTGCCAATCACCTTATACTTTAT
Source organism: Cyaniris semiargus (assembly GCA_905187585.1). Classification (NCBI taxonomy): domain Eukaryota; kingdom Metazoa; phylum Arthropoda; class Insecta; order Lepidoptera; family Lycaenidae; genus Cyaniris; species Cyaniris semiargus. The sequence goes on along the minus strand of LR994560.1, from coordinate 9,451,540 downwards.
AGTTTATACGATCTACTGCAATGTTTTCACGCTAGACGGCAACACCAGCATAGAAAGTAAACCAAAAGTTTGGTCGACGTCTGACAACGTTTCTGTCAATATTCTGATATGACTTGTGTAACATGTCAGATTTTGGTCGGATTAATATATTTAGTGTATGTGCTAGTAGCGCCCTCTTATTATCCTCTTATTATTACTGAGCTACAAGGGTGAAAGAAGAAAGAGAGTTTTCTTGTAAAGTAGGTACGGACAGACATGACTACTCTAAAATTCTCTTGCTCTGTGCTGATGGTTTCAATGAAACAGGTCAACATCATTTTGAAGGGGTTTTTATTTATTTTGTGACCGTAAAAGTCCAAACGCCATTTTGTTAAGGATTAACATGACATTTTTGAAAAGGGCTAAATGTCACGTGTTCATAAATAAAACCTTTTAATACCTCATTATAATAATGACCGGAATATGAAGGTGTAAGGGCTATCGGAAAAAATTCCAGCGAAATGAATTGTTAAGTCTAAAAGCACTCGGACGAATTGAAGAATATTTTATTGAAATTGTAAGCCGAGATAATTGTTAAGTAGCTCTTAGGCTATAAGATGAGAGCGACCCAATTTCTAAAATTAGGATAATTATTAATTTTTATAATATCGTACTTTGCAGGCTTATGTTAAACTAGATGTAGCACGCTACTTCGTTTGCACTTTTCGCAGGATTAACGCATAAAAGCCGTATTTTGGCGCAATAAAAACTGTCCTTTTTCCTTTTCTGTGAAGTATCTCACTACCAAATTAAGGAGATTATTAATTTATCAGGAGATCGGTCATCTTGGCGTTCATTGAGAGAGGCCTATGTCCAGCAGTGGACGAATATAGGCTGATATGATGACGATAATGAATTTGGTATGGATTAGTGGTTTATAATTAGTAAACAGGTAAAAGTTACACCTTTGGATTTTAATATTTGTAATTTGTATGGATGGATAATAATTTGATTATTATGGACTCTAAATCTACTTATTTCTGTGTCCTTCTATTCTAAGACTTTAGAAACTTTACCTTAGCGAACTAAGGTATTTTAAAGTTTTCATTATTCAAAATATTATTTGATTTTTGTTTGACCTTAAATGCCTTTTCAGCAATAGGATCTACATGAACTTTCAAAGCGCCAATAATAATCAGGTGAATATATTATGTACTTAACCTTATAAGGGTCAATTCAGACCGCAACGCGACGCGCAGATGCATTTCTGCATCCGGCCCCTTACACACTGCGACTTTTAACAGCGATGCAGTCGCGCGTTTTTGAAACGCGCGATAGCATCGCGACACCAGCAATTTTTGCATCGAACTGTCACGCGTTAGTATCGATACAGTTGCGCGTTAGCATTGATACACACGCGCGACAGCATCGATGCAGACGCGCGTTAACATCGATGCAGAATTGCAGACGCGGGGTAGTGGTACTACGGAACCCTATATTGCGCGTGGCCTGACACGCGCTTGGCCGGTTATTTTAAAAGTAATAATACAGAGAGCCTGATAAATTTCAATCGAACTCATCGCGCTGTGGCAGTCAACGAATGACTGACCAAAATACGTTTCGCGTCGTGGCTCACGTTAGCATCGATACAGTCGCGATGCTAACGCGATAAAGCATCGATGCTGCATCGCGATTGCATCGATGCTGCATCGCGATTGCATCGATACTGCATCGCTACAGTTCAATGGCCAGCTTCTGCATCGCGACAGCATCGCTACTGTATCGCGACTGTATCAATGCTTAAAGTAGCGCAAGTGTGTAAAGGTGGGCCATTTCGACTGCATCGATGCTGCATCGCGACAGTATCGCGACTGCATCGCTGATAAAAGTCGCAGTGTGTAAGGGGCCTAAATTTGTATGGATTTGTCATTTAACAGATTTGCAAGACGTACTCTCGCGCAATTGAAATCTGTCAATTCAGTATAATTTTAGAAATGCATCTACGTCTGAATTAATCCTTATGGCCTGTATTCACTTTGATTAGTGCGAGTGCAGGTGATTAGTGCAGGTGATTACTAATCAGCAGAAAGCAAGTGTGGACAGCGACTGATTAGTGCAAGTCCTTTATTTTCTCCTAATTACTAATCACCTGCACTAATCTCTTCACTCACACTAGTCAAAGTGAATACAGGCCCTTAGTCAAAAGTATTTTACACTTACAAACGTCAATATTGTAAAGAAAGATTAGAAAAACAAACAATATTCGCGTGAGAATTTCAATTTTAATGACGTAGCCTTCGCGTGACGTATTTCACGTCTAGCGCTTGCACTACTGACTACACGGTCAAGCGCTGCCCGGCCTCGCTGGAAATAGCCCGCGGCCGCCCGCTGTCGCCGACAGCCAGACCGACAATCACACTCACGAAACAACGTCTTATCACTGAAAATGGCTGAACGATTACACCTCGCGATCTATCTAAACGTGTTTACGAAGTACAAAAGCGTATTCGATGTAGTGTAGATCGGTGCTCAAAATGTCCTCCACCTCCTCGACTGCGGGAAGAAAGTGTTAGTATTTTGTGTTGTGTGTGTGTTGGGACTGCGGTTATGTGTGGACATGGCTGGATCTAACGCTGAGCATATGCTTAACCAGCTGCAGAAAGGAGGTTAATATTTGTCTTAACCTTGCTTGCCCTATTTCTGATTGCCCTACCTAATCTAATTTAGGTTACAATTTATCCATAATTTGCATAGTACATACAGTGTATTATTATATTAAGTACTTTAATTGTTATTTATAGATTGCAAGTTAGAGGAATTATTTATGAAAAATAGTACAAGTATAGTAGTCTTGTCTAAATACACTATCTGTATGTATGTTATCTCGTCACGCTTAAACTTCTGAGCCGATTTAGATGAAATTTGGTATGGAGATACTTTAAGAGACGGGGAAGGGCATAGGATAGTTTTTGTTTCGGAAAAATGTATGGTTCTCGCGCGATAAATGATTTTCTGCGTAAGAGCCAGCGCGGACAGAACGGAGCGCAGCGGAGAGGATTTAATTAACGCACTTGAAAAATTATGACACTAAAGTGCGATAAGGGATTCCCGCGTACCCTCGAGGATGCGCGAGCATTTCTTGTAAGGTTCAAGCATTTATGCACTTTTATTTTCAATGCGTTAATAAAATCCTCTCCGCTGCGCTCCTTTCTGTCTGCGCTGACCCTAACGGAGTTGCGGACGTCTATTTCGCTAATATTTTCATGTCTAACGATAAATTTCCTTCCTGCACATTCCTATATTTTATATTCAGAAGAGTACTTTAACGTGTGGTTACGTCATATTAACTATGTTTATGTTTGACAAATATTGTGGCGAAATTTGTTTGTTTGTAAGTTTGTTAATTAAATTTGTTGTTCGTTGTTCAGTGTAATGTGTTATGTGAATTGGGGTAAATCTGAAAATTGTAATTGGTGTGATGCCAGAAAATTGTTACAATCATAATTGTAGTTAATTATTATTGATTCTTAAAGTTAACTTAGGGAACCGTACATTTTTTCGAGATAAAAAGTACCCCATGTGCTTTTCCGGGTCTCAAAGTGTCCTGCACGAAAAATTTCAATAACATCGATTCAGCGGTTTGGGCGTGAAGAGGTAACAGACACACAGACACACTTTCGCATTATTCGTTTTTAACAATAAAAAACATTTAGGCTAGGGATTTATCTCAAGTATTTAATTAATAGTTTTTAAACTATTATAATATATCCTAAGGATTCGCGTACTTTAATTTTGAGTTACTTTGCGTTATATGATACGGGTAGGGAATGCAAATCTCGTGAGATTGGGGCTCAAGCGAGATCCCGCGAGTTTATGAATAACAATACTGCAATATCTCGCCAATTTCGAGTTCTCGCGAGATTAATAGTTTGGTGGGTTTTTTATGCAAATAATCACAATATTGGAATAAATTAGAAAAAAAATAATAAATATTATGAGCCTAGTATTATAAGATAAACATTTATTTTCACGAATTTTTTTAATAGACTTTTATGCATCAAACATTGTTTGACGTAGATATCTGTCTATAATTTTTTAATAAACTTCTAAGTACTCATAGTAGGGGAGCCCAGGGTGCTATTCGTGTAGTCACTCGAGCGTCACGGAGACCTAGTAGGTTTTTACATTAGGTAAAACTGATAAAAAAAATAAGAGCGTTTTTTATTTTAGCGGTGAGTTCAGCTATTTTAAAGTTATGAAAAAGAAAATATATTCAGAAAATTGCTTATTTAGGTAAATTTTAACAAGATTTTAGACAGCAATGACTAAATCATTTAGTTTAGTGCAACATAAAATAACTGCGAAGCTTAGTTAGGAAATTTTTTAAGTTAGAAGCTTTATTTTTTATATTTTAAAATGTCCCTACAGCCTTACCTAATTTTTGAATCGTCAGTGCTTTATATGGAAGCTTCTTTGGGGTATACTAAACATCCCCTATCTTAATCTGACAAATCTGATGACATTTCAATATTTGAAAATAACTTTTTTTTAACCCACCACGTGAGAAATCTGATTTCTATACCATGATAACTAGACACATGTCGGAAGCTTATACAAGCTTAATCTGACACGCTCAAGCTTGTCGCGAAATCCCCTCTTCCCTCCCTAACTATCAGGACCTCTTTGAAAATTACAGTGCACAGTTGCTTAGGCCAGCTCTTCTTTGTTTTTACTCCGTGATCGCAACTCCGTCCGTGTCAATCCACGCTTCAAATAAGACGTTTTTATGCTCAAGTGCAATCTCGTCAAACTCGCGAGATCTCGCCTTTTTTTCGTCCGAGATCAATCTCGCTAAAAAGGCCGAGATCTCGCGAGAACGAAATTGCATTCCCTAGATACGGGCAAAGCTTATCATTATAGAAGACTAACGATTCTACTACTCGTATAATCCGCGCGCGACCAGAATGGGATCGGAATGACAGTTTTGTTGACGCGTGCTGACATTTGGCCAGCCGTAGGATCGACAAACAAAATGACGTTTTTGTTCGCGGACATTTATTTTAAGATTTGTTTTAATTTTTTTGTGATAATAATAGGTAATAATTATGTGATATTATGATAGTAATTGATTAATAAAATAATACCTTAATTACAACAGCCATTGGTAAAAATATTACCAAGATGTCTTTTTCATGAAAATTTTGAGTTTGCTCAAAAATAAAAATAAAGTAACTGAAAGAGTTGTAGCTGCCACAGGTTTGACCAAAAACACAGTAATATCTTTAATGTACAGAATCGGTCGATTACGTATTTTATTATTATTATTATGTATAAACCTATAAATTAATGTTCAGAAAAAATTTACTGACGCTACTTCATTTACATTTTATACACACATTAGCAAACAAAACTGTCACTCTGATCCCTTTCTGATCGCGCGCGGATTATACTTGGAATCGTCCTCATTATTATTTCTTAATTTTTTTATTTGGGTAAAAAAACAATATCAAAATAAAATACATTTCAAACAGTCTTATCCCTATGTTACGTACAATAGGGATGACGACAAGGTCAAAGATTAGCTGATTTTTTAAATAAAATAAAGACATAGCGATGAAAAATATGTATTCCCAAAATATCAGCTTCATAACTTATTATATTTTTTTTTGTTTTGAGTCTTCAAAGTTTTTTCGTCAAGTTAAGTCAAGTCGAATATTTTTTTATAAAATTCCTTAATTTTTGTGTACCATTCGATAAGTTATGCAATTTTTAACATTTTTTCTTACGAAACCACTTTCGTAAACTCAATATTTAACATAGCTATCGAACAAACTAGCTAGGCGTGACGTCACAGTTAGCTGAAATTTTGTATGGAGCCTTTTGGGAAGGTCTATTTTATGTGAGTTTTGAATTGTGATATCTTGGAGAGTTTTTATGCTATCAGAGTCATTTTTTCACCGATATTTCTATTTTTGAATGGTCCTTCAATTACCAACAAGAAAAAAAATTTTCGTCATGCCTATTGATTGTGATATCCACATCATTTACCACATAATATACATATATGGTGTATTTTAAGTTTAATTAATTTAGAGCTATTACGTTGAGATTTATTCACGATTTAATTATAATTTAATATATATTTGCAATTGTTTTTTGCATTAAACTTCTTTTCTTCTTCTTCTTCTTCTTTTAATTTTACATCAAGTAAAGGACATATTATTTACAGCAAGTGACAGAATTATAAGTGTTACCTAATTATTCAGTAACTACCTTGATTGATTAGCAGGCGGCACCCTAGCCCTACGACACGAGGTCTAAATTATCTTACTGACAGTGGATAAAATAAAAATAACACATTGACATTATTTATTGCTTACTAGATGACACCTGCAACTAAAAGTAGGTATCCTTAGATGTCCTTTCCTAGGACTCGAAAGTATTTCCATGCCAAATTTCAGCAAAATCGGTTCAGCGGTTTGGGCGTGAAAAGGTAACAGACAGACAGACACACTTTCGAATTTATGATATTAGTAACCTTTGACGACCTCTGTGGCTCAATTGGTTGAGTGTGTGGCAGCTCATGCCGGGGGTCGCGGGTTCGAATCCCGCCGACGGAACAAAAAGTTTTCAATGTTCCCGGGTCTGGATGTGTATTAAATATGTGTATGATATAATAAAAATCTTAAATATATGTATAGTATAAAAGTATTAAATATATTTCCGTTGTCTGGTACCCGTAACACAAATCCTTCAGGTACTTAGCACGGGTCCAGACTGGCGTGGTGTGAAGCGTCCATAGATATTATTATTATTATATGGATTGAATAAATTGTCAAATATTGTTTAGCTACATTCTAGACGATATTATGTGCCAAAGTTTTGTTTTGGAGTCTCGGTGTTGATTGACTGAGTACTACGACGTCAATGACTTTCGGGAATCATCTGTAATTTCTATAAAAGTTTTCCATATATTTAAAATACAGTTGGAAGATTTAATAATGATCCATTTAATATCCATATTTAATCTATCTAGCAGCACACAAAACACGTAACAAAATTCGTAACACGGAAAGAAAGTAGACCTTTGTCGCAGCGTAGAAGAGGAAGAAATCTCTCCCTTCCTTTCTAATGCGCGGCGAAAATTTACACGGTCTGCACTGCTCTTTCATTTTCTGCCGGCACACCTGAAGTTCAACCCGTTGCTTTTCTAGGGTTCCAAAGGGTAAAATCGGGACCAGCTGCTATTACTAAGATTTCGCTGTCGGTCCGTCGAGATCTGTGATAGCTAGAGAGTTGAAATTTTCACAAATGACCTTGACCCTTCGTGAGCGAGTCCAACCGGCACTTGGCCGATTTTTTAGGTCAATCAAGCCTCACTTACAAGTTACAAGTCACAACACAATAAAGTTACGAAAAAATTTCGGTATTTAGACGTTTTTGGAAGAAATTCCTGTGGCTTTTACATAAGGAGTGCTTCACGTCCCACATAGGTATGTGCTCGTTAGCAAACACTGGCTTACATTTAATTATAATTTATAACATTCTTTGAAATATAATTAATGTAACTTGGGCTTATTATTAAAAAAAATAAACCATTTAAATATTAACTACTAGATGACGCCCGCAACTCCGTTTCGCCAAAATTCATTTATTTCGCGGGAACCGTACTTTTTTCCGAGATAAAAAGTATCCCATGTCCTTTCCTGAAACTCAAAGTATCTCCATTTCAGCAAAATCGGTTCAGCGGTTTGGGCATGAAGAGGTAACAGACGTAGGTACAGACATACAGAAAGACACACTTTTGCATTTATAATTTTAGTATGGTAATTACTAATTATTATTAGTATGGATACTGGATAGTCCATAGCACGAAACAAATCACTATTTACCATTAAGGGCCTTCCCCTACGGATATTCCGTAATTTACCGTATTTAGAGACCCTTATAAACTCATAATTTGAAAGCTACAAAGTTATAATAAAAATACAGCAATAATCTTCAGTATATCAAAATTCCTTTCCCCGTTTTAAATTTTCTATTTTTGTTTATTATACTCATGATATTAGCTTCCAAACTAATACCAATTTATTAAAATTGAAGCATACTTTCAGCATCTCTCTAGTATTTACAAATTACGTTTATTTGAAACACACGACAATAGATAGACAATTTCATTAACTACCTACATATTCCCCGTTTTAAATTATTTTTAGATCAATTTTGAACTAAGATAAGTAAAAAAATTGGATTTTTGTGCGATTTCGGTAACGCGTCAAATGTATGGTCGCAAGGTCGTTTGCTCGGGGGATGGCCTTAACATAGAGAATGGACTGAGCGATACCTGAATGAAACTGAACATTCGCTAGAAAGAGAGAAAGAGTCGATATTGTGGCTAATAATATAGCCCTTTGTGATAGAAAAAGTTTTACTTCTTTTTATTATTTAATAAAATACATTGTGTGACTTTTTTATTGTGCCTTCACACACATAGAGTATGGAGAATCTGTCAAATAAGTTGTGATAGCCTCCGGCACTTTATCAGGAAGTGGTGAAACAGGCCCTAAGACAAATGATTTGTAATCACTTAATTGTATAATATGGTATATTATACAATAATTACACTTACAATTAAGTTTACAATTTACAAATTACAATTAAGTGTATAATATCCATTGTGTCAGAAAGGGGGGTATTTTGTACAAACCCTAAGTAAATAATTATTGTAAAAGTTTAATAAGTTATGTTTTATTAAGCTGAACATGAATTTTCACCAATAACCGTAGACTTAATAAAAGTATCAAAACTTTTTGGACAATCATCTAGCGCAATTGTATTCTATTTCAATGACCTGCTTCGTATCTACAGTGTGTTGTAAAGTGATAAATTTTAGGGTAAATGTTATCACTTAGTTTTGGTTTCCATATTCTCGGTCCTAAAGCCTCCATTCATGCGAAAAAAATCATATTGTTAGTTACCCTCTTCATCCACTTACGTCCTCAATTGTATCTATATTAAATTGCCAGTAGTTTCCATAATAGACTAATATCTTTAATGGTTCAATTTGTGGTGTAGGTACACTTATATATTACTATTCAATTACTGGGGGATATATTTATGGGTGCTGCTTTTAAACACGACTGGCGCAATTCCGATAGTACTAACATTTATTATGTTTGGCAGCGCTGCTTTGGCTAAACAAAGGTTTATTTAGTACGTTATTATAAACAAAACCATTTATCATAATAATTTAAATGCAGTTTCGGCAATATGTATTTGATTTAGGAGGTTTATACTTTATACTACCCGTAGAGACGACTATGAGACAAACTAACAACACAGCAAAATAAGGATTCCTTTTAAAACCATAACTCCTAATAGCTTTTATGAAAGGATTTGACACCTGCATGTGTGCAAAAATTGTTTCTTAGGCCCGTATTTTTGGTCAGTACTTAAGATGCGACCCGATCTCAAGACGCGGTTCGGCTCTGTGATTGGTCCAAATTTTGTCAGCCAACCAATCACAGAGCCTGAACCGTGTCTTGAGACCGAGATGCATCTTGAGTACTGACCAAAAATACGGGCCTAAATGGCTGCCATACACGCTACGGTCTACCGGAGAGGTCACCTGCGCAGGTGTCAGTCGAAAGAATTGATTTTCGATTTTGCGCCGGTCGCCTGCGCAGGTCCAAAAAACTGCACAGGTCTATTCCTACACACATTCCGGTCTACCTGCGCAGGCATACCTGCACAGGTGGACCTCTCCGGTAGACCGTACGCACTTACATAAGGTGACAGTAGCACGCGCCGAACGCATCGTCGTTTCCCAAGAAACTTGACAAAAACTTGCGTCCCGAATAGTGATGGGTAATTTTCCGAAAAATTTCAAAGCTCGATAATTTTTCAATTTATTTTTCTGAAAAATTGAAAAATTGGAAAAATAATGGAAAAATATTTTTTTATCGAAATTATTAGTTTAAATGAAATAGTAATACATTCAATTTGATATTATCAAATATGGTTCATATTAAGTTGAAATTCAAAGGCTTAAGAATGGCTTTAGGTGTTGTTTAAAAAAAACAAATGTGCAAAGTTAAACCACAGTTCGACACGGCTTTAAATGAACGTGGCGAGAAAAGGAACTAACGCTTCTATCATACAAAAACGTCATTTTTGACATGGTGTTTGACAGTTCTCCTTTACCAGCAGCGCCCCATCCACATTCATTTAGAGCCTTGGAGCACTATACAGATATAATATATGTATCGAAATTGCAAATTTTAAATAATTTAGAATTAATAACGTCACTTTTATGATTAATTTAAATATTATATTAAATACAATATATATATATATATATATATAATATATATATATATATATATATATATATATATATATATATATATATATATATATATATATATATATATATATATATATATATATATATATATATATATATATATATATATATATATATATATATATATATATATTAATCATCATAAAATAAATCTTCATCATTATTTTATTTTGTACATAGTCTGCATTTTCAAATACGTTTGAAGATGAAATATTTTTTTAACCATATTATTATCTCCTTTATTTTTTTTATTTTTTACGAAAATTATAAGGACCAAAGTTGTCGCAAAGATTTTGTACAACTTTAGTCCTTATAATTTTCATTGTAAAATCAGTATTTACGGAAATAACTGCAAAAAAACAAGTCAAAGTATGATTTCGCCTGTATCTCAATAATTATAATCGAATTTAGCGCAAATAATTATTGAAACAAAGTTGTAGATGATAGATTATTTTTCCTACAAATTTGATCCTTATGATTTTTTTCAGAAATCAATATTTAAGCTCCTACGCCTATCTATACTAATATTATAAAGCGGAAGAGTTTGTTAGTTTTTTGAACGCGCTAATCTCAGGAACTACTGGTCCGATTTAAAAAAATTCTTTCAGTGTTAGATAATCCATTTATCGAGGAAGGCTATAGGCTATATTTTATCACGCTAAGACTAATAGGAGCCAAGAAATAGAGGAAAATGTGGAAAAAACGGGGGGAAATTATTTGAAAGGGCTTATTTGAACGCGCTAATCTCAGGAACTACTGGTCCTATTTGAAAAATTGTTTCAGTGTTAGATAGCCCATTTATCGAGGAAGGCTATAGGCTATATTTTATCACGCTAAGACTAATAGGAGCGAAGAAATAGAAGAAAATGTGGAAAAACGGGGGCAATTATTTGAAAGGGCTTATCTCACGAACTACTAGAGTTATTGTCTGTTATTTGGGTCAGATAAGAAGTAGACCACGTGAAGGATCATAGGCTATTTTTTGTAGACTGGTTTGTCTGTGAAATATCTAATTTACGCGGGCGAAGCCGCGCGGAACGTCTAGTGGTAAATATACCGGGACCCAAGCGACTGCATAAAACTGGATATTTATGAACATGGATTAGACCCTATAATAATAATAAATATTTTTTATGATTAATTTAAAAAAGTTGGGCAAATGCGAGTTGGACTCGCTCACGAAGGGTTCCGTACCATTATAAAGCAAAGATAGGCAAAAATTTGTGCTTCTTGTATGGGAGCTAACAAAGTTGAAATTTTCACAGATTGTGTATTTCTGTTGCCGCTATAACAACAAATACTAAAAACAAAATAAAATAAAAATTCAAAGGAGGCTCCCATACAAGAAACACAATTTTTGGTCTATTTTTGCTCTATATTGGTATGGAACCCTTCGCTCTTGACCGATTATTATTTGCAATTACTTCCGTAAAAATGTATATGAGAATCAAACTTGTAGAGAATTAATTTTGCAACAATCTTATAATTTTTGTAAAAAAATGAAAAATAAAGAATGTGGTCAAAAATAGGCACCTTCAAACCAATAAGGCTAAGGCGTCTACCACACGTGCATGCTTGACCACAGTTTTGCTTGCGCATGCCGGCTTGTACACTGAACATTGTGCGTGTAGTTGGTAAAACGGTAGTATGCGCAAACCCCAAAGTTTGGCTTAACGGTTTTTAAACTTGCTTGAAATTCTGGCATGCAAGCCTTCGTGTACCAACTTGTCTGCGCGTGTGGTTGGACATTCAGTGTTCAAGCCAAGTTGTTTAAACGCCGACGATCTCGACAAGAATGTGGCTTGCGCATGCATAACTGTGCCGTGTGGTAGATAAGTCAGTCTTCCGTCTTTTCATGCGAGAAGCATGCGCCAGCAAAACTGTGGTCAAGCATGTGTTAGATTAGAGTATATATAGATCTAACATATTTGGTAATAATACGAAAACTATTATTAAAGTCATAAACAAGCAGTGGCAATATTTGGCAAGGAAATGAAAAAAACAGAAACAATTATAAAGGTATTTATTGAAACAACCTTAACGAGTAAGGGTTGGTAGATATAATCATTATCAAATTGTAAAACTAATTATTACGTAATTCGTCAACAAAATATATTTAGCAAAGGTATTTTCATCAACTATATCAAAATAAAATACAACTTGGGAATAACACAGAACAAAACATAATATCAAGCAAATATAATAAATATCATGTAACAAAAATAAAGCATTGGCTTGTACAAAATCTTTATAATTACAATAATTACCAAGTTACTAATTATTAAAATCTTTATGACAAGCAAAAAGGTACATCACCAGAATATTTTCGGCCAGCAATAAGGCCCGTACTAGGTTCGCTAGCTGTTTTATACAACAATTTAATTTGAACTACCTACACTGTAAAAAAATATTTATTCTACCCACATTTTCCAGGCTTAAAATATATTATGATAATATTCTATATTTACAATTAAACAAAACCTTAACATATAATATTCATAAAATTATTAAAAGGCAATACTTATATATAAACTACCTTACATTTAAGTCTTTCCTTACAATTCAATTATTATAGGTGTTTTGATTATTAATTTAAGATAAAAATTACGGCTTAATATTGATGTTGCCAAGTCTTCAATTGACTTATCGAAACTAAATATATCTGAACAATGTAATTTTATAATAGTTCACCTTAATTCATAAATTTTATCGTTTTATCTATACCTATGTATATATTAACATATCTATTACATGCATGTGTGGTAGGCACCTAACGCACCCGTCGGATTTGGTCGAGCTTATGAATTTGAGCTATTTATGACCTCTTCTAAACACTAGCGCAAAAAAAAAACTTTCTATAATTATTAATTTCAGAAAAAATCTAACGCGACTGTAGTAATCACAGATCTAGCAAGATTCGCGCTCTGCGCTTACGTAGTAGAGCTCGACAAGGCTTTAAATGAACGTGGCGAAAAAAGAACTAACGCTGCCATCATACAAAAACGCCATATTTGAGATGTTTTGACACTTCTCCTTTACCAGCAGCGCCCCGTCCACGTTCATTTTAAGCCTTGTAAGTTAAGTTGTAGCACTTTAATACCGGTGATGAACGCTATAATCTTAGCGGTACGCTATAATACTAGACGAGCAATTTTATTGCGCCATATCACGTATTGCGTAATATTGATTGACCGTCTAGGGTTGATATTTAACATCGCGCGCCTTCAATCTAATTGTCAAATAAACTGTTCAATAAAATTTAAGCGTGATATTGCACAATACAATTGATCGTCTAGGGGCCGGTTTCTGCAACAAATCATAGAAATTTTCATATAAAAGAATAAATAAAAGCCTTAAAATGTTATCACGTAGTTATTTTCTAATCTTGGTTGACATTTCAATTTGAAAAAATATTTGAAAAATTGGAAAAATATATTGGAAATTTTTCTTTTTTCTTTTCTTTCCTTTCGGAAAATTTTCCTTTTCCCATCTGTAGTCCCGAATGACGGCTTGCACTGCTTATATGTCATACTCAAATACTTAATTATTATGGACTACTGAAAACAGTAGTCACACCATGGATTATGGGCCACCGCGGTAGCCTACCATGTACCCATTTTTTGTCCAAGTTACCTAAGTATTTTTTAAGGTGACGCCGCGTTAAAGTAAAAAACCGTGTTGGATATGTTTTAGATTGCTTGTTTTCTATGAGAGGCCGGCCCGGCCTCTCATAGAAAACAAGAAATGGAACAGCAAGAAATGGGCGTAAGCGACAAAATGGTTTTTTGTCGCGTAATTTAAAAACCATAAATATATTTCATATAAGCTATGGGCGAATTATAGTGTATGCTTGAACCAATCTATGTAAAAAATTTGGAAGCTTAAATCACTCTCCTCTGTTGGCAAAATTAGAATCCCTTTTTTTACAGAGGTCTTTTTGATTGATTATTCTGTGTTATAAAAGTTGACCAATCGTGTTATGCTATAGGTAACTCAAAGACAAAGACATGGTGAATACTGACAATGAATTTTAATTTCTTAGCTTTAGTCATTGCTGAGAAAAATCGATATCGCTACAGCCAAATTATCAAGGCGTCGCCTTAATACTAGCTTAGTGGGGTTTTTCAAACGAACGTTCGGAGTTAGTTACAAACGCTTTTCTATCAAACGTTTTATCGTTAAAGTGAAAAGGGCTAATAAGCTCAAATCCTTTCCGCTAAGAAGCGGGGATTTGTTTTTGCTGAGGTAATATAGGTATAAGTACCTCAACGACGATGTTACTCAAACCTAAACTTTGTCATCCACACTTAAGGTTCAAATTCAAACAACGGATATTAAGTGGAATGTATGATACCCAAATCCTAATATTACTACTTCAGAAGACTAAAAAAGCTTTGTGTCTAGATATTAAATACTTGTGCCTATGAGATTTATTTATAAGCATTTGTGTACATAATACTACAGAAAATTTATACTACATTTAGGGTTTTCTATGATTTGATTTTAATGTTTAAAAGCTAAAATTTACGCGTTCTTACTTATAATTTATCCGAAATTAATTGTGATGATGTATGAACTTGACAAGAATTCGCAAAACTTTTCAATTTATTTTCCAAAAACCTATACTATAGTCTAAAAATAAAATGCTACTTTATGACATAGACTATAGTCTATGTCATAAAGTGGCATTTTATTTGAATTTTTGTCGGTCGAGGTTAGCCGCGGTAAAGATCGGAACGGTACCTTTACTTTATCACCAAAGTGTTTCTAATCTTTCGCATTTCTACTGTGGCCATGCTAAAGGGGCAGAAGTGAAAATTAAACAGCAGGCGCCGTTAAACGCTGTGCTGTAGAAAGAGATTATACTTTCTCTCCTACGCTGCGCCGGTGGTCTACTCTTCCTTCGTCTCAAGAATTTTCGATCAGGTCACATGTCTTGATCTCCTGACGCTAGTTTAATATTTTTTAATATCGTAAAATATTGCATACTGCCGTTTTATAAGTTTTTCCAAACAAAATTGAGCATGGCTACTCGTGCAAGTGTAATGACTGGAATGCACTGAATCGCATTACAGCGCCCGTTTACATTATTCCAGTAGTAGTTCGATCACTGGACTGAAATTATGTAAGCCGGCCATAACGGTTTTGACATTGAATAATACAAAAATTGGCTGTATAGTCAGTCACTGACATTAACTTTTTACCGAATTTAGACTGTAATAACAATCATTAAAACCTCAGTAGGTGTGTTATTGTCAGTGATTATTGCTGATAATAATGCTGATAAAGAGTGCCCTTAATAACGTTGTCACATAAGCCGCTTGTATTAAATTTAATAATTTACACAATCCTGTGCTCACAAGCCACAAAGGCGCTTATGTAGAGATCAAAGAAAGGAGATATTCCTATTTCATATACCACATACGTTGGTACCTACCGCATAGGTATATAATGATGTTTTTAGGGTTCCGTACCCAAAGGGTAAAAACGGGACCCTATTACTGAGATTTAAGACATGTCTGTCCGTCTGTCTCCAGGCTGTAACGCAAGAACGGTAATAGCTAGAGAGTTGAAATAGTTCACAGATTATGTATTTCTGTTGCTGCTATAACAACAAATACTAAAAACAAAACAAAATTAATATTTAAGGAGGGCTCCCATACAACAAACTTGAGAAAACACATTTTTTTCTTATTTTTCTCTATAGTGGTACGGAACCCTTCGTGCGCGAGTCCAACTCGCACTTGGCCGATTTTTTATAAAACAGATGGGCTAGCTTTTATGCCATTTTGCTACTGAAACTACCATAAACATGTAACATTTTTTCTTTCATTTATAGTTTTAATCAATAATAATTTACTAATAGGATATATTACTGCTATTTTTTCACGCTAGAGGCAGCACCAGCATAGACAGTAAACAAAAAGTTTTGTTCGACGTTTAACAATGTTTCTGTCAATATTCTGATATGACGTATGCAATATGTCGGATGTGGTCGTATTATTTAGGGCGAAGCCAAACGAGCGTAATTTGTGAGTTGTGAGTCGCAGAATTTCGGTTCGGCAGAATTCTGCTGCATTCAGTATCATACAAAAGTCCTGTTTGATTCACACGAGCGTAATTTTGTGAGTCATGATTTGTATGAAAAGATATTTACGCGGCAGAAATTCTGCGACTCACAACTCACAAATTACGCTCGTTTGGCTTCACCCTTACTGTATGTCCTAGTAGCACCCTCTGCTCCGACCTTTGCGTAATATTCGTAATATTCCCTATTAGTTACTACAGAGTACAGACCACGATAAATCAAATTCTTATCGATTAATAAAGAGTCAATGTTCTAAAGTCGCGTGATGATGTTAAGGCGGGCTGAAACCCCATTTTGTTATTTCTTGATACCCGATTTACCTAGTTCCAATATAATAACGAAATGTAAAAAAATATGAGATATAGAGCACAATAGTTAAAAGGGTTTAAATCAAAAACATTTTAATAAAAAATAATACTTTCGCTGTAATTAATTTACAAACTCACCTCCGACAAAACTCTTTGTCATCGAAATATAAGTATTAACAAGAATAACTTACATTTTATTTTGATAAATAGTCAATGAATCTATTTTAAAAAGGTCTGAAACGAATAATCTTTTTTCTTAATATTTATTTCGAAAGATATTAAAAAAAACACACCAAAAATAAAATAGAGAAGATCCGCCCGTCGTAACTTACAATTTTATGCTAAGCTAAAATGAATCTTATTGCGATGCGTACACGCCTGGCATTCGCGTTCGCAAGGTTATCGTTTTGGAATTGAGGTAAGTGGTCGCCTTAATAAAATAATTGAAATAAAATACTTGTGTTTTTTGGTTAGTCATGAAAAATCTATGAAGTTTTCACCAATAAACACGAAAGTTTGTGAGGATGTGTGTTTGTTAGTGTTTCATACAAAAACTTTTGAATGGATTTTGATGAAACTTCGCAATACTAAATAATCTTATAATTAAAATAAATTTTAAATTTTGCTTTTTTGCTTGCTAAAACTTGGAACGGCTGAATCGATTTGGTTATCTCTCTGCCTGTTACCTCTCACGCCCAAACCACGGAACCAATTTTGCTGAAATTTCGTATGAAAATAGTTTGAGTCCTGTGAAAAGACACTATATACAGGATAACAGTTAGTTATTAAATGAAGATATTGACATAAGCCCCATACATTATTATCTATTAGAGTCTTCATTAAAATGAAGTTTAGTCATCATTAAATGTCTCTGAGTGCGGCTGATAGTGTCCCGTATTTAATGAAAGTAAATAAAATTGTTAACAACCGCGCTAAATTATGTAAAACACGAGGCGAATGTGTTATAAGCACAGACATAGATCAAGATAGATACCGCATGTGTATGTACTTCGCGTGTCATATCGCGTTCCCAAACAACGAGCAATGCTCGTCTTTCGAAATTCTGTTCTTTAGTCTGCTATCGGAATTTTAAAAATGCCTAAATGCCTAATTGTGCCGTATTGAGCTGTAGAAATTCGAATGGAAACGTTGGCTTAGATAATGGACACGTTTCTTATCAACGGTACGTAACAGTAGGTAGGAAAAAAGTGGCACGCTCGTTTTCATACAAATGGAGGGACATGCGGTATCCATCTTGATCTATGTCTGTGGTTATAAGGCTTTATAAGCCTATTTAGTTAGTACTCTCACGTAAACCTTCGCGAATGTACGTTTGCTTTTTTAATATGTGCCTAGAATTGTAATATTGCGTGTAAAAATAAAACGTTTACGTTGTATTTCAGACGTTATTGGGTCTCGTAACCGCTTTTATTTTCTCTCTACAACAATGTTACTTTCACGTCAATATTTCGAAGTAAATGTTTCATGCGACTTTGGTAGCGGCAATGATCTTCGGGATTCTTATTTCAATTTGAGTCCTTTAAAATATTATGTAAAGCACTAATATAAGGTTTGATTTTATTCAAAACAAGAAAGAGCTTAATTTGGTTGCTTGCTATGATTTCAAAACTCAGGATATGGCGTGACAGAAAAAGAGGTCACAAAAAATCTACAAGGAAAATTTTTAAAATTTTCATTTAAAGTGTAATATTAAAAAAAAAAAAACAATAATGTCACACCGTAAATATCAAAATGACCCTATACCACATCCCTCTGCAATTTGCATGTCTATTAATTTTTACGGTGCCATCTCATATCTTCTATAGACTTATATTGATACTTGATTATTATAATCAACGAACTATACAGGGTGTAACAAAAATAAGTGATGATACTTTAGGGTGTGTACGTGTTCCTTGTAGAGAGTTCACTGTGAAAGTAGCAGCGCTGAAAGACGAATTTTTTTTTCACTTTTGTATGGGCAAGGGCCCGAGCGTCACGAGATTCCCCATACAAAAGTGAAAAAAAAATGGTCTTTCAACGCTGCTACTTTCACAGTGAACTCTCTACAAGGAACACGTACACACCCTAAAGTATTATCACTTATTTTTGTTACACCCTGTAGAGCAGCTATAGCTGAAAAATAATATTTTTTTAACAATAACAAAATTTTCCAGTAGTACTAAGCACGCTCCTGGAGACAGACCACTACGAGAGCCTGATCAAGGAGCTGACGTGTACGAAATGTAACAAGTACATGAAACCGCCGGTCCACCTGTGCGTGGACGGCCACAGCATCTGCGGCCCGTGCTACGAGAAGAGCTACCAGTGCCATGTGTGCCAGGTAAATGAGATAAAATTACCCCATCGTTGTCAGTCCCCTCATACTATCATCTAAGGCACCTTAGATGTATAAATCCCATTATGGAATTTTATTTTAATAAGTACAAATAATAATATTGGGTGAGTAGCCTTATTTATTTCCAATATAATATTTAAACGTTTAGAATTATTATATAGGTCATAGTCCATACTCTATAGTCTATACCAAAATGCGATGATCTACCACTGATTTGAGAACTAGAGGTCTACCAGAGTCTGATGGCAATTTTTGACAGCAGATTTTCAAAAAATATCCTTGATCATTGGATAAATTTTTATATTTGCATGTTTAACACACAGAATCAGCCGCTATAAGAAAAAAAAAGGATCAAAATGTTTTATTCTAATTACCCCGGTATTGCTAGAGTCAATTTATTTTCTCACTTTTTGCCATCAGATACTGATAGACCTATAGCATGGTGCGGCGAGAGAACCAAGAAATTAAATATATTATTATGAATAGCAGCCACTTCCTACAAAAAAGTAATAGCAACAAAAGAGTTATTTTATCTTCATACAAGTTGGAATTAATTTTTCATTTAGGGAGTGAATTTTGAAAATTCGCCCCTAGTCTAGAGCAGCTACGTCACAGCAGCCGCGTGCCAAGTTTAGGCGCACTACTGTCCATACCGATCGTTAAATTGTTTGATTGTTTGAGATGTGTGTTGAAAGGTCACTCGATAACGATTTGCTCGTATTGGCTTGCCAAGTTTTAACAAGAGGAATTAAATAGAAAATTCCACGAAAGTTTAATTAATTTTGATTCAAATGTAAACGATGTTTGCTATATTTATTGTTATGTAATTTTAAATGTTCTTTACATACCTTCCAGGACGTTTTTGTTGACATTGTTAAGGGGACTTAGATGCGAAACAGCTATCACCTGGAACAAAAACAGTATTATTTTATATTTGGGCTTTATGGAAAAATAATAATTTCATGACATTTACAGAAAGTCCGTTGGCAAAGCAGTTATCTCCCTAGTTACATATAAGATGGTGTAGTTAGTCTCAATTTTAACCAGACGCAAATCAAAGATTTACTATTTATTGCAATGTAAATTTAACACTGTAGTTAAATTTATATTTCAATAAAGAAATTCAATTATTATTGCTTCAATTTTAATAATAGATTTAATTGAATGAAATCGGAGTATAGTGATTTTTAATTTTACTGTAGCATAGGAACCTTACATTTCGCCGGCACAACAACAGCTATCCTATGCCCCTTCCTGGGACGCAAAGAATCGGTGTACAAAATGTTATTCCAATCAGTTTTTTCCCGTAAAAGCTTAACAATAAAATATATCTCCACACGTTTTTTTTGCGTAACACATAATATTTTATACAATGAGTTAGTGAGGATAAGAAAGGATAAGAAATAATAATTCTCCACTACAAGAGATAACAAGAGTTCTACCCTAATCTGAACAGTAAACAGAAGTGTTTACTGTTCAGATTAGGGTTGCTACGCTTAGAAGTAACGTTGCTACGCGACGCTTAGAAGCCTATAGCTAAGGTAGGCTTAAAGGGATTATGGGCCTGCGAAACCATAGTTGGGAGGTAGCGGCTAGGTTTATATCAACAAGTCAGTGTATACCTGGCTTTAGTCTGGTCGAAATACCTATGTTTTGCTAAGTCGGCAAATACATTGAAGGAACATTTGCTTTACAATTTCAATATTTGATATACACCTAAAGTTTCTACACGAAATGAGCCAGAAAGGATAAACGAATTATCGTATATAAGAGGAAAAACAAACTATAGAAAATCTATACTTTGTTTTTCCACTTGAACACAAGGAACTGTAGAAAATCTTATTGTTCGCATTCTTTATTTATACCAAATGGTTTATACAAACTAAACTTTAATGTGCTAAAAATTGGAGGGGCGCCAAAGATTGAATGGTTTGCCCTACTAGCAATGAAATGTATCAGAGAATTTGATTCATAGGTCGTTGGCGGGTGTACATAGTTTAGTAGGGTTATGTCAAGCCCAGCTGACAACGATAGATATAACTAGACGACATAAGGTGCGTCCGCCATGTACCTGAATCAGTTTCTGTACTGGTATTTTGCAATGTCTTTAGTCGGGCATTGGCCAACCTCACATTTCCACAACTGCACCACCTGAGTCATCAGAATTGACGGCGATATCCAACCACTAAAAAACCCTTTGATGTTATCTAAGGGAGAATACCGGTGGAAAATATAAACGCCCTTTTTGTAACAATATCATTTTATAATATTTAAATACACCCATGTAAATTTCCAGAAAGAGTTCTCTCTGATCCGGCCGATGCAGCTGGAGTCTCTGGCCAACAAGATCCTGTTCCCCTGCACGAATGGCGGCTGCCCGAAGCACGCGACATTGTCGGTGCTGGAGCGCCACATGCCAAGCTGTCAGTACCGCATCATCAACTGCTTTATGGCTAGAGTCTATGGTGAGTGGATGATGAGTTTGGTGATAGGCCAGTCAGAACTGCAGGCCAGCAGCTGTTTTTTTTTTATAAAATAAGGGTCACCTGATGGAAAGCAACTACCGTCGCCAATGGACACTCGCAACATTAGAAGAGCTGCAGGTGCGTTGCCGGCCTATTAAGAGGGAATACGCTCTCTTTTTAAAGGTTTGTAGATTGTTGGTTTGTTTGGTGATGGCTGTTACTCTGCTACTATTTTAATGTATCATCATCATCATTAGATTACCAAATTTTTTGTTTAAAGAAAGGGACGATTACGATTGGATACAAGTAACGTAGGTGTATTCTTGTAAGAAAAGAACCATCCTTTTCATCTTGTCATAATACACCTTCGTCATTCACTGCTTCAGGGCCAGGATCTATGGTGAGTGGATGATGAGCTTGGTGATAGGCAAATGCAGGCTAGTGGCTGTTACTCCGATTCTACAATTTTGGTGTAGCTTCATTTTATGTTTGTACTACCTTCAATCAAACTACAACATCAACTTTCATTATGAGAATGCCATTTTCTAGTTTGATAGGCAACGACCGATCACAAATAATTGTTACATTAAATACAATAATTGGAGTAAAAAAGAGAAGGGATGAGGATTATGAATGTTGAATAACTTTAGCCAATATATTATTGAAGAGAATTTAATAAAATTTTTATTAATAACATACTGTTTTCCAAATTCGATATGTAGTTTCCAGATAAAATAGTGAACCATTTATTCTAGATTCGAAACAGAACACAAAACAATTTATGTAATAGCAAACCAATTCGAAACGTTGACTGTTGACATCGGATAGAATAAAAACGGGTTCAGACAAAAAGTAGGGACAAATTAAAACCCATTCATTTCCGTCATGAGCGACGCTAGTTCCGCATTTTGTTTCGGGACTATTGCTTTATTTTTGTGTAAGGATAGGCCTCGTCATCAACTCATCATCATGTGATCCAAAAGTTATTATCAATCGTAATGGGTCACTCTCGTATACTTATTTGATGCCCAGACACTAGAAAGAGTAACATTTAAGTGAGCATTCAATTTTAGTTAAGTTGTATAAAGGTACAAGTTGGTAACGCCGACATGAAGCTTAAGCAAATAAAGTGGAGCGAAACAGATTTCTATTTATGAAAAATTCTCGATAAATCTTCATCTCTCTAGTTAATGCATTGCACATTAACTAGAGAGATGCACAAGAAATTCCTAGAAACTGGCAACGATATGTTGGTGATGATCCATGTCAGCTATCAACCTTAAACAAAAAAAAAATCTTTGGAGTTGTTAATAACATATTGCTCGTAGTAGCTCATCCTTAATTTCAAAATCATAGTTTGGAACTGAACTTAAATTGCGATATTTATTGCGCGAAATGTGCTTTATTGACGCGAATTTAAATGGGAAAAGACTTCGTTCGAATGAATCGTCTCTTTTAAATTATTTATTTATTATATTTGTTTGTATCATATTTGAACATTAATTAATGAGTAATTATTGGATGTCGATGGTAATTGAAGCAGCATGTTTTCATCATAATAATATCATTTATTTAATCCTATGCGTATGCTGCAGTATACCAAGCACTACAGTCGTGTGTTAGCGACTAACTTTACTAAGTGATAGCGGCTAACACAATCTATGAAGCTTCTAGCTTAGGTAAGCCGCCTACATATTACCTTACAACACTCACATTTATTTCAACTGTTCCTACAAATTTCAGTCCAATACAAATATCGAGAACGAACCCACAAATATCGAGATACTAAAGCTAACTGCTAATCCAACCAAGCAAGTCAATAGATTAGAAAAGCCACAAACGCAACCACACTCAATTTTTAACTGTTCCTTCTTTCTAGGCGAAAGCAAATGGGAGGGCCGTCCCGAGCCCACATAATGACGACCTCTGTGGCTCAATGGTTGAGTGAGTGGCTCAAGCCGGGGGCGCGGGTTCGAATCCCGCTAATCTTACATTTCTTTAAATTATTGCTCGTAATTCCAGGCGAATGCAAATGGGAGGGCCGCGCTGGTGACTGGATGGACCACTGCTTCGTGGACCACAAGCAGCGCGTCACCGAGCTTCCCTTCATCACGGTGAAAGACCGCTGGGATGCCAAGCGCATGGAGCCCGTTCTCAACTACTTCCTGATGAGATGCTACGAGAAGATCTTCAATGTCTACCAGATTTATGACAAGAGAGGAGGTGAGCGAACAGAGCTGCAAGGATGTTTTTGTGCGTGAAATTAATCGGAAATAACGCTTGTGAACATGATAGGCAACTCTTACACGCCTGCCAATGTGAAAACCGGCGTGAAACAGCGCTTGCGCTGTGTTTCGCCAAGTGAGTGAGTTTACCGGAGGCCCAATCCCCTACCCTATTAATTTCCCTACCCTCCCCTATTCCCTTCTCTTCCCATTCCTACCCTCCCCTATTACCCTATTCCCACTTAGAAGGCCGGCAACGCACTTGCAGCTCTTCTGATGCTGCCAGTGTCCATGGGCGACGGAAGTTGCTTTCCATCAGGTGACCCGTTTGCTCGTTTGCCCCCTTATTTCATAAAAAAAAAATGTCTTCTGAGATCTTTAAGAGGGCTGCATGTATGAAAGTGAACTCCTTACACCCATGTCTGCTAATGTTCTAATTGCCAGTTTCTGTGATCCTTTGATAGGATTCCATATTCTACTCAACAGTGTTGTTGGTGGTTAATATTTTCACGTAAGCCAATCAAAACCGGTAATGATTAGATAAACTTCAGTCAAAAAACCTGAAAAACCGTATAATTTTGAATTAAGTTGAATTAACTTATAATGATAGCTGGCCCGCTAACCCTCTTTTGCCAAAACATCATTTTTTTGGGCAGATCATGTTTTCATTGATTTTAGTACTGTGGTCCCGAATCTACAACATATTAATATGGAGGTGGTTATACTCATAAAAATAATATGTACTCAAGACGTATTTAACTGTGTTTAAAAGTATGAATATACATTTGTGCACTAAGACGAAATATTACAGCCATATTTTTACCGACAATTCTTTGTTATTTACGAACACATTTCGTCGCAAATCAAACACAATATTTCTGATGTTGTGTGCGAGGTTCTTTGATAAATAATAATATTTAAATTGTAAATGATACGTAAACATTTGCTATGTAGCTACGTGGTACGGGCAAGATGCGACGTCACGTCTGGCTACGTAAAATATATCAGAAATGTCGCAAATGGAAAATTTGGTTATTCCAAACAATAGAGTTGTTATATTATCTCTTTTGAAGATAGTTTATTCTTGTCCTTTAATTTAGGTTAGGTTCAAATAGAGGTTGAGAGAAGAGTGAAATCGTCGAATCAAAGTAACCTCCTATTTTCTTTCTTCTCTGTTTTAATAAAATATAAACAATTTAAATAATATCAATTACAACTTCATAGGTCAAATCACACCCAAACCAAACGCAGCATTTAGCCCTTTGATACAATATATTATAGCTAGCCAATATTCAATTATTTATTTACTACTAAAGGAAATATACACATATACACGTCTTTCATTAGTAGAATTCCAGTTTTTCGGTTAGCATGCAGCATGACACCACTAAACTAACGTACACAATATACGTTAGTTAATGAACTGTAATTTTAAGTCACCATCTTAAGGCCATCCCCCGAGCAATGACCTTGACATTTGACGCGTTGCCGAGATCGCACAAAAATCCTATTTTTTTTACTTATCTTAGTTCAAAATTGATCTAAAAAAAATTAAAACGGGGAATATGTTAATGAAATTGTCTATCTATTGTCGTGTATTTCAAATAAACGTAATTTGTAAATACTAGGGAGATGCTGAAAGTATGCTTCAATTTTAATAAATTGGTATTTCTTTGGAAGCTAATATCATGAGTTTAATAAAAAAAAATAGAAAATTTAAAACGGGGAAAGGAATGTTGATATACTGAAGATTATTGCTGTATTTTTATTATAACTTTGTATTTTATTATAAATTATTCGTTTATAAGGCTCTAAATACGGTAAATTACGGAATATCTGTAGGGGAAGGCCCTTAAAAATGGCGTCTAAACTTGCATCCTCAATAACTCAATTCATTCTGTTTACAGGCAGAATGATGTGGACTGTCCTCGTAAACGACGACAACGCTGAAAAGTTTTATTACGAAGTTGATATCTTCCTTCCCAACGTACCAGCCAAGCGGATTGTTTACAGGTCGGTAACACCCCTTAAATATTAACAGAATATTCGCCGAAAACGATATCTAAGCTCGGGAAAAGTTTGCGAAAATTTCAGATTAATTTCCCCGAAGATGTTAAAAGACTTCGCATAAATCTTTTAACATCTCCTGAAAATTATTTCACCCGCAATTTTACCTCGAGATATTGTGTTACAACTTATACCAGAAGTATATTTATAGGCAATTTATTGTATAAACGCGAAGGCCACGTTATTAAGGTGACGCCTTGATAATTTGCCTGCAGCGATATCGATTTTTCTCAACAATGACTAAGCTAAGAAATTAAAGTTCAGTGTCAGTTTTCATCATGTCTTTATCTTTGAATTACCCATAGCATAACACGATTGGTCAACTTTTATAACACAGAATAATTAATCAAAAAGACCTCTATAAAAACAGGTATTCTAATTTTGCCAACATAGGAGAGTGATTTAAGCTTCCAAAATTTGTACATAGATTAGTTCAAGCATACACTATAATTTTCCCATAGCTTATATGAAATATATTTAGGGTTTTTAAATTACGCGACAAAAACCATTTTGTCGCTTACGCCCTTTCCATTTCTTGTTTTCCATGAGAGGCCGGGCCGGCCTCTCATAGAAAACAACCAATCTAAAACATATCCAACACGGTTTTTTACTTTAACGCGGCGTCACCTTAAGATAATATGAAGGTTGTATAAGAATAAACAAGACAAGTGATTATTATAATACCAAAAGCTGTGGTATCCTTGTGTAACGAGTTTGTGATCTAAGGCAGTGATGCATTTATGTGGTGACTATATTAAATCCCGATTGTCGCCGAATCTTAAAACGTCTTTTCAAGATTTAATTATGTTGATATTTTGTGCTAACACGACGATTTGCTAGGCTTCGCCCGCGTAAACAAGAAAATTCGCGGGAGCCGTACATTTTCCCTTGAAATAAGTAGCCTTCCTTTCCGGCGGTCTATTTTATATCAGTGCCAAATTACATAAAATCGGTCCAGCAGTTCGTGATATTAGCGTGTTTAAACAAAATCTTCGGCTTTATAATATTAATATACAGGCTGTAACTAAACTAACTGATAATACTTAAGGGTGTGTACGTGTTCCTTGTAGAGAGTTCAGTGTGAAAGTAGCAGCGCTGAAAGACCAAATCTGTTTTTCACTTTTGTATGGGCAAGCACCCCAGTGTCGCGAGTTACCCCATACAAAAGTGAAAAAAAATTTTGGTCTTTCAGCACTTCTACTTTCACACTGAACTCTTTACAATGAACACGTACACACCCTTAAGTATTATCACTTTGTTTTGTTACACCTTGTAGATTCAGATGACCCGGTGAACTTTCACGAATATTTCAAGACTAAAATGGGCCAAATCGCTTTAGCCGTACTCAAGTTTTAGCAAGTGTAACAAAATTGAAAATTTATTTTTGTTTTTAAAAATTGATTGATTGCAGACGTCCGTGCAAGTGTGAAAAGGACGCGGACTTCCTGGAGCACACGCAAAATGTCTACATTCCCGTTGAGAATGTCTTCTCCATGCTAGACGAAGACGAATCGACCAATTTTACTATAAGAATCGGTAAGTTATAACTAGAATATTAAAGAAAACACTACTTTTCGCCTAAAGTAATATAATGCTTGGCAAGTGATTGACATCACATCGATCCGTAGCTAAATGCAAGCAATTGTTTTTCTGATCTTTGGTAAATGTTAACCATTGCTGCTAATTGCAACGATAATAATTAATTAAAATTTAACAAACATAAGTATACAGCCATAAAATAATTTAATGTTTTAAACTCTAACTATACCACATAATAGATACTATACATAAGTTAAACAAGCTGACACTAAAGTAAACGTAGAAAATTTATCCACTTGATACAAATATGTAATGTAAGAAAGACAACTTTTCTCATACTATCATATCCTTATCCATAACCGTGGCATTTATTTACTTAACGTTCATTTTACGACCTTAATGCATGCATTAGGAAGAAAATAACCATACGAAAGCCTTAACTTACAAAATGGTTTCGTCATAAAGGGCCAAGGGTGGTATAATCCCTAACGTGATAATATCAGACAGGGCCGCAGCGCGTACTGACGTAAAGGGCGCAAATATTTTACACTTTCGCAAAAGGGCAAATGGTGAAAAAGAAAATGTTTGATAAACTACACCTATATATTACAGTTGCTTGTAAGCGTGATGATAATATATTTTATGATGTCTAAAGGACGTTCATGTTGGACAATGATAGATAACTGGTCGCTATTAAGGCCAGGTAGACCCTAAAATTAGCAGGTCGATGTCTGTCAGTACGAATATCGACGTAAAGGACATTAAAATAACATTCATATCAGCGCGCCTTGTACAGTGGCGGTTACGACGCTCGCCGCGTCCTTGATAGGGCGAAATAGAAGAAAAAACCTTTTTACTTAGATAATTAAACCAAAATGCAAAATGTAACCACAAATTATTCTTCTTTAAGTTATGAGCTTATCGTAGATATGATTTTTGAAAGTAAAACTATCATAAGCTTCATGAAAAATAAGAAAAATATAACAAAATATTAGAATTTAGCCTCCTCTTCGGAGTTATTTTTGATCGAGTGAAGTTTTCAATATTATGTTTCGAACCACACTTTGTCAAAGTACATTAAGTAAACAATAATGTTTTTTTTTTTGGCTTTTAAAAGTCACTATTTGTTTATTATTGAATCAAAGTCATGTTAAATTGGGTCTATAGAGCCTTAAGCATTTGTGTATTAACCTACATTTTTGTTGAGTTGTGAGTGCAGTCTTAGTCGTCTGTAATCAACAAAACTTGGTTGACTACGGTACTCTAAAACGGAACCCTAACCAGCTGATTTTTTGAATATTGGTAGGTTAATAGTTATATAATTTAAAAGTTACATTGTCCTACAAATAGAACAATCCATATTTTAGGACCATCAAATCTAAGTATGAAATCCTTTCTATCTCTGTTAGCTACCACTTTCAAGATTTTTCGCAGATAAAAAAATTTTTGTCTTATCAAAATGAAGTTACTCACAAAAATTAGCTTGTTAGTAATCAAAAAAAAATTGTTCTAGGGCTCCCTGACTATCTTGTTCTAAATCATCTAAAGAACATGACGTACGTACGTATTTTTTTTTTGTAGGATAGTACACAAATGCTTAACAGCCTTCAAGCATGATTGCCAGTTGTTTGTAAGCACGATGAAAATACACTTTATAATGTCTAAAGGCCTGATGATAATTGCCAGTTACTACCAAAATTATGAGCTGTTTAAATACCCAATACATTGCACAGTTGATGCCGATTAAGAGCAATTAAAAATTTAGTCTACATATTCGTGATTGCCTGTGTAATCCATCACCGATAATATGGAGGCCGCATTAAGATTTTGCAGAATTATTTGACACCTACGTGGTCGTTACGATATAGGATATCAACCAGCTAAAAGCCTAGCTTTGTGAGGGCTCGCGTCGCCGCACCTTGACTGACTGATGATGACACATCTACATATTATAAAAAACCTTGACTGACTGATGATAACACATCTACATAAAAATGAAAATTACTATGTTAAAGCACAAATCAATAGGAGTGATAGTTTTTCCGTAAAGTGTAGCACAAAATGTACAGGCTGTGGGATATACTAGGGCTCGCTTCGCTCGCCCTGATAATATCGATGTTTGAGTACTCGGGATAATGTATCAAAAATTTTAACTCTTTTTCAGGTGAAGTAGAGAACTTACCTCTGCTGGAGACGCCGACAGAGAGTGAGAGTATTATTCTTCTTCACCAGGAAGAGAGTTCCCATGAGGAGAAAGAAGAGAATGAAAAACTAGAGTAATCACAATTAGTCTTCTTTAACACAGTATTTCAATTAGTTGTTATATTTATGTGTAACTTGTTAAATAAATAAAAATTGTTATTTAGATAGAGATTTTGATTTCCATGCGATTGTGATCCATTTTTTTTTTCTTAAACGCTAAAATGATCGAATGTTGATAATGGCTAACTAGCCATTATTCATCATTATCAGCTTGATTATTTTTTTTTTTATTCCTTGATATATTATACAAGTATTTACTGTTATGGTTCACACAAAAAATCGGTTTTTTTATTTGTAATATTCAATGTGAATCAACAAACAGAAATACTGAAATAGAGAAATACAGCGAATCGATAAGTATGAAATGACGTTTGACTAGTAATTTCCTCCTATAGCTGCGAGATTTGCCGGGATTTAATTAACTTCTTCTAATAAACTTGATTGTGTGAAGATTGCTGTACGTGATTGTATGAGAGAAGCATCTGATGGTAAGCAATTACCATCCTGAAGATAATTATTGCCTAAATGTTTATTAGGCAAACGAGTAAGATGGTAAGTTGTTACCATGGGAACATAAACCATTAATTGTGTGTGTTTTATCAACTGATACTAACATCCATACTAATTCATACTTATATTATAAATGCGAAAGTGTGTCTGTCTGTATATCTGTCTGTCCGTTACCTCATCACACCGAAACTGCTGAAACGATTTTGCTAAAATTTGGTATGGGGATACCTTGAGCCCGGGAATACTTTTTATCTTGAAAAATGTACGGTTCGTCATACAAGTTTGGTGCCTCAATGCGCCATTTCAACTTTACATCATATTAAAGTTTACGCCGGTTTTTTGTTAGCCCTTGGTGTCACTTCGATCGAGTACTTCCATAAAAGTGAGGTTGTCACAGCATAATTAATTGAGGATAGAAAAAATTTTTAGTAGTGAGTTATGAAATTATAACAGATTTGAGGTCATAACTCAAAGGAGGGTACTTGAATCCTAATTACGGCGGGGCTTAACAATGAACAATGAATCTATTTTAACAATGACATTTTATCATTCCACTAAAATCAAACTGATGGAACAATTGTGAGGAGTAATGAAATTACGAGATGCCTCCTCTAAATGGCTTTTATCTCGAAATAGCTCTTATTCGTCACCATCCAATTAGTCTTAATAATTATTATCATCCATTTATTTGAATCGTAACTATGTAAGTAACCCGTAGTAAGTGATATATAATATATTATATAGGTAGGCCCGAAATATTTTTTGGGGCTTGTGACATTAGTAAAAACTTTTTAGATGAATAATGTTGAGAAACTATCATCACGAGGCTGTATACAAGGTCTAACAAAACAAAGTGATAATTACTTTAGGGTAGGGTAGGGTAATAATAATAATAATAATTTATTGTGCACAAGAAACAATTACAAAAGGTAGGGTGTATTTGTCCCTCATAATATAGAGTTCGCTATGTAAGCAGCAGCGCTGAAAGGGCAAATTTGTTTGTGATTTGTGCCCCAGCATCATAAATTTGACAATACAAAAGTTAAAAAAAAAGTTAAAAAAAACTCTCTCAACGCCGCTGCTACTTTCACAATGAACTCTATATAATAGTTGTTTTGTTACCTGTACAAAGCATACACAATCGACCTCTTTTCATATTAAAGTTTTTTCCCATGAAGAGCTATGATGAAAAACCATGATTGTTCAAAATGATTAAGGCGCTCTCTATAGCATTCACAATCAGCCTCACGGGCAATCATCTAAGACGAATATTCTTCTTCTATAATGATGTTATTAATTTCTTGCGTTGTTTCATTTCGGACCAACGTTGAGAGCCAGCACAATAATTTCATCATTGTTGATTTTGTTTTGTTGTTTGCGAGCATTTATTCAGGAAAAATATTTTTATTGTTCTCAATGGAACAACTCATTTCGTAGTCGCTTACTATTCAAATTCGCAACAGTCCTCCAGCTGTTAAAGACACGTTTTCGACTATTCCAGCGCTTGGAGATAATGAATTTCTTGCCGAGTTTTGTTTAATAACTTGTCAAAGTAAAATATAGTTTCTGTACTTGTTTTAGTGCTTGTTTATTTTGTATTTATGCAATTAGATAATACATCCTTATTTATATTATAAATGTGAAAGTGTGTCTGTGTGTCTGGTGCCTCTTCACCCAAGCCACTGAACCGATTAAGCTGAAATTTGGTATGCAGATATTTTGAGTCCCGGGTAAAGACACACGATACTTTTTATCCCGGAAAATTTTACGATTCCCACGCTATAAACGGATTTTGACGCAACGGAGTTGTGGGCATCATCTAGTGGAGTATATCGACGATGGAAAACAGAAAGGGCGTATCCCGTTAAAAGGTCGTAACTAGACTACGTATAAGGTCATTATCAGTTTTTTTTTTCTGCGTCGATTGGTCTGGGTCTGGTTGCTCTACGATGACATGAAATTTAAAAATAAGTGAGTATTTTAAAGTGTGATAATTTTTTTTGGTGTAACTGCCCACAAAATTGCGTATTTATACTTTTTTGAGATACGATTTGAAGAAGTTTGTGTTTTTAATTAAAACATATTTACGCTGTTCCTGGTTCGATGCGTCCCAGATGTTACGACCTTTTTGCGGGAAGCAATTTTTATGCTTCCTTAGTTACGACATTTTAACGGTTCAGATTTTTCTAAGGACAAATAATGACTTCTTAGATACTACAATTTCATGGGTGGTAGAAATGAACTCAATCGTAGTTAATACGAGTCACAGGTCCCGCAATTTGTTGAACATTCCGGACTTTCTTACATACACCCCAGGTAAGTTACCCTAGTCGCTGCGCGGGCGTCGTGTTGAAAGGTTGTGTCAGTTTCGAGGTAGTGAAATCGTGTTGCAAAAACTTTGGAGTGTATAATTTCTCTATACAAGGTATGTTATAAATTCTAAAGATTTAATTACCTAGTAATAAGTTCCAGGATACATAATGAATTCTTGAGCTAAACTCAAAAAGAATGTGAACAAATCGAAATCAAATTCTGCGTGGTACCTATGCGTTGTAAGATTTTAGGTTTTTTACTACTATTAGGGGTTAAAGTATGAAGTTTCCGTTTTTGTAAGTAGGTGTTCGTGAAATTCAATTTTCCCATAGTAACGTTTTTCTTAAGTAGGTAACAACTAATTTAAATCTAAGCATACCTACGTATTTATGGGCATGTTAACTACTAACATGACACATTTTTTAACCCCCGACAAAAAAGAGGGGTGTTATAAGTTTGACGTATCTGTCTGTATGTCTGTCGGTCTGTCAGTCGGTCTGTCTGTCTGTGGCATCGTAGCATCCAAACGGGTGGACCGATTTTGATCTAGTTTTTTTTGTTTGAAAGCTGACATGATTGAGAGTGTTCTTAGCCATAGTTCATCATCATCAGCCTGCTCAGTGCTGAAAAATTGCGGTTCATCTAGTTCGTGAAGGGCCGATTAGCAACTTGCAGTCGTTTGATGGGCTTTATAATATTTTGCATTCTAGTTCGTGACATTTATGAATAAATACACATTAATGGAAAGTTGACCTGGTGCTGCAGCAGAACCTGGTAATCAATAGGATACCCAACTCCTCACCAAATTAGAGCAGAGGTTTCGTGTTTGGGCTCATTTTAATTGCGACAATTAGTAAGATAACAGTAAATATTTGCATGCTGCTGCTGCAGCATCGCCAGGATTCTATAGGAGCCGAGCTCCTTAACCTTTTGCGTGCGACCTGTCAAAAATTTTGAAATACCTGGTGTCGACCCGGATTCCGGACGCGCAACATTCAGGGTTTGACAGCTCAGTTTTTAGCTACATTATGATTTTTATAATATTTTACCAGATTCTAAGTGGAATGATGTTAATTTACAATTAAAATCATATAGTTTGTTAAATACTTACTATTTATTTTCTTCTGAATTTATGTCTGCCTAAATATAAAATAAATCTAGTACAGTACTTAAAAAAAAGTAGCTTGAGATTTAAACAATTTTCTGATTTATTTTTAAATAAAACAATATTTGATTCTCAAATTGTATTTTATTTGCACTTCAGCATATTAGGTTTACGACTTCACATGCCACAATACACTTTATTTACACAACACTTGTTTTAAAATAAACACAAGGGTCAGCCACTTGAATGAGTCGTAAAAAGTGACTTTTATTTTCTTAATTTTCTACTAAGCCGAACGAGGTAAAGACATACCAAAGTAGTTCCTTCCTTCTTCTTTTTAATTGCAATGTGTTTTATAGGATTAAATATATTTAAATACGCCGTTTTGAGCGGGAAAGAGGACGCGGCATATGGCGTCCGGATTCCGGATCCTCGACTGTTTAGTGTATAATTGATCGCGTCCGGAATCCGGTTTGTCGACACGATAGGGGATAATATTATGAACCCAAAGTGGAGGTTTCATTTTTGGACTCATATTGATGGCCTCATCCAAGAGGACATTCATAGATGGTATTCATTGAGATAATAATATTATGATCCTTTTGATAGGAATCATTCTGCGATATGACGAACACAAGTTTAAAAAGCATGAAATAAAATTAAATTAAAAAATTAAAAAAAAAAACCCGTCAACCAACTTTAAGGGTGGGTTGCACCAGAAGCGTTGTTATAGTAAAGGTTAAGGTTATCGTCAAATACGGCGTCGCTTATTGATTTTAACTAGATATTTGACAGTTCATTTGTCATTTTATTATAGTTAAAGTAAGTTCGTGCAACCCACCCTAAATGGTAATGAAATAATATTTACTGACTTTTGTTGTTTTATAATAATGACCAGCATAGTCTGTATTCATTTCATTGTAGTTGGATTGATTTTATATCTTTTCTTATAATTTTAACCGACTTCCAAAAAGGAGGAGGTTTCTCAATTCTACCGTATATTATATTAATAATATTATGTTCATTTTTTTAATGTTTAATCTCGTTCTGTAATGTTGTATATTATGTACAAGACTTATCTTTGACTATTTTTTTATTTACTCCATAAATAACATTAGTATGGAAAAATAATATCATGAAGGGAATAATAACATATTATATTCCACTTAAATTCCTAATATTATTAGTTATTTATTGTTAAATAATTCTTTAATGAAAAGTATAATTAGGTAGGTACCTAAAGTTACTATTGTGGACATTTGATAACCTTATATTATGTGTTTTTGTTGTTATTTTAGTGACATAATATATTATTTACTTGATTAGTTATTAAGTTGACATTGTATTATATTATATATTTTGGTTTGTGTTTTTGGTAACTTTTTAAAAAGTTCAATAAATTTACGTTTATAAAAGCTTACGACGTTTTATTTCGTCATTGGGTGTCTAGACGTTTGACTTACAACCAATTTTCTAACCATTATAATGCATTATGAATGTGTTTACACCCCGTTCCTAAGAGAAAATTAAAACGAACACTAGTTACGACCTTTTAGAGGTCGGTAAATTTCTTATAGTTTTATGATTCAGTACAAACGTCGTGTCAATATACGACATTTTTGAGGTCTGCAGTTTTTGTATACAATGGGTGTAACTTGAATAACTTTATTTCTAGCAATAGGAAGTTATTGGTTTGTATGCCACTTTATGCAGGTTTTTATTTTAAAGTAAAGGTGTTAAAATTATGTTCCCACGATTTACCGTTAAAATGTTATGATAGAATTTCCCAATATTTTTTTGTTTTTTGGCTCTGGTGTAAAGTTGCGTTAGCCTGGGTTACACCCTTTCTGTTTTCCATCGTCGATATTTTATTGTGATAAATTTTATGATAACAATCTCTGATATTATTACAGATAATGCTTTAATGTTTGGTTAGTGAGGGTTTCTGACAGGACTTTATCTGTTGATTAAGTGTATTGTTGATTGGTTAACATTTTGAAATTAATCAATCAAAATCGTCAGTGAATGGATAAGTTAAAAGACCTCTGAAGCCAGGCAAATTGGTCAAATTTCATACTCCTCAATCCATGTTGTTTTCCAACAATAGATCGTCTTTCCACTTCTCGGCGGTTAAACAATATACGTAGGACATTGTGCGAAGAATATTTTCAGCGGAAAGCCAAGGCAATAAATTTCATGTTCTTGTAAGTCGGCCATGATTTACGACATAATGCGGACACTGGACTTGTAATAATGTAAATCGGATCTCCAACTTTTTCAATTATAATTCCAATCCAATTAAGTGAGGCTTACACTTGAAATTCATGGATACTTTACGAGGAGTTTTGAGTAGCTGCTCTCAACTGTTCTGAGAAGAAAAGATTTGATTGTTTGTGTTCTAAAGCTAGTGAACTGGACTAAGTGGAAGGCTCATACTTAGAATAAGGAGAAGTACATAATTACATATTAGGCGAAATTCATAAGAATTTAACGCAAGAGTAAAGTATACCATTGGAAGGACATTGCATTTTTTAATCGCCGTAAAAAGTACGGTTCTACGAGACATTTTCCAACACACACAGAGCTAAAGACAAGCCCATAAAATTATAATTAATTTTCAAAAGAGATAAGAGAGTATAAATATACTTTTGTGGAAATTATAACGAACTATTATAGATGACGACCGCAACTCCGTTGCGTCAAAATTAGTTTGTCGTGCGAGAACCGTACATTTTCCGGGATAAAAGCATCTCCACACCAAATTTCAAATTTCAGCAAAATCGGTTCAGCAGTTTGGGAGTGAAGAGGTAACAGACAGACAGACAGACAGAAAGACAGACACACTTTTGCATTTATAATATTATTAGTATATAATATGGATTATGGGGCTTGATTCTCCTACCTTTTAATTCTTATAATATTGGTTCGATTGCAGACTATCTCACACGCACACACATAATAATTATGCGCGATCAAAGCGACATTCTAAGTATGAGAATCAAACCCCTGGGCGTAATTACACTTCCGCAAAGCCACGTTTTAATATAATTCACTTATTGCTTACAACATTATCTGAGTTTCATTTAATTTCAAGTACGTTATGTTGCGGGCTCGAATCTTTGTTCGTACATTAATGAAGTGTTCAAAAGCGTTAACAATGTGTAATTAATATCCATAGGTCTAAATATACGGGGTGTATTTTATTAGTTTATAAAGCTTGAGAGTTTTCAGATACTTTCCAATAAGGATGAAGTGCTTTAAGTATTGAGTGCCTATATTTAAATGTTACGGAAATCTCCATATTATGCAGCTTTATCTTACAAAATATACCTAATTAAAGATTTTAAGAATAAGCATACTTAGTTTAGAAAAAACTATTTTTTTTTTTCAAAAATTTCAACTAATTATATTGCATTGTCATTGGCTCTTTAATCTTAATACGTATGCAAAGTTTAGAATTTTGATGTTATTTCAGGTTGCTGCCTCGACATGTCATATCCACACTAATATTATAAATGTGTAAGTTTGTCTGTCTGTCTGTCTGTTACCTCTACACGCCTAAACCACTGAACCGATTTTGATGAAATTTGGTATGGAGATTCTTTGGATACTCTAGTATTATAATATATTTTCTGCAATTTTGTAGCTACCTAGTGACTCAACCTTATCAGTATTTAAATATTTTTTTCTAAAGATAATTTCAAGCCAAAGCTGCTCTGTTATTTCTTGTTAATTTCTTATCTAATTTAATAACAGTAAGGAATTCTTTCCACTATGGAAATCCCTGCTCGTTCTTTATCTGGAAAAGATTGCAGATAAAGAATATTATGTTCAGGGAAAGATTATTGTAATTGAATGAGATATAATAGGAGGGAAGTAGAAATGTTTCTTAGAATTTCCCGATAAGGCTTGCCGCAAACGCTTGTTTTCCGTAATCGATTTCCAAATTCGTTTTCCGCATTCGTGATTCCGTGAGACTAGCACAAACGTTCGTTTTTTCAAGCGCGAACGCGCCGGCTTGAACTTGAAACGTACCTGCGAAATTCATTCCGTATGAAGAAAAATTAACGTGTGCGGCAGTTAATGTATTTTCTACTGATTCCATGCATGGGGATTTCCGAATACGGAAAACGAATTTGGAAATCGTATGCGGAAAACGTGTGTATGCGGCCAGCCTTAGAATTTCCCGATAAGTCCGCGAGACAATCTTTGTCATCGATTCAATTATAATGTAACTTAAAACTTTACTTTGTTACATTTTATTTTAATCTAAATGTTAACTTTATAAAGGCTTTGATCATAGAATAAATAGATTAAACATTGGTCTCAAGAACCAGCTATCGCTGGATGGCACCAATGGCTGTAATGCTTCCAAGTAAAATTTGTTACGTATTAACCGGGCAATAAAGGAGTGTGACATTTTTGTTTGGTATGGTTTCGAATTAATTTAGATCAGAGTGCTTATGGACCAAGAACCTGCGATGGCCAGACCTTCTTCCGTTTCATAAAGCTGAAAGATTACCTGTTTGTGGCCTTTACAGAGGTAAGAACGACCAGCAACTATGGAGTTTCGGTCGCGGTTACTTTAGGAGGTATCCAGTTCTGAAGGTCTACCTGACCTTCCAGAAAGAGTAAAGCTCAATTTCATAGCTTATAATATTATTCGCGGTATGTGGAGGAATCTCGTCTTCCAGTGCCGGACATTTTTGACAGTTGCTTCCCACTGCTAGACACCCTCAAAGTCTAATACTTTATGAAAGTTTAAGAGTGTCTGGCAGCTGTCAAAAATGTCCGGCACTGCCCGACAAGATTCTTCCATTTACCGCGAAGAATATAAGCTATGAAATTGAGCTTTACTCTTTCTGGAAGATAGGAAGATAGGAACAATATTGTACTATGTTCATTTCGTGCGCTTATGAAAATCCAACAGGTAGATATAATAAGTGGAGATTTTAAAAGTTTTAACTGTGATTTCCTTTGTGTCCAATTATGTTTCAATAGGTAAAATAAAAAAAAAAAACCTAATCAGCGGCAAAATAGTGCCAACGCCAAAACGTACCTATAGGGCTTAAATATATTCCTCTAGAAACGTAGTTAGTTAAAAATGCAACAAAAATAAGTTGATGTATGACTGTTTTCTATTCTATGCATTGACTTATACTATATTATATGTATTTTAAAATAGGTATTTGACAAAAACTCGTCCATATTATTTCCTTACTGATCTAGTCTTAGTCAAAATTTTGCTGATTTTTATGAAAATGAATGAAAAGTACTTTCGACTCCATAAAAATCGGTGATAAAATTATTAGGAGATCATCTGCAAGAAGCGGACCGTCGTAAAATCGATATCTGTCTTTAGCTTCTGGTTTTATCGGTTTACCGAGGTTTGACGCAGTCACAGACTGCTGAAGGGTCAGTTCACACTTCACACTGAGACACGAGAGACTAGATATTTTCAAGACATTAATTCAAATTATGACTGCACAAAAGTATTATTATTTGAATAGTAGCTTTTAGCTTACTTTATACCAATTAAAAAATAAACTGCAATTTAAAAATGTCTATGGTTTTATAATGAGCCTGCAGGCTGCAACATTCTCGTTTATTAATAATAAAAATATTTTATTTTTTATTTTACTTGATGACGCCCGCAACTCCGCGGCGCCAAGTCTATTATCGCGCGGAAACGTTTTTCCGGGATAAAAAGTATCCTATGTCCTTTCCCGGGACTGAAAGTATCTTCGTACCCAACAAAATTGGTTCAGCGGTTTGATTGAGAAGCGGTAACAAACAGACAGACACACTTTTGCATTTATAATTACTTTAGTATAGATGTTTAAAATTTCAATGAACCAGCTGTTGCTCAAATATCTTACAACATAAAGCTCATATTTACGACCAAAAAATACATAGAAGAATCCTAAAGAATTGCAATTCAAAACAAATACGTGAGGTTTTTACCCTTAGTAATCCCGGTATGAATACTTAGGACACAGCGTAATATATCATACAGTAGTGGTGCAACTAACGAGTTATTAAAATCAAAGTCGTTCACAGAGACAAGTTTTATGCGTTTGAGACGTAATACTTTATTGTGTCCTTTTATACCTTCCTACAACTAGCAAAAAGCCGAGCTTTGTGTGGGCTCGCGTCATCACACCTTGACTGACTTATGATTAAACACATCTACAAATAAAAAACTTTGACTGACTGATGATAACACATCTTCATATAAATAAAAATTACTATGATAAAGCACAAATCAATAGGCGTGATAGTTTTTCCATAAAGTGTACCACAAAATGTACAGATTGTGGGATATACTAGTATAATCTTAAGATAATATAATGTAGTTAGTGAGTTAGTAAATGAGCGTTTTTCGTGACTAGGGTCTCCAACGTACTCGAAAACGCAAAAAACTGAGATACTATAAATTAAGAAATACTAATTTGTCGTTGCTTTCATCTTCGTTTAATCACAAGTTTTGGGAATGAAGGGCAAAGCACTTAACACTCGGTAACAACTTCTTATTCTTATTTTTGAATTGAAATTAATGTGCCTAAGCAAAAATTATGCGTCAACAACTTGGTCTACTGTTTACTACTACATTATGCTTACATCGTATCTCTCATTAAAATCGGCGAATATCTTGATCACACAATACTAAAAGGAATATTTTGCTTTGTGCCATTTCCGTAGGTATTTTCTATCGTTTCGTTTAAAGTTTAATGGCCTGTGCCGTAGATCGATTGCACTCTCAATATATTTTTATTAAAGCGGAGGATTTTCAGTTCGTTTACTTTCTACCAAAGCTTAATATGCACAGAGGGGTTTCATTGAATTTTATAATACGTAATATGCCACCTCCCAACTTTCACGTTAGGTTTTATGCTTTTATACTTTTTTCAAACACAGGGTTTTCAAATATCGAAAAATATAATTAAATTAATGTTCGTACAATGTCAGTATCTCTGTAAATTTTATTAATTAAATTGCTATAATATTGGGTGTAACAAAACTAAGAGAAAATAATTTAGGGTGTGTATGTAGCCCTTATATAGAGTTCACTGTGAAATTATCAGCGCTAAAAGAGCAAATTCTTTTAGTGAGTTGTATGGGCAAGCGCCCCAGCCCAGCTGTGTTGGGAATCTTCCCATACAAAAGTAAAAAAAGTTACTCTTTCAGCGCATACATTCATATATTTTTTTCATCGTGAGTGTGGATACTCTTAAAAGATTCAATGTGTTACAAAATTGCGTGAAAAAATCCGCGCGGTTAAAATTCGCAGTGCGGACGGGCTCTTACTGTATATGTTACCGCTAATGTGCGTAAACCAGTTAGACTGCAGATTAACAAGGTATTCTGCAGATTATCTGGGTGAGTCAGTTAAAGTGCAAAAAGTTTATTCTATTCTTACATTAACGAGATAATATATAGAATACCTAGGTAATCTGCGGACTAAAGACCATGCATGCGGTAAATTGCATAAAACAGGTTCTTGTTTGAATAAATATTTAGTTGTAGGGAATTATTTTCGGCACCGGTTGCCGAAATTGCTGCCGGCGCCTATTCGGCAAACATTGTTTGTCAAATGACAGAAAAATGATCAAAAACATCAGTCTTAACTCTTACTTAACTG
Organism: Cyaniris semiargus; assembly: GCA_905187585.1. NCBI lineage: Eukaryota > Metazoa > Arthropoda > Insecta > Lepidoptera > Lycaenidae > Cyaniris > Cyaniris semiargus. Next base: position 9,410,312 of record LR994560.1, on the reverse strand, counting down.
CTTAGCCACGGATACCGAAGCGGGGGGAAAGCGGGGTTCGGGGGGCGTAGCCCTCCGCCAAAACAAAAATAAACACAATCCAGAAAGTCCAAAAGTAGGTTAGGTTAGAACTTAGACCACAACACAGAGGGAGCCGAGCGAGCGCAGCGAGCGTGCTGCGGCAGCAGCCGGCGACCGTCATAAATTGTCTTCCGCAATTTAACGATGCACTATTCGTTACTATGCAAACTAACTAGGTGAAGTGCAAATTTAAGCTTTTTTGATTTAAATTTCACACTTTAACGTATGGTATAAGGACATCTGCAGTTTACCTCGTTAATGTGCATATTATCGTATTCCACTTTCTAGCGGTAACATATACAGTGTGTTTGCGCTTCAATATACATTGAAACACACTTATCGAAGGCAATTGGCTGTGGTGTGCTAAGTATTCTCTGAGGCGACACATGCAGCTGCATTGCGGGGCACAACGGATGCATAAACATTTCCTATTTGTTGGGGAAAATGGTTACAAGTATTGTAAAATGTTATTCTATTTAAGTTAATCCAAGGAAAAACTATAGCCAACTTAAAAAATATATTATCAAGGTCATGTCTTACAAGAAGCTAAAGATGCTGGCGGAGGATAGGGCAGAGTGGCAAAAGCTTCACAGATACAAACTCTGCTCTTAAGGACGCTATCACATAAAAATTAGCAGGTCGATGTCTGTCAGTACGAATGTCGACGTTAAGGACATAAAAGTAACATTCATTTTAGCGCGCCTTGTACAGTGGCGGTTACGACGCTCGCCGCGTTCTTGATAGGGCGAAAATGTATGAAGAGAGAGCGTTTCTTATTTTTCTTATAAATGGCAATGTTATTTATTTTTATATAAAATATTTGGCTATTCGTACAGGGGACTAAATAAGCAACAATTTTTTTGTATATATGTTTTCCTTAGTTCAGTGTATTTAGCTATACTGGTACCTAATCAAACCCCATTTTTTAAATCTTTTGCGATTATTGTGATGGTTAAAACGTACTTACGAGTATGTGAAAATTTTGTATGCGGCTATAAAATTTTTATGGTGCAGACGTGGAGATGAATATATTATCTTTCATTTGAAACCAAAATATCCTCGCAGTGTGACTCCTAATTCTTTAAAATGGTACCTGAAAATCGCTGATATTTGTGAAAAAATGTGATAGCGTCCTTAAATAAGAAGATTTGACATAATATTACTCCGTGTGGCGTGTACATTTTACTGGCGCATGAGTTTTAAGAAGAAGATTGAAGTAATTACTCCTGTCTCTTTCACTCGCAATTTTTTTATGTTAAATTGTGTAAGTGTGTAATTAACTTTGGAAACGAAAAATAATAATTTAAGAGAAATAAAAAGATCAACGCGAGATCTTTGTACAAATTCTTCGTGACTCGTTACCGGACTATAGACATCTTTCACATGATTATTATATCAGCTATCTATGACACGCTAGATGATTGCAAATAATAAAATTAAAAAAGAACAACCCTTTCCCAAAAATTATTATTAATTTATGGTATCGCTACGCGACGTACAGTACGAACGCACGTTTTTGTAAAACCTTCTTCCCTACTAGACAAGTGGCAAGCGATTATCGTAAACGCCAACAAAATGTATGTGATTTGACATATTAAGTCATCACTTCGCTAGCGAATACTAATGTCAAATCCCGTACATTTTGTTGGCTTTTACGTTAATCGCTTGCCACTTGTCTAGGCCCTGGCCCTAGGCCCTAGGCCCTGGTCTCCACTCTTCTTTCTCTTCCCTAAAAGAATCGTCACCTGCTGAAATCATCCTACTTGTATTCTCTCTTCATATTTTGCTTCTCTCTAATTTAGTAAGGTACTTAATAATAAAATGCCATAATTAAAAAAATTCAATAATAGCGGCTAAAAATTCAAAAAAGCTTACTTTTGTTTTTCAATTAAAACATAATCCAAATCAAACCGATCAGCAAAAATACGTTCGCATCTAAAAAGCGAAAAAAAAATAGTGACGTCCAATTCGAAATTCAAATGTTTCGCGAAAAAAGTCCGGTAAGCATTTCAGTCGCAAGTTATGTTTAATGGGACCAGGTAAATGGAAACCGATGTCACGCTTTTAGAAAATGGAACGCTCGATTTTTTGGAATAGAACTCGATACATTTAGGGCTGTGTTTCACCAGGACACCATGGCGGCGCAACCAGGACAGCTATACAGGTTGTTGCAAAACAAAGTGATAATACTTTAGAGTGTGTATGCGTCCCTTATATACAGAGTTCACTTTAAATTTAGTAGCAATAAAAGAACATTTTTTGTTTACATGGGCAAGCGCCCCAGCGTCATGGATTTGCCCTTTAAAAAAATACTTTTTCAGCACTGCTACTTCCACAGCGTACTCTATACAGGGGACTTATATAATATACACACCCTAAAGTATTATGACTTTGTTTTTTTACACCCTGTATACAAAGATACACCGCTGGTGTCCGTTTGATACCGCCACCAATGAAACAGCATGACCTGCTACTTGCTAGGCAGGAGAACGTCTGCACATAACGACCGGTACGACTTTAAAGACAATTTTGATATAGTGTGGTGTGGCCTGATCTCCAATTTAGTGTCGTATTAAAGGCAGCTTACGGACACCAAGGTGTCACGATTGGATGCGCGACCCTTGTATCTCGATGGAATATAATAGCCCTTAAAACAATCACCATCCGTAGTTATTGTCCAAACACGAAACAATAGTCGCTAATTGTACCATGTAATCTCCATTTTCGATGATAATAAACTTAAATGGAAATTCGTATGCATTAAGCGGTAATTTCTCATTATCAAGTGTTTGCTACGTAAAACAAATAAGGTTTAAATTAACAAGTAGGTTGTTTGTGAATTTGCGCCGCCATTTTCGCCGCAGCAGCATCAGCATATAAATTCAGTCGGATTATTTTATTGGTAACATTATTTAAAAGGCATAATGTATCTTGTATTGACATTAAACTCGTAAGTTGTAATAACGTTGATTTAACGTATCGTATCCCCTTGTGTCTAGAAGCGATTTAACTTTAGTTATAGAAAAAATACTAATTACACCGTATAACTTTTAGACATACCTACTAATCAGCTTGCTTGAAGCACAGCACGTAACCAATGTACCTTAAATAACTGTATTTTAAAAAGATAAAACCGACTTCAAAATTGTACGTAATTGAGCATTAAAACTCTCTATCTCCAAAACTACTAAACCTATTTTGATGAAACTTGCACTATTGCCTAAGTTGAACAATAATATAATAATAATAATTAATATAATAAAAATATAATAAAAAAAGAATTACTGAAATCAGATTGGTAGTTCCAGAGATATTATGCGAACACAAACATGAAAACATACATACATACATACACTTTTGAAATTTGGTACATTTGTTCAAACGCTGAATATAGACTAACATATACGAAAACTGGGCAGTTCTGGAAATATTACATACATACGCGTCGAATTGATAACCTCCTTTTTTGAAGTCGGTTAAAAATGCCTATCTTTTATTCGTTCTGTAACATCTACGGCGGCATCAAAATATTCGGTGTACTGATAAGACAAAACTAGGAACAACAAATTAAGTTAATAATTATTATATTAATTAATTAAGTACATCATGTCCTTGGCAGGAATAACGGATAGCTACGAATTCGTAACTTTATATTTATAAGGACCACTGGCAAAATGCTCAGTCTCAATGGGATTATGCGTACCGTCAGGGGCCACAATTAGTCAAGAAAACGGGGCCACCAAGTGTACAAATAACCCAGTTCGACGCCTCGGAAGTCGGCGCCGAATATTTCCATTCTCAATTCGGCATACCATCCGTCCCATTACTAGTGGAGCAATTTATATGTAATGTGGATGCCAGTTGACAACACCCGCAATTCTATTCCATATTCAAACTGAGGCCTATCTCGGGTAGACGCAAATAAAATTAATTTACCCATTTGATTTTCACTAAAAACAAATTGGTCGAGATGGTGCTATTAGAATAAGGATACGACATAGCCAAAATAAGCAACAATATTTTTCATTGCGTGAACTAAAGAGGATAAGGAATACCCCTTTATCCCATACCATACCTGACCGGATTCATAATATTATGTACCCCGTACGGGGATATAATATTATGAATTTGGGGAATTAATATGACCCAGTCGGACTGACCGGACTGGTTATGTGGCCACGAGTTTAGCCAATAAACCTTTACATTCAATAAACTATGAAATTTCGGCCATACTCGTAGCAATAAGGTCACATTTCCTGAGCCCTGAAAATCAAGCTTACAGCCTTACACTGGGAAATTGAAAAAATATCCGCAAAAAACATAAATGTTCACTCGACCATACATCATACGAAATCCATTGCCCGTGAAATAGGCACGAGATAAAACGTTATAGTCACATTTATCGGGCATTAAAATATCTATAGCATGTGTCGTGCATTATTCAGCAGCTTGGCTCCAACCCAACAGTCTTGGATGTCTCAAATCAATATAGCCTTCATGTCAAATGTTCGAGTCAACATTTGGACTTCGAAAGCATTTACCTGGGATAAGACTGGGATGGTGTTGTAACATTTAAAGATAAAAAAATACGAAAAAAAATATATAAATATTTTTTTACATCTAAATAACCGGCAACGCATCTGCAACTCTTTTGATGTTGAGAGTGTCCACGGGCAACGGTAGTTGTTTCCCATCAGGTGACCTGCTTGCTCGTTTGCCCCGTAATTCTATAAAAAATACGTAGTATTTGTATAGATCTAAAAGAAAAGAAATGTTAAGAATCTGTGAAAACTATTTATAGAGAAAATAAATGGCTTATAGGAAGCTTGATAAAATATAACAAGATCTTGAGTCTTATAAGAATTTATTGTTGTGAAAATACGAGAGAGGTCGATAAATCCAGCTTTCGCAGTAATGAGAGAAATGAGGTGTTCCGATCGTGATTCTCAGTATTATAATAATTTACTCCTCTGTATCGGTTTTCTAACGTTTTCCGAAGAAAGATAAACAGTTACTAGCAATAAATTCAATTAAAACATTAAGGAATTGGAAAATAACGGGGTGTTTTCTAAAATGAAAACTTAAATTTCGACACTTGAACATGAATGTATGTAATTTGGCAAAGCTAGTCAGGGTTCCCTAAAACAATTTTTTTTTCATTACTAGCAAGCAAATTTTTTGTGAGTAGCTTCATTTTGATAAGACGAAAAACATTTTTATCTGCGAAAAATCTTGAAAGTGGTAGAGCTAACAGAGATAGAAAGAATTTCATAATTTCATTTGATGGTCCTAAAATATGGATTGTTCTATTTGTAGAACAATGTTACTATTAAATTATATAACTATTAACCTATCAATTTACAAAAAATCAGCTGGTTAGGGTTCCGTTTTAGGGTTCCGTAATCAACCAAGTTTTGTTGATTACAGAACCCTAAAACGGAACCCTAACCAGCTGATTTTTTTGTATATTGATAGGTTAATAGTTAAATGATTTAAGAGTAATATTGTCCTATAAATAAAACAATCCATATTTTAGGACCATCAAATCAAAGTATGAAATCCTTTCTATCTCTGTTAGCTACCACTTTCAAGATTTTTCGCAGATAAAAATATTATTCGTCTTATCAAAATGAAGCTATTCACAAAAAATTAGCTTAATAGTATTAAAAAAAAATTGTTCTAGGGAACCCTGACTATAATTAAGGACGGGGTTAAAAAAATATTAACAAGTTTATTAGTATGGAGATCCAAAATAGCATTAGAATATTAATACCCGGTTTTAGAGGTTTTTATCAGGAATTTATCTCTTCAATACCGTTGTTGATTCGTTTACTTTAAGACAAGCTAAAGTTAAGTTAGCCAATCAAAAGTGAAGTGATAAATCCCTGTCATATAACCTCAGAACCCAGGCTAAAGAGAAATTTTCAAACTAACATAGTAGTGTATAGTTTCAATTATTGTAAACTATAAATTAGGTCAAAGTGTATATAAAGGCTACATTTATTTTTAACCGACTTCAAAAAAAGGAGGCTATCAATTCGACCCGTATGTATGTAATATTTCCAGAATTGCCCAATTTTCGTATAATATGTTAGTCTATATATCAGCGTCTGAACAAATGTGCCAAATTTCAAGTATTTATGTTATGTTGTATGTATGTTTTTATGTTTGTGTTCGCATATCTCCGGAACTACAAGTCCGATTTGAGTAATTCTTTTTAATTGTTTAACTTAGGGAACACTGCAAGTTTCATCAAAATCGGTTCAGTAGTGTTTGAGATAGGGAACTTTAAATCTCAATTACGTACAATTTTGAAGTCGGTTTTATCTTTTTAAAATACTATTTTTATTTTGTAAAACCCGTATCCTTTAGTCTTTACAAAATCGTGTACCTTATCAAAAATACCATCTCGACCCGACTCTCACTTGGCCGGTCCCGTAATCTATATGGTATCATCGTAATTTGCTTGTTATCTTCAACACGGCCCACATTAGGAAAATCCATTAAATAATTCAAGTCCTTTACATTTTGAGGGCCGGAACGGAATGAATAATAGATATTTACAATTTACATATTATCTTATTCATTGTTCGAGATTACAAAATAAATGTAAAATTGAATTTAATTGAGAATTTATTTAATTTCATTACTCGAACTTTGGTTTGGGATGAAAAAATCCGGCGTCAAACGATCTAAGGACAAATTCGGGGTCAAAATATCCGGGATAATAAGATCCGAGGTCAAACTTTAGATACGGGGTCAATATTTCCGGGTCAAAACTTACGCTTAACAAACAAACTTACGGTGTAACAAAACAAAGAGATTATACCTTAGGGTGTGTATGTGTCCCTTATATAGAGTTCACTGTAAAAGTAGCAGCGCTGAAAGATTTTTTTTGTGATTTGTATGGGCAAGCGCCCCAGCGCCAGGGATTTTTCCATACAAAAGTTAAAAAAAAGTTACTCTTTCAGCGCTGCTACTTTCACAGTGAACTCAATACAGGAGACTCATACACACCCTAAAGTTTTATCACTTAGTTTGTTACACCTTGTGTAGCGGATATGTTACGTTACGTACGTATTTCCGCCAAATATTTTTTTTTATGAAATAAGGGGCAAACGAGCTAACGAGTCATCTGATGGAAAGCAACTCCCGTCGCCCATGGACACTCGCAGCATCAGAAGAGCTGCAGGTGCGTTGCCTGCCTTTTAAGAGGGAATAGGGTAATAGGGGAGGGTAGGGATGGGAAGAGAAGGAAATAGGGAAGGGAAGGGAATAGGGTAGGGGATTGGACCTCCGGTAAACTCACTCACTCGGCGAAACACAGCGCAAGCGCTGTTTCACGCCGGTTTTCTGTGGGAACGTGGTATTTCTCCGGTCGAACCGGCTCATTCGTACCGAAGCATAGCTCTCCCACATATAATTTTAATTTTTTATTTTGGGTAAAACAACAACATCACAATAAAAAATTTAAAACAGTCTTAAATGTAAAAGTATAATAAATTTATGAGAACCATATAATTTATGATTAAGTATATTGTTTCAGTTTAATTTGATCTAGTTGAGATCATTATTCCTAACGTAAAATCAGCCGTGAAACTTCCGTCACGTAACTTGGGTGTATTTAGACACTTCGCTTCTCCTATATACAAACCACAAATTATATAACGATATTACAGCTTCCAACAATATAGATTTACTTTGAACAATGTCTAATAATGGACCGGAATGTACATTATCAGACAAATTTGTCACCGCAATATACAGTTAATGTATTAATTCATATCGTAATTATACCGTGTATAGCCAGCGACGTGTATAACGCGATTGTAGACAAAGCCACAGATCTATATAATCACTTCTACAAAGCAATCTGTGTGTCACTATTGTCATATTATAGCTAGTCATCTTATAGCATTTGAATGAACATTAATTGACGACGCCTTAGTGGTCAAATTGTGATCAAGTTTTTTTTATTATTGACTAGCTGTTGCCCGCAACTTCGTCCGCGTGAATGTATTTTATTATAATCGAGATTTAGAAAATTGAATACCCATCAACAACTATTTTATTTGGCTAAGTATTAACATTATATTACACACGAATTTTTTAATTTACATCAAAGACCCAGGAACATTGAAAGCTCTTGAGTAACTTTCGTCGGCGGGGCTTGAACCACAGACATCGTTTTGAAAAATTTCTTCGAAGACCACTTGGCATGGACAGGGGCTAGAGGCCACAGGACAGGGGGCGATAGACAACAGAAGACGGGATATTTAATGAAGGCATCTATCCCTCTTTAACCTACCTCTTAATCTTAGATTCCTGACCTACAATTAAACCAGAATAAAATAACGCTTGAAGTAGTTTACTTCAAGCGTTATTTTATTCTGGTTTACTCGTATAGGTCAGGAATCGTGATGCTTCCCTAAAATGCATTACATAATATCTATAAATCTAATAAACAATTAACTATATGAATAACTATCTATAAAATGACAATATGAAAATATTAATTCTTATCCAAATAAATGCCTTGTTGGTAAAAAAATTGGCATATGCTTGCAGTTCTTTAAGCAATGCCAAAAATTTTAAACTTTTATATTTAAAAACCCAGGAGTTCTGTTTTTTGGATCCAGGATTACCCTACATCTAAAACTTATTACCTCGACATACTATGCGCTGCTTAAAACTACATTATAACCACGAAAACCCAAAAAAAAAACGGACCACAAATAGCAAAGTAAACATTAACTCCTCCTTTTTTGGAAGTCGGTTAAAAAAAAGTATCTAAGATGTTGACCGGGGATGTAAGGTATCACCATGCCAAATTTAATTGAAATCGGTCCAGCGGATTCAGAGATTAGCCTGTACAAACAGACAAACAGACAAACAGACAGAGAAACAATTTTTTCAAAAATAATTAAGTTGTGTTCTACTACGCTTCTAACATGCCCCTGACTCGTTTTTTCAAGTTTAATTTCAATGTACAATAATTGTACCTCTACGATTTTATTATACGTATAGATGTATAGAAGATAAAATTTGTGTTGTTATGCACTTTTAAAAAAAAAATAGCGCGCGTGACATGATAGAAAATTCGTAAGAAGCATAGTAGACCAAAAGGAAGTAATATTATGTAATATATTATTATCTTGGACGGTTCCCTTTCAACGCATCAAAAGATTTGTTTGTGGTCTTCGTACACAATTTTATATTTTATATTTATCACATTATTTGTATATAACGCGATATCCAGCTTACTTTTTAAACTTTTTCTTATTTTTCTCTGTTCAAGTCTAACAGAGCAAAGTGACGTTATAAAAATTACCTCCGTACTAGCAATTAATTAGTATAAGCTGGGGAAAAGAAAAATATGCACTTATTTATAATCAGCCAGACTTAATTGTGGTCTCGCCCTTGTTTTTCGCAACATGTTTTTCTACCTGAGGCTAATAATTTAGGAGGGGTATCCCCGAGCATAGAGTAATAGCTGCAATCTGATCCGGCCCCACGCTAGGGTGTCGTAATTTCCCACGGGAATATTAACTTGCACCACAAGTCTGTACGTATTTAATGTAACATTTTGTCGCTAAATTACTTTTGACTTCATGGATGTTAAAAACGATTTTTGCAACGAATTCTCACTTATTACTAATCACGTAGAAATACTATTTTAGTAGTAATCTGTGTTTCTACGAACTACATTACTTAGCGATCGATAAAGACCTTTTCTTAGATTTAACTTGACGTACTATTTTTCCATTCATTTGGCTTCAATTATACGAATATTACAAAGGCAAGGCTCCGTAAATGTAAGTTTTATTTTCTTAAGCTGTAAGCATAATCTAAACTTCAAATATCGATTTCAATTGTCATAAAATTAACTAACTAATCTCAGCTACTTTGTACCCGCAAAATTCCACCGGAACCATGCGTTATCTCGTTTGAAATTGTTGCTTATAGCCTTATGATTATAGCTTATGCCATAATATATATCCTTACTCGTCTTTTAGTCTGTATCTGCGCCAAATTTCATCAAAGTAGGAACTCATTTTACTATTAAGGATTAACAATTTCTCCAATATTTCAGATCTATTCCGTCTATTCCTGGTATTGAGTGATAGACATTTGAGAGGGATTAAGCGATTAAGCGGCCTGCCACTTATACCTAAGCGACAGTCGGTCGAGTCGTCACTGAGATTAGCACTGCCGGTTAAATTAACCTCCGGGGATATTTTAATTGGAACTTTTAAAGATTCAGGGCCTGTTTCACCACTTCCTGATAAGGCTATCCACCACTTAACTTGACAGATAGAGTATGGAGAATCTGTCAAATAAGCCTATCCGGCACCTTATCAGGAAGTGTTGAAACAGGCCCTCAGCCTTAAATTAAATAAATGGGAAGAGAAATAAAATAATTGTTGGTTACAAAAGTGATATCTTTAATGTTGGAAGATTACTGTTTATTTTATAAGATACTTTACTTTATGATACATAAACGTGTTTTTCATGTAGTCCGCAACTTTTTTGAGAAAAGAATAACGATTACAAAAATCCTTTTTCGCGGAAACCGTGCATATAAGTAAACCGTACGTAAGATGGGATAAAACTTAATTTATTATTTTCTCTCTCTTTTCCTTCTCTATCTTGTCTAAATCGATTTAGTAACTTGCATAGTTGATAAATAGACATACAAACACAGTCTTGCATTAGTAATTTAAATAAAGATAATAACGAATGTATTATCATAAAATATTTCATAAATATTTCCCTATCATATACGGTAAATAACGAAATCCAGACGAGTGTACTCTCAGCGAAAAATTGCATGAGATTTTCAAGTGTATGCATTAGAAAAAGCGGGCGCTCCGTCGGGATGCGGTTAGAACATTTGGAACGCACGGATTATTGCGTTGTATCTAGCAGGCTTTTATTTGCGCAGGGTTCAATGACCCGAGAAAAATACGCTGGGTAAACGCAGCTGCACTATATCGTCCGTTGTTCCCAAAAATGTAATTCTAGTTGCAGATTTAGCAGTAGTCTATTTCGTTCTTTCTTGGATTTTTGTATATCATGTAGTTGATAATGAAGAAATAGTTTTGGAGATTTTTTTTAATTAAAGCAGCTTCTTTTATTATAGCTTAGACTATTTTACAATATCTTACTACAGTTAAATATTATATCGCTTAAACTTTAAAGAAATGAAAAAATGATTTAGATGTTTCTTATTGAGATACCTGAAAAGAAAATGGAGAATTTTTCATCCCTGACAAAAGTACTGGTTCCACACTAAAAATTATTTGTACACGAACGGAGTTGAGCGATATATTAAGTCTAATTTTAAGTTTTTCTCAAGTATCAAATAATTTAGTTTGGTAATAGTGGTACTAAACCTTTTTAATAATTCATAATTTCATAATACATTATTTTATTTCATACCATATTACAACATCATGCTATTGTCTTCTTTGGGTCCTGCTCTAGGCACAGCCTGACTTGCAGGCCCCCAAAATTTTAATTAAATCCATGACAATAATATATATTATTAAGTACCTACCAGTATGTAAAATTCGTATCAAAATTGGAACTAAAATTTAAACAATGCTCAATGTAAGTGGGTTAAATATCCAGTGAAAGTGCACTCCGCGTAGAACTCTACGATCGAATCCTTACACTTTATTATTTCTGACATTCCCTTTTGTAATGTATGCTAAAAACCTTTTTATATTCAGCACGGTTAGATGTATGTATCATATTAAATGAATTATTGAAGATTTATGAATTACCCATTATGAATGCTATAAACTATTTGGATTATACTTACTTTGAGAATAAAAAAATATTTTTTCGGTTCCCAAAACCTTGACCTGCTGAATTCTCGAGTTTGACAGAACCTGTACGCGCAAAAGACGTAATCTACAATGAAGTTTGGAGTGAAAGTATGGAAGCGTTGGAAACAGGCGTATTTCAATTTTCAAGTGACACTATAAAATGGCGGCGTTAGTTCAAATATTGGCCACGCACCAAAACATCCTTGTATGTACAAACCTATTTTAAGTTATAAATTAGTTTAGACTTACAAAAGTCTCTCTTACTGACGTATCTACTCAGAGACGAACATTAATATCTTAACTGAAATTAAGTAAAGATTTTGATATTAGCCATTATATTTCAAACTGTATATTAAATTGAAGTTTCTAAGAACTAGAAGAGAATTAAGTGTCTCTGAATGCGGCCGTTAAAGAAACTCCAATGAACGTACCCTGAACGCACTGTAATTTTCTGTCGTTGTTTTATGAAGTGTGCAATTTTCTGTTTTTCCTTATGTGCAGGCTTTCATTATTGTAACAGTGACGTTATGAATTTTCATTTTCATTCCAGGAAACTGTTGAATATTCAAATTATTGTGGTAAATGGTGCTACAAAATATTTTTATTGTAAAAGAGTGGTAATCTAATTATTTTTATAAAATTAGGAGGCACACAACTACTGTCACAAATCGACACTCGCAACATAAGAAGAGTTGAAGGTCGCCGGCCTTTTAGGAGGGAATACTCTCTCATTGAAAGCTTCTCTTCTTGAAGGCTTGCAGGTCGTATAGGTTTTAAAAACCAGTAGGTATGAAAAGACGTTTTAAATTTAAAACATGTACGTGAACTAGCAGCAAATTCGCATTACATGTACATAAACTATTCAAATATTAAAATACCAGACGAACAAACTTATGGCTACGTTATGATGAATGTTTTCGTTTATTTCATCAGTTACCAGACTTGGGAACTACGCTCGCGAAACAAACATTAAAATAAAAACAAAAAGCGACGCAATTTAATTCCATTTTCGCACTTTATATTCGAGGCAAGTAGCAAAATTTCACGTCGCATTTTCAGCAAATAATTACGAGCGGTAGTCGAAACGCCCCGCTGTAAAAATTATATCTAATCTCATATTTAAACTAGCTTTTTCCTGTGGCTTTGTCGCTAGAAAATCCTCCATATACTTTTAATATTATACGTACATTAAAAAATCTGCTGACTTGGTAAAATAGTGTCATCTATAAATAATTTTGCAAAGTTCTTTTGGGGCCATTTTGACGTCTGAAGAAAGATTCACGTAGAAGACCCGTGAAAGCCAGCTCATCTACTGCTTTTGGTAGTCACCAAGTAGTCACGTTTGTTGCTTCATAACATTTTGTTGCCTTTAGGGATTATAGAATAATAATTACAAAAGATGATTTCTATTGAAAAACTAAGCCTACTATCTCAGCTTTTCCAATGGAGATGAATTCTGTAGTTTGATTAGCTAATGTATTACTTACAAATACGTGAAAATTTCAATTACAAAAGGTGACAAAAGTAGAAACATTTGTATAAGTTTTGTGAAATTTAGATCTTAAATATTAAAGCTTCAGCATTCAGCTATATAGATGCTTATAATAATAACGATAATCTTTTACGATAATGTGAGAAAACTTCAGAAATTTTACTTAGCTCACTACTTATATAATAGCGATAATGGTTATAGGTAATGGTTATTCTGGCAAATGTTCAAGTAAATTGTAATGATACTTTCGTTGAAGTTTATTTACCACTAGCTGTTGCCCGCAACTTCGTCCGCGTGAATGTGTGTTATTATAATCGAGATTTAGAAAATTTAATATCCATCAAAAACTATTTTATTTGGATAAGGATTAATATTAGGTACAATACACTCGCAATTTTTAATTTACATCAAGGACCCAGGAACATTGAAAGCTCTTTTAAGTAACTTTCGTCGGCGGGGCTTGAACCACAGATATCGTTTTGAAAAATCCTTTCTTCGAAGACCGCTTGGCGTGGACAACACGGGCCAGGAATATGTGACGGAGACAGAGGATAGACGAAAGAAGACCGGATATTTAATGTAGGCATCTATACCTCTTTAACTTTTACCTCTTGCTCTTGTAGGTCAGGAATCGTGATGTTTCCCTAAAATTTTATATTATGATCATAGGGAGCCCGAAGAACATGCTCAAACTGGTTTGGGATCCGCAACGAAATTAATCAGAAGAAAATAAGAAGTATGAAGAATTCTAATTCCCCTTCCCATTAAAAGCTGAGATAGCACAAAGTTGCAGTGACCGAATGTCAAATCACTGAAGGAGGAGCACCACGAATATAAACTGTAATAATTGTGACTACTAAGCTATAATAGCTAAATTAATATTGGAACTTGCTGTGTTAGACTGTTGCCAATAATAATTGTGACAAAAACGCTTGTAGGCACGGAAGTTTCTAGCACTGTCCCAATATCACCGTAGTATGCGACATCAGATTTACAATGTAGGTTGTCTAGCATTGTAGTTCTTTCGTCTTGCCAGAAAAAACTCTCCCAGAGAACATGATGAGTGGTTTGTTCAAACATATTGCCTTCAGTTGAGCACATAGGTGATGCTATCTACTAACTTATATCCGTAAAGTTTGACTTTAAAATTCCATGGCCGTTAAGGAATTGAGATACGCAGTGGTCAATATCCATCCAGTGTTTGGTTAATCGTTCATGAATATTAGGGAAAAGTTATAAAGATGTCGACCTTTGCTGGAATTGATAATTACTTTAAGTGTCGTTGTAAATTTAGAGGAGTTTCTTCAATTCCATTACTCTTAGATCCCATTAGGAAATTTTCACCTTCGCGACCATAACATCAAATACAAATTATATCTCTTAAAGTAAGAAATCTACAAATCGGCACAGAAACGGCGAAATAATAATCAATTTCGATTCTGATCCTTTCAATGCAAAAGAATACTTACAAAAAAACCGGCCAAGTGCGAGTTGGACTCGCCCACGAAGGGTTCCGCAGCAGCAATAAGGTTTATTTTTATGAAATTAAAAGTTTATATTTCAGTTGATTTAATAAAAGTTAAATTAAGTTTACCATTTATGACGTATAAAAATACTACTTGCTGGATTTCGTTCAAACCAATTTTCGTTGGTAGTTTTTATAGTAAAGTACATCATATATTTTTTTAGACTTATCAAGCCCCTACTTTAGAAGTTAGAGGGGGGGGGACACATTTTAGCACTTTGGAAGAGTCTCTCTCGCAAACTATACAGGTTAGAAAAAAATGATTTTAGAAACCTCAATATGATTTTTGAAGACCTATCAATGGTATATAGCTCTTACAGTTTCGGAGAAAAGTGGCTGTGACATACGGACGGACAGACAGACAGACAGACAGACAGACATGACGAATCTATAAGGGTACCGTTTTTTGCCATTTGGCTATGGAACCCTAAAAACAACAAAAGCATCATATGTGATTATGGATGGTGTAATGATGGTGGTGATATGGCATGTGCTTCCAGTATTTTAAAATAATATAAGGGGTCAGAAATTCCGTTCAGCAACGGAACCTTCCGAAGCCCTATACCCTAGGACCTAGGATATGACTTGGTTTTAATCTTACTTTTTGATAGCATATTATGTTAATTTTACTTAAAAGAAGTAAAAAATTACCGTTTTTCTAACCATGGTATTAAATTCGGGTTTACAATCTATACAACAAAAAAAGAATTTTGACAATTGGACCACAAACAGCAAAGTAAACATTTACTCCTCCTTTCTTGGAAGTCGGTTAAAAAAAAGTATCTAAGATGTTGACCAGGGATGTAAGGTATCACCATGCCAAATTTCATTGAAATCGCTCCAGCGGATTCAGAGATTAGCCTGTACTAACAGACAAACAGACAAACAGACAGAGAAACAAAAATTTCAAAAACAGTTGAGATGTGTATTACACTTCTAACATGCCCCTGATTCGTTTTTTCAAGTTTATTTTCAATGTACAAAAATTTTACCTCTACGATTTTATTATATGTATAGATTAAGAATAAAGGAATTTTAAATATTTATGATCATTATTATAGATGTGTATCATTATTATAGATGTATTCAATATTATTTAGTCACTGTCATATTGAAAGGCAAAACATCATTAATTTATGTTTCATATTATTGACTTACCTCTCAATACATCTCGCATGGTGTAAAAGCAGACTCCTTTCTCGAGTAGGTATATCAATTATTGGAACGAAGTTCCTTATCGCGCGTTACAGACATAGATCAAGATAGATACCGCATGTATATGTACTTCGCGGGACATGCGGTATCTATCTTGATCTATGTCTGTGCTTTTTCCTATAGTTGTATTAGCCGTGCGGTAGCGCGTGTTTCTCTTTCTGTCTCTCTCTCTCTCATCAATCATCAATTATTATTTTTTTGTTGAGTGTATACAGGTTTTTTGTACATAAGAAATAACTTCGTTCCATCCGGGTGTCCCTTGACACCTCTCAAGTTTTTTACTAACTAGAGGACGCCCGTAACTCCGTTGCGCCAAAATTTGTTTATCGCGCCGGAACCGTACATTATTCCGGGATAAAAATTATCGTATGTTTTAACCTTTCCCGGGACTCAAGGTATGTCCATGCCAAATTTCTGCAAAATCGGTTCAACGGTTTAAGCGTGAAGAGGTTACTGACAGACACTTTCGCATTTAGAATATTAGTATGGATTCTAAGCGATGGGAGAGCCATGCTTCGGCACGAATGGGCCGGCTCGACCGGAGAAATACCACGGGCTCACAGAAAACCGGCGTGAAACAGCGCTTTCGCTGTGTTTCGCCGAGTGAGTGAGTTTGCCGGAGGCCCAATCCCCTACCCTTTTCCCTTCCCTACCCTCTCCTATTTCCTTCCCTACCCACCCCTATTCCCTTCCCTACCTTCCCATATCCTATTACCCTATTCCCTCTTAAAAGGCCGGCAACGCACTTGCAGCTCTTCTGATGCTGCGAGTGTCCATGGGCGATGGAAGTTGATTTCCATCAGGTGACCCGTTTGCTCGTTTGCCCCCTTATTTCATAAAAAAAAAACTTCTATACTAAAGCAAAAGATATGCCCAAACTGTGGTTGATTTTGCCAAATTATATATTCTACTACACGAACTGTACAGTTACATAATATCGTTTCTGTATTGTCATAAACTTGATCCAGTTACATACAAGTTACAACATACAACATAAACTAACGTATAAGGGATTGGCCTAACGTTTATTAATCTCGGCGAGGGTGCACTTGACAACCGAGCGATTGCTATCTGGCCCGGAACTAGTGCGTTCACAATCATATTACCTTTGATACGACCTGTATGTCAACGACCTAAGGGTCACGATAGAGAGTCCGAGATAAAATAACATATTTTGTTCCATACAAGGATATAGATTAACAGTTAGTCTGTATCCTTGTATGGAACAATAACAATAACTAATAAATTGTATGCAACGTAGATCTAAACCGTACTCATAGTTACTATGAGAATAAATATCTACGAGGTATAGAGTAGTTACAGATTATTTTAAACTAAAAGCTAAGTCATATAATATAGCTATTTGTATCACAAACATCAAAGCCTAAATAATAACCAATTTCAATAACATATTGGAAGTAAAAATAAATACCGATAATTTATTATATTTGCTTCTTGGCTTTTTTCTTAGGTTGTTCCGGACTGAAATGACAAAAATATGTTACGATTCGTCACTCATGTCTGTCTATCTGTCCGTCCGTATACCATTAGACCTTATATTCTACTTTATTACCTAGAGAAGAGCGTCTGTGGCCTAATGGGTAGACCTTTGGTTCGCACTCGTAGAGGGTGCAGGTTCGATCCCGGGTGGAGGCGTGTACCAATGATACATTTTCTGATCTCAAGTACATAATACGGACGCTCGTACGGTGAAGGAAAACATCGTAAGGAAACCCGTAGTTGGTCCCAGACGTATTGACTAGTTCTTTCCTCTGGACCAGGCCGACTATGTTGCGAGAATGTCGTATGTGCTTGGGCAACCATACTGACATTTAAATCTTGTCCCAGGCACTACAGTATTTGAGGAGTGGTTACTTCGCTCTGAAAATACTGTATAAATCATCCACAACGGATGCAAAGGCCTAGTTTTTTTACCTAGGGAACCTACAATTAACATATCAGCCACTTATACCCGTTAGTTAAGATTTAAGTATTTGGAATTCTGTTTGAAGCCCACTTCGTCGCATCCATCATAAGTGACAAGCCATTTATCACTATCGAAGGGGTTGATAAAATATGGAACCATCCCTCACTACGCGTCACTTCAGTGAAAACTTGTACAGTTTGCATCTTGTGAATGTAGTTTTCGGCTATAAGTACCATCGAAGAAATTGATTCAGACGTCATTTGGTCGTGTTATGTGAATTTAATATTAGTCGAAGTAACGAGCAGGACTCGCACATGTCAACTTATACCTAAGCACTACAAGGATGACTCGTTACAGGATAACATTGTCATGCGAGCACTGATGGAAAACACGTCATTTTCATTACAGCTACAACAAAATGTAAAATGGATGACACACATCTTGTACCTGGATGACGATGCTAAAAAGTCTTGCAGAGCTGTTTAGCTGTCTTTATAATTTAAAATTCATTTTTGGTTATATAGATTAGGTATTAAACGTTTCTCGCAGCTTCGTTGCACTGAAATTCGGAAAAAAGTACATGTTTCCGGTGTAACTGCAACTGCGCTGTGTCCTTTTCGGGAACGTATCTGATTAATTAACTTAAACGACATTTAAATAAACCGTCGCTTCAGTATTCGAGAGTAAAATACATAAAATATTAAATATATTCTATGTAATTTATTCACGAATTCGAACGTACCTAGAATACGAACCGAATAAATATTTAATGAAAGGCCGAAGTATCAAAAGCTTTTACAAACTTTTGTATGAGGGCTATAAATTGTAGACGATAATTAACAAATATAACTATTAATAAACTTCCATTAAATCGAAGGCTGTATTAAAATATTTCAACTTGACACTCGACTGTATTTTATTATTGTTGGTTTTGCTATTCGTGCATATACACAAATATATTATATAAACATAGTAAGCAGTATCCACAGTAAATAGTTTAAAGTTTTACAGTCAATTAATATTATTACACTAGCATTCATTCATTATTATTATTGCATAATATTAAGGCCCGCTGTTTATTAACAATAAACTACAGTGGGTAAATTAATAAATAACAAAGTTTTTGTTCCAATTTCCAACCAGTGTTATTTCAACGCATTCAAAAGATTCACCTTAGTCATTTTTAATTTCTTCGAGTTTAAAAAATAAAAAACGTTTCAATTACTCCGGCAACCCTCGGGATTTTCGGCAGACAATACTTCAATTACGTCATAAAAATAAATTGTACATTTCATTCCAGCGAGGTGCCATAAAGAAGGCTGGCAACTTTTAATTAAATGTAATATTAAAATTAACAAAGTAACACAACACCTATTAAGTCCGACCCTCCGAGCCCGCCCTATAAGCTGAAAATTGTATAATAAATATCCCTAAAAGCTTTCTCAACTCTAATTGTTAGGTTTAGAACAACAACAAAATGCAATTTTAACGCCGATGTTAACCGACATTTCGACGCCAATGTTCTAAACATTTACAATGAAAATATATTAAATGGAAAAGTTAAAACAAATAGCGTTAAAATTAACTTTTTTCGTCGATTTAAAATCTGTATTTTAATGGTTATTAGTATTCTAGGAAAGTAGTAAGGACGCATGACGGATAATACTGACAATCAGGCGCAGAACTATAAATTATAAGCCCTGATTCGATGTTGCTGTCAGAAAATTAGGTCATCGGCCTGGATTGCTCCAACCAAACTTGAAAACAAAATGACCTTTCAGTTAAAGCCACTCTTAAAAGCATCAGACCACGGAGGCTTTGTTAATACAAATAGGAAAAGAAGCCAAAGATTCTCCATTTTATTACATTTCAGGATATAAAAACAAATAAGTAGAGAAATATTCTGTAATGTATAAGGTGTTTCTTAATGGGAGTTCACAATACACAATATTTTCTCAGCAGTAAAAGCCGCCTTGATACAATTCCAGCAAATTAGTATGATGCCGTCAGACAATGGGGGTGTACAAAATTATATTTCTCCAGGTGCAATAACGCTACTTTAATATAGCAGTTGTTAATTTTTGTAGTTCTTTTAATTTTGGTACAACCCACGAGGTTACTTACAAAATTTCATTACAATTAATTATTGACAAAGTATGAATGCCATTTTGTGACTGAGCTTATTGCATGGTTCATAATAATTTTTATGTTTGGAGTGGTTGAAGATCCCATAACGCACTCACGACTTTTATCCGGATTCCACAAAAAGGAGGAGGTTATATGTTCGGGTAAACGTATATTTTATTGTTTTAAAATCATTTATATAATTTAAATAGATCCCTAATGATGATGGACCTAATTAAATTATATAAGATACATGGTTACATTCAGGCTTATATAAGCCTGGATATAAAATGTAGATTAAAAAATCGGCCAAGTGCGAGTCGGACTCGCACACGAAGGGTTCCGTTATAGAGCGAAAATAAGGAAAAAAATATGTATTTTGTATGTGAGCCCCCCTTAATTATTTATTTTATTTTAATTTTAATTTTTAATATTAAAGTACACATATAAAAATACATTGTTATATGCAGGCTTATGTAAGCCTGGATATAAAATGTAGATAAAAAAATCATGCTTTAGTTCGTTGGTTTTCGTTGTCGTGTCATATAGAAGACGTCATTATTTTACGAGCTCATTTTACAATTACAAATAATAATACTTACGACCTTATAGCACTATGAACAATTATGTCACTGTTTGCAGCTCATCGCTTAGAAATGGGTTCGAATTAGAATATACTTCCCTGGGGATCCATCAAGCAGGAACATTTAGATAGGGGTAAAACATTAACCCATTTCGATTGCAGTAATCTTTCCACTACTTCCCGGCATTTTAGAAAACTAAATAGATTGCTATCCCTTATTCTTGGTATTCAATTTATTTGGAACGAAACGATATTAGTTTTCTAAGAAAAATTATGTAAAGATTTTGTCCAGAAAGCTTAGTAATTACACGAAATGCCTAGGGCCTAGAACGAAGTGTCTAGGGCCCGTATTAAAAAAACGCTTTAGTTAGGGCCAAATTACATTGGCACAAGATATACATTAAATTGACAATATTATGTCATATTAAATTGACAGTTATATGTCGTATTAGAGCGCTTACAGACGAACGGCACGTGTCGGCGGCACGAGTCGGCGGCAGTCGACGGCAGGCGTCGGCACGTGTCGGCGGCAGTCGACGGCAGTCGACAGCACGTGTTGGCGGATGTCGACGGCAGCCGTCGACAGTTTATCACGCTTGCAGTTGTGACGTACCGCGTAAAGGTAAGCGTCCACAGGTCGGTATCGAACGCAACGGACGTCTCGCACCAAACGGATAATTTTTTCACAGTACACTGTATCGGCAGCGTACGGATTACCGACTAGCCAGTATGTTAATCTCTCAATTAGTCTAAACAAAGTTCCTAAGTCAAATATTTCTGCTTTCGACTTTTCCATCCACACCCCCCTTTTGAGCATTCATTTACTAGGCTAGTCAGTAATCCGTACGCTGCCGATACAGTGGACGTACTGTGAAAAAATTATCCGTTTGATGCGAGACGTCCGTTGCGTACGATACCGACCTGTGGACGCTTACCTTTAGGCGGTACGTCACAACTGGGGGTCTACCACCACCTCTACTAAGCGACACCGTTTGACAGATGAGTAATATTACTATAACGTCAAACTAGCAATCTTAAAAAAGTTGATATTTCACAGCTGATTTAACAATGTTTCGCATTTTTTACTGTTTTTTAGTAAAATTGTATTTGAAAATTGTACGGTAATGTTATTGTAATCTTACAACAAAGTGTTCTGAAAACATGATAGTTTTAGGAAAGGTCGTGGTAGGCCCCCTGCAAGCGTCATAAGCTGTCGACGGCTGCCGTCGACTGCCGCCAACACATGCCGTCGACTGCCGTCGATTACCGCCAACACGTGCCGCCGACTGCCGTCGACTGCCGCTGACGCGTGCCGCCGACACGTGCCGTTCGTTTGTAAGAAGCCTTAGAAAGCCAAGAAAATATTCAATTTTATATGTGACTGGTTACCTCTTTACATCAAATTAATCCATCATCCACTTTTTTTTGCATTATCTCAAAAATATACTTTTACATGCTATAAATACTGTTCAAAATGCTATATAGTACACATTAGTAACATTGGCGCCTCATTTATCAACTCAATCCCACTCTCCTTTGTTACGAACGCGAACTAATAAATCATTCTATAATTGAAGATATTGAGCTTTTTACGATAGAATGACAAAAACGAGAAACTCTACATTTTTTTACCATCCATAATATTATAGTTACTCAAATTTACTAGGGCGAAACGGTATCTATTTATACTATCAGAGAAGTTGATTCCTAGGCAGATGGCGAACCTAAGTAATTTGGTCGAGTTATGTCAAATACAGCCGAAAGATCACAATTAACATTGAATTGACATGATTCGACCAAATGACTTTAGTCTGTCAACTGCCTAAGAATCAATTTCCTCGATGGTACATTTTTCCGGGATAAAAAGTATCCTGTGTCCTTTCCGGGACTCAAAGTATCTCCGTACCCAGCAAAAGCAACTCAGCGGTTTGGGCGTGAAGAGGTTGTTTACAGACAGACTGATAAATACTCTATCTCCTGCTATCTCAATTATAATATTAATATGGATTCACATCAATCCACAAGTTCGCCTCGTGTTTTGAATCTAATGTTTGTTTATCCTCGCTGAAACGTAATTACAATAGATGAATTCACCATTCGACGCCACGTTGGCTGATGCGATATATAATTATTTATGTCCCGACTACCTTTTGCTCGTATTAATGCGTCTTAAAATATGCATGCGCCACGTTTATACACCTACAAAGGTTGTTTTGGCACGTGTTATGGCGCTTGGCCTAAATAATTTGAACAACGTCTTGTAAAATGGCATTTGAGAGATTTTTACAATTTAACCTAAATAAAGCGTGAATTCCGAAATTTTACTCAGTACAGGTACTACGTCTAGAATCGACGCCTTAGGCAGCCCCTAAACCTTTAATAAAATTGAACATTATATTATATTGTTATACAATAAGATGGAAAAGCGCTTTGAATGATGAATCCAAACGATCAATAAAATTGCATAATAACACAATTAATTTTTTTCGTACAATGTTTTTATGTTCATGCGCTTGTAGATAAGATATTGCTTAATACCGACCCTATACGATGCAATAAAAAAGATGGTGTACTTAATGAAAATTAAGCTTGCTTAAACTTTCGTTCAATTATTGCGCAATGTTCAATATTAACCCTGAACCGTCAATAATATTGCACAATACGTAATATTGGCAATAAAATTGATCCCGCTTACTGTTAATTCGGTCCGCAACTCAGCGCAATATACGCCAATGTACGAGGGCGGGATGATAAGTACCTAGCCTAATACTTCTACACTTAACTTTCCGTGATAAAATTAATTTTATTTTTCGATATAGTCTCTGTGAACCTCTATGCACTTACTCTATCTTAGTTCTAAAGCAGTAATGCCTTCTATAAAATGATTTTTTTCAAGGCCTTCAAATTACTCCTCTACAACGGCTATGACTTCATCATTTGTGGCAAATTTCTGTCCGCACAAAAAAATGTTGAGCTTAGGGAATCCTTAGCTTAGTAAAAGTCTGATGGCGCTAGATCAGACGAATAAGGTGGGTGGGGCAGCAAATCATACTTTAATTCATTGATTTTCTTTAATTATTTTTTAATCGTGCGTAAGCAATCGCGGCACTTAACGAGCGGGTAACTTTTTCATATTTAATTCCTCACTTAGGATATGTTGTATCCGTCCTTTTGAGATACCTATAGTGTCTGCTATTTCAGATAACTTCAATCGTCGGTCTGCTAAAACCATAACATGTACTTTCACGACCATTTCCGGAGTTGTGACGCTTTTTGGACGTCCAGGGCGGGCTTCATCTTTGACACATATATACGACCGCGTTTAAGCTCAGGTACCCAGTTTTTTACTGTGGCATAAGAAGAAGCAGATTCACCCAAAACATTTTTAATTCATCATATATATCTCTCCCCTTTATCCCCTTCATATGAGGAAACTTTATCACCGCTCTTTGTTCAATTTTATCCATATTCAAAACAGTTGACGAAATTTATTTTCAAATGATAAAAAATCAATAAAATTTTCACGCCACCAAATGCAAATTTAGAACACAGGTGGCCAGAGACACGAATTTAAAAATGACATACATATTTTTTTTTATTTTAACATTTTAAATAGCAGAGGCTAGTTACTTCTCATCCCGTATTGACGTATATTATGACTTTGTTGGGACGTCAGTATACGTCTCACTTGTCTCACCAGTGGCACTATATATACAGTAATATCAGATGTGATATGTAATACTCGGTTTGATTTCGAAACTCGTGCATAATTTTGCATAAAACCGAATTAAAATTTAGCGCTAGTTTCATTTTGAGCTGTTTTTTTCTACGCCCCCATAAAAAGGTTATCCACGGGCCAAAACATCCCTGTAGAACTGTGCATTTAGAATTATGTAAATGTGACACTTTGACTGTAATTGCGTGCGAAGTTGCTGATTAAAAGATGTATGAAAAGGATTATTCAGAATGTGAAGTGAAGTTTGTCGTTTCACACTATTCTGAGCGAAATGAGCGCGTGCAAGAAAATTATTGAAATGTTGCTTCACAATACTGTAGTAAAATTAGTAAGTATATTATCATTATAGATTCACATTATGCTTTAACTACGTTAACTTAAGTAAATTAGTGTTTATCTTGCCAGGAAAAGTAATTATAGTGTTATTTCTTTTCCTGGCAATAGGTTGGTTTAGGTGCCGAAGTGGCATAAAGTTATAAACCCGGAAAAAGTGTATAATTCTAAGGGAAAGAAAAATAGATGTTGGCCGATTCTCATACAGACGACTTTAGCAACGAACAGGGCGACACTAAAATAATTTTTATCATAATAATAATTAATTAAGATAACTACCACATATTATGTCTCCTCAATTTTAATGTAACCACTACCCAGGATTTGGATAAACAATTATGTGCATTGTGCATACTTATACACCAGAACAACGAACACGCCTAAAACAAAAACCTTCTATTTGTTTGTCTCGAGTGATTCAGTCTGCATACATTTCTAAGCACACAGGTTGAATAGAGAAGTACACGTTGTGTTCAGATGTATTTTACACCTGAAGGACCTTTATTCCGGCAACACAAGGGCCATTTTTATAGGAAATCCAAGGTAAAATAAGTCAGAATGGACTATTGTGCAAACTTGTGAAGCGTCTGACTTAATAGTTTATCAAACAATCGAAAAGACCAGTCTACTTACAAACTGAAGCACTTATGAACGCATGTGACTTTACAAACGACTTTAGTTGAGGAGCTGGCGCACAGAACCGGATTAGTCTGCGAGAAAAAAAATTACACAGTGGCTAAAAAACTAGTATCAACCACTACTGCTACTACTGAACTAATCCGGTTTTGTTTGAAAACGGACTTTTTAAAGCCTTTTTAACCGGTTTTGATTAAAATATTAACAGGGATTCACGCAGATGGGTCAAGAGAAGACGATTCGAAAAAAAAATATAATTTCACACTCAGTGACTTGTCTGGTTTTGTTCGCCAGCTCCTCAGTTATAATCCAAATTTGTATACGGGAACACTGTAGTTATTCAAGATAATAAGCGCAAACTACTACCGTGCTACAGAATAAAATCCGTTTGGTAGATACTTTTTGTCAAGAATTAAAAAAGATATTATAAAGTTTGCATGTGCAACTTATAAGCTTTCGTCTTTATAATATAAGTGGATATATTTATAACACTAATGAGATAATACGCTGGATAAGGATAATATGCATGGAATTTCCGTATATTTTCTGTATTGTGATAAGAGCATAAAATGTACTCCAAAGTACTCGTATGCGGGTAGATTCAATTGAAATGTATCCGCCTGGGCTTTTAGTACCTAAATAGATGTAAACTCTGTTTCAGTTCATTATGATCATATTACAAAGGTACATATGAAGCTACAAGAAGTAAAGAAGAGCCAACTCTACGTAAAGTGGGACAGAGCTAAGAAGAAGAAGAAGAAATACATATGAAGCTAAAACTTTACAGTCACGCACAATATAAAGACACAAAATAAATTATATTTTATTATACCTAGGTAACACTGAAAATGTTTAGAAAATGAAAAACGGCTTAATATAGAAAGTTGCCAATACTTTTATTGTTTTTCGAAGTAATCTCCGTTCCTCTCTACACATCGTCGCATTCGGTGGAGCCACTGAGAAAAGCAGTGGGCCTAGTCTTCCTTAGTGGGCTTAGTGGGCCTAGTCTCTTCTATGGCATTTTCGTACGATTACGCCGCATCTTCAGGGCTCGTAAAGCGAATACTCAAATTTTATATTTAGTTCTTGGGAATAAATGAAAGTCGCAGGGCCCCAGGTCAGGACTGTATGGCAGACGACTCATTATTTCGACACCTGCCATAGTCAAATATTCAACAGTCCATTTTGCGGAGCGCGCTGAAGCATTGTTGCGGTGAAGGAGGATCCTGCTTCGAGGGCGTTACTAAAACGTTCACAAAAGGAAACACCCACTGAGCTGATTGTCTTTTGTTTTCGGGTACGTAGCAATATATCCAGCTTCCATAACCTGTGACGATGTCAAATACAGCAATTGAGTCACTGCCGTTGAAATTATCTAACATTTGCCGATACCAGTCCATGCGAAGGCGTTTCTGGTCGTCGATTAAAGTATGGGGAATGCATCTGGTACAAAGCTTCCTGACGCCTAAATGTTCATGTAATATATTTTGAACTTTACTCATAGCAATGCCTAGGCTTGCCTGTATCTGCTGATAGGTCTCTCTTTTATCTTTCTCTATCATGCATCGCATAACACTGATGTTATCTTCAGTAATCGCTCTTGAAGGACGTCCCTCACGCGGATCATCACTGAGATTGCTACGTCCACTCGTTAAACCAATTGTAAATAGTTGCACGAGATAGGCTGCATTAAGAAATGCTAATCGCAGCCTATCCTAGCCTATCATAGCTTTGTTGTTGAGTAAGCCCACAACGAAAGTCACAAAAAATCATTAACTGAAAATTTTCTCGCGGTAGGTTCGTTTTCACGTGTAACAAGAGTTTTAGATTTGCCGCCAATTCAAAAAAACAAATAAAAAATGAATGCAATATACTAAATTATGTTACCAAAGAGTTCTAAAATTGAAATTCAAAAAAGTTTTCATTACTAATGTTCCTAACTGGCTAGTTCTAAACTCTTTCAGTGTGACCCACGTACTTGTGGTGAAAAAACAATTTTATGTCATAAATTTTTCTCGCATCTTTACGTACTTCGATTTGAAGCTATCCTTACCCCTAGCTCTCTCAAGAATTATATTTTGTAATTCCATTAAAATCGGTCCAGTATACTTTCCGTACAAATTAAAAAAAAAAGGTACAAATAAAAGGTAAAAAATAAAAGGTATAAGCTTAACTTTATAAGATCAAATGTTAGTGGCACGTTTTTGTCACGCTCGTCACGCAGAATGGCACGACAAAGGAATAGTTAACGAAATGTTTGCCAAGCCAACTTCATCTAACTTTGGCGACTTCGCGTCGAATGATAGTGTTTATTCGCGAACGTCAAAGAACATAATTGAATTACCGAGATTTGTTAGTTTTGTTTTCTGTGGTTTGGTTGGATGAACAAAAAATTGACCAAGTGCGAGTCGGACTCGCCCACAAAGGGTTCCGTACCGTTATAGAGCGAAAGTAGGCAGAAAATTGTGTTTTTGTATGTGAGCCCCCCTTAAATAGTTATTTTATTTCAAATTTATCTATACTAATATTATAATAATATTATAAAGCGGAAGAGTTTGTTAGTTTGTTTGTTTGTTTGAACGCGCTAATCTCAGGAACTACTGGTCCGATTTGAAAAATTCTTTCAGTTTTAGATAGTCCATTTATCGAGGAAGGCTATAGGCTATATTTTATCACGCTAAGACTAATAGGAGCGAAGAAATAGATGAAAATGTGGAAAAAACGGGGGGGGGGGAATTATTTGAAAGGGCTTATTTAAACGCGCTAATCTCAGGAACTACTGGTCCGATTTGAAAAAATCTTTCAGTGTTAGATAGCCCATTTATCGAGGAAGGCTATAGGCTATATTTTATCACGCTAAGACTAATAAGAGTGAAGAAATAGAAGAAAATGTGGAAAAAACGGGGGAAATTATTTGAAATGGCTTATCTCACGAACTACTAGAGTTATTGTCTGTTATTTGGGTCAGATAAGAAGTAGACCACGTGAAGGATCATAGGCTATTTTTTGTAGACTGATTTGTCTGTGAAATATCTAATTTACGCGGGCGAAGCCGCGCGGAACGTCTGGTTATTAATAAAACTAGTTTGTTAGTTTGTTTGTTTGAACGCGCTAATCTCAGAAACTACTAGTCCGATTTGAAAAATTCTTTCAGTAATAGATATTCCATTTATCGAGGAACGCTATAGGCTATATTTTATCACGCTAAGACTAATAGGAGCAAAGAAATAGAGGAAAATGTGGAAAAAACGGGGGGGAAATTATTTGAAAGGGCTTATTTGAACGCGCTAATCTCAGGAACTACTGGTCCGATTTGAAAAATTCTTTCAGTGTTAGATAATCCATTTATCGAGGAAGGCTATAAGCTATATTTTATCACGCTAAGACTAACAGGAGCAAAGAAATAGAAGAAAATGTGGAAAAAACGGGGGAAATTATTTAAAAGGGCTTATCTCACGAACTACTAGAGAAATTTTTCTGTTATTTGGGTCAGATAAGAAGTAGACCACGTGAAGGATCATAGGCTATTTTTTGTAGACAGATTTGTCTGTCAAATATCTAATTTACGCGGGTGAAGCCGCGCGGAACGTCTAGTGTACAAATATAATTAAAGATGTTGTGAAAATTTCAAGTGCCATTATTGATTACGAGCAAAAAAGGCCTCAAAATTAACGTTTGCCGTAGGGGAGCTCCCCTTAAATATTAATTTTATTTGAAAATTTTTAAGCGAAAATTTCTAGCTATTGCGGTTCTTGAGACGGACAGCCTGGAGACGGACAGACATACGGACAGACAGACGGACAGACATCGGAGTCTTAGTAATAGGGTGAGGTGAGCCGTGAGAATTACCGTGGGAGAGCCATGCTTCAGCACGAATGGGCCGGTTCGACCGGTGAAATACCACGGACTCACAGAAAACCGGCGTGAGACAGCGCTTGCGCTGTGTTTCGCCGAGTGAGTGAGTTTACCGGAGGCCCAATCCCCTGCCCGCAATGTTTCCCAACCTGTGGTCAGCGGACCCCTGGGGGTCCGCGAGTATTTGTATGGGGGTCCGTGGTGTCATCTCTGGACCATACATAATCAGATTTTTTTGCTGTTTATTTTGTTACGGGGGTCCGTGAAAACTGTGCTTGACTTCCTAGGGGTCCATGGCTGAAAAAGGTTGGGAAACACTGCGGCCTACCCTATTCCCTTCCCTACCCTCCCCAACCCTATTACCCTATTCCCTCTTAAAAGGCCGGCAACGCACCTGCAGCTCTTCTAATGTTGCGAGTGTCCATGGGCGACGGAAGTTGCTTTCCATCAGGTGACCCATTTGCTCGTTTGCCCCCATATTTTAAAAAAAAAAGGGTCCCGTTTTACCCTTTGGGTACGGAACCCTAATAACAATGCAAGAAGTATAAATAATGTGTTTTGTTTTAGAGTCCTGTATTTAGTTTGACATTATTAGCTACATATAATTAATAGGTGGGTAGGTAGGCGCTAATAATAATAATATACTACTTGTATATTTCCTGCGAAAGATAAAATTAATTAGTAGAAAAGGAGAGGGCTATTCTATCCTCTCTTATACTGAGCCAGCGGCCTACACTTTTCACGAAAAAGAAACGCGATCTTACCGTTTTCACCCCCCAAAAAGGTATACAACTAATTAAAAGTATATTACTCGTTTTCATTGCAAAATACTAGTGTACTTTTTAAATTAGCTCTCCCAGATTCGGTCTTACATTATTCAAATTCCCATATCTTTGTTTATTGAGTTCAAATTCTACTGACAAAATATTATATAAAATTCTGTGCGGTTCATATTCCCCTCACGTCCGCCATGCACTGCTTGACATGATGACGTCACGGCTCGCAGATTTGTTGCGCTTCAGCTCGTCACGTGCCTCATGCGAATTGATACTCTGAAAACTCGTCTTGGGGCTAGCATGATAAATAGACAACTACGTGTTCTCGTAGGGCTGTGCACTGTGCAGCCGACACACTGATCCAACGTATGTCCAACTAGACCTCTACACCTTTGACCCAATGCAGTGTACAGCGCGAACTTCAGGGTATGTCGTTGCCTGCTAATAGTTGCGGCCAATCAGAGCGCAGGTAGCGATGCATTGCCTTGGCGGTTTTTTTTTCATACAAAGATCTATTATAGCCTTTAAACAACAATGAAAAACCATTGCTAGCGTTATTTAACACTAGCTTAGCATAAAATAACATTAAATATATTTTACAATACGTAAGGTACTGTTATTCTTTAGCATAGTACCGAAAGTTAAAATTTGATCTTGAAAACTTGACAGATAGGCGTGTTGGTTAGAACAAGGATTAGAATTTCAGTCACCTTTATTACAAACTTAAAGATTCATTGTTGACATGGCGGCTTGGGAATAAGATGCCCTCAATATAGCAGAGAAAACCGCTTTTAGTGGTGTATAAAACTTTTTGGATGGATGAAAATTTGAAACTCTAGGACACGTGGCCTGATCGAAAATTCCAGGTTGAGTCGACCGTCGGTGCAGCGCAGGAGAGAAATTTTTATCCTAGTCTTTTTATACTATATATACTAGACGTTCCGCGCGGCTTCGCCCACGTAAATTAGATATTTCACAGAAAAATTAGTCCACAAAAAAAGCCTATGATCCTTCACGTGGTCTACTTTTTATCTGATCCAAATAACAGAAAAAATGTTCGAGAAGTTCGTGAGATAAGCCCTTTCAAATAATTTCCCCCGTTTTTTCCATATTTTCCTCTATTTCTTCGCTCCTATTAGTCTTAGCGGGATAAAATATAACTTATAGCCTTCCTCGATAACTGGGCTATCTAACACTGAAAGAATTTTTCATATCGGACCAGTAGTTCCTGAGATTAGCGCATTCAAATAAGCCCTTTCAAATAATTTCCCACGTTTTTTCCTCTATTTCTTCACTCCTATTACTCTTAGCGTGATAAAATATAGCCTATAACCTTCCTCGATAACTGAGTTATCTAACTCTGAAAGAATTTTTCAAATCGGACCAGTAGTTCCTGAGATTAGCGCGTTCAAATAAGCCCCTTCAAACAATTTCACCCCGTTTTTTCCATATTTTCCTCAATTTCTTCGCTCCTATTAGTCTTAGCGTGATAAAATATAACTTACAACCTTCCTCGATAACTGAGCTATCTAACAATGAAATAATTTTTCATATCGGACCAGTAGTTCCTGAGATTAGCGCGTTCAAATAAGCCCTTTCAAATAATTTCCCACGTTTTTTCCTCTATTACTTCACTCCTATTAGTCTTAGCGTGATAAAATATAGCCTATAACCTTCCTCGATAACTGAGCTATCTAACTCTGAAAGAATTTTTCAAATCGGACCAGTAGTTCCTGAGATTAGCGCGTTCAAATAAGCCCTTTCAAACAATTTCACCCCGTTTTTTCCACATTTTCCTCAATTTCTTCGCTCCTATTAGTCTTAGCGTGATAAAATATAACCTATAGCCTTCCTCGATAAATGGGCTATCTAACACTGAAAGATTTTTTTTTTAATCGGACCAGTAGTTCCTGAGATTAGCGCGTTCAAACAAACAAACAAACAAACTAACTAACAAACTCTGCCGCTTTATAATATTAGTATAGACTAGCTGACCCGGCAAACGTTGTTTTTCCGTATAGATTATTTCTAGTAACAATATAAAAAGTAGATAAAAACCTATTCTCAGGCCTAACGAATGTACATACAAAATTTCATTAAAATCAGTTGAGCCGTTTTGGAGAAGTTCGCGCACAAACACTGTGACACGAGAATTTTATTAGACTTAAAAATAATTCAACAATCGTTTATCTTTTAATTATTCCAGAAGTTAAATATAAACAAACTTTTAAATTATATGCTAAGTACCGCACTCAGAGACTTATATTAATTACTCTATTGTAATCAAATAAATATTTTTACATAAGCCCATACATTATCTGTCAAACTTTTCATTAAACAGAAGTTTAATCATCACTAAATGTCACTGAGTGTGGCCGTAAATTATTTTCTTTCCTTCTTAATTTGAGATACTCGTAGTATTGCAAAATTACGAAATTTTAAAGAAGTGCGCAATAATATTTTATTCTATTCCGTTTTCTTGTAAGTTTATTTCATTTTCCTGGTAGTTCCAGTGTATTTTCTTGGTATAAATTTCTCTAACGACGTTAACGACGGTTTGATTTGCATTGCTATTAATTATATTCCCAGCTTGCAATTTGCGATCTAAAGCCATACACTTGTAATTATTTTAATGCCAGCACTCTAATGATTCTGGAATCGATTTATTTCGTTATGGTGCTCCTCACCGCGAGCATTCACGTGTAATGTAACATTTTTAGATTCGACTTTGAGCATTACATTACAACACCGACGAGCATTCACGTGTAATATTACATAACAGATTCGACTTTGAGCATTACATTACAATACCGACGAGCGTTCACGTGTAATGTAACATTATAGATTCGACTTTGAGCATTCTATAGCTAGTTGATTCCAGTTAGTGTCAATTCAGACCGCAAAGCGACGCGTAGATGCTTATCTAAATTTGTATGGATTTGACAGATTTGCAAGACGTCTCACGCAGTTGAAATCTGTCAATTCAGTACAAAAGAAATGTCGCGTTGCGATCTGAATTAACCCTTAAGCGCATTGATGTTACAAGTTATATCAAGATATTACACACAGTATCATTACAAGGTGCGCATTGTAATGCTCGGCTCTCCTCCCTCACTGATGTAATGCTCGACTCTGTAACGTTACATTACAAGCGAATGCTCCCGGTGAGAGAGCACCTTTATAGATTAGATTTATTTTGATTTTACGAAGTTAAGGATTTTGTAAACAATAGAACGTAATTACGATGGTGACGCACTCCCCTTTCTTTAGAGCAAATTTACTGTAGAACTGATGAAAGGACGATAGTATATATTATCCACTACGATAAAATTATAGGCATAAATAAATTGCGAGACTATAATCCCACTCAGAGCTAGGCCCAAATGGAGTTCATCTACCAGGCGAGTAACATAATAACATGCATGCTGAAGTAAACTGTCCTACTTATTAGCATTAATTTAAAAAACTCAAAAAATATCGATAGCGCGATTCAGCATTGTGGCGATAAATAATAATTTGACAGCCATATGCCAATATGAATAAAGATCGGCCAAGTGCGAGTTGGGCTCGCCCATGAAGGGTTCCGCAGCAGCAATAAAGTTTATTTTCATGAAATTAAAAGTTTTTTGATTTCAGTTGATTTAATGAAAGTTAAATTAAGGTTTACCATTTATGACGTAAAAAATATATTTTTTTAGACTTAACATGCCCCGACTTTAGAGGTTAGGGGGGGGGGACTATGACGACGACACATTTTACCACTTTGGAAGAGCCTCTCTCGCAAACTATTCAGGTTAGAAAAAAATGATATTAGAAACCTCAATATGATTTTTGAAGACCTATCCATAGATACCCCTATAATAAGTTAAGATAAGTTGTTGTAAATAATTTTTCCATTTTTGTATCAAAATCTTAATGCGGTTTACAAACTACATCTACATTCTACTTACCAAGTTTCAATAGTATAGCTCTTATAGTTTCGGAGAAAAGTGGTTGTGACATACGGACAACACAGACATGACACAACAGACAGACACAAATGACGAATCTTTAAAGGTTCCGTTTTTTGCCATATTTTGGCTACGGAACCCTAAAAATGATTCTTGAATTTTTAGATACTCATCACTACATAGTATAAAAAATAAAGTTTAAAAAACTAAAACCCGACTACTAAAACACGCTCTAAAAAGTACGAAACAAGAAAACAGTTTATAGTGATATGGAAATGTTCAAAGGATAGCCGTGGTCGTATGTAACCTTTAATTTTAGGGCCAATCCACACGTACCACAAACACACGACAACCACAACCACGTGACAACCACAACCACATGACAACCACACCACGTGGTCGGGCGTATTTCGTATTGTAAATTAACTGGACCATTCACACGTACCACATTTTGCAGTCGTTGTCGACCACTTGTCAGATACCGACCACATCGCAATCACGGCTGACCACATCGCAATCACATCGCAACCATAACGTTGCGTCGATGCAACGACAGTGCTCGCACACCGCCCGCGCTCTTCTCCCCCTCTGTTTCAATGACTTTCGTACGTAACCACATCGCAACCATATCGCAACAACTGGCGACAACGCAACCACGTCGGCATTTTGTCGGTAACACAACGCAACTACAAAAAGCTGCAGCGACACCATTCACACGTAACCACTGCTCGACGACATTTTGTCGTTGCGATGCCGTGTGGTTGTGGTACGTGTGGGTTGGCCCTTATTATTATCTATAATGAATCTGTTTTAGTGTCGACCACGGCTAGCCTTTAAATATTTCCATATCACTATAAACTGTTTTCTTGTTTCGTACTTTTTAGAGCGTGTTTTAGTAGTCGGGTTTTAGTTTTTTAAACTTTTATTTTTATTTCAATTATTTTGGGGCTATGATTCGTTCGATAAATTTCTTAACCTTTCCAACTCCTCAAATTATCGAGGATCATAAGGATTTTTATAATTTATTTGGTTCTAATGAGCAAATGAATAGTTATTTATTGTTTCATATTGCATTGAAGTGATTTATGAATTCCTGCAATTATCAGGTGATGCTAGCAAACCCGTGAGAAATAGAAATAGCTAATAATGTTTATATATTTGAAATTCTTTCATTTGATACCCCACACGACATCGTCAGGAAAAAAATTTTTTTTGTTCTTTACTTTAAGTTCCCTAGATGGCGCTACAGTCAATTTAACGTGATGTCATGTAGCCTATAACCAGCGGACAATCAAGTGGCTTCTAACGACTCCTTATTTGTCCAAATAAGATAAGTAGTTTTAATGTTACGAGGGAACAGATGAACATCCATACCCACATACATACATACAGGTCAAAATCATAACCCTCCTTTTTGCTTCGCAAAAAATCGGTAAAAACAAGGTCGTAGTCGGATAAAAACAAGGTCGCTTTCTCTGTCCTTATGTCCCTTTGTATGCTTAAATCTTTAAAACTACGCAACGGATTTGCGGGACGTAGCGTTTGCGGCGATACCGGCCAATGCGGGCCACGGGCGGTAATGAATATAAATCAAAACTACTGGATCGATTTAATCATTTTTTCAGTGAGTGACATAGGTTATAATATATTTTATACCCGTGCGAAGCCGGGGCGGATCGCTAGTAAGAGATATTATAATTATAGTATTTTTTTTCAATACATAATAATAGGTAAAGGTGACTTATTAAGGTCGGCTGCCCTAAGCATTACAAATTTACTTATTTATAAAACACCAAGAAATAAACTTGTCGCGTTTTTCAGAGCATTTTGCTTGAATTGAGCGTACTTTTTTTTGTTTTTTTTTTTGTTTTATGAAATAAGGGGGCAAACGAGCAAACGGGTCACCTGATGGAAAGCAACTTCCGTCGCCCATGGACACTCGCAGCATCAGAAGAGCTGCAGGTGCGTTGCCGGCCTTTTAAGAGGGAATAGGTTAATAGGGTAGGGGAGAGTAGGGAAGGGAATATGGGAGGGTAGGGAAGGAAATAGGGGAGGGTAGGGAAGGGAAAAGCGCAAGCGCTGTTTCACGCCGGTTTTCTGTGAGCCGGTTTTCTTAAGTTTAAATAGAGCGTCTTCACCGATAGCTAACCGTTGGAATACTGGCGAATAAACTTGAGTTTTGTGGTTCACTGGTCAAGTCGAAGCTATAACTGGTTCTGTACTTTCATTGGTCACTTACGAAAAGTTTGTTGATTTCGAAAACTTTACCCGTAAAACTATAACATTATCATACGGACATATATATATATATATATATATATATATATATATATATATATATATATATATATATATATATATATATATATATATATATATATATATATATATATATATATATGTCCGTATATATATATATATATATATATATATATGCCCGTATGATAATTTTAGGATTTGACGAGTTAAAAGGGTGTATTATATTTTCCGTTTTCGATCAAGAAAAAGATATTTTTATGATATGGTGTGCTTTTTTGCTCGCAAAACACATTTTTTACTTTGCGTTATAATTCGTAGAAGCGCTACGATATTGTGTAGATGCGCTACGGACATATTTTTACGGACGTAATACGAATATTATAGCTGTTTTATAGTAGGGTTAGATCACATTTTTACGTGTCAAGATATTTAAGGGGGCGACAAAACTAAACCAAAATAGATAATGTAATAATTTATTTTTAGGGTTCCGTACCCAAAGGGTAAAAACGGGACCCTATTACTAAGACTTCGTTGTCTGTCCGTCTGTCCGTCCGTCTGTCTGTCTGTCTCCAGGCTGTCACTCAAGAACGGTAATAGCTACAGAGATGAAATTTTCAAAAATTATGTATATCTGTTGCCGCAATAACAACAAATACTAAAAATAAAATAAAATTAATATTTAAGGGGGGCTCCCATACAAATAACGTGATTTATTTTTGGCCTTTTTTGCTCTATATCAATAATGGCAACAGGTAGGTACTTGAATTTTTCTCAAAGTACTTAGTTATATGTTTAATTTAATATTTAATAATAATATTAAAATAAAATAAAAAATGAAGGGGGCTTCCATACAAAAAACACAATTTTTGGCCTAATTTTGCTCTATAATGGTACGGAACCCTTCGTGCGCGAGTCCTGCTCGTACTTGGCCAGTTTTATTATACTTTATAATAAGCTACGAATTGTTTCATTTTTTAAACATAGATACTACATTATGAGCTATTCATTTGAACAGACAGCTCCACGGGCGGCAAGTATGTAAATGTGATTATTGTGTGTCAATAAAGTTTTTAATTGAATGTATTATAATAGGACATCAAACGCATTGCCTCGTCTATTTGCAATGTAAAGTCACCCTTACAAATTGAATTATTTTACATTATATCAATTTGTAGTGTATTGACAAAACATCTCCAGTCAGGATCAAACCTCCCGTAAGCCCACGGGAGTAATGCCCCCTAATGAAGTTACTTGTAATGTGATTACCCCTTGAAAGGACCTTATGGTAACTTTACACGCTCTTTACCAATATTGTCAACCATTAAAAAAAAACTTTCTCAGGTTTTGCAATAACGGCACGTCCATTTGTCCATTTTTCACTATCGAATAACTATTTTTACAATGTATGAAAAGCTTTTTCACTATGTTAATATTATACTAAAATTTCTGCCGGTAACTTTTTTATTTATCGTATTTCAAGGAAAATAATTGTGGTAGCCAATACAAAAAAATACTTTGTGCGGATACTATAATATGTTTAATTTTTATTCATGCTCGAGAGCTAAAAGTCAGCTGATATCACCTGAATTCACGATTTCACAGCCTTTTTCACCACAGTCACTCAATATTTCGCGGCGTGTGAAACCGGCATAAAAGCCTGACAAATCAGTAGTGACAAGGCGCTGGCCTTTACACATGGTCCATTCAAATTAAATTAAATCAAATATTATTTTTTTACAAAATGTTTTCTGAACGTTGGAACTATGGTGCCTACCACCGGTTCGGGAACTTTTTGTAAGACATAAAATTGTAATATATATGTAACTTATATAAAATATGCAGTATAATAAAATATGTAACATAAAATTTTTTACATAATTTAAAACAAAACTTAGTAAAATAGAAACATTAACTTTATGGAGCCCGAAATTACGCTGTGAAAAGAAAATTCTCTGATGAAAATCATTATAGTTTTCATTATTTCAATTAAATATTCTCTCTTTGTACGGTAAGTCGAGATAGCATCATTAGCTTTTATCCCTTGTGCAAATTAGTTTCTTTTTGCTATTTTTGTTTCAAATTAATTTTCTTTTCACTACTTCAATTTGCGTCGGACGTCGGTCACAGCTTAACTTTTTAATAAATTTTTTATTATGTTTCTGTGTTATCTTTAACAATATCAAAAACAATGTTTATAAATAATTTAACATCAGCAACACTTACATCTAACACAAATATAATATTATTATCATGCTTGCTAATGTTGTCAAATTTTGATTTTACTTTACTACAAGCATTATAATTATAGTTGTCATTCTAGGAAAAAAAATCTTAGTGCGCGTTTAACTTTAATATTATGAAAAACACTTTTTTTTTCATTTCCAAATAGGTTGGAAACAAACTCCTTTAGAACGCTAAGGCCAAGGCAAGAGTATTAAGCGAAAGTATTTTTTTTATTATTGTTTCTATCGAAACATGTATTACAATGTTAGTTTATGGAAAAAATATATATATCGTCTAGTATAAAGAAAATGTTACACCACGGTAAATAGGTACTTCGTCTTTCTCGATGGTACTCGATATAAAACACGGGTTTAGCACAAAGCCCGTACATATCAATTGCAAACGGAATCGAATATCAATCGGGTAAGTAGCCACTTAGCCAGGGCTGTCGACTCGCTCCGGTTGATCACATGAATACCTCGTATAGGGAACGTGAGCAACAAAGGTGTTCTCTATACCCGGGGGTTGACTGTATCTGTGTACTTTATATGCGAAAAAGTTTGTGTATTTTGTTTATTTGTATTGAATAGGATCCAAAAATATGATTTTGCTGCTTTTTGACAAAAATATATTAAATCCACAGGGAAGGAGATAAGATATATTTGATGATGGAAAATGTACGGCTACCGCGGGATGCTTTTTCTACGCGGGCAGAGCCGCACGGTAACAACCTTTAGTTCCTGCACGTTTCCTATCTCAATGTACGAGAGATGTACTTGAATTGTCAACCCTATCCATATAGTTGAACAATATTAGTGATTCTATATGTGACTAAAAAATATCTAAATAGTTTTTAACATGCATTTGCAAAGTATTTTTTAATTTGAAGTCGAAAAAAGACTAAACAAAGTAGGTAGCCTATGTAAACTTTTGTTCAAGTGGGTTATTAAACGTCAAAATGATGCAAAGTGATTTTTTACAGTTTATTTTAATTCACTATTTAAGAAGTATATTTGTTCTGCATACACGATATCTATTATTATTATCAGTGTGGGGAGTAAGCTGGCAAAAAGAACCGATGTAAAAAATAGCGCCACCGTGACAATGTCAGACACAAAGAACCATTTAAATCGCATTCTGGTTCAACAGAACCAAACTCCAAAGGGTTAAAATACGAGTAAGATTGTGCGAAAGAGTGGTCGAGAAATCTTTACAATCTAATACAGAAGAAACGTAGAGTACCTATCTACTTACTCTATAGTTCTCCTTTTTAAATATTTAAGCTCTACACAATCATAAGTGAAAATGTCAAGAATTTAAAAGAAAAACTACAAAGCACAAGGATTACTTTGATTAAAAATAAACAAGTGACTCAAGACGCTTGTTTTTTGTTCTGTAAAACAAAAGGAATTATTTTGCTGTGCGAGTCTCTATGCTGATGGAACAAAGGAATATCTAACAAATGTTTATGAGCCTTTGTCACCCGAAATACGAGATATTGTGGACGGTGGAACTGCAGAGCTATCTCGTAATCGATACACTCGTAAGTGATGCGGAAAATAAATGTATGTCTATGAGTAGAACACAAAAATTTATGGAGCGAAAAAAACAAAAAAATAACGTGTATACAGGGCACATGTGTCAGAAGTGAAACTTCTGTCCAAAATTATGACGACGTCGTGACGCAATATTATTATTTTAACCCTCTTTTTCATGATGTGGCCTTGAAATTTCACTTTCAACGCGCCCAAAGAAGTTACATTTCAAAGAAGTCTTTTCTATGAATGATAACACTTAAGAAATCTATAAAGTAACTGTGTCATTTATTCCATGATAAGTTTACCGTGGTAGCATAATATTATGATGCATTTTTCACA
Organism: Cyaniris semiargus; assembly: GCA_905187585.1. Taxonomy (NCBI): domain Eukaryota; kingdom Metazoa; phylum Arthropoda; class Insecta; order Lepidoptera; family Lycaenidae; genus Cyaniris; species Cyaniris semiargus. The sequence goes on along the minus strand of LR994560.1, from coordinate 9,369,907 downwards.
TTCACATGCACTGTCGTCATTCAACATGTCAACTTTTCTTTACAGGTTCGAGTACGATAGATTATGCCACGCATGCCGTTTGAATCGGCTCACGTATAGATGACCTTCTATCACTTCCCTAACATGAACCTTCTCTGGACTTCCCCGAATATTTCTAGACTGAAATAAGTCAAACCGATTCAGTCGTTCTTGAGTTTAATCAAGACTGACAAAATTCAAAATTTATTTTTATTTATTTAGATTACAAGAATTATTTCAGATCATTAAGAGAACGATACATCGCAGTATCAAATAATGGCTATGTAGAACTGTAGAGAGAATTTGATTTTCTCTCTTGTTACTATTACTACAGGAGTATTTGTATTGTGTGAGAATATTATTTCAAGTCTCTCTGAAATAGTTGGACCATGATGGAAGGCGTTTGTTGAAGCTTACGTTACGTAAGGTCTTGAAATCCACTTAAACTTGTTTACAATAACGCCGAGCACTGTGGGGACAATACAACTCGATATGGCTTAAACACGAGCTAACTTAGCTGTTATAAGCCAGCTAATGCTTCAGTATAGCTTGAGTATTATGGTCTAACTTACACAACTCTTTTGATTTTGAACACTTTCAAGCTATGAACTTAAGAAATAATTATTTGATTTAGGGCCGATTTTTCAATCGTCAGATAACTTTAACGTGGGAGAGCCATGCTTCGGCACGAATGGGCCGGCTCGACCGGAGAAATACCACGTTCTCACAGAAAACCGGCGTGAAACAGCGCTTGCGCTGTGTTTCGCCGAGTGAGTGAGTTTACCGGAGGCCCAATCCCCTACCCTATTCCCTTCCCTACCCTCCCCTATTCCCTTCCCTTCCCATCCCTACCCTCCCCTATTACCCTATTCCCTCTTAAAAGGCCGGCAACGCACTTGCAGCTCTTCTGATGCTGCGAGTGTCCATGGGCGACGGAAGTTGCTTTCCATCAGGTGACCCGTTTGCTCGTTTGCCCCCTTATTACATAAAAAAAAAAAAAACTTAAGAATAAATATTATGATACTTTGACATTTTTTTCATATAAAATCTGTCAAAACGCCAAATTTATTATAAATAATCATTTATCTGACGATTGAAAAATCGGCCCTTAATATAAAAATTGTTCAAAGTTTTTTGTCCGATTATTAAAATATGAAAATATATTTTTATATAATATTTAACTTCTATAAATTATGTATATAATAAGAGTAACGGACACGGAACGGAACAGGATACATGGTAACGTAACAAAATAACGTAACGTCTAATAGACGCTGCACAACAAAATAATTAAAATGTCAAAGAGCGTGACGCCGACTAGAAAAAAAATACCCATTTAAGGTGGCGGCAAAACTAACACGACATAATAATATTATCATAGATACAGCTAGAATCTAGATAGATATTTGTCCTGTTCGTCTCGTTTCAATGTCAACCGACCCTAATTCTGAATGAAACACACAAACGTCCCTATTGTGTTCACAAGCAATATCGCCCGGCCAAATTATTGGCAATTGTTATCCCTCACGTACCGCAGATGGCTTTCATATGAACTGTACTGGAATGATAGTCCATAATCCAGGTCATCTAATGACTTTTCGATATTAATAGCACACATTTTTCCAGCTAAATACTTTTTTTACGACCACATAAATTATTATGGAATCGCTCGCTATTATGTTGGGTTGTATGGACTTTGTCTGTTATTTTTTTGTTAAGCTGGATTTTAGGATTATTTGAGTAAAACAATATAGCGTTAAATATTATTATTTTAAATGCAAAAGTCTGTCTGTCTATCTATTTGTCTCGCTTCAAACGCTGAATCGATTTGGATGTTTTTTTTTTATTTTATTATTCGAATATTCTCTAGATTATTTTAAAGAGTGATTCGAATAATTACTTTGCATCGATGCACGATGGTTGTTTCAACGAAGTGACAAGTGAATAAAAAAAATTATGAAAAATAATCCTTGGTAATAAAAGTTTATGGAAAGTAATTTAGGCATAGAAAGTCTAGCCACTTATCACTATCCATTTCGCATCGGTGTTAGTTTCATTTACCTGAGATCATTGAAAGATTTACCAAAGTGAGAATTTGCAGATCTAGGTAAAAATGAGATAAAGAATGACTATGATAAACCACGAAAAACTATCTAATTTTATTATAATATATTATATCACATAATTTGCCTTATTGTAATTAAAGAAAACGGATTTAGGCATACATTTTTGCCACGCGGTAGAGAAAGAGAGTGATAATATTACTTTCTCTTCTACGCTTTGCCAGAGGTTTACTCTTCTTCCGTCTTATGAATTCTCTATCAAATCACATGTCGTGACGCGAATATTTAATAATCGGCCAAGTGCGAGACGGACTCGCGCACGAAGGGTTCCGTACCATTATAGAGCAAAATTAGGCCAAAAATTGCGTTTTTTGTATGGGAGCCCGCTTAATTTTTTATTTTATTTTAATATTATTATTAAATTTTAAAGAACACATATAACTAAGGACGTTGAGAAAAAATCAAGTACCTACCTGTTGCCATTATTGATATAGAGCAAAAAAGGCCAAAAAAGTCACGTTTGTTGTATGGGAGCCCCCCTTAAATATTAATTTTATTTTGTTTTTAGTATTTGTTGTTATAGCGGCAACAGATATGCATAATCTGTGAAAATTTCAACTCTCTAGCTATTACCGTTCTTGAGTTACAACATGGAGACAGACGGACAGACGGGCAGACGGACAGACATTGAAGTCTCAGTAATAGGGTCCCGTTTTTACCCTTTGGGTATGGAACCTTAAAAAGGAGCACAACGCCGCCAAAGTTTATTTCCTTTCTACTACAGTCAGGTAAAAACGCATCAAACATAATATTTCCATTTCTGTATTCCGTATTCGTATTCCAAGCATAATATTTTTTATCTTAACAATTATTTTGTAAACTTCTTTATATACATCTCTAAATATACATCATATGAATGTTACTTTATAAATTGACTAGATGACGTCCGAACTTCATTGTGCCATAATTCGTTTGTCGTGCAGGAACCGTACATTTCGTACATTTTTCCGGCATAAAAAATATCCTGTGTCCTTTCTCGGGACTCAAAGTATCTTCATATCAAACAGCACATCGATTTGTGGCGTGAAGAGACACACAAACAGAAACACTTTCGTTTTTATTATGTTGTATAGATCATCACCACTCACCAGAGTATCAACTTTCAGTGCATATTCGTATTGAGCATATCGTCAAGACATATCCGAAATACCTCCCGACTCGCGACTAGGGTTGCAAAATTACGTAATTTTACCGAAAACGCTGGTAAAATACGCGTATTTTACGGTAATTTATATAAATTACGGTAAAATTACCGGCTACGTATGTATGCAGAATGGTGGTATGACGGCGGGCGGGGCGAGCGTGTTGCAAGTTGTAATTTGTGTACTGCGTGCGCGCCGCACGGTGTGAGTTGTGACGTTGCCGATTAGTGCTGTTTGCCATAATATTTTGCGCTGTTGCGACTTGTTGACAGTTGACGACACTCGACAGAGCATACAGCAAGCCGGCAGGCTGGCTATTATGTTGTTTTGACTTACTGCAGTCTAGACTTGCATTAAGTAACCTGTTTAATTGTTTATATCCACATTCTTAATGAAAATTATGCCACGAAATCAAATCTTTTTTTACCCAATTTTACCGTAATTTACCGTAAAATATAATATTTTACGTAAAATATCGTAATTTACCGAATTTTACGAAAGTAATTTTACCGCTTTACATCCCTACTCGCGACTAACGAATGCCATTCCTGAATCGGATAAAGAATTTCAATAGACGCATACACTCTAACCAAATATTCCTACTCGTATTAGTTTTAATGTAAATCTAAACTAATATTGTAAAGCTCAAGAGTTTTTTAGAACGCGCTAATATCATGAAACAGTGGACCGGTTTTTATGTAATTTAGCATAAATGAAGAGTAGATCACAGGATATATGCTACTTTTTAACCGACTTCCAAAAAGGAGGAGGTTATATGTTCGGCTGTGGATTTTTTTTTTGTATGTTCAACGATTACTCCGCCGTTTGTGAACCGATTTTCAAAATTTTTGTTTTGTTCTATTAGTTAAATAATTATGCACTTTCCTTGCACTTATTCCACTTTATTTTAATAGATTTACTACAAAATTATTATATACACGACCGGTTTCGAAAAAATCATCATCAGGTGTACTGCAGGTAATTTTAATTTTTTTAAAATTTTTGTAATTGTTCTATTAGTTTTCCCTCCAATTAGGTTTCCCTCCAATTTGGTCCCATTTTCACAAAAGTGGTGATCTGATGATGGGATCCATGGGTAATCGAGGGAACTCCTCAAAATTTATATGGAAACATATTATGGTGATTTTAGTTTTATGAGAAGTATCCTAAGCATATGCTACCAAAACGCAAGATTTTGCACCAAGGTATACTATGGTTCCGAAGATACTAAGAGAACTCCGGATTCCTTATAGATACAAGTTTGGGGTTTTAGGCGCTGTTTTAAGAACTGAAAGCATATGCTACTATGCAAATTACATTCATCATCATCATCATCATCATTATCATCATTACCACGTCAGGGTCATCAGTGTCACATGGTTGTATATGGATACAATATGCCCCCACAACACCATAATTATATCATCACATTATGTCCTTATAATAATTGGTACTTTCCATAGCGATTTTAATAAAAATATAATGTTGTTTCAAAATAAATGATTCAAGTTCTAAGCGACTTATGTACCACAAAATTGAACATAACAAAGTCAACCTTAACTCCAGAGCGTAAGGCACACATTTAACATTACTTTTGGGATTCGAAAGAAAAAAGAGAAGTAAGTTGCTTCGATAGGTACTACACTAGTTTAACTATTAACCCATCAATCCCCAAGCGGCACCCGGCTGCCGCATAACAATTAAAAATCTATTGTGTCTGCGATTCCCACGATCGAGGTAATAAATTGAACCCTTAGTATGAAAATACTTACATAGGAAAACAATCTACATCGTAATAGGAATAAGAAAAACAATCGAGGTAACTAAAAAGAGTGAAATTATTATTTTTAACAAAAAATTAAAACCGACTTCCAAGGTAAAAACAATAATAACATCCTTATAATATGAACTAAAAAGTATTAAATAATTTTTCCTATCTAATAGTGCCTTTTTCCGAATTCGGCTAAACCTCAACTATTTCTGTACTCAATCTTCATGATTTTGAAGTCGGTGCCAGTTCCAAAAGTTTCAAATACCTATTCTGTCAGAGAACTGAAGATTCAGCTATATCTGGTACCGACTTCAAAATGATGAAGATTGAGTACAGAAATAGTTGAGGTTTAGCCGAATTCGGAAAAAGGCACTATTAGATAGGAAAAATTATTTAATACTTTTTAGTTCATATTATAAGGATGTTATTATTGTTTTTACCTTGGAAGTCGGTTTTAATTTTTTGTTAAAAATAATAATTTAGGGAAAATGTACGCTTCGTAATTCACGCAGGCGGAAGCGTTTAAAGAGTCTAGTTGTTAATACAAATAAATTAATGTCTAAATGTAAAATAAACCTGATAAAGTGTTTAATTATGTCAAATTGTATAGAGTGGTCGCACTCAATAACAAAAAATCATTTTGGTCCATCCCAAATCTACTTTCATGGCATTAAAAGTGTCTCCATTCTACAAATTTTATCTACATCGGCATTGCGGTTGAAGTATAAATTTGTAACAGACAGATATACTTTCCTATTTATAATATTAATATATATTTATAACACTAAACACATATACAATTTTATGCATGCTACGAAACTTTATTCACTCTCAACTAAGCGAGTTCAAACACATTTAATATAAATGACTGTTTAACATTTAACTGCTGAATTCTGACTGCATGAATAACCTTTATTTCATTACCCACAAAGCTTTGTGAAGCTTCCTATATCACACTAAAAAGCTCTAATTATATGTCAGAAGTTTATGACAAAGCGCATCTGGCCAGGGTTCCGAAATAAAAACCAGTACACTAACCCAGTATAATACTGGCCAGTTTAGACTTTTTCCTTTTAAATGTTATTTTTTGTATTTTTGGCTCATGAGTCAAGTCGTTATGTAGCCAACGCCATAATGTACTATTGTGCCATTAGTGAAAGTAGTGTGACATATTATTATGATATCCCAACCAAATCATATAATTAAACTACCTACTATATTACTATATTATATTATTACTACCATATAATATTTAGGTAGGAAGCAACAGTATGGCGTCAATTGTAGACGTCATGAGTCATGGTCAGTATACTGGCTTATAATTCGGAACATACCCTACAAGAGATACACGTACTTGGTTTGGACAGCAGTCGTGTATTCTACCTTTGAAATAGTAATTGCTCGAAACATAATATTATAACTGTTCGCTGTGTGAAACAATTCGGTAATTAGATTGGCTGCAAACGAAGGATGGAAATGTCATATGTATTATGAAAGGGATCGATTTCTTAGTTTTTTTTTTTTTTATTATTATTAAATAAGGGTGCAAACGAGCAAACGGGTCACCTGATGGTAAGCAACTTCCGTCGCCCATGGACACTCGCAACATCAGAAGAGCTGCAGGTGCGTTGCCGGCCTTTTAAGTGGGAATACGCTCCTTTCTTGAAGGTTTGCAGGTCGTATAGGTCCGGAAATACTGCTGGTGACAGTTCGTTCCAGAGTTTTACAGTGCGCGGCAGAAAGTTACGCGAAAAACGCACTGTGGAAGACTGCCACTCATCAAGGTGATGAGGATGGTATATTTTTCGCGAAAACGATGGCGAAAAGTTGCAGGAGGTATGATTCCGAACAATTCCTCAGAGCACTCCCCGTGATACAACCGATAGAGGATGCAGAGTGAAGCTACATCTCGGCGTAATTCCAAGGGGTCCAAGCTGTTTGAAACACTATGGCAGTCAACAATTCGAGCGGCCCTTCGTTGGATACGATCCAGAGGGAGCAGTTGGTATTTTGGCGCCCCTGCCCAGAGATGAGAACAATATTCCATATGAGGCCGAACCTGCGCCTTGTAGAGTTGTAGGCGATGATCCGGACTGAAGTACTGCCTCGCTCTGTTAAGAACACCAAGCTTCTTCGAGGCTAATTTGGCCTTACCCTCTAGATGATATCGGAACTGGACTTCGCTCGATATGTTGACGCCAAGTATCTCAATGCTAGGGGAGATGGTTAAAGATGTGCCCTCGAAACGAGGATATACGACCATTGGTGACTTTTTAGTGGTGAACGCGCAGACTTGTGTCTTGGCGGGGTTGAATTGAACCAAGTTACGTCTACCCCATTCAGAGACCTTCTCCAATGAATTCTCCACCTTAGACACAAGTTCGTTTCGACTCTTAGTGACATTTTGCCGAGAAATATTGGGGGAGCCGGTATATACAGCATCACCTGTACTATCATCCGCATAGCAATGAATGCCGTTGGTCTGTAACATGTCATTGATACTGCAGTATGAATAGAGTAGGCGATAGCACACAGCCCTGAGGGACACCAGCATCAACAGACTGAGTTTCCGAGCATTCGCCATCAACTACGACCTTTATGCTTCTGTCTGCTAAGAAACTAAACTTCTTAGTTATTTCTATGACAAACAGTCGTTAAATTCGATTTAATCTTTTCATTTTCTTTTATTCGGCACCTACTCTTAAGATTCTTATTTTGATGCCGAATTCAATTACCAGATATTTTTGATATTTCGGTGTAGGAAAAGTACAAGAATACGTTTTGGTTTTAGACTTGATGTTCTTTACAAACACTTGCCTAAAGTTAACCACCGATTAAAGAAAAATATATAATAAGTATCCTTCTCATTCTTATGAAAGATAAAATAGTAAGTATTTAACTTATTTATAGATATTCTATTGTAAAATCAGTTGATACTATTCTTAGAAGTAAACACGACAGTGACAACGTACCAATCGGGTGTGTCAACATTCGTTAGTGATCCCCAGCCTAGTCTTTGTAAACGTGACTTCACTATAAACCGTGTAAATATAAAATCAATTCGGGACCCTCGCTGCAAATACGATTCTAGGTATTTTAACATAGACGTGTTATACGCGCGCGCCGAAAATTATAAGGATAAGCCTACAACTTTGTTAGAACAAAAAGTTTATGACGCAGGACATTTTTGTACAATGTACCGTACATTTTTTGGTAATAAAAAGTATCCTATGTAAAGAAAGAACTTTTGTAATAAAAGATTTTGCTTAGTATAAAATGTTATTAAAATCAGTTCAGTGATTTAAGTTCAAAGATTAAAGAGGTTACAGATATAAAATTACATACTTTCGAATGTATGATATTTGGATTTAACAAAAGAGTTAGGTTTGATAGGCTAACGTCAAACAGCCAACCAATCACTAACAAAAAACTAAACAGCCAACTAACACTATTGAAAACATAAACTTCTGTCAAAAAACGTCAAAACTATTCATTGGTGTAGCGACAAACCATGACATTATATTCAGCGTTCATGTATATGTTTAATTTCAGGTAAATATGAAAAGCTATTGCACAAGGGAAGAATTTAATAAAAATCTATCCTTTGACGCGAATAAAATGAAAATCTAGTGTATTATAGGGTATTCGGTGCATAACAGATGCCGCCTATGATATTTTACTTTGTCGATTTTTGATGACCGCAATATGGGGACTGAAATGGAACTCGTTTTTGTAAAGTTTTATTAAATTCTTTGGACCTATAGTGTGTTTAATATTTTGTAGACTTTTTTATATTGCGGCATTTTGTATTCTTTGTTCCTGCATTCATATACGAAGTATTTAATTATCTAACAATTTTTGAGTTTCACCAGCACCCGTAGCACGGCTACAGTAGAAATATGAAAGTATAGACAAATAGCGGAGATAAACTGAAGGTGCCGTTCCGATCTTTACGCCGCGGCTATAATGCCACTTTATGACATAGACTATTGTCCTAAAAATTCAAATAAAATCCTACTTTATGACGTAGAGTCTATGTCATAAAGTGGCATATTAATTGATTTTTTGTCGATCGCGGCTAGCCGCGGTAAAGATCGGAACGGCACCTTCAGTTTATCTCCGCTGTTTATCTATACTTTCGTATTTCTACTGTAGCCATGCTACGGGTGCAGGTAGTTTCAGTGTTTTTCAGTGTTGTACTGAAGGCAACGTTTTTAGGGTTCCGTACCCAAAGGGTAAAAACGGGACCCTATTACTAAGACTTCGATGTCTGTCCGTCTGTCCGTCTGTCTGTCACCAGGCTGTAACTCAAGAACCGCTATAGCTAGACTTCTGAAATTTTCACAGATTGTGTATATGTGTTGCCGCTATAACAACAAATACTAAAAATAAAATAAATTAAATATTTAAGGGGGGCTCCCATACAACAAATGTGATTTTTTTTGCTATTTTTTGCTCTTAATCAATAACGGCAACACATAGGCAATTGAAATGTTCTCAAAATACTTAATTGTATTTGTACTTTAATAATTAATTATAAAATTTAAATAAATTAAATAATTGAGGGGGGCTCCCATACAAAAAATTCAATTTTTAGCCTATTTTTGCTCTGTCGCACTTGGCCGATTTTTTAATATATATTAAAATATAATAATTTAATGTAATTATTTTATTTTTCATTTTCTAAATAACAAGGGTTTGTACACTCATTTATGTTAGGCCCAGTACAAAATATAATATTTATTATGTAGGAACATTATGTTAGTCTTACAATTAAGTGGGCTATCAAAAAGTTACCCTAATGAATAGGCAATAAATTAGTTCAAAGTAGACATTATGGCTAGATTACTTACTAACACAAGACGAACATACTGTCTTAAGCACACGAAATTAGCACTTCTGGGATACTAATAAAGTTCATTCTTGAATGCTGGATACGTAAGAAATGGCCTACCTAGTTGCTTGACCAAATGAATTCTCCCAAATGTTACTTTTAAGATTTAAAGGGGCAATGATTTTGTATATAGCTTTAGCAGTTTGATCGTCACGTCCTCATAATATTTTTATATCTATGTAACCCGTACTATGTGTACATCATTATTATTTATTTTAAAATACACTTTTTTAAATATTTACGTTGAAAAAGTGTGCATTAGTTTTTGGTAATATTTATAGAAAACTTATACCAACTATACAAATTGTTCAAGTTCAAATTCAAGAATATAACAATTACAATTGGAATGTCTGAGGCCCTCTTTATGTCTATACCACTTGGACGTTCTTTGGCACAGATTGGTAAAGAACAGATGAACATCTACATAGTGAGCCTCCAATTTTATTTCACCACTGCAGGCTACCGACACCTTTAAGGTCGCTCGCCAAAAATAGCTGAGTGAGAATGCACATGCGTCTTTTAAATATCGCTCAACGATCTTTAAGATGTGTTCGGCTCATATACTTAGTACACATCGACACGTATGCTTATGGCAGTGCAATAAAATTGACAGCTCACTTTACAGAACAAACCAGTAGTGAGTAGACCGACTTCAACAAACTGACAATTCGACGCGGGTACCACTGTAAGCATGCTACATAAACGGCTGAGTAACGCAGAGTCAGGACCATGCCACACGATGAGGTGCGGCGGCGGTACGGCGCCTGACCGGTGCCGCTCCGGTGTCCTACATAGAAAAATGGATGGTATGGCACACGGCGCCGTCCGGTGCGCTCCGGCGCTGCACCGCGCGCGCACATGAATCGAGACGAGGCGGGGACGCGGGGAGCTCGAGTCCGTCGCTGCTACAGTACTGCAAAACGTTGCGGTGCTGCACTCACCGTGCCGGTAGTCCGGTGAGACGGACAGCGGTGCCGCACCGCGTCGTGTGGCATGGCCGTTACGGGGCGCGCCGGCCGATATGACATAGTATGTATCGTAGTAACGTCAAACGTATTTTTTAGAACACTTCTAAATCAGCCTACTGGTCCGTTCTGTCTTTTGTGGCTGTACCTCTGTAAGTGTAGCTTTATACTCTATATTCCTCGCCTCTTCGTCGCTGTACTTGTTGCATAGTTTCTACACAAAACAGACTCACAGTCACAGGTGAGTGCGTTTGTATTGCATTCAGAATTATTCATAAGATGAAAATTTGTGCTTCCATTCTTATTGTTGACTGTTTCTTGGGAAATGATATTTTCTCGGAATGTAGTGGATGCTTTTAGATAATGAGGCACATTTTTCGCTTGACATTAAGGCTTTCGTATTGCAGAATCTAATCTCAGAAATTACTAGCTAGATATAATGAATTTTCTAGTATTTCGAACTGGTTTTCTTATTACATTTAAGAATCAAGTCCAACTTTATTGAATATTGATATTTTACAGTCAGATATTTTTGTGAAATATTAACATAGACGAGACAAAAAAACTCGCTCGGAAAATCAATTTCATATAGTGTAAAAATAATAATCATGAAAAAATAATAATCATGACTACTAATTGTTGACCTTTAAATTTACGGAGGCGCGGTGACCCAAATTGAGTCTTAGCCTTTAAATTAATAAAAATACGTGTGGCACTCGGGGACTGCCGCGTTAAAACTATTATATTGCATAGCATTTTTTATCAACTTATGCAATTATAATTCGCATACGTCTAGTCGCATGCACACAAACACCGTGTCGAAGTCTGGCAACGCCGCACCGACCGGCGCAGCGGCAATCTCAGAGTGGGGTGTGTTAGGTTTTTTAGTTACGGAATTTCTTGATTCAGTCGCCGCGCTCAAATTCCGCGATAAAAGCTATGCCATAGCTTAAAAATCGAATTTTAAGATTTTTAAGCTATGTTATATATATTTTTCAAACTTATTCAAAGGAAATATAATTTAAAACTGCTCTCAAGTATTAAGCATATAATTAATATATTTCTACCGCTAGTCAAGTAAAATTTCTTCGGCATAACCCTCATAAAGCTGAATTAAATTCTACCTCATTGTCGCCTCCTTTGATTACTCCTGTATAGGTAAGACGAGGTCGCTTGCTCCTTAACAATTCCCCAGCAAATATTTGGCGTATCGCGGTCCAATCAGAAATTTGGGAGAATTTAATAATCAAATTAAGGTCTCAAGAGAATAATTCAAGAACACTGAATAGCATCACAAGCCAATTATTTCGGTTGAAGATTGTCTTATATTTCTATTATTGAAATGCAAAAGCTATTATTCAGAGCTGAATAATTATACCGCAGACACGGTATTAGAAAGATGAAAGATTGAGTTAGAATTTAGATCATATTTTGGTTTCTTTGTTTTCATTTTTGTACATAATTGGCACTTACAAAAAAATTGGTGCATGAGCATTGAACAACTAAATAATAATAATATAATAGTTCCCTAGAACATTTTTTTCATTTGATTACTATCAAGCAAATTTTCAGTGAGTAGCTTTATTTTGATAAGACGATCAACAGTGGTAGCTAACAGAGATAGAAAGAGGAAATATTTTAATCTTTCTATCTCTGTTAGCTACCACTTTCGAGAATTTTCGCAGAGGAAATTGTACGACGAAACTCAAGGCAAATTAGCTTGAAGGTAAATGTCAAAAATGTTCTAATAACAAAGTAGTTTATTTATTTGGATTCGAAAGTATACGATTTGGACGACATAAAGCAGCCCTTTGCTATAACTGTTATATTGGTATTAATAGGCAAAATTGAAGCCTAAGGCAGGTAACGAACTTACAACCACTCCGAAGTGTCCATCGGTAAAGACATTTGCATATTCCATCAAGAGATATCCTTTGTTCGTTGGCCGCCTTTTCCTATAACAAAATTTTAGCCTCTAAAACATACTTTTCACTAACAATTTTTGGAGGGAAAATGTTTAACAACATACACTGCATCGTAACTAAAAAGCCTTTACCTTAACACAGTTTTCGTGTATGAGGCTAAGTGAGAATAAAAGGAAACTAAAAACTAAATGCAGTTACCCTGTACATAGCTGACCTTAAACAATTTTTAATGAAATTATGAAAGCTAATATAACAGTTGCTAGATTATCAAGCTATTGCATAGCTTTTAACGCGGGCTTTGAGTGTGGCGACCGAATCAATAAATTCCGTAACGAAAATAACCTAACACCCACTGCGGCGTTGCCAGACTTCGACGCGGAGTTTGTGTGCGTGCGACTAGATGTATGCAAATTATAATTGCATAAGTTGATAAAAAATGCTATGCAATCGTTTTAGCCCGGCAGTCCTCACTCCTCACACGTATTTTTTATAGTTGTAGAACCAATGACTGTAGGAAAAGAAGGTAGAAAAAAAGGCACGGTTACCGTACGACTAAACGTGTGTATGTCTGTTACCCCCTTCACATTTAAACCACTGAACCGATTTTGATAAAATTTGGTATCAAGATATTTTGAGTCCCGAAAAAGGACATCTAGGATACTTTTATTAAGTGCATTTTGCACTGTGCGATAAACCATTTATAAATTGCGGGCATCAACTAGTTTATAATAATAGGCTACTTGACCTACTTTTTTTCTTCATGCTAATCGCTTCTTAACCTTTAAGTACACGCGTTGTTTTGGGTAACGTTCCGTCACGCGAGGGGTCTAGAAGTATCCCCAATATAAATATACTTACATATAAATTCAGAATTGTTTAATAAAAATTACCCGTTTTGTATTATAAGAAAGGATATTATTTTATTTATGAAAAGCATTTATAAATAATAAACTAACCATTATTTAGACAGTAAAGAACATTTTTATGAACTAACCAATCTCGTGCATAGAATTTTTAGGGCACATGTTTACTGTACCAAAATTCAACAAAAGTGTCTACTTCTGACTAACTTATTATTTTTTTCTAATAAAATAAGACTTAGAAATAAGTAATCAAAAGAAAAATTAACACTAAACATTACAGAAAAAAAATTAACAATCCTTGAAAAGTACTACCATAAACTAAAATTATTCCTTGAGTAGGCAAGGTAAATAATAAATAATTTATTGAATGAGGCTTGCAAATAGTTTTATAGCAAGGCTTACGGACAAAAGTAATTAGTTCTGGGATAATAATAGCATCTTCGCTTCATTTTTGATGCACTAGGTCTAGCTACCTCTAACTCTTCCCAAATGTTTCCAAAAACTTTCAGAGTCATTAAAATTGTATATGATTTGTGCAATTTGATTTTCTGTTATTCGGCAACAATTTTTTCCATTTATACATAGCCAATTCAAAAAAACAAACAAATAAACACATAACCAATGTGAAAAAAGTATAAACGTTAAATCACGGGTGGGGTCTGCAGGTATCCCCACATAAGCAAAAATGTAACTTCACTTAGCAGAGGAGCGACGGACTTTTACTCACTGAAAGACCTCGCGTTGCATTGAGATTAGCCGAAAACGTGCCATCGTAACTTGCCAATTTAAAAAAATACCGTCAAAAAACAGCGCGTGGGGTCTGCGTAGACCCCGCCCGTGACGTTAAAGGTTAATCATTCATTTTCACCAAAAAAATTAATATTTTAATATTTTAAAAGTAGAAACCCATAAAAATGTTGATTGAAAAATATGCCTTTTAAATGACGCCGAAAACACTGTCCGCCATAGTGTGACGTCATATTTTTTGTATTTTATACTTTCTTTATTGAATTTTTTCTCGACGACGAAACGAGTCTAAAAGGCCAAAAAATAAGAAATGAGAAATCATTTGGCCATTTCATTTGCCAACTACAGTAAATGGAGATAATATATAAAACTGATGTTTCATTTGAATTATTCAAGAAAATATATTTTACAAATCTTTCTAGGCTTATTATTGTTATTTATGTACAGATAAACTTACATACAAAGAGCGCGTTAAATAAAAGAAATTAAATTACTAGTACCGGTACCGATTTGGATGTGATGTCATCACTGACATCACATCCAAATCGGAAGTACCGCAAAAGCGTTTTCATCAGTACAAATTAAAAAATATAAAATCATATTTTCAAATCGACTTTATTTATCAATGATAAGCTTTTATTTGATGACAAGGGTGAAATACGGTTTCCTAGGCCAAGTTCTACTAGAAATATGCATTTGTTCAATGAAATTGAATATAGGTCAAATAGCCTATTTAACTAGGTTACGGGCAACATCTGATATAAATTACGTTATACTAAAACGTAACCCCTCGAACAGTGTCTAAGATGTACAAATAAAAAGCAGTGTGGAATATATAATTAGGAGCTGACGAGGGTAGACAGTTGTATTTGGGGCAGGATGGCTGCGCCGCACCTGTGATGAACGTTCCATAACAAACATAAACGATTTATTTCCAAGCGATGGGAGATACTCGAAAAATCCATGGCATGGCACTAAAATCGAAACTGCCGTTTGATAGTTTAAAAAAAATCACGACCTAAGTTTTATAGCCGAAAGCTATACTGTTATGAATTTATTGACAGCTTTTCTATCGAAATAAATGAGAGGCAATAACAAGAGGAAATCAAAACAGTAACGATATAAAATACAACATACGTATTATATTACAATAATACATAGTAATATCAAAGAAATTGTTTCGTATGCAGATGACAGACCAACAAAATTTAGTCGCGTTATGTCAAACCATACCGACTGCTCACGACTAGCATTGACTTGACACAGCCCGATCAAATAACGTAGGACCACCATCTGCCTATGAATCAATCTCTTTGATGTACAACAACGTTTGAGCGGAAAATAATATATTATATATTGAGACTAAAAAGAGAGTACGCCTTGGAATAAAAGGAAAATACAATTTTATCTACTGGTTAGAGTTAGGCCATAGTGTTACGTTGCATTTTATTTTAATTAATAAAATTGGGGCCGTCTATGGGCTGTTCGCCCATATCCTTTTTTTGTTATTTTATTATTTAGATTTTTCGCACCAAGGATAATTGAAATAATATTATTAATTTTAATTAATTATAGTCCATCACGCCATGAACTTTTTTTTTTATATATAATAGAATAGATTATAATATATACATATAATAAATAAATATATATTTATTGTTTTATAAATTATATAATTATAATATTAATGTTTTGAACGGTGTGGTCCCAGTGTGGCAGCCAGTAGATCCGACATTTTTCGATTTCCTTAGATTTTATGCTGCTCCACCCTTTGCCTTTAGATGTTGTGACATTGGCTTGGTGGAGAGGGGTCACTCAAGCTGGGTGGAGTTTCTAGGGTGTTGAAGAGATATCGTTCTGTGTCGAATCTACCAAATGCCAGCCAGTGGAATCGCCAGGACCGTGTCCTTCCTAACGCTGCAATATGTGAATTCTTGGGAAGGGCGAGGCTCTGTCGATCCCACTGACCAGTCCGGGGTCCACACTTGGGTTTTAACAATCTATTTAGGACTAAGTGTTATAAGGTTTACGCTTTATTAATTGGTATTTTATTTTTGCCGACCTCTGAGGATCACAGGTCACGACCCGCTATGTGGCTTAAGACTTTATCGTTCCTGTCCTTTATAGCCATTTTGTTGTTACGTTGCATTGCGAGTTTGCTATATTTGCGTTGTGATAACGCACATTAACTACATGACCATTGGGTCATGTATTGACAAGACGGTGATCATTAACCATTACACTTTATCTCCTGTCCGTTGTTCTATCAAAACATTGCGTCAAAACGCAATGTGGAATATTATAAAATACTATAGCTGGCCCTGCAAACGTTGTGACACCATATTTTACTTTATTTCGGGCTATAAAAAAGATTTTGGGCGGTGCTCAGATCTAACCGATAAGTACACAAAATTTTAGCAAAATCTCCAGCCATTTCAAAGGTGTCTGGTAACAAACAAAGCGACATGAGAATTTTATAAGTTGAAGCGTCAGAGCGTCAACGCTGCGACAACGAACCGCAACGCAACGCGGCATTGTGGCCTCACTCTTAGGTCAATTTTCTGACTTCAACAACTGCTCTGGACGATCGCGTGTCTATTTAACATGGACCTTAAGAGTGACGCCAAACGAGCGTAATTTGTGAGTTGTGAGTCGCAGAATTTCGGCTGGCAGAAATTCTGCTGCATTCAGTTTCATACAAAAGTCCTGTTTGATTCACACGAGCGTAATTTTGTGAGTCATGATTTTTATGAAAAGATATTTAAACGCGACCGAAATTCTGCGACTTCACCCTGCGTTTCCACCAGAGATGTGAAGCGAGGGATGTGTTTTTGAGAACCAATAGAATCGCTTCATTGACATGACATTGCCATGACATCGCTCAGCGCGGCGATGCTATTGAATCTTAAAAACACATCCCTCGCAACACATCTCTGGTGAAAACGCAGCCTTATGCTTATGAGCCCCATAAACGTGGCGAGCCTGTCTGATGTACTGAAAGTATGTTCCGTTTTGTAGTTCGTTTAAAAAAACTTGTGTGCTTAAGTATACATAAGTCAAACTAGACTTTACAACGTATTTGAATCGTCTTCGCGCGAAGATTTTGTGCTAATTACACTGTTTGTTAATGGCCTTATGTGCAAATAAATACGCGCTTTTTGAACAAGGTCTTGTTCCAAAAATTATCATTTATTAGCTAACCAATAAATACACATAAACATTTAACCTTCTACATTTATATTATATTTCATGTAAAACATAACATAAAGATAGAACAAAAAGAAATATAAATAATGCATCTCCCTCAATCCATCAAGTCATTAAGCCTGCTACAAACGAAAATGTAGGTTATTTTGTAATGAAAAAATATTTTATGTAAATTTAAAAGATATATTCAAAACCGAGCTTCTGTGTCATTATACTCGACATTAAGAGACCAACAGGTCTTTTTATTTTCTATGAAAATAAGAAAAGAAGCGAGGGCAAGATTAGTATAATTAAAATAAGAGCATTATTCTGAAGTCATTTTGCGCTTGGAGAAGTTTATTAGCACAGGACGTTCATAAAAAGTCTAATGAAGTTACATTGTATATTAAGCTTGAAGAATTTACTAATTACTTCTAGCTTGATCACAATATTCAGTTGGAAAACCACACAGAAATTATATAATCATGCGTAAAACATTTAATATTATATTTTCCATGATAAAAGTAATCTTTTTCCTAAACTAAAAAACATTTCAATACCAAGTTTCATTAATTTTTTTTAATATATAATATAATAATAAACAAACAGATAAATGATGCCCGTAAAACCGCAATTCGTATATCATACGCATTTTTTGCAACAAAAACTTATGAGCTTCTTCGAGACATAGGGCCAACCCACACGTACCACAACCACACGACAACCACAACCACACCACGTGGTCGGGCGTATATTTCGTATTGTAAATGAACTGGACCATTCACACGTACCACATTTTGCAGTCGTTGTCGACCACTTGTGTGATACCGACCACATCGCAACCACTGCCGACCACGAACGTTGTGGTTGCGATGTGGTCGGCCACTAGTTCGCTCGTGGTTGCGATGTGGTCGGCCGTGGTTGCGATGTGGTCGACCGTGGTTGCGATGTGGTCGGTATTACACAAGTGGTCGACAACGACTGCAAAATGTGGTACGTGTGAATGGTCCTGTTCATTTACAATACAAAATATACGCCCGACCACGTGGTGTGGTTGTGGTGTGGTTGTGGTACGTGTGAATGGTCCTGTTCATTTACAATACGAAATATACACCCGACCATGTGGTGTGGTTGTGGTGTGGTTGTGGTACGTGTGAGTTGGCCCTTAAAGTAGCGTGTACCTACTTCCGCGAATACTTCAAGACTAAAATTAGTCAAATAGGTTCAACCGTTCTCGATTTTAAGCGAAAATAAAAAAATTAAAATTCATTTTTATTTATATACTAACTGTTGCCCGCAACTTCGTCCGCGTGAATGTGTGTTATTATAATCGAGAATTAGAAAATTTAATGCCCATCAAAAACTATTTTATTTGGATAAGGATTAATATTAGGTACAATACACTCGAAATTTTTAATTTACATCAAAGGCCCAGGAACATTGAAAGCTCTTTTAAGTAACTTTCGTCGGCAGGGCTTGAACCACAGATATCGTTTTGAAAAATCCTTTCTTCGAAGACCGCTTGGCGTGGACAACAGGGGCCAGGAACATGTGACGGAGACAGAGGAGAGACGATAGAAGACGGGATATTAAATTTAATGTAGGCATCTATACCTCTTTAACTTTTACCTCTTGCTCTTGTAGGTCAGGAATCGTGATGCTTCCCTAAAATTTGATATTATAATCTTAGGGAGCCCGAAGGAAATGCTCAAACTGGTTTGGGACCCGCAACGAAATTAATCAGAAGTAAATAGAAGTATGAAGAATTCTAATTCCCCTTCCCATAAGCTGAGATAGCACAAAGTTGCAGTGACCGAATGTCAAATCACTGAAGGAGGAGCACCACGAATATAAACTGTAATAATTGTGACTACTAAGCTATAATAGCTAAATTAATATTGGAACTTGCTGTGTTAGACTGTTGCCAATAATAATTGCGACAAAAACGCTTGCAGGCACGGAAGTCCCTAGCACTGTCCCAATATCACCGTAGTATGCGACATCAGATTTACAATGTAACCTACATTGTAAATTGTCTAGCATTGTAGTTCTTTCGTCTTGCCAGAAAAAACTCTCCCAGAGAACATGATGAGTGGTTTGTTCAAACATACTGCCTTCAGTCGAGCACATAGGTGATGCTATCTACTAATTTAGATCCGTAAAGTTTGACTTTAAAATTCCATGGCAGTTAAGGAATTGATATACGCAGTGGTCAATATCCATTGTCGTTGTAAATTTAGAGGAGTTTCTTCAATTCCATTACTCATAGATCCCATTAGGAAATTTTCACCTTCGCGACCATAGCATCAAATACAAATTATATCCCTTAAAGTAAGAAATCTACAAATCGGCACAGAAACGGCGAAATAATTATCAATTTCGATTCTGATCCTTTTAATGCAAAAGAATACTTACAAAAAAAAAACAAAAGCATCATAATGTGGTTATGGATGGTGTAATGATGGTGGTGATATGGCATGTGCTTCCAGGGGTCAAAAATATAAGGGGTCAGGAGTTCCGTTCAGCAACGGAACCTTCCGAAGTTTTATACCCTAGGATATGACTTGGTTTGAATCTTACTTTTTGGTAGCATATTATGTTAATTTTACTTAAAAGAAGTGAAAATTACCGTTTTTCTAAACATGGTATCAAATTCGGGTTTACAATCTATACAACAAAAAAACCGGCCAAGTGCGAGTTGGACTCGCCCATGAAGGGTTCCGCAGCAGCACAAAGGTTTATTTTTATGAAATTAAAAGGTTTTTCATTTATTTTTATATTTCAGTTGATTTGATGAAAGTTAATTTAAAGTTTACCATTTATGACGTATAAAAAAACTACTTGCTAGATTTCGTTCAAACCAATTTTCGTTGGTAGTTTTTATAGTAAAGTACATCATATATTTTTTTTAGACTTATCATGCCCCTACTTTAGAAGTTAGAGGGGGGGAGGGGCACATTTTAGCACTTTGGAAGCGTCTCTCTCGCAAACTATTCAGGTTAGAAAAAAATGATATTCGAAACCTCAATATGATTTTTGAAGACCTATCCATAAATATCCCACACGCATAGGTTAGGTGAAAAAAAAATTTTTTTGTTTCAGTTGTACCTATGGGAACCCTTAAAATTTTAATAATTTTTCCATTTTTCTATCAAAATATTAATGCGGTTTACAAACTTCATCTATGTACCAAGTTTCAATAGTATAGCTCTTAAAGTTTCGGAGAAAAGTGGCTGTGACATACGGACGGACAGACAGACATGACGAATCTATAAGGGTCCTGTTTTTTGCCATTTGGCTTCGGAACCCTAAAAAGAATTTTGACAATCGGACCACAAACAGCAAAGTAAACATTTACTCCTCCTTTCTTGGAAGTCGGTTAAAAAAAAGTATCTAAGATGTTGACCAGGGATGTAAGGTATCACCATGCCAAATTTCATTGAAATCGCTCCAGCGGATTCAGAGATTAGCCTGTACAAACAGACAAACAGACAAACAGACAGAGAAACAAAAATTTCAAAAACAGTTGAGATGTGTTCTATTACACTTCTAACATACTCCTGACTCGTTTTTTCAAGTTTATTTTCAATGTATAGATAAATGTACTAATCTATGTTAATACTTAATACTCGTAGGTACTCGTAGGTGGTAACAAAACCACAAACAACAAGATATATTCCCCCACGCCTTTAACCAAATGAATTGATTCTTAGAATTCATATTATCTACTATGTGGGCTTTGCTAAACTCAACAAAATGTTGTTGAGTTTTACACAGCCCACAGGCTTGAATAATATTTGTGAACATAAACTTTGTACAAAGTGCTAAACTGAATATAACAAGTTGAAATATACTTTTTATATTCTCGCATATTTATAAAACCGAAGTTTCTTACTTTTCTATGAAAATCGAGATTTGTTAATAATACAAACTTTATCGAAAGAAACAAGAACAGGCCCCTTAGACAAAGTATCTTTCGTTAAAAACGATGACGAAATTCGTTATCAAAATGTATGCGGTTTGACATAAGTCATCGCTAAATGACATTTCGCTTGCGAAGACTAATGTCAAATCCCATACATTTTGATAACGAATTTCGTCATCGTTTTTAACGAAAGGGACTTTGGCTACGGCCTCAGGCCATTTAGCCGAAACTTTTTCTTTTTCGCTTCGTTACAGAATCGCCGATCAAAATGTATGGGATTGACATAAGACGAGTCGAACGTCAGCGTCATACTAACGAACGCTTATGTCAATTCCATACATTTTCATCGGCGATTCTATAACGAAGCGAAAACGAAAAGATTTTGGCACACCCCCCTGAACCTTTAGCTAAAATGCCTTCGTTAACGTAACGGTCGAAGTTTGAAAGTAAAGAAAAATTATAAAACCTATGAGATTTGTGATAAGACATCGCAAAAGCTATGCCATTTGATGATTTAACGCAGGCATCTTGGCTAAAAGCTCTGTGTGCCTATTTTTCCAATACTAATCCACCATCAAATTACCAAGTACCATTACTTAGGGCACTGATGGTATATTATTATATTATTTTTAATTTTTGGTCAGACACAATATGCTCCTAACCAACCTGTATGTTAGATACTTTAACTAAGCCTCTGAACTGAACTAAAAGCTCGAGATATCCATACTAATATTAAAATAGCGAAAGTGTGTCTGTCTGTCTGTTACCTCTTTACCCTTTAATCGCTGAACCGATTTTGCTGGAATTTAATATGGAGATACTTTGAGTCCCGGGAAAGGAGAAATAATACTTTTTATTTCGGAAAAAATACCGCGCGATAAACGGAATTTTGGGCAACGGAGTTGCGGGCTTCATCTAGTATAGGATATTTTCACGACGGTAAAATGCACGGTTCTCCCACGAATTATGGGCAGCATCTAGTAATTCAACCAGTATAAAACCCCTCAAAAGCTCCAAAATTATTCAACCCTTCAAAATAAAAAGAAAGAGGAAAATAGTAATGGGACATAATAAATTCGGATTTAATTTTTTAAGAGCGGGGCAATTTCCCGGCGTTTTCGCCGCGTCACGGAGACATTTTACTTTTCACCCCCGTCGGGGTGTGTTTAAAAAGCAGTTCATTTACTTTGTAATATCAGGGGGCAATTCATCACTTTGACATCCGCCTATTATGAAGGACGTCGATTGAAGCCAAGGTGATACGACAATCATTGGACATTATCATCATCATTATCATGTATTTTTTTGTTAGAAACGTTTTCATCTTTACCAGTTGTGTCTGTTTGTCTGTCTGTCCGTTACCTCTTCACGCTTTAACCGCTGAACCGATTTTGATGAAATTTGGTATTGAGATACTTTGAGCCCTGTAAATGTAAGGTTCCCGCGCGTTCAAACTAATTTTGGCGCAACGGTGTTACGGGCGTTATATTATAGCTGTTTATAATATTGTAACGGATTCTAGAGTAGTATATGCTCTGTAGTTATTTTGATTAATACTAGAGATCGCCCAATGGTCGAAATTCGACCTTAAATTTAATTATCTTCTTCTTTTGGCTCCCCGTTTAAAGTATTGACTATTTCAGATTTAATAAAAAAAAACAACAATCCATTTTTAATTTGACAACAGACTTCAACCATAAACAAAAGAGTATAATTCGTATGTATAGGCTTGTCATTCAAAATATCGTAGTGTGCAAATTGTAGTGTGTGTAATGTTTTATTTATTAAAATAAGGTATGATAAAAGCATAATTTTAAAACAATATTGGCTCGATGCACTTCTTCTCCATAATATAAACTATAACTGTGCGAAATTTCATGCACCTACGTTTCCGCATTTTTCGTCAAAAGGGGTCCAAAGTTTTTTGCTCGCGTATAAATATATAGATATACATATGATTTGGTATTTCTAAGGATTCTTTTCAAGAAATATTAGCTTGTAGCTATATTTCTGTAGCTGAGTATGAGTATATTGCGACATTTTTTATATCTAAATAAGTTTTTTTTTTGAGCCTGTTTTTCTGATAGCTTTTTTAACTACAAAATGTAAGCTTTACGTTTAGTTTATATAATAATTTACGTTAAACCTTATTTATACTATATTATCTCGGTATCAATAAATATTTTGTGATTACAAAATGTAAAATGTAATGGTAAATGTTTTGATTTCCGGGAGATTGATTCTAGTGATACAATTGAATAGAATACACCCGGTCGGGGAAAAAGAAGGCAGATGCCGCGGACGCGACGTACTGAAAAGATGGCAGGCTAAAATCAATCTTTAAGAAACACAAAAGTCTTAAATGCATGATTATGAAATATTAACAGCGTTTTGCACGTAATGTAAAATAATAAAGAGTTTGAAACATAAGTATTGGATTCATTGCTTATACAAATGTTAATTTAGTTTCATAAGCGTGAATTGATAACAACCTAACAAATAAAGACAATTTAACAAATTTTACAATATTAGTATGGATAAAGCTAGTGAGGTATTAGTATTCTTCAGCTGCTTTTTGTAAAATATGGCTCTGTAATTACCGGCAAAATAATTATTTACGCTAGTAATAAATATTTAACCTGTTCCCTGCGTGAAATTATTCCACACGACTCACGAACACCGAGAATGAATCAAGGTCGAAAGACCACAAAAAATAAAAAAAATTGTAAATGTGTTCTATTAACGGCCAATAAACAAATAATTGCGTTATTTATTATTTACAGATTCACGCGTCGCCTGGCGTTTTATTTTTATGGAAAAAAAATATTTAAATATGACTTCTTAGATATGTATAGGGTGTAACAAAACTAATTAGTGTCTTATCAGTTATCACTTACAGTCGCACTCAGAAACATATAGGGGTTTTTAAACTTCTAGTTTGACAGATAAATAATTAATGTGGCTTATGTCAAAATCTTAATTTTACTATGTCAAAATCTTCATTTAGTTACGTAATTAGTATTCGTCTCGTCTTCGGCAGTTAGTGTCAGCACTAGCACTCACTGTAAAAGTACCCGCGCTGAAAGCGTTATTTTTTAGGGTTCCGTACCCAAACGGTAAAAACGGGACCTTATTACTAAGACTTCCATGTCTGTCCGTCTGCCTGACTATCTCCAGGCTGTATCTCAAGAACCGCTATTGCTAGACTTCTGAAATTTTCACTGATATCAATAATGACAAAAGTTAGGCACTTGGAATTAGCACAAAATCCTCAATTATATGTGTACCTTAATAATTAATAGTAAAATTGTGGCGGTACCCACAATTAGCCTAACACTCCTGCATCGCGCTATCGAAGTTTTCTAAGTGCGTCGGTATATATATACGACAGCTAAAATCAATCACGTGGGCTCCGGCCTGACCGAGCATAACACCTCGCTCGGTCGGAAGATCTTCATTTGCGGCCTTCACGCATTATTCCCACAAAATTAAAATTAAATAAATATTTAATTTGATTTTGTTCTATAACAGTATGGAACCCTTCGAGCGCGAGCCCGACTCGCACTTGGCCGATTTTTTATAATATTTTAGTATATTCTACTTCAACAACATGACGCAGTGACAATTCGTTGTAAATTCCGTAATTTGCGTCAGCTCTAAAATATTTGCCCACATTTTAATTATAAATTTAAAAACAGCATACGGGAGAACCACATTCGTCATTATGTCCAAACCACAATGGTCACCGACAAGTAAATTCGACTTTAATTGCTATGGTGATAAAGTTTAAATTCCAATTGTTCGTGTCTATACAATATTTAGCTACGCTTTATTAACCGTCAATGTGGCAAATTTCACAATTCACTTGATTTGTAAGTTAATTGTACCACTCCAAACTAACTCACCACAAAACCACCCAAGTACGTGTGAAAATTATAGAACTTGTACAATAGGGTTCTGTTGTCATCAATATCTTTATTATCTATATAAATAAAATATATGTATATATAATATGTATTTTAAAGTTTATTAACGGTTAATTTTTGATGGATTAATTTCGAAACTAATTTCAGCCTCGAAATGTTTGTGGAAGTCCAGGTAAGGTTTATTATTAGGAGGAAAGTGATACGAAGTTCACCAATACCACATGCTAAATTCTTCAGTTTAATAATCATGCTAAAAGTAACAATCTCCCCTTTAACTTTTAAATGGTAGTTTATATAACCTAAGCATTTTCCATAAAAGAACTTGACTGAGATTTATATAGTTTGATTACGAAAGACGAATCTAATGACATAACACAAACTACCCCTAGAGTAATTACAGCCATTTAGGCCCCTATGACGTGCCAAAGTAAAATATTTTATACATTATACATACTTGAAGAACGTAACCATTCTTCGAAACCATAGTATACACAAAGGCGTGTTCCAAAAAATCGATAGGTTTATATCCGAAAGGCGAAAACATCCAATTTGTTTAAATTTCCGGAATAGTTTGGTGATGTATTATATCAATTTTGCAAACAAAAAGGGCAATCAATGATCCTTTGTTGACCTCTTGGACCTTCGAATTACAATTTAAATAATAAATAGTACATCAATATCTTCATTCTAGACCGGCCGACTCATTCAACGCACACTTCAACGTAATTGCAGATAACTTGAAGTAGCAAAGGAATGTAGTCACTTTTGTGACAGGTGACGAAAGTTCAAATAAGCATCAAAAACTACTTACTACTAACTTCTGCTAGCTACTAATTCGTCACCTGGTGGGAGACTAATCGGCAGCTATTTTAAAGACGTGCGTTTTTCCCTAGGTTCACAGAATTTGATGACGAACGAATGGGGACTCTCACGTAGCACGCGCATAAAACTTGTCTCTGTGGCAAGTGTGTGCAATAGGATATATTACTGCAATGTTTTCACGCTAGAGGCAGCACCAGCATAGACAGTAAATAAAAAGTTTTGTTTGACGTTTGACAATTACGTTTCTGTCAATATACTGATATGACGTGTACAACATGTCGGATTTTGTTCGGATTATTTACTTTATATGCTAGTAGCGCCCTACGCTCCGACCTTTGCGTAATATTCCGTATTTTGAAAACTTCTTGGAGTTACTCTACTGCTTAATATATTTTATACTGTGTCCGTATCGACTTTACGATACCCCTCCCTAATGCCTCCACAACATCCAATAAATCTCCAATTGGTTTATCGTGGATGTCACACAAATACGCAATACACTAGATAACATTGTATTTTCGGTTTCGGTTTATCTTTTTTCAGTGCGGAGTACTGTGATATAATATTATAATATTAGTTTGTTTCAATTCATTTTACCGTAAATCTATACAAACCTTTTGCACCAAAGCTCTCATATATGGCCCTAATAATATTATGTTTAAAGTGTTTTTTTTTCATAAATTTACCAGGATCTTAACAGGTTAAAGTTTCACATTTAATAGCGGGTTAACATAATTATTTCAACCCAGTGATCTAATCCAGTTCTATATTTCTACTGGAATAATGTAAACTGGAAGTGGCAAGCACTGGAATGAACTGAATTAAATTCTAGTGCATTCCAGTCCCTATTTACATTATTCCCGGTTTCATTGCCGGTTTATATTATTAGAATAATGTAAACCGGCAATGATTGATACTCGTAACAATGAGGAAAACATGACGTAAAATAACGTCTGTTTTCGTCTAAATAATTTATTATTTCTCCATTTAAGACTAATCATTATACAAAACAATATTGCACTAATAATTTCCATACAGAATTTAAATTTGATACTGATGAATTAAACATGATAGGATTCTAACACAATGTGAACATAAACAATTAGCGGATTATATTATTCCCATTCATAATATAATTAACAAATTTCATTTTATACATAGTTAATGTTATAATTTCGACAGCGGGAAAATGTTAAATGGTTGTATATTTTCGCTTTTAAGTGCAATTGAGAGACGAATTTGATTTTATACTATCTCCAATATAATTATAATTATAGCTTTAAGTATATATACTAATATTTTAAATCCCAAAGTGTCACCTGTCTGTCCGTCTGTCACCTTTTCACGCTTAAGCCACTGAACCAATTTTGATATTTGGAATGGAAAATATGCTTTGCGTCCCGGGAAAGGATATAGGACAGTTTTTGCTGCGAAAAAATGGACAATTTCCGGCGCGATATACGAATTTAGGCGCACCGGAGTTGCAGGCTTCATTTAGTGATTATTCTAGTGGTACAATAGATATTGAGGATGGATTTTATAGAAAGAGGACATATTCTAATGAAAATATCGAACATTAGATAGCCCACAAAATATTTTGTGCTTGTTTACTTATGATATTGAATGTACTGTAACTTCTTGGTGGAAATTCATGTTCAATTAAATAATTATACACTTTCCTTGCACTTATTCCACTTTATTAGATTAGATTTATGACAAAATTATTATATACACGACCGGTTTCGAAAAAGGGGTACACCTGATGATGATTTTTTCGAAACCGGTCGTGTATTTAATAATTTTGTCATAAATTTAATCTAATAAAGTGGAATAAGTGCAAGGAAAGTGTATAATTATTTAATTACTTGTCTACTTATACTAGAAGGAATGGTCGCTTGACAAACAAGGATTAAACATTAGGGCCCTTTCACACGACGTTTTTTACGCTCGTTTGTATCGATACAAATGCAAGTTGAACGCTCAGCAAACGCAAGGAAGCCGACACGTTTTAAAATTTATAGATATAAAGTTTAAAACGTGTAAAAAAAAACGCGATGAAAACGCGCAGAAGACGAGCGCATCAAAAACGCGCGTCGTCAGTGCGCAAAAAATACGTCGTGTGGAAGGGCCCTTATAGATATAAAACGTCTCAATATTTTCATTTGTGTATACAGATTTATAATAATAATTTATTTAATTTAGAAATTCTGCAGTGAAAAACTCATACTAAAAAATCACTTCTGAGCTTTTGTATAAAACTGCTTTTTTTTTCAAATTAAATATTCTTGACCTTGGCAAACTTATGAGCTGATTAAGATCAACTAGTCACTGAAAGCCATTTAACCCTAGGAAATGTTACAATTAGGTACATGAAATGAAAATAAATTTTCATGGTCATAGCTGAAGGAATGTAGGGTTTCACATTAACATCCATACTAATATTATAAATTTGAAAGTGTGTCGGTCTGGCTGTCTGTGACCTCTTCACGCTTAAACCTCTGAAGCGAAATTGATGTTTGGTGTAAATCCCGGAAAAGGACATAGGGTACTTTTATCCCCGAAAAATCTATGGTTCCTGCATGAAAAACTTTTACGGGTATCAACCAGTTCCTAACATTTACGATTCTAAAAAATATCAAAAAAAAAAAACTAACTGTATTTAGTTTTATTTTTTTCGATATTTTATTAAATATTATATTTTCGATATTTCGATATTAAAAAGTCGCACACAAAAAAAGAAAAAGTCTATTGAAAGTGACGAGATTATTAAAAATATTCATATCTTTTTCGGTACAATTTTCGTGCAACGTTATTATAAAGCCTGATTTATATTTCCTTGCTGATGGCGTGTTGTTAAAAAATTAAGGTAATATATTTTATTCCTCCAAGAATTATCTGGGCCTCCAACTGGGAATAGCTCGGACATTTATTGATTGCTCGTAAACCTCTCAAATTATATTTTCTATAGATTTTACTTCCAATAATATTGACTATTTCAGCACATAATTTGCACGATTTATTTTAAAACAAGTTGATACCCGCGCAACTGCGTTGTGCAGAAATGCACATATACTATAATGTCCCACTTACACGGGTATATAATAAATTTCATCAAAATCGGTTCATCTGTTTAACCGTTAAGAAGTAACAGACAGACAGACACACTTTCACATTTATAATATATATTATATTTTTAATTATATAAGGATTTGGTAAACGTGAAGTACTTTTGTCTTATAAACAGTTAACAAGAATATTATTTTACTCATGACCTTCCCTTGTTAAGAGGGCTACTGACCCAAAAAATCAAACATCGTCCTTCTCTCTTCACACTCACGCCTGTCTTTCATATGCCAGATGAAAAAGGACGACGCGGAATCATCGCCAATTTAGTTTTACTATGAATAAAAGACGAACTATAATGATTATGAAAAAAGTATTTTGAGCAAATTTAGGTTTTATCAATGCCTTTTCAGATATTAAAAAATATTAAAGAAAAGACAGCAAACTTCGAAGGTTCGAAGCAAAAATGTGTCTAAAACAAGGTTTTTTGATAAAAAGAAACTATCGAGCATTTTTTCAGTAATCGTGTTTTCGTCTTGAGCATTTAATCTTCATGAACTGAAGTTACTTGTGTAAAAAAATCAGTTTTCTTTTCATTCCTATGATCTACAGGTTGAATTTTTACGTGATTTAGTACTAACATAATAATTATAAAAGCAATATGAAATAACTCACACAGCGTAACTTACTTCCGAACATTATAAATGTATTAGTTGCAAAATATAATTGAATTATGAAACGGCGCAGTTTTGAGAAAACAAACAAAAACAATAGACAGCGTCAAACTTGTTTGAGTTCATCGTTTATTAATAAAAGACCCATTCGGAAAGACCCGTTTACTTCACAGCGGGTAGTTTGAACAATACACACCTTTATACACCTAAGCCTAAACTTTGTTTCGCGTACTGTGTACCTTTTAACAATTTGAAATTATTAACTTTAATGAAATTCATATTACCTTTGGAGTAACGGTTTATTTTACATTGAGATTTCAAATTTATCAAGTGGTAAAGTGGTAAAAGAGATGGGGATGTTATGTTATATTATAATATACTTAGGCATATAAAATCAAACTTATGGTAGGTATAAGCACAGATTTTATTTGTTAATATAAGTAGGACGTATTTTTAGGGAAAAATTTTATTATAAGAAAAATATAAATACCATACACGTTATATATCATTTAGACTATATTATATGAGTTTAGATACGAATTGTTTCAGTTTCGGTTTGGATTTTATAAATTATATTTTGACCAATGCATTAACCTAAAATTTGGCACGCTTGGGGGCCGTCCAATAATCATGCGAGCCTCGAAGGAGGGAGGGGGGTCCATAAAAAATCACGAAATATCACAAGGGGGGAGGGGGGGTATAGTAATAATATATCACGATTATTTATTTTTACGGCAAATGCGCGATACTGAACCGAAAAGCGTCGTTACGTGTATTTATTTTTTCGTCAAACACGTACAAATTCGAAAGCGGCTTGCAGTGTGACCTTGATTCACCGTGTTCTTCTTGAATATTTATAAAAAAATAACATTATTTGTAGGTAAGTACTAAAAATACACGTGATATAGGGTAGGGGGTGGGGGGTAGTCTTAAAAATTCCAAAAAAACATCACATGATTAATGGACGGCCCCAAGGACTTTTCAAAATTTTACGCCTAAATTTTAGGGTTTAGGGTTAAACAGGAAATCGGAACCGTTACACGCGCATGAAGCCCCTAGAAAAAGCAAGTATTATTTTATACATCTTTGGATAAAGTAGTCAAACGTCAATCCTAATAAAAAGGGCACTTCTGCGAAAATAAATTACAAGAGACGCTTCATTTATTTCATCCAATAATCTATTTTATTTCTGTCATCTATATTTCATTAGTCGTCATCTATTTTCGCTGGCCGAAAAATAAGAAAACCTGTGATTGGTGTAACAAATAATCTCATAAACAATTCTAGAGAGTCCCATTTTTTCTATTACGTAACCCTAATAATAAACTCAATTCGATCGTCAGTTTGGATCGTCTGAGCACCGTAAATTATCCTTTCTCCGCCCAGAAAATTTTCGGTAGCATTTCTGAATTGTTTTATTGAATATATTTTTTTTCGAACTTTTCGATTTCGAACGATTCAACGTTCATGAATTAAGGTTGTCGTGTTCAAGTTACAGTTTTATATAAAATTGATAGTACTAGTGCATAAAAGCTAGTAACACTAAGATGACTTTAAAATATTTTAGGCCAAAACCTTGTGAAACTTTAACAGACAGATAGACAGACACAGTTTTTCATTTATAATATTAGTATTAGTATATTCTGTGATTTGAGTCTAGTTATATCGTAACATATTATGTAGCGGGCTTAAGTATTCTGTGCTGGATCAGTATGCGGATATTGTAGGTGATTATTTAATCACTTACACGACGCTGATTCCAGTCTGCCTCGTTAATATTTCACCAACTAATTTGGAACCCCGTGTTACATCCAGCATTATCATCAAGCCTATAGATACAGTTCAAAATTATATTTACTATAATCAATCAAATATGAATAAAGTCTACGAAACAATAACGGCTCTCTTGAATATAAATTATTATGTTCTATAACTGCTTACGTACGTTTTTGTGGAAAACATGAATAATTTGATTTAAATTTTACTTATAATATCATTGTTAAGTTTTCAATACAATTATTTTTTACCAGCAATTTATAGAAAGTATCTGATAAATCTCAAGTGACTAACATTTAATGTACACCGTACGACTCATTTTATACTTCATTAAAAGTTGTTATATAATAAAATATTATGTTTTGTTTCAAAATTTTTACGTTTTTACCCACTAGTTACACCCAACGGGAACTATTAGTAACTACAGAAAATTTAATATCTATAATAACATTATTTAAAAGAGAAAGTACTCCGAAAGTACTATACCAATTTCGATGACATATTTTGTATTTTTGATGTGATGATATTTGGAAATGATATAAATTATACAGTTATAAATATAAAGCTTCACTGGATTAAATTTTGGTGTCGAAACGAAAGGAAGTTTTACTTTGATGCTCTTTTAAATCAGTTCTTTTGCAAACGGATATCTCAATGAGATCTTTGGACACCTGCAATATTTCAGGAAGACCTATTGAACGATTCCCCGACCGATAAGACAGACAAAAGAACTTTTCTGTATAGTAAAAATAGAAATAGCTTAAAATAAAAAATAGACTTCTTTTCGCCGTGCTTAGTGAGAAGGGGAGAAATAGTAATGTCAGCTTAAAATAACATAATATACTTAGCTTGTAAGGAAATGGCAGAGTTTGATGTATGATAAATTATTACCGAGCATTTACAATTATCAAGATGGCTAGGCCCAAGCAATAATTATACTGAGCGTTTAATCAAATTGAATACGAAAGTTACAACAGCGAAGTTAGAAATTGAAAATATTACGGGTTCATAAGGTATCATTAATATAAAGTTTTGTGTCTTAACTCACTTTGTAACTTTGACTACGAAAATATACTACGAACAAATTCTAAGGATAAAGGAATTGGTCAAATTGTTAAAAAAGCAGAAATGGAAAACTTTACTGTCGAGTCTATCCATTTCCTTAGCAATAAAACTTAAACTCTCAATTCTCAAGTCATAAAATTCTTTAGTTGTAAACTAAAGCTCGCTGTAAAATGTTACTATGTCAAGTTGTAAGTAACTCGTCTTGTCAGTAGTTCTCCTCTGTAGACACACTATGGACATATTTTTCACGTCAGCAACCCGAAAAATATGAACACAACACAAAGCTTTTTCATGCTGATAGATATGTTTAGCGCAAAATACTTTGACGACTAGACTAGGAAAAAGGTGCAGTGCTGTAGCTATGTCCTAGCCAGCTGGTTGGCTAGCTAATTTGTCTCAAAGCTCGATCATTACTGCGTCATAACATTATAATATTATTAACGTCTAATATTTTCAGAAATTGCATACTTAAAAACTTTTCTTTGTCGGCACAGTTAAATGAAATGAAGACATGAGTAGATCAAGTGGGTAAATAACATTTTACAATATAAGAGCAATTACTCTTTTTTCCCTATATTTTTTACAAACCTTGTAACTTAACTACTTCATCGTCTAGGTTATATATCTAGGTGTACATAGAACCCTTTTTGGATGGCACCCTTTTTTGATTTCAAATCATTTTCCCGGTCCTAAAGCCTCCATTTATTCAAAAATAGTTAAATAGTTATATATAATAGTAATATAGTTTTCAAATAAGTTACCCAATTAATCATCCACTCATATCTTCAAATACGATTACTAGACGTTTCTAGGAAAGTCGTAAACAGCCTCTGCGTCAAATTAGCTGCCTCATTTAACTAAATGGCTGCGACAGACAGTCTTCACGTCGCTCATCTGCAACTGGAATAGGGCTGCCTCTGGATCGTCTGCACTTAATAATTATAATAAAGTATAATTATAATTTTGGATGAAAATAAAAATATAACTGATATAAAACAAAATATACTTAAAAAAAATAATTTAACTGTAGGACGAAAAATCTGTAAACTCATGTAAGAAAAAAAGTTAACAGTTTTTAAAGGATAATTCAAAACAAAGGTTGGTAAAAAAAATTATTCTAAATTGGTAAAAATTTTCTATCCAAATATAGCATACTATTCTTGTTTTGGTCCAACAGTGTATAAAACTTAATTTATATCCTTTATTTGCTATACTTAAATTAAAATTTTCTCAAACAGCAAGAGAAAGGTTTAGTTTTAATACCGTACAAAATAATATTATTAATATTCTTAAAGGTAATCTGAAATTTAATAGAAAACGAGCCTCGACAATTCCCACTTATAAAATTGTAATACAATTTTTGTAACAACCTTCTATTAAAGCCCTTTCAAGTGTAAAAAAATATATTTAAATATTACAAATGAATATTCAATTAACAATAAAATTGTTCAACGGATTCCCAAGATTTTTATTACACGAAAATTAACTCATTCTGGATGTTAAAATATTTACATTTTTGATTCCTTTTTATTGAGGAAAAGTTAAAAGATTCAGATGTTTAATGTGAAAACTCCTGAAATATTTCCTCCTTGTTTTTTGATTTATTAGGGAGATTTAATAAATTAATGTTCCCAGAATTTTTAGAACGAAATGTAAAAATAATATTTAATTCTCTCATTCACAGACACGATTTTACATGCACTTGTAATTTAATCAGTTACTAATTTAATAACTGAATGTTATAGATATATTAAATAAAGTGATTATAGTTCAGGTTGTGTATGGGGCCCTTGTTGTTGAAAGAGTTACTCTTGTCTAATTTTTGTTTGGGAAAATTCAAGACGTCATATCTCATAAAAAGATAAAGTCAAAAGTATGCATTGCTATTTTCACAGTTTACTCTATACAAGAGACAAACACACCGTAAAGAATTATCACTTTGTTTAATTACACCCGGTATATATTAGCAGATTTTTGAACTTAGGTATGTTTATACTAATATTAGTCAAATAAAACTTGAAATACAATTCCATGATTTATTCAAGTATTGTCTGAAGTCAACGAACGCTCCACTGTACACTTATATAAAAATATATTTACATCCTTTACAACGCCGCTTTATTTACACAGGCTATTTTATGTAGGGTACGTTGGGGAGGGTGTCGGGTCGACGACGATGGTGGATGCCGTGGTGACGGAGATGGACCACAGATTCCCTCATCCTTTGCTCCCTGAGACTCCGTATATAGTTCTCGTCCACCATATGCCTGCCGCCCTTTCTAGTCTTAACCACACTGTCCTTGAACAAAACACACCACAACGACTTGTCCTTGTTGTCCCACAACAACGATTTCGTGTACTCCTTCAGCCGCCTGCTGTTCTCCTCGACGCGCCGCATGGCTATCTCGATTTTGATCAAATCCTTGTAGTGGTCGGATATCGTCGGCGTACTGGAATTGTCCTGGATGCGAGCGCTTATATTAATCCTCGATAGGTAGTAGTTCTCATATTGTCCGGCGGTTTTGGTCCGCAGCAGCCATACCACGCTGGCGACGAAGGCGCACGACACGACGAAAGTCAATACCAGCAGCGTGAGTCGTAGTACTGAGCCGACGGACGCACAACTCATATCACTTTTTGTTTGTGTTTGCTCGCGAGTACTGCAGGACCGTACATACCGCGTAGGTGTGCTACGAGCTACGAGGTGCTACGAAGTGCTACGAGGTGCTACGAGCTACGACCGCCCCGAGCCCGCGACCGCTCCGTACTGACGCGAGTATGGAGCGAGCGGCGCGCGGCTGTTTATATCGCTTGTAATTTGCAGTCTGAGGCTGTATCCTAGTTGCATCTGCCTCTAAATCCCTTTTGTATGAGCTCTTTGCTTTTCCTATATCACGTTGAAAGGTTTCAATTTATTACCGGCGTTTAATCTTTATTTTCTCTGGCGCAGTAGCGTATTTTATTAAATGTATCTTGTTGGTTTTATTATATAAAAATAGTGTGTAAGACCATCAATATTCTAATTTTACTACGTAACCGTCAACCGACTTATTGTCATACATTATAGTTAAAGAAAACGAAAAAAATTAAAAATAAATCACAAAACCTCCAACGAAAATTATTACGTAAAAAATTGCATGTATTATTAGTTTTAGCTATACAGTTCACTCGTTGAAACTTTACGTGCTATTTAAAAAAGCTTAGCATTCGTCAAAGCACGAGTTCATTACAGAAGACACGTATGACGATAAGGAAAATAGGTCGCCGCTTGGTGTTAATTTCGTAATTTGGCTGGAAAAGCGGCGGCGATAAGGATCCGGCTGCAATTATATGTGGCGCTTTGTGTCAAAAGAAAAAGCCGCACTTAAACGAAATTACTGAGCAAATACGCCGCATTAAGGGCTTACGCCTGTGCACGTGTCCACAACACGACGTCGACGTGATTACGTTGACGTCGAATCGTCGCAAGTCCTAGAATTAGAGTATTCGACGCGACGTTGCAAATTCACGTTGCCGTAAATGGCTTAAAGTTGTATTGCCGTATTTGGCAAGATGAGGCCTTAGTCAAGTATTTAGTCAAGTAGTCGGTTATTTGAAATATGGATTTGACGAGAAGCATTTTGTAATGTGTTACAGGATATGAAATCTCATACTCGACCCAACTAAACACCCTGTAGCAAAATCGATAGCCATACAATATCGTTTTTTGCCGTAACCCTAGAAGTTAGAGCATGCCTCGACGGACGACGTCATTTAACGTGACGTCGCCGTGTCGTCGCCGTGCCGTGGACAATGTGAACAGGCCTTTAGGGCGATCTCATCACGAAACACGCTTATCACCCGCGACCATCAAGCTACAATTTACTTTATTTGGAATCGACGAATTTACGAATGTACCAAAAATACTTAGGGTTGGCACGTTTTAGTAGTTTTTTCACTATAGAAACTTTTTTACTGATTAAATTTTTTTTTGCTTGCCATTCTTAAATTATAAAATCAACATTATATTTCGAGTTTTTTTGCACAAGATATAATAGGAACCATACTCTTTGCTACCAAAGTAACCTATTACAAATCAAAATTAGCTGTCTGAGCCTACCTTTAAATATTGTTTTAACAAGTTATTTTTTACAAGATTCTGTGTATTAACATACTAGCAGACTAGTAGTATAACTAAAGCGTATTTTATTTCTAAGTTTTTATTCTTTACGTTTTAAATGAATGGAAGACAGTAAACAAATGTTGCGCTCTACCATTCCAGCTATTCTGTAAATGCTCTCCAGGTTATGACTAGAAATTTATTATGTCGTCACCCAGACATGGAAATACATTTGAACTGACTCTTAAATACAGAATGCATTAAATACTATTCAAAGCTGCACATATGTTAAAAATGTATAGTATTTTATACTGATAAGTTAATATAAGAAGTGGTATTATGTTAAAGCTTTGAAGATTATAATCAAAGTTAAGTAAGAAATATGAAAATTAGTGGAGATGTAGTGGATTCCATTCGAATAATAATATTTTTAAATCACTGAATACTTATTATATTTGTACGAAAGAATTTTATTGGTACGAAACAATTTTATAAAATATATATGATAAACGCAGATTAAGTTTTCCAAAAATAAATTACATATTAATTTCTTTGTTTTTAAGCTATTACATAGCTTGTACTGTGGGCTTTGAGCGCGGCCACTGAAGAAAAAAACTTAACAACCCTCACACCGCCCGGCACAGCGGTGCGGCGTTGCCAGGCTTCGGCACGGTGTTTGTGTGCGTACGAATCATAATTAAATAAATTGATAAAAAATGCTATGCAATAGCTTTACCGCGGCAGTCCCCAAGTGCCACACGTATTTTTTTGTCACAATATTACCTGTAAATTAACAGGGTCGTACTTATAGTATATCTTGACTCTTGTTCTCATAGGGGTGTCGTAACACAGGAGTCATGTTATAGCTGAACTTTACCACCGCTATGGCGGAAAGCCAAGAACTTATCTGAGCCCATTCATTTGCAGCCTACAATGGGATTAGGAGAGCATTTATGGCTCGTCCATTACAAAATTGTAGTATTTCTGAAGGTATAGTGTCTTGGGTATGATCAAACTAAATGATAAACAATTATTCCTATAAACTGAAATATTGCGCTACATGTTCCAATCTGGTGCTTCTATCTCTAATAATATTATTAGATACACAAAATACATATTATTATTTGGAAAATCACATCATCTTTACAGTAAAGAAAGCCACTATATCATCTCACCTAATGACATTAAAATGTATTAAAACATATTGGCCAGCCTAGAAAAGGATGGCGCGATGAGCTGGAAGCATACCAGCCAGGCTGGACATCGGTGGCGCAAGAGCGAGCACAATGGAAGACCTTGGGGGAGGCCTTTGCCCAGCAGTGGGACAGCAGAGGCTAGGAAAAAAAACATATTTTAGTTTGACTGGTTCATAAACAAAATAAAAGACAGAATCGCTGGCAAAACTGTTACAAAATAAACAGTTAATAAACATATCCATCGTGCAACTAATACAGGCAGAGGGCAAACATAAAATTGCTACCATTAAAGCTTTTACAAACTCAGTTATCAAACATTGACGGTGGAATTAAGTAACTTTACTTAACCCACATTTTACCTTGACGACGTCACAGAGAATTCGCCGTCAGTATATTTTATAGCCTACTGATTGACTAGACGAGATAGAAATAGTAAATTGATCGATCCATACTAATATTATAAATGCGAAAGTGTCTCTGTCTGTTACCTCTGCACGCCCAAACCGCTGAAATAATTATGCAGTTTGGTACTGTTGATTTGATTTTTTAGTTTGTTTTAGTCCCGGAAAATGACCTAAAATGCTTTTTATCCTTGAAAAATGTACGGTTCCTCCGTGAGAAACGAATTTTTGCGTAAAGGAGTTGTGGGCGTTTTTGATCCACTTTTTCGTTTTAAAATTTGCGCGACACTACTGAACTTAACATACTGTACCTACATTTAATTTGAAGTAGTACAATAATTATTTCGCGTTTACACATCTACTTCACACACACAACTTTTGTGTTCTCTGTTGTATTAATATTATACATACATAAATACGAACATGAGTATGTCTTATTGTTGTACAAACTTTGTGTCCCGAAGGATATTATAAAATACTTTCCGTCACCAAAAAATGAACGGTTAAA
This sequence comes from Cyaniris semiargus, assembly GCA_905187585.1. NCBI lineage: Eukaryota > Metazoa > Arthropoda > Insecta > Lepidoptera > Lycaenidae > Cyaniris > Cyaniris semiargus. Next base: position 9,330,818 of record LR994560.1, on the reverse strand, counting down.
ATTTGGGTGAAAAAAGTCGCAGGCAACATCTCAGTCAGTCAACATCAGTCGTGTATAATTTTCGTCTGACAACATTACAAATACTTTTTCGTGAATTTTCCGTGCTTGTACTGATCCTATATGAAATGCCTTATTCATATTCGGTGCGCGTTTTTACATACGGCATTCTGCATATATGAAACATTAAACACAGTCGACTTGTTTGAAATGAGGTTTTATATTTCGGCACATAATTCTCCAGTGGCAGGATTAATAATTATGTCACGTTCAAATATACTCGGGCACCAAATAAATTAAGTACCTCACAAAGTGAGCACGTGTAGATTTAACCTTATACTCAGTAATACAGAGGAAAGATTCAGATTAAGAGGGCGACTAACCCAAAAAATCAAACATCATCCTTCTCTCTTTACACTCACGCCCGTCTTTCATATGCCAGGTAAAAAGGACGACGCGGAATCATCGCCATGTTAGTTTTTTCTTAATAACTCGATAAACATTTTAAAAATCTGCCAGGTCAGTGTCTCAATAATAGAATTTTATACAATGTGTTAAAATATTAACTTAGTTTAATACATGGTTATGGCAATATATGAAAAATTCGTGATGCATATTTGTGATTTATTTCTATCGAGAAAATTTTAAGATATCCTATTTTCGCTCAGATCAAATTCTTTTAAATATAATGTAGTATCTATGTTTAGAAAATGAAACAATTCGGGGCTTACTTTCAAGTATAAAAATGAATTATAAAATCGACAATTTTGGGTTAGTCGCCCCCTTAAAGATTCTGTATGTTCTTTGCAAGGTTTTCAGACATATTTAAATGCGCTCTTTAATAATGAGGCAGAATGAGCAAACGGGTCACCTGATGGAAATTAACTACCTTCGCCCATGGACACTCGCAACATCAGAAGAGTTGCAGGTGCGTTGACGGCCGGCCTCATGTAAAGTGACAATTTCTGTAGGAATTTCTTTGGTGGGAACTCTGAAGAAATTTACGGATTAATAAATGGAGAGCTAAAATCATAATGAAAATGCACAACAATACAAGTGTCAGTGACGGTAGCCACGACTGACACTCGTTGGTATTATTAATACTGAGTGTGCTCAGTACAGAAAACGCAAAAAATCGAAACCATGACAAGAGCCAAACATCGCTACACCACGGAGGCCTCATAAAACTTCTGTTACCATAGACAAGACTGTATTATTGTAAATTATTAATATTATTATTAACTAGATGACGCCTGCAACTCCGTTGCGCCAAAATTCGTTTATCGTGCAGGAATTACATTATTACATTATTCTAGGATAAAAAGTATCATTTGTCCATTCCCGGGATTCAAAGTATTTCCATACTGAATTGCAGCAAAACCGGTTTAGCGGTTTGGACGTGAAGAGGTAACAAACAGATAAATACACTTTCGCTTGTATAATATTAGTGAAAGAAAATTCCTTTAAAATGAGGTCTCTGATATCAATAATCATGCACGTAACCAAATACCTCCAGTTTAAACAAAATAACTTTTTGACTTCATTAAATTGTAAAAAACGTTACGTTGGCGTGCGGTAAAACGCTTATTACATTCGAATCGTGTACAAAGTAAACTGGGAATTAATTTAAATTGTTTTATAGCTATAATGAGCATTAAAGCAGTTATCTTTTGAAACATGAACTGCTATTTTAATAAAGGTTTATCCCTTTTGAAACATCGGTGCGTATTTTACGCTGTTATTTTATGAAATAATTAAGCAGTTTTATTGCAAAGTAATCATAACTTTTACAGTAAAATTTTAATATTTCATTTCATAACATTAATTTTACGGAAATTACTAGAATTTAAATTGAAATCTTGAGTTTTTACTCAAGATTTGTTGAATTGAATGAAACAAGAGACAAACTGGCAGACTTATAAAAAAACGCTTTAAGGAAACCAGCTAATAACAGTTTTTAAGAACCTGAAACGATATTATGTTGCAAACGAGTGGGCACAAAAAGACAACTATCTGTATGTAGACTGTGTCCTACTGCCTACATACAGATAGTTGCCTAAAGCCTTGCATGTGTATTACACACTAAAGCCTTGCAATATGTTACACATTGTGTAACATATTGCAAGGCTTTAGTTTACTTATAAGAATGTTGGCAAAACTGTTTTATGGAGCACTAAAAGAATTCTAAAATGCCAATTTGCATCTTATTGTAAACGAACGTCGAATGCGTGACCCGTCGCCATATTGAAAAAATTGCTTTCACAGCGCCGCGGTTTAACCTCTCTGTTTTATAGCTACCGTATGTTTTATGATCGGGAAATTTCCATGCAAGAGCCCATCTCGACGCCGCCTTGTGCAGCATCAACATCACTTCCGTTGCAGACTTACTGCGGCACTCAGAGACGAATATAATATTACTTAACTGTAATAAAATGAAGATTCTGACATAATCCTATGGAGCTTATGTTTATCTGTCAAACTTTTCATTTAATTACAGTAAAGTAATTAATATGCGTGTCTGAGTGCTGCAATGAGTATGTTAATATAAAACCTGCAACACAAGTGATATTAATCTCTCAGTGCGGCATTTAATAAATTAGAAGAGAGTTGAAATCAAAATTCTATCATATTCTTATCAAAGCATGGGTTTATGTTTATTACTTCTTCACGCAAAATTTACTTTTTGCTTTTTGCAAGGTTTACGCTTTACATTAACTAGTTTATGTCCCAAATTTTTTTTTTTTTGAAAGTATGATGTTTGAGTGTATAGGTTTTAGGGTAAAGGCTAGTAGATTCTATAAAAGCTTTGTATGTATAACTCAAGGCCAAGTTCACAATCATAAACTCATCAGGACAATGGACATTTTATAACTATTATTATTGTATTATTACAGAATTTATGCCGTAATAATAGTTATGAAATGTCGTTCGAATGTATCAAATTGAATAATTCAAAACATAATGACGATTTTTTCGATTCATTGAATAGTGCTTTCAAAGTGTAATCATTTCGACGATAAAAAACTTCAATAATATTGTCTAGAAGCCATGGCGAGTTATTACAAGCGTTCAAATAGAAATAAAATACCTTGTTTATTATTGACAAGTACTAGGTTCACCTCGTGTTTGTAATTTTCTTTACACAGGTTTTACACCATAAAACTAAGTATCACACATTTTTATTAAAATTTACAGGTACTAGCTATTATCATTGACGGCGATATGGGAGGCATAGTTTTAATTCTAAACACGTAATTGATATTTCAAAACTCGTTTTTCATACAAAAAATATGAACCATAAAAAATTGCAATCAAGTGTCGACGGATGAATATCGAATTACGGTATCAATGGAGCAGCGTTTGAAATTGTTCGAGTGAAAAATGGCAAATGAACCAAAATCAACCCGCTGAGTGAAAACCACCGATGGAATTGAATTTATAGTCGATGAATATTCAAAAGTGGACAATTGTTCCTCGATTGCGCGCTTGTTCATTGTTATCCTGGATATGAGTTAAATTAGATTCAGCATATTTAATTGGATGATTTCCATCCAAATTTCTAAGTACTAAAAACGATTGCAAAATAGTTTTTTCCTATGTGCATACTAATAAGCAGTAGTATAGTTATTATAGGTCTACCAGAATCTGATGGCAAAAAGTGAGAAAATAAATTGAATCTAGCAATACCGGGGTAATTGGGATAAAACATTTTGATCCTTTTTTTTTCTTATAGCGGCTGATTCTGTGTGTTAAATATGCAAATATAAAAATTTATCCAATGATCAAGGATATTTTTTGAAAATTTGCTGTCAAAAATTGCCATCAGATTCTGGTAGACCTATAATAACTATACTAAGTTTGAGTCTCATGAGTCAATGACATAATGGAACATCAGGCTTAACCAACCAAGGTTCAAAAATGTAATTACATATTTTAAATTTTTAAGTTTACGATTATGTCATTACTCGTAAACTTTAAAAATTTATTAACTTAAAAATATAATCTGTTTTTATTTACCTTCTTTACCTCCTATTGTACCTTCCTCGCTTTAATTTTGTACCTCAATCTTATTATTATTTTAAATGTTTAGATAACTTTACTCTTTCTCTTGTCTTTGACTCTTAGTAATACAAAACTCATTTGTTCAAAATCAAGAGTATTGGTTTTTAAAGAAAATTACCCACGGAGTCTTGTTTCACACCAGCCACCACTTAAAATTGTTATGAAATTGTCACATTGTTCGTAAATAGAAGCTCATATTCGTTATTAACACTAAAACTAAATTCAGGACACAAAACTAAAATGTGTCAGTTTTAAATTAAATTCCGAACTAAAGCTAACACATTACCCGAATTTACATAACAAAGTTAAGTCTTTCGTTATATAATTTTATTAATTTAACATCCGAGTCGGAACGGAATCAAGAACCAATCAAGAGCATTGGAAGTAGTCCAAATGGTGCTCGTATGACTTAACGCCTATGCGCCAACTTGTTTACAATGTTTTCGTGTGTTTTGCTAATGAGCAGCTTGAGTTTGTGAGTTTAAAATGAGAAAATGGTCTACATAGATTTTCATATCGGTAGATTTACAATTATTCCCATTTGGCTGCGAACACATATCTACTTTGTTGGACAATGTTTTCAAAGTCAAAGTTTACGAATTCGAGTTAAACGCATAACGTCACACTACCGCTAACTGCACGATACCTAAATCCTGAAAATAGCATCAAAATTGACATATGGTTTTGAAGATACAACAAGCTGAAGAACAGTTAAAAGCGACATACTCCTTTACTCTTTAAATCCATGTTATATACTTTCTCCGTTTCGTTGCAGGTGAAAAAATGTCTAATTATACGCTTTCATTTGTAACCACATTTGACTGAATAGCATTCATTTACGGCACTTAATCCCAGTCTTAACCCTAAAGCGGTGCACTATTGACTTCTAAAGCTAGAGGGTTCGTGAATGGGGTAATTTTTACCACTTTGTGCATCGCAGTGTTTAACAACCCTACAGGAAAAGTGATGTTCTCTTTGAATGACTGAAGCATTGAAAATGTCACATGATAGTCATAAACAGTGGACCTTAAATTGTCATACAATGCGTAATATGTAAGTATAAGTAAGAGGGCTAGAAAACAATTATTAAGCTAAAATAATATTTTACAACGATGATTAAATTTCAAATATTCAAAACACTTTTTTAATTCCCAAATCCCGTCTAAATTAAATCTTCAAAGAATTCTCTTAATTACATATTATAATAATATAACAAGACTTTATTTAAGGAGAGGTTATTATGAGAGCGATTTCATTAATTTCTTTGTGAGTGGAAAGTCTCGAAAGGAAATAATTAATTCGTAGGGGATTATGGAAACCAAAAATTTGTTATTCATTTCCGATTTGCTCAGACAAAAAACAATTTGCGTATCGCGAAGTAAATTGAAAAAGTTTTGTGGATATTTATTTGAAACAATGCCGCAAGTGGTGACTTAAAGCCCTCCGCACACTTCAAAGCAGTCAAATTTTGTATTCCTTTGAATATTTAAAATTCCGGTTTATTATTGTTATTTATGATTGCTATTTTGTGTCTTTAGGTTTGGTTTAAAAAACCATTGTAGCTTATGTATTAATAATGAAATTATGAAAACATATACTTATCAAAGTATATATTTTTGTTTGCATCAAAATATATCCAATACCACAAAATTTTCGTATTTTACTTAAAAACCACATTAGAATCTATCAGTGTCTGGGTCCAGACTTTCAGTTGGGCACCTTTACGAGGAATTTGGCTTTTATGGAGTCTTAAGTCCCAGGGATGCGTGGAACTTTCCAATCACCTTGCCAGCGCTGGAATATAATATCCTCTTTACCTACGGTTGCTATTGGCCGCACGAAGCATGCTTGTGCCTAACCTAATTCTACACAGACGTATCATGTAAAATAGTATGTATCGTTACCAATTACACACCAAGGGGTGCTCCTTTAGATGATTCGCGACGCTCGTGATTCGAGTGCAAAGAACCTTGGTTGAGCATCTCTTTGAAGAGAATTCAAAAAAAAAATTAAGTTACAATTTATTTCTTTAATATTATGTTAAAAATATATAAATACTTCGATTTTATTAATCTCGGAGACAACTGATCTGAAAACTGAGATTGAAAAGTTTTCAATCCATTTACACTACGCCGTTTAAGTTGTAAGGTCACTTTGAAGGGTTTTAAGAATTCTCTTGAATGTATTTCTTAAAATCCTGATGAATGTGCTTAAACAAAATATTAAACAGGCGTCCAAAATTCTTTATACATGTTTTTCTCAAATAAACCAACAGATTGTATAGATAATATTTTATTAAAACTATGCGAATAACAATACAAAACTTTTAACACCGCATCGTTTAGACTTTAGATGATTAAGGCCGGAAAAATGAATGATTTAGATTAAATTTCGTTTTATTAAGTACTAGGAAGAAATAATATAGTTTTTACGAACGTAAGTTACTTATTTCGTAAGAACGAAGTTGCAGTAAACATCTTATAGAATATAACTAGACACATCTATACATATAGTAAAACTGTACAAATGAAAATTCTGTACATTAAAGATATTCAAAAAATAATAAGCGGGGGGTGTCATTACATCGCTATAGAAGCCAAAAATGTGGGTAGTTTTTTGTCTGTCTGTCTGTCTGTATGTTTGTTCCAGCATCACACGAAAACTACTGATCCGATTAAGATGCGGTTTTCGCAGATATATTTGTCTTCTTCCAACTTAACATCTGGTGTATAAAATTTTTCCCCCCACCCCTCTAAGGGGACCAAAGAGGGGGTCAGATTTTGTTTCAACCTTTTTCTTTAATGGACTTACTTAATATTATTTACTGTTTTCCAACTTAACATCTGGTGTATAAAATTTTTCCCCCCCACCCCTCTTAGGGGACAAAAGAGGGGGTAATATTTTGTATCAACTGTTGAAGTAGAAATAGTTTATATGGCAAAACAACGTTTGCCGGGACAGCTAGTTTCTAATAAAACTGTTGAACTACAGCTCATGTAATACCGTCTGAAATTCTACAAATTTCCCAACTGCACTCAGCGAATCTATTGAGAAGTCAATTCCAATTTTCATCTAAGCTAATTGTGTTTCTAGTAGGTGCTCCAAGAACATAAGGTAGTTAGATAATGCACTTATAATTGCGCTTGAAAGTTGCTTCCCTGTGGCTCAAGCACTATTATAAACATACAGTAGTGTAACTCTGACAAATTTTAGAAATTACGTACACACGTCACATAAAGTCAGTCGGAAACAAAATGAAATTCCAATCATGTCCGGTTATTGTTATTATCAGTCAGTAAATTATTACGTGTCACTAATTCAGCCATGTTCCTGAAATTAAGCTCACTCAACACAGATACATTTTCTCTCTGAAAATATCAGAAATCACATTGTGCCAATATCTAATCTAGGTTACTGTTCTACTGTATATAATTTATAATGTGACTTAAGTTTGTTAATAAATTTAATACATTATAGATTTAATAACTATAAACATAGTGGAAAAACACTATGTCGATAAAATAAACAAATCCCACGAAAAACTATTTACTCGCAATAAAAATTACATAATTTATACGTATAATATTTTAAAAAACATTACGTATTACAGTTTAATATCCAAAAAAAATCCACCAAAACATAATTACTTTGGTTTAATGGAATTTAAAGTTCTTTTACATTTTAGAATAACAATTCGAAAGGAAATCGAAAGTTCTCCGAAAGCATTCGGAGTTAAAACAATTATTGAAATTCTTTAAAAAGTTTCACTAGATGAATTGTTTAATGCATTTGGTAATTCGAGAAGCCTACTTCAAACGTATTTCTTACAATCCTTTAAGCTCAATTTAGTTCATCGGAATTTAAAGGAATCGGGAATCCGAAGATGTGGTACAAAATAAAAGCTACAGAAGCTACTTAAATATAGTCTTGTATATTCAATTCGTTATTTAGTAAGTTAGTTTGGTTACACACAAACCTACCGCGCTACAATTTAGGGTAGCTAAACGTTACGCTAGTCTTACTTTGCTACGAGTGCTACGCTAGCTTCGGGGATGATACTCTAGTGCGAAGGAGTCACAATAGATCCTCATGGGTCGCAGTGACGTCAGGGCTACAGCGACGCCTGCCTTCTTTAAAATAAAAAAACGCTAGCTTCACACCAGATACGTGTATTACGCTTGCTATGCTACGCTTGCACTACACATAGTACTAGGCCTATGTGTGACGCTAGCCCTAGGTTTGGTAGTTGCTACCCTACCTTCATGCTTGCTATGTGTGCCGGCCCTAACTTAATGCTGCTACGAGTGCTACGCTAGCTTCACGCTTTCTGCTTGTGCTACGCTTACTACTAAGCGTAGAGCAGGCTAGCGTAGCTGCGAGTGCTACGCTAGCTTCACGCTTGCTAGGTCGTGTGCTACGCTATCTACCAAACATAGAGCAGGCTAGCGTAGCTGCGAGTGCCATGCTAGCTTTATGCTTAAAGTGCTAGGTTTCTGTGGTACGCTAGCTCCAGGCTTGGTAGTTGCTACCCTACCTTCATGCTTGCTATGTGTGCTGGCCCTAACTTCATGCTGCTACGAGTGTGCTACGCTATCTACCAAGCATAGAGCAGGCTTGCGTAGCTGCGAGTGCCACGCTAGCTTTATGCTTACAGTGCTAGGTTTCTGTGCTACGCTAGCTCGAGGCTTGGTAGTTGCTTCCCTATCTTCATGCTTGCTATGTGTGCTGGCCCTAACTTCATGCTGCTACGAGTGTGCTACGCTATCTACCAAGCATAGAGCAGGCTAGCGTAGCTGCGAGTGCCACGCTAGCTTTATGCATACAGTGCTAGGTTTCTGTGCTACGCTAGCTCGAGGCTTGGTAGTTGCTTCCCTACCTTCATACTTGCTATGTGTGCTGGCCCTAACTTCATGCTGCTACAAGTGCTACGCTAGCTTCACGCTTGCTAGGTCGTGTGCTACGCTATCTACCAAGCATAGAGCAGGGTAGCGTAGCTGTGAGTGCCACGCTAGCTTTATGCTTACAGTCCTAGGTTTCTGTGCTACGCTAGCTCTAGGCTTTGTAGTTACTACCCTACCTTCATGCTTGCTATGTGTGCTGGCCCTAACTTCATGCTGCTACGAGTGTTACGCTGGCTTCACGCTTTCTGCTTGTGCTACGCTTTCTACTAAGCGTAGAGCAGGCTAGCGTAGCTGCGATTGCTACGCTAGCTTCAGGGTTGCTAGGTCGTGTGCTACGCTATCTACCAAGCATAGAGCAAGCTAAAGCTTGACCGCTGTAAAGTCGACCCTCGTAGCATACTCGTAGCATACTAAATGTATGCTACGACTATGCTACGAGGGTCGACTTTACAGCGGTCAAGCTATAGCGTAGCTGCGAGTTCCACGCTAGCTTTACGCCTACAGTGCTAGGTTTCTGTGCTACACTAGCTCTATGCTTGGTAGTTGCTACCTTCCTGGCTACGTGTACTGCGCCTAGCTTCGTGCTGCTATGAGTGCTACGCTAGTTTCATGCTTGCTACGTGTGCTTACGCTATCTACCAAGCGTAGGGCAGGCTAGCGTAGCTGCGATTGCTACGCTTGCAACGCTACATAGTTGGTTGCTGTGCTACGCTAGCTCTAGGCTACCTTACCTTCATGCTTGCTAAGTGCGCTAGTGACGCTACACTTATATAGTCTAAGATACGAAAGTGTAGTTTTATTATATCTAATATATAAAATTCTCGTGTCATGGTTGAACTCCTCTGAAACGGCTCGACCGATTTTCGTGAATCTTAGCGAGCATATCGGCTAGGGTGGAGAATCGGACAACATCTACTTTTTATATTGATAAGTGCATTTGTTGAATAAATAATAGTAAATTATAACAACTCGAGACTGACGACGACCATTGTTTGTGCGACGGGACAGCGATGGACGTTGCCATGGTGCCATACTTATTTAGTCACTTCAATAAAATAATATGGACGAAATATTTTATATGGCAAAACAACGTTTGCCGGGACAGCTAGTATTTTATAATATTGTTTCATATTTTAAAGACATGTTTGTTTTTAAATACAACACTTTTCTCAAGTTTTCTATAATATAAGATTACTTTCTAGAAATGATTCCTTACGAGCAATACTATAAATTGATGCGACAGGGTGTTTTTGTAAATATTTTTTTTTAAATAATTAAAAATAGTCTGTCCAGGATTTTTTGGGCAATCTATTCTTAATCTATTTCCTATTAATATACTGTTATAACCTATTGTTCATTCTATTATATCAGCTGATTTAAGTTCGGATCTTCTACTACTACGAGTGCTACGCTAGCTACAAGTGCTACGTCACCTTCACGCTTGCTGCGCTAGCTTCACGCTGCCTCGCGTTCTGCGCTCGCTGTTTGATACACTAAATATATGGCATCATAATATTTTTATAGGTATGATGATTCACATCAAAAGTGACCTAGATTCTACCGCCCTCGCTCCTACTTTATACCGCTTCGTAATCTTTCAGAGTACGTCGACGAAAGCCAACCAGCCTAATCGATTTACGGCAGTGTCTGAGTCGGAGGAAAATTTTATTTACACTTATCACATTATACCTGCAATCTGCATATTTCCTCGATATTAAACACATCTATCTATATATTTATATATATATATATATATATAATATAGATATATGTGTTAAGTGCGAGTCGGACTCGCGCACGAAGAGTTCCGTACCGTTAGAGCAAATATAGGCCAAAAATTGTGTTTTTTGTATGGGAGCCCCCCTTAAATTTTTATTTTATTTTAATATTATTATTAATTATTGAAGTAGACATATAACAGAGGCCTTTGTGGAAATGATGAAAATATCACGTGCTTACCTGTTGCCATTATTGATATAGAGCAAAAAAGGCCAAAAAATCATGTTTCTTGTATGGGAGCCCCCCTTAAATATTAATTTTTTTTTTTAGTATATTTTGTTGTTATAGCGGCAACAGATATATACAATCTGTGAAAATTTCAGAAGTCTAGCTATAGCGGTTCTTGAGATACAACCTGGTGACAGACAGACGGACAGACGGACAGACAACGAAGTCTTAGTAATAGGGTCCCGTTTTTACGGAACCCTAAAAATGAATCCATATTCGCGTGGTCACGATATCACGCGTAAACGGCTGGACCAATTTTGCTGAAATTTGGCATAGAGATACTTTGAGTCCCGAAGACGAACATAGAATACATTTTGTCCCGGAAAAAAATACGATTACTGCACAATATACTTTTATGATTTGCGCGTAAACTATTCAATCGACTTTGATGAATTTTGGTATGGAGATACTTTGAGTCTCGGGAAAGGATAAGGGATACTTTTTGTCCCGGAAAATGTACGGTTCCCGCGCAATAAACTTTTATGATTTTCGCCTAAACTATTCAATCGATTTTGATGAATTTTGGTATGGAGATACTTTGAGTAAGGACAAGGGATACTTTTTGTCTCGGAAAATGTACGGTTCCCGCACAATAAACTTTTATGATTTTCGCCTATACTATTCAATCTATTTTGATGGAATTAGGTATGGAGATACTTTGAGTCTCGGGAAAGGACAAGGGATACTTTTTATCCCGGAAAATGTACGGTTCCCGCACAGTAAACTTTTATGATTAACTTTTATCATCGTTAAGACAGAACATGTCTGTCGGGTCAGCTAGTTATTTTATAATATTTGTATGTTTATAAAGAAATTTCCCAAAAACTTCCTTTTTTAAATCGTTTCAGAATAAGAGATGAAAGAAAGGCTCCTTAACTTTCACTCCAAATGACTTCACAGCAATTTAAAAAATATTCGTAACCAATGACGTTAACATTAGTTTTAATCGTTAACATTTTATAATAGGGATGATGACACGGTCAAAGATTAGCGAATTTTGTTAATAAAATAAAGAAATCACGGTAAAAAATAAGTGTTCCCAAAATTTCAGCTTGATAGCATTTGTATTTTCTTTTGTTATGCGCCTTCAAAGTTGGATAATCAAGTCGATTTTTTTTTCAATTAACTTTCATAATATTTGTATACCATTCGATAACTTATGCAATTAAAAGCAACTTTTGTTATGAAACCACTTTCATAAACGCAATATTTAATATACCTACCGAAAAAAGTTCTCTCCCGATGCGTACAAACTACGAAAGAGTGACGTCATTCTTTCGTAGCACTTTGTATGGAGCGTTTCGGGATGTTTGAATTGTCATATATTGGTGAATTTTTAAGCTATCAGAGTCATACTTTCAGCGATGTTTCTATTTTTAAGGGTCTTTCAATTACCAATAAGAAAAAAAATTGTCATCATGCCTATTATGTGCGTTATTAAATAAAATAATTAAATGATACAGCTCTTTATTCTAAATTGTACTTAAAACTAGCGAGATGTGATAATAAAAATCATTGGTGTATATGTGTGAACATGCCTGGGCTTTTAGCGGCGACAAACATTACTTAGCCGACATCCGGTGAACCCCGACATTCCCCCGGATACCAATAGCGAGTATGTATTCTGATACTTGTTTGCGGATCATTTTATGTTGGTCCTTGAATAGGTTAGTGTTTGCCACCTAGCTATAATAGAGGTGTAATGTAAACCATACTTGTCCGAAATACATTAGCGATGATAAATAATATGATAAAAACCAATCACAGAACTGCCGCAAAATGGCTGCGCGATCGCAACATTATCGGCCATTTAGAGCACTGATCGATACAGCGTTTCAGCGGAATTGCAATCATACAATGTCAAAACTCTAATCTCTATTTGTTTTATATATTGTAGGTTTTTTCTCTAAGGAGTTATGTACTAAACATGTAACTATAGTTAGTTGGGAAGATTTTAAGTTCGATATTGTACCGACAATAAGGAAGATTAGCATTCACCTGGATAGTTTGATATTAATGTCTTATACACGACTTATTGCAAGAATCATTTTCAGCTGCACTGCGCGATATAAAAATAAAACTCAATAAAAAATACCTTTCATCGCAATAGCGCTTTATTTCGAATAACTAGCTCGAATAACTGTGGCAATGAGTACAGATCCTAAGAATGATGTGAACTTAAAAGGCACTTACACTTTCGTCCACTTTTTGAACAAAGCCGTAACACGTACTTTCGCATCCCTTCTTCTAAATTGAGTTCCCAACAGTGTTAATAAAGAGTGGCGTGGCTTGAATAATAATCTAGAAATTGATTCAGTCTGCGCTCAAACGGACGTTAAGATAACCAGAGGTTAATGGGTGAATACTAATCAGAAATTTCAAGAAAAAACTAGGCCATCAAGCCTACGAGGCTTAAGTACTATAGATTTTAATAGAACATTAGCCACGTTTGTTTTAAAATAATGGTATTTTATTCTACTAAAGACTAACTTCTTTTGAGTTATGTTTTAGAATTATGAAATTTTATTCTACTATTATAGTCTAACTTCTTTTGTTGTTGGTGGTATTGTTAGGTTATATTTATTTTTGTTTTTTTTTTTTCAATTTCTTTAAAGTAATGAAATATAATACTAAAATTAGTTATTACTTCTACTCTTGTCATACAAGTGAAACACGCGACTAACTGCAGATGCGTGTCATTCAATATTGCGTTCCTTTCTTGCCTCAGGCTACTGCCTATTTCATAACTTTAAAGAAATTGAATCTTATAGTTAAGATTCATTTGTTTCTCTACATATTAATTTGTTTATTTTATTAAGTTACCGGCACAACAACATGTAAATGATAAAATAAATTTTATATATTTCGCTTTATCTTTCTGTATATTTTCTTACTTATCAAATTCTTTCTACTCGTATTCCGTTTCTTCGAATATTTTGTTTTGTTGCATAATTCAAAATTATAATTTGATTAGCTCTTGTAAGATAAATTATTATTAAATTAAACCTGATTTATTGTACCTTTGAAATTAATTGGGTGATTCATTATGTTAATTAGTCTTTCATTAGGTCTTAAAAGCTCTTCTCGTTAAGTTTTGATACGGCACGAGAGCAAAATTTTCTTCAGAACTGAAAAGTTTATGAACACTTAAAGCCTATCCCCCTTACTAATAAACGTTGTATAAGCTTTGAATAGTTATACAGTGTTTTGTTCCTGTCACACAAGTGACATTTTTAATTGGATTGAAGAAGACAAAACACTGTATAACTATTCAAAGCTTATACAGCGTTTATTAGTAAGGGGGTTACAGTTATTTGAAACCATGTTTACGCAATAGCTATTATTATTTCGAAGTGTGTGCGTAATTCAGCAAAGCAAAGCACTCTTTGTTCTTATACTCATAAACATCACTGGGTTGTCAAAGAAAAATACACACTACTTACTTTCCTAACGTGGGAATCGAACGCACAACATTCGAGTAAAGAGTGAATGAACTGACGTGAAGCCTTAGCCGAGAAGGACACGTGTACTGACGCGAGTTAAAAATTTTTACCACCCACTAAATTGCAACGCGGCTAAAGAAGAAGAAGGGTTTGGCTTCAAATATCCTTACTAATATTATAAAATATGCGAAAGTGTGTCTGTCTGTCTTTCTTTCTATCTGTCTGTATGTTATCTCTTTACGCCCAAACCGCTGAACCGATTTTGCTAAAATTTGGTAAGGAGATAGTTTGAGTCCCGAGAAAAGAAAAGGATACTTTTTATCCCGAAAAAATGTACGGTTCCTGCGCGATAAACGACTTTTAGCGCAACTGAGTTGCGGGCATTATCTAGTTACGGAATAAATCTCACTAATTATGTAGAATAGACGAATACGGATAAGTATGTCAAGACGTATTTATATCTGAGAACTTGAGTCTCGAGTAATGCTTCGTGAAAAGGCTGAATACGATCTGTCTCCAACGTCTATTCTCATTAAAAATATAAAATCAGTTCAATTTATATTTTTAGCCCTTTATGGACAGGTTTGAAAATAGAATATTAGAGCTGAAGTACATACGTACTGTAAGTTTTTTTTTTACTTTTGTAAGGTCAAATCCTTGATGCTGGGGTGCTTGCTCATGCAAATCACAAAAAAATGCTCTTTGAGCGCTGCTACTTTTACAGTTAGTTCTATAAAAGGGACACATACACACACCCTAAAGTATTAGGTATCACTTAGTTTTGTTACACTCCGTATACACATATGACATAACATTAAAAAGAAAAATACTACTAGTTTTAGGCTTCAGGCCTTGTACCATGAAACTGTTTTGAGACTCAAACAAACGGACGAGAATGCCGCGTCCTACTCTAACAAACGTGAAATGACGTGCAGGACGCGGCATTCTCGTCCGATTATTTGAGTCTCAAAACAGTTTCGTAGTAGGCCTACAGTTTCGAAATCAGCGATTTCTACTCGTGCATAGCCAGGGCTGGTCGCTAGTTAATAAAATAAAAAGATACTATTCAAGTTCTCATTAATATTGCAATATATTTAACTGCGATTTATTCTTAACTAGATGACGCCCGCAACTCTGTTGCGTCAAAATTCATTTATCGCGAGGGAATCATACATTTTTCCGGGATATAAAGTATCCTATGTCCTTTCCCGGGACTCAAAGTATCTCCGTACCAAATTTCAACAAAATCGGTTCTGCGGTTTGGGCGTCAAGAGGTAACAGAGAGACAGACAGACAGACAGAGGGACAGAAAGACACACTTTCGCATTTATAATATTATATAGTTATAGTAATAGTATATATAGTAAAGTTATATAGTATGGAAATAACCGACCCAGTGAACTTTTACTTTGGTTTTCAATTGATTTGGCCTCGACATCTTGTCTGAGTTCCTCGACTCTCACACCGAAAAGTAGTTCGGTGAAAAACTAACGGACGCGCCAAAAACTCTTTAAAAAGTTATCAGAATATGTAAGGAAAATAGTATCAATCATTTTTAAACATAACTTTTTGGTACTGATCCCAGTTCATATTAAAACGTTACAATGGTGATGCAATTGGGAATATTACTCAAGCACAGTAGAGGGCGCTACCAGCACATACAGTAAATAATCCGACCAAAATCCGACATGTTGCACACGTCTTATCAGAATATTGACAGAAACATTTTGTTTACTGTCTATGCTGGTGCTGCCTTTACCTTATAAACATTGCAGTAATTCCTATTAACTTTTATACTAGCCATTCAAAATTAGAATAGGCAGCACAACACCTCGGACGGCCTGTCTGTCAACTCAACGTATATCTTCTAGTGTAGTAAGTAAAGTTCAGTTTTGAATGGCTAATTTAAATGCGTCGTGTCGCATCACCTCGGCATCTTGCATGGGAACGGAGTCAAAGTCGTTTAGTGCATTAGGATAGGATATATTACTGCAATGCTTTCACGCTAGAGGCAGCACCAGCAGCAAAAGTTTTGTTTGACGTTTGACAACGTTTCTGTCAATATTCTGATGACGTGTGCGGCATGCAGCAGCTGTGTGCTAGTAATGCCCTCTGCTCCTTTATGCGTAGTATTCTCTAAATCAGTGTTTCTCAACCTTTTTCAGCCACGGACCCCTAGGAAATCAAGCACAGTTTTTACGGACCCCCTTTAATAAATTAATCAAGAAAGAAAAAACGGATTCATTTAAAGCGCAATTTGTAAGCGTAGCGATTACAAGGCATATAGCATTTATGTATGGTCCAGAGATGGCACTGTGGATCCCCATACACATACTCGCGGACCCCCGGGGGTCCGCGGACCACAGGTTGGCAAACACTGCCCTAAATAGTTAGAAGTAATATAAAACAGTTTCAGGAACATGAATGAGAAGAAAATCATCAAGAATAATCTTTTTCAATCAAACGAAAATGTTTTCCAGTAATTGAGGTTGATAAATTCGGCATTTTTATCGTAATAGCTGATTACGCAGTCAGGCTGATGGAAAATCGATGACGATACGTCACAGTAACGACTGACACACCACGAGATAAATTACTCATGCATTTAATGGTTTACATCGTGAGGCCATTATGAATCTTTATTTGTGAATTGTTACATCATGTAAAGTCTGACTATACTACCGGGCGACGTTAGCAGCATAATCAAACTACAGTTCCCTGTCCGCATTGGGCGATAGTCTATACTTCTAATATATCCCTACTAATATATAATGCGAAAGAGTGTCTGTCTGTCTGTCTGTCTATCTATCTGTTACCTCTTCAAGCTCAAACCCCTGAACCGATTTTGCTGAATGTATGCATGGAGATACTTTGAGTCCCGGGAAAAGACATAGGATACTTTTTATTCCGGAAAAATGTACGGTTTCCGCACGATAAACGAATTTAGTTGAATATAATATCAGCATGGTCAAACTGTGTGTGTGTAGCAAAAAAAAACCGGCCAAGTGCGTGTCGGGCCACGCGTAAGATAGGGTTCCGTAGTACCGCTAGTTTATGATATTTTTTTAATGGTCAATGAATGTACATTTATAACGTGTTTTACACTACTGACAACATTATCTCAGTTACGTTTAGAGGAATTTGAACAAAAAGTTCCTTTATACTTCTCCGAATACATTTTTTTTAGTTGATCGACTATTACTCAATAACTTATGAAGTCTTCTTAGCCGTGATAGTTTTCCTTTTAAATTCAGCATATTTCCTACTTCCGTGAATTTTTTCACATTTCCAGAAGCAACCGTTTAGCTGGTAGAAGGGGGGGGAAACTGGACTCTAACGATTTTTTCCACTTTAAAACTTCATATTTCACAAATGGATCTCTAAATCGGAAAATGATCTTTGAATACGCGTAATATTTTCAAAAAAACATATCCAACGACGTCCTACACGGTGGGGTGGACGGGAATTTTTTTTTTTATCCCCGCTTGATGTGTAGAGGGGAGGTACCTTAAAAAAATTTTTTAAAGATCTTAATATACCATTTTGTCGGCTTCATTAATATGTGCATTCATGCCGAATTACAGCTTTGTAGGTCCTATAGTTTCTGAGCAAAACCGCGGACAGATAGACGGACGGACAGACAGACGGACAGACCGAAACTATAAGGGTTCCTTGTTGACTACGGAACTCTAAACTATAATAGTCACCGAATTTTATTCAAGATTCAAAAACTTATTATAGCTCCTAATTAAAAATGTAGGTGTCATATTTTATGAAAATACAGTTTTAATTAAATCTAGTTGTACTTGAAAATGTAAAATGAAGCCCGATTCTCTTCTGTAACTAGGGCGTTGGAAATTAAGAAAGATCTAGATTTTATGTATGACGGCGACGCGACGTTACGAAGAATTCTTCGATGTGGGTCAGAGATATTCTAAATTGGTAGAATTATGAAAAATGACTGTCATTTTTAATAATTCTTTATGAATTATTGAGAAAAGAGATAGTCTAGAACAAGAAATGGTATTTATTAAGTACTTAAACTAATATTTAAAGACATAAGTGGATGAACTTACATTTTACAACAGAAGAGCAATTACTCATTTTTTCCCTAATAATTTAAACAAACCTCGAAACTTATCTACTTTATCATCTGGCTTAAATATCTGGATCTACATAAAATTCATTTTTTTAATTTCAAATCATTTTTCCATTCATACAGCCTCCACTTAAGAGCAGGCTGTCAAATTTTGCTGTGTTTTCTAATAAGTATTACGATCCTGGAAGACGATTGACTCAAATGAAATTGAGATTTATTTAATCATTGTATATTTATCTGTTATTTGGCTAACCGAAAACACGTTTCACTTATTTTGACTCGATAGTTTTATTTTTTGAAATTATGAATCTTTCTGGGCTTTTCAACAAATACATGTTACACTTATTGAGTTACTATCATTAAATAACTTGCACTACTACAATCACACACTTTATAAAATAATAGCTAAAGGAAACATTAGTATTGTATTTAATTTTTATGTAATCATTAAAACCATTTTTAGGACCGTTGTTAAGCGATATTGTTCAATATTAGCTGCATCGTAAAGCACATTGCACGGGAGCACGATTCATGGAATCATTGTATCACGATTGGAGGATAGCGGTGGTTGTAGGCTGGGCTAGCGTTTTGACAGTATGCTCTTAACGAACATTTTAAAATTGTTATTTACCCACTTCATCCACTCACGTCTTCCTTTACGAATCCCAAACATTTCAAAACATTTTTACTAAACATTTTAGGCAGACAAATATTACGACAAACCTCTAAAACTTTCCTTTGCCTCTGCTAATCAAAGCAAATCGGCATAAAAAAAATCGGCCAAGTGCGAGTCGGACTCGCGCACCAAGGGTTCCGTACCGTTATAGAGCGAAAGTAAGGAAAAAATGTGTTTTTTGTATGGGAGCCCTCCTTAATTATTTATTTTATTTTAATTTTGTTATTAAATATTAAAGTTCACATATAATTGAGGATTTTGTAAAAATTTCAAGTGTCTACATGTTACTGGATTACGAGCAAAAAGGGCAAAAAAATCACGTTTCTTGTATGGGAGCCCCCCTTAATTCTTAACTTTATTTTGTTTTTAGTATTTGTTGTTATAGCGGCACCAAAAATACACAATCTGTGAAAATTTAAGAAGTCTATCTATAGTGGTTCTTGAGTTACAGCCTGGAGACAGACAGACAGACAGACAGACGGACAGACATTGAAGTCTCAGTAATAGGGTCCCGTTTTTACCCTTTGGGTACGGAACCCTAAAAATAAAAGCCGAGTTTTGAATATCGAACGAAAATTAGAAATTAGCTTCGAATACGAAAAGCGATTAAAAATCGGAACTGCATGTCTTGCATAGTCCACTGCGCGCCGGCTTGGAACCGGACCAAAAAACTTCGGGATTAACTTCCACGTTTTTACAGAACGATCTATATTAGCGTTCGGCTCTGCGGATCGGGATTCCATTTTTAATTTGAAATTCGAATGCGTTTTTTTTTCGAATTTTAAATTAAAAATATTTATAGCTTAGGTTCTTTTGTCTTTGGAATTTTTGGTAAAATGTAAAATTTAGTATTATTTACCTATGATATAAAATATTTGATAAGTAATCTAAAGGTAGCTTAAATTTTAAGAGAGAAAGCTAGAAAAAGATCGTACGGTCTAGCTAATTAAAATGCATACACAAAAACAAAACCTCCTTTCTTCTGGGATAGTTCGGTAATTTTTCTCTCTTCACAGGCTGTTTGTTACTGGCTAAAACGACACGAACTATTTAACTGAAACGGTATTCACTATTCGGCTGAATAGGCTTGCCGACAAACAAAGTACCTGCTATTTCTCTCTAAATAGGACCATAATCACATAATTTCTACAAGCCAAATAGTATCCTTAATTCCATACTAATATTATAGATCCGAAAGTGTGTCTGTCTGTCTGTCACGCAGCACGCTTAAACCTTAACTGACTGTGGTGTAATTTGGTATATAGATACTTTGAGTCCCGGGAAAGTATTTTTGCGGAAAAATGTACGGTTCCCGCGCAATAATTAATACGTGGGAGAGCCATGCTTCGGCACGAATGGGCCGGCTCGACCGGAGAAATACCACGTTCTCACAGAAAACCGGCGTGAAACAGCGCTTGCGCTGTGTTTCGCCGAGTGAGTGAGTTTACCGGAGGCCCAATCCCCTACCCTATTCCCTTCCCTACCCTCCCCTATTTCCTTCCCTTCCCATCCCTACCCTCCCCTATTACCCTATTCCCTCTTAAAAGGCCGGCAACGCACTTGCAGCTCTTCTGATGCTGCGAGTGTCCATGGGCGACGGAAGTTGCTTTCCATCAGGTGACCCGTTTGCTCGTTTGCCCCCTTATTTAAAAAAAAAAAACGAAACGAAGTTGCGGGCGTCATCTAGTGTATAATGATTTTATGCTTTGGATGACCATATAAAATAAAAACAAGTGCGCCTTTATGGTACGGGAGGTAGCAACGCAACGTTTGAAAAAAAACTTATTTCAGGACGGCTGATTTTGTGATGATATGTCGTCATTCTTGCTCTGCTGGTTACAGTCTAGGCGGTCTGGCTGCTGGTAGTAGTTGCGTACATTAGTGCGCAACCTTTTTGTCCAGGTTATAATCCTGGATTTTAGAATCATTTTAGTATACATACTGTATACTTAAATGATTTAAAGTAATTTTAAATGATTTTAAAATAATTTTAGTGAGCAAGGAGTGCTTAACACAAACGTAATAATTGCGACAGTAATAATAATAATAATAATTGTTAAATCCTGGCCTTTAACATGACAAGAGCCAGAAGCGAGAGATTGCCATTTCTTTTTATCAGGCGCTCCTTATATTATTAATGGCATCACCTGTATAAATGAAATGCGCACTAATGAACGCAACCACTACCGGCAGCCAGACCGCCCGGACTTTAGCCAGAAGAGCAAGAATGACGACTTATCACAAAATCAGCCGTCCTGAAATACTTTCTCGAAAACGTTGCTACCTCCTATACTATAACATTGCGCACAGACATGTGCCCTATAAAAAAGCCCATGCGAGGCTAGCCTTGTTTCACTGGCTGAACACCGTCACTAAGATCGATTTATGATGCATTATCGTATTTAAAAGTATACACTATACAGCATGTAATAAAATAAAATTTAATCTCAACATTAAATAAACTTCAATACTGTATCGTTATTCTAAATAGTCGCCATTTTAAAACTCGTACAGAAACGTTTGAAAGTCGCTTAGGTTCTTATCCGCAAAGACACCATTGACTCGCCTGCGTGGCCACTAAATCACACCGCAGCGGCGCGTCTAAAACAAGCATACTGCATATTCAGATGGAAATAATAATTGCACTGTTACTTAGACCACCTGGATAGCAGAATCTGATGACAGAGAGATGACAGCCACCAGATTCCGTCATATTGGCTCTTGATTTGACTTTGCCGGATAGTGAAATTGTTTCATAATATGATTTCTCTCCGCAAGAACAAAAACTTATCATAAGTCAACTCATGTAGAATATAATTGAAAAGTCTTTATTTATCTATTTACACATTCATAATTAAAAATAACACTAAACGGAAATTGTTGCTTATACGAACAATTATTATTTTTAACAAAAAAATAAAACCGACTTCCAATGTAAAAACAATATATAATAATATGAACTGAAAAGTATTAAATAACTTTTACTCTTTTACTCTTTAATTGTGCCTTTTCAGGATTCGTCTAAATCTCAACTATTTCTGTACTTAATATTATAGTCTTCACTATTTTGAAGTCGGTACCAGCTAATTTAATCGTGAGTTCGCAGTCAATGCCAAAATATCTGAAATTTTTGGGACTGGTACCAACTTCAAAGTAATGAAGACTATATTAAGTACAGAAATAGTTGAGATTTAGAGGAATCCTGAAAAAGGCACTATTAAAGATTAAAGTTATTTAATACTTTTTAGTTCATATCATTAGATATTGTTTTTACCTTGGAAGTCGGTTTTATTTTTTTGTTAAAAATAATAATTTCACTTTTTTTAGTTATTAACCTTAAAGTAAACCCATAAGCTGTCAGTTGTAGGTATACAAGGTGTAACAAAACTAAGTGATAATACTTTAGGGTTTGTATGAGTTCCTCGTAGAGATTTCACTGTGAAAGTAGCAACGCTGAAAGACCAAAAATTTGTTTGTGATTTGTATGGGCAAGCGCCCTAGCTTCACGGATTTTCCCATACCAAAGTACAAAAAAATTGCTCTTTCAGCGCTGCTACTTTTACAGTGAACTACATGGGTCTCATACACACCCTAAAGTATTATCACTTAGTTTTGTTACACCCTGTATATAGGATTTAATGTGAAACTATCACAAATCACAACTATTAACTGTACTTGGGCGGTTTTCAAAAAAGTTATATACTATTACTATCCCTCTTAGTTCTTACTAATAAAAAGTTACATAGCGTGTATAGAGGGTGCATAAGATTTTTTCTACTAATAATCATTTTTTGACATAAGGCCTGTATAACGATGTTGTCATTTCCATACTAATTTCTCTGTATAGACTCTGTGTAACGTGTGTGTAACTTAAAAACTCCTGTTTAACTATTCACACGCTGAACGCATGTTTAAGAAGTTTTTATTAGAAAGAGGGATTGTCTTAAAAGCCATGACACTACCCTAAGAGTGGGTTGCACCAGAGGCGTGGTTATAGTTACAGTTATGGTCAAAGTTATGGTTATAGTTAAGGCTAACTTAACTTTAACCTTAACTTTGACCACGGAATTTGACAGATGTCTGTTTGACATTCTGCACTGTAGTTATAGTTAAAGTTAAGGTTAAAGTTACAGTTATAGTTAAAGTAAGTTGGTGCAACCCACCCTAAGTATGCATTACATACCTGTTAATCTAATAAGCACTTAACTGTGATGAAAATGCTGCTATAATATGTTATTTATTATTTATAGTTATTAACAATATAAAATATAATTACTGAATTATGATTAACAGATCTATAAGGAGTCCAGAGTTCTCTCAGTATCTTTGGGACCATAGATTTGGGATCTTTGGGATCTTTGGCATCTTTGGGAGGTATACATGTTTCCATATAGGTTCTGAGAAATTCTCTACATACCACATGGATCCCCTTCAAATTGCCACCTGGGTAACTGTAATACCAAATTAAAATCATGTACTTTACAACAACAAAATAATTTTCAAAATCGCTCGACAAACTCGAGACTCGATCTAAAAGATCATGAAAAGTACATTAGTACTTATATAAATAGGGCCATAATGTGATGATGCATGGTCGTATAATATGTGGTAAGGTGGTAATGATGATGATAATGATGAATGTAATCAGCATAGTAGCAGATGTTTTTAGTTTTTAAAACAACGCCGAAACCCTCAAACTTGTCCCTCTTACTAATAAAAACTTCTTAAGCATGCGTTCAACGTGTAAATAGTTAAACAGGAGTTTTTAAGTTACACACACGTTACACAGAGTCTATACAGAGAAATTAGTATGGAAATGACAGCATCGTTATACAGGCCTTATGTCAAAAAATGATTATTATTAGAAAAAATCTTATGCACCCTCTATACACACTGTGTAACTTTTTATTAGTAAGAGGGAGTATCTATAAGGAGTCAGGAGTTCTCTCAGCAGCTTCGGAACCATGGTATACCTTGACACTACATCTTACTTTTTGGTAGCATATGCTTAGTATACTTCTCATAAAACCAAAATCACTATATGTTTCCGCATAAATTTTGAGGAGTTCCCTCGATTACTTATGGATCCCATCATCAGATCACTATTTTTGTAAACATGGTACCAAATTCGAGTTAGACCCTATACAATAAAAAAAGAATTTTGAAAATCGGACCACAAACAGCTGAGTAATCGTTGAACATACAAAAAAAAAAAATACATACAGCCGAACGTATAACCTCCTCCTTTTTGGAAGTCGGTAAAAAGACTGTCATATGCCTGGTTACTGATTATTTTATCATTTCAAATTGTTGTTTGGTTTACGTTTTGACATTAGTCGATCAAAAGCGCTGGTGGGCAGATTAACTTCTGACAGAAAAACTCAGAATGCAGGTATTACAGCAGTATCTTGCACACTAAGGGCACACTTCCACACTTAATATCAGGCAAGCTAAAAGTGTAGACGTATTTAAAAAACTTCTCAAAGATTACTATCATAGTAATAATAAGTAATTATATATTAATATATATTTGGTATAGTATTTAATATATATTAATGTATTTGTATTATATGTAGGTAGTATATTATTATTGGTATAATATTTATTATAATGTATATGATTTATTTATTTAGATTAATATATATGTTAGGTTTATAAATTATAATTGTTATTATAAATGTTTTGTAATTTTCTAGATGTAAGTCATTAGTTGTAATTTGTTTTTGCACATTGCCTATTTGCTTTTTATATAAAATAATCTCCTGCTTTTCGGTTGCTTGGAAGAAATTGCTGCATAGCAATAAAGCCGCCTTTTGTGTTTATTTAGTTATTAATAGTACTAAGTTTGAATTTCTATAATATTATGTATGTGTAAATGCAATAAAGAATATTCATTCATTCATTCATTCATCAGGGCCTGTTTTACCACTTCCTGATAAGTGCCGGATAGGCTATCCACCACTTAATTTGACAGGTAGAATATAGAGAATCTGTCAAAAAAGTTGTGGATAGCCTATCCGGCACTTTATCGGGAAGTGGTGAAACAGGCCCTAAGTGGCAGTTGCGGTTATCGCAAGAGCTCGTGGCCCACCTTCAAACCGAACCATATCGTAGGAAATCCGGCGGTAAGGCGAGTCTCACGAACTACGGAACGCCAGTCAATACAAAACTTCTTAAATAAACAACAACGGAAAAAGTCCGTCCGGAACGGAAATGTACAGACAGGTATTTGATAAGCGTTGTGGTTTTTACTGTACATTACTTCTTCTCGATTTATTTAGGGTTCCGTACCCATAGGGTAAAAACGGGACCCTATTACTAAGACGTCTTGTCTGTCCGTCTGTCTGTATGTCTGTCTGTCTCCAGGCTGTAACACAAGAACCGCTACAGCTAGATTTCTGAAATTTTGACAGATTGTGTATATCTGTTGCCGCTATAACAGCAAGTACTAAAAACAAAATAAAATTAATATTTAAGGGGGGCTCCCATACAAGAAACGGGATTTTTTGGCCTTTTTTTCTCGTTATCAATAATGACAACAGCTAGGCACTTAAAATTTTCACAAAATGCTTAATTATATTTGTACTTTAATAATTAATTACAAAAATAAAATAAAATATATATTTAAGGGGGGCTCCCATACAAAATACACAATTTTTTTCCAACTTTCGCTTTATAACGGTACGGAACCCTTCGTGCGCGAGTCCGACTCGCACTTGGCCGATTATTAACATGTAACGTTAATAAATCGAGATTGGATCGGATATGCAGTATAAATATAATAATCACTGTACTATCAGAGGAGTTGATTCCTAGCAGATGGGGGACCTACGGTAGTTCGGTCGCGTTACGTCAAACCCAGCCGAACGATCATAATTAACATTGAATTGACATGATCCGACCAATTGACGTTGGTCTGTCAACTGCCTAGGAATCGATTTCCTCGATGGTACCTACTGTAGACAAAAATTATTGTGAAATTTTGCTTTCGGGAGTCTTTGACGTTGTAATTAGAACGAGATGCCAACCGCAACTTCTTTGTGCTGATAATTGATATTCGTATATCGCGCATATATTTTTTCGCAACAAAACGATGTCCGGTATTTTTGTCTCTCACAGTACGAAATTGATTTAAATTGGTTTAGCCCCGTGGTCGCCAAATTGCGGCCCGCGGGCCGCATGCGGCCCGTGGCCGTTATATGTGTGGCTAGGGCATCGAAACCCGGACCAATTTTCAAAACCCGGGTTTTCGGGTTTTTTGTTTGATGAAAACCGGGTACCCGGGTTTTTCGGGTTTTTTCGGGTTTTTTAACAATTCAAAAATTAACAATGCGAAAATACTTTACACATGATTTTCTGCGATTGCTATCACCTATCCAGTAAAATACTATTTAAATACCATTGTCTGGGGTCGCAGCAGTGCCCAACCAATTCTCGAGTAAGCTGGCACGGCCGTATCATACTTTTATCGAAGCGACTATTTTACCTCTCCTATATTTTGGATCTTATCAAAGCTAAGATTAAGATTTTCGGGCCAAAATTAAGTATTACAACAAGCTTTTATTTAATTTTTAATTACTACATGACATTAAATGGAAGAATAACCTTAAATATAAAACGTATGCCAACAAATCTTTATTTAATGTTTTAAATTTTTATTGCTGATTGTCAAATTATTAATAATTATTTAGTCCTAATTGATGTTGGCATACTTTTTACCTGTAAATAAAATTTTGTGCCTAGTTTTTACCTGAAATTGCCTTTTGTCTGTCTTGCTACGGTATGAAGCCGAATGTTCTTTGCAATTTAAGGTAACTTTTCTCTGTCGTCTAACTTACTGGAAAATCTTACATTACTGAAAAATCTTACATTACACTAGACCTCAAAGCTCTTTTTGACGGCCTCTGTGGCTTAGTTGGTGGGCTGTTGGTAGCTCAAGCCGGGGGTCGCGGGTTCGAATCCCGCCGACGGAACAAAAGTTTGCAAAGTTCCTGAGTCATGGATGTGTATTAAATATGTGTATAATATAATAAAAACCTTAAATTTATGTATACTATAAAAATATTAAATATATTTCCGTTGTCTGGTACCTGTAACACAAGTCCATCAGGTACTTACCACGGGGCCAGACTGACGTGGTGTGAAGCGTCCATAGATATTATTATTATTTTGTAGTTATTAGTTCTAGTCACAATAGACAGAATTCATGTCAGATAACCATGTAATTGATCAGAACAGACCACGTGGCAAATGCGGAAGGTTGCTTTTAATGAGTTTGGAAGATTAACCATGGTGGTATGGTGCTACACACAAGAAATTGTCTCTGGCGCTGGTGCTGATAAAAACTCGGCTTGTATTTCATCTGGGTTCACTAAAATCACGTGTTGTAATAATTCCGTAGTGAGTATGACATCCACGGCCGGCTAAGGAAAGCCAACATTCGTCCTATTATGTGTTACCAACATCAGTCTCTCAAGCAATGAAAAGCAATCTGCCGCATTTGCCAGACTGCAATACTGGAATACAAAATGGTTTCACATCATACTTGATGGAAACTCCTCTGCGTGGTTTTGTCAGTTTCTAGGGGCTGGTTGCTCTCTTGGAACCTTTTTACTGATTGCATTGTCTTAATATTGTCGTTATTTGTTATATTCACAATGACAAAAAGCATAACGACAAACAAAAATCTCTTTTAAGGTTTTTAGTAAGTAAGACGACTGAAAAAAATGTCTTTAAATTGCAAAGAAGACTGGGCGTGATACCGCAGCAGGGCACAAAAAAATATTTTTTAGTAAAAATACTAAAATAAAATAAAATAAAATATCTTTTTATTCAAAATGGGTATCATGATACACTTTTTGAAAGTCGTAGAAAGAACGAAGAAACTACGTTGCCTACCACCGGTTCGGAAACTACCCCGCCGAGAAGAACCGGCGTAAGAAACTCGCACGGGGCCATCTTTTACTAAAAAAATGGAAAATTACAATTTTAAAATAAAATAATATAACAATGTTATGGCTTACAGCTATGTAACAAAATAAACGAAAAGTAACCTGCATGGAGCCACCCTATTCCCAAGGTGTGCTGTCCTCGATGAAATCATTGACTTTATAATACGCTTTAGCACACAAACGTTCTTTAACTGCATTTTTAAATTTGTTTAAAGGTAGATTTTGAACATTTTCTGGGATTTTATTGTATAGGCGTATACATTGGCCTTTAAAAGAATTACTTACTTTGGCTAGTCTGAACATTGGTATTGCTAACTTGTTCTTATTTCTAGTATTTACATTATGATTATCGCTTTTCTTTTTGAAAATATTTATGTTCTTTCTAACATATAAGAGATTTTCCAAAATGTATTGAGATGCGACGGTCAGAATTCTTATTTCTTTAAATTTTTCTCTTAGAGATTCAAAAGACGACATCTTATAAATAGAACGAATAGCTCGCTTCTGCAGCACAAATATTGTATTAATGTCCGCCGCATTTCCCCACAAGAGGATGCCGTAAGACATTATGCTATGAAAGTAGCTAAAGTAAACTACTATGTATGCCAAACATCAGATCAGTATAAATTATTACTATTTATTAGACAATCAGCAATAAAAATATCTCATTCGAATGAAAATTTCAGTTTATAAAACGAAATAAAGATTTGTTGACTTATCATTGATTTTTATGACTGTAGATATCTGTGATTGTTTTAGAAACGATAAAATTCGGAAAATTGTTTTAATAATATGTTTTATTAAATACCAAAAAATAAGCTATCATTGTTCCATACACTGTCTTCAAAAACTCCTGACAGGTTTTTAGATATTCCAAAAATACAAATATCCCTAAGACTTTGTTGATGGATGTATTTTATCAGCAACGGTCCATACAAGTTACAACGTTTTGTCACTAACTAGTGACAAAACGTTGTAACTTGTATGGATACTTGCCCATCATCAAAAGTCTACGGTACTTTCAGCAGACTTAGAACCCTTTGAAGCTGTCCACACTTTATTTTGTAAGCCTTTGATCACATAATAAAGAAAAATGTGGTCAATCTCTGAATGTTGATTGAAAACTATAAAAAAATCGGCCAAGTGCGAGTTGGACTCGCGCACGAAGGGTTCCGTAACATTATAGAGCAAAATTAGGCCAAAAATTGTGTTTTTTGTATGGGAGCCCCCCTTAATTTTTTATTTTATTTTAATATTATTATTAAATATTAAAGTATACATAAAACTAAGGACTTGGAGAAAACTTCAAGTACTTACCTGGTGCCATTATTAATATAGACCAAAAAATGCCAAACAAATCAAATTTGTTGTATGGGAGCCCCCCTTAAATATTTGTTTTATTTTGTTTTTAGTATTTGTTGTTATAGCGGCAACAGGAATACATAATCTGTGAAAATTTCAACTCTCTAGCTATCACCATTCTTGAGATACGGCCTGCTGACAGACAGACGGACAGACGGACAGACAGACATCGAAGTCTTAGTAATAGGGTCCCGTTTTTACCCTTTGGGTACGGAACCCTAATAAGTTTAACAAGACTTGCTTCTATGAAATTTGAAAACTTTTTGCGATGGATAGATTGTTTGAAGAGACTTGGCTTTTTTTACATTGAATAGTTTTGGTAGGATTTTCAAAATATTATTATTAATAAATATGTTTGTGACAATAATTAGTCTTTAATGCTCTTGAAACGAAACTTTTACTTTAAAATATTATATTTTGTTTAATTATGACCAATAGAAATAATTAAACCTATACTTATGTTATAAAAATAAAGAATTTGTATGTTAATTTGTTATAAATACCTTAAAATATCAGGTCTTGCCTTCAATAATTATAAAAAAACAAAAAACCCGAAAAGCTCGAAAAACCCGGGTTCCATTTTTGAAACCCGGGTTTTTTCGTGATCCCCAAAACCCGGGTTTTCCCGGGTTTTCGGGTTTCGGGAAAACCCGGTCTCGATGCCCTATGTGTGGCCCGCGATAAAGTAAATTATTTTAATAGTCAAATATACTACACAATGGTTAAAATTACGCCATTTTTAACAATAAACGTAACCGGCCAAATTTGGCCGGTTATCGTTAATGTTTAGTTAACAAAATATGTCATAATAATAACCTAATCCAGTTGTTTTATGGTGTGGTGCAACTCACTCATAGGGCCTGAATCCTGATTACACCTACCGAGTAGAGTGGCGAGACAGTGTTCTCGACCAATAAAATTTGCCGAGAGTACTGCCTCGCCACTCTACTCGTTAGGTGTAAAAAAGGCATTAGTGTGGAATCGCTCTTGGAGCGCCCTTCACACACTCTGCCGTCTGCGGCCCGGTGCTGGCACTCACATTGTCATGTGTGGCCCTTGGCCAGTAAAGTGTGACGACCGCTGGTTTAGCCGTTTAAGCTTTAAGAGGTAAAAAACAAACAGACACACTCTCGCTTATAATATGAATAAGGATAAGAATGTCTCGACGACTTGCGTAGACCGCCATCCATATAAAGTCACCATTCGTTTCGTTTATTTTCAGTGTGACTGACTTCAAAAAGTTTTACGCGTGTCTGCCACCAACTAACATTACCATTACAATGAATTTAAACGAAGCTTAATATAGCTACTTTGTTTATAACAAACTGTGTAACTTATAGCTAAATTTTATGAGATATTCAATGAAATCCCGCGTTTGCACAGCTTACAAGTTCCTGGCTTCACAAACTTCAGTGCAATTTCCTTGGACTATCTGTTTTCACTGTTACCTTAATACAGAATAGAGAGAACCCCTAGTATAAATACTTATGTACTATAGTTACAAGTTCAAGATTGTAACAGTTTAATTAATATAATGAAAATTCACAAAATAAAAATGGTTTTGATTGCCTAAAATAAAATTATTTTTTTAATTTTATAAATTAACACAATATATCTCTGATCTTATTAAATTTTCACTTTAGTTATAGATTTAAGTT
The DNA here is from genome assembly GCA_905187585.1 of Cyaniris semiargus. Lineage (NCBI taxonomy): Eukaryota > Metazoa > Arthropoda > Insecta > Lepidoptera > Lycaenidae > Cyaniris > Cyaniris semiargus. The sequence continues at coordinate 9,299,662 of LR994560.1, read as the reverse complement.
ACCAGATTCTTATTCTACACATTTTTAGAGTTTTGATCAATCAAAACAAGTTTATTTTGGTTTGATATTTACTGGTTCGCCGTTTGATATACCAAGACTACATCAAAACTGTTTAAATCTTGGATCAAAATAAAAGAATGGGATCAGATTAGATTCAATCTCGATACACACAAAAGAACCTTCGCTAATGGAGGTCTAAGTATCGAAAGCTGGAACTAAAAATATTAGGACTGCGAAGCGGAATTTCGCCGTAACAAAATCCATATCTGAAGCGAATACTGCTCGCTTTGAAAGGGACAAAAATGCTCAGGCATTTTCGAATGGCGTTTTTAGCGCCATGCGTCAATGAGGTTTACTCCCCTAAAAGCCTCGACGGGTTCCCTCGAATATATTTTGCGTAAAAAGATGAAAAAGCGAGATAACTTTAATAGAGAGTAAACATCGCGCGCTTAGAATTTCTGAGTTAAAACACTTATCGCTTTCCTTTTCATCGCAACCTTTTCTAGAAGTTTGCTGATAAGAAAATACGTTTAAATGCTACATAAATTAACTTCAAAACAATGTTTATCCAACACGGGAATTGAACTTAGGGTCAATTTATGAACTTAGGGTCAATTTATAATAGCGTAGAGTCGAAGCGAATTCCCAAAAACTGAACACAGAAAATTCAACCTTAAGGCGAGGACAAACCCCATTTAGTTATTTATTGACTCCCGGTTTACCTAGTTCCAATATAATAACGAAATGTAAAAATATGAGATATAAAGCACAATATTTAAAAGGTTTTAAGCCATAAACATTTTAATAAAACGTAATACTTTGGCTGTAATTAATTTACAAACTCACCTCCGACAAAAATCTTTATCATCGAAATATAAGTATTAACAAGGATAACATACATTTTATTTTAATAAATTGTTAATGAATCTATATTAAAAAACTTTTAACCGAACATTTTTTTTCTTAGTATTTATTTCGAAAGATATTAAAAAAACACACGAAAAATAAAATAGAGAAGATCCGCCCGTCGTAACTACAATTTTATGCTAAGCTAAAATGAAACTTATTGCGATGCGTACACGCTTGGCACTCGCGTTCGCGGTTATCGTTTTGGAATTAAGGTAAGTGCTCGCCTTAACTCCAGAGCGTAACGCATACATTACTTCTGCGAGGCCAATCAGCGTTGGTCGGGCGCATTCACGCGAATTCGCGCGGATGCACGGGCCTTTTTAAATTCTCAGAAGTAATAAAGTGCATTACCGCTTTGGAGTTAAGGTTGAATTTGTTATGTTCAGTTTTAATAATTCGCTTCGATGCGCTTCGACTCTGCGCTAGTATAAATTGACCCATCCTGAGCGTCGACCACGCAGTAGCCACTGGAACAGTATTAAAATTAATGACGTAACTGGATGAAGTGGATAAGTAACATTTTATAACATAAGGGCAATTACTCATTTTTTCCCTATAATTTGAACAAACCTTGTAACTTACCTACACCTTATCTGGTTAATATATCTAGCTATAAATTAAATGCACATTTTTTATTTCAAATGATTTCCCCGATCATAAAGTCTCATCAAACGAACAAAAATAATTTTCAAAGGAACATTTACAAATTGTTACTTACCCACTTCAACCACTTACATCTTCAATAATCTACGGATTGTCCGATGGAATATAATTTAATATTTTCCCGTTACCTGCAACAAAAACATAAATATAATGAAAACAATAAAAGGGATTAAGGTGAAAAATATAATGAGTAACGCAAACGGTTATTTTTGTTTCGGCACACCTGCCCCTGTTATTTCTATCTGGGATGTGTTATTTTAAACGTATTGTTATGGTAAGGTAGAAAGATAATATTTTTTTCTCAATTAAGATATATATTATATTGTAATCGGTTTATTTTATGTGCTGATATTGCTACAAATAAACCGATAGCCGGTATATTATTATAAATATCAAATAATTTGTATATTATTTATCTATAAACCGTAAAATTTAATAATTATCAAATTAATAAAGCCACATGGACAATTAAGAATCTGATGAAACCTTATTCCATAAAATCTGAGTCGTTATGGACATTCATAGACAAATAGTCGGGATAGAACACAAAATTTTACGATAGCCGTAGATAAAAATCACTGAATCTACCATCTTAGAGTAGGTACAGAATTTAATAAGTGAGTGTAGAAGTGAAATACCACGAAGCGAAACTGAGTTCTTCGATACGAGTACGAAGTACAGTCACAAGCATGTAAAACACACAATAGGCATGATGACTATTTTTTTTTTTCTTATTGGTAATTGAAAGACCCTTAAAAAATAGAAACATCGCTGAAAGAATGACTCTGATAGCTTAAAAATTCACCAAGATATGACAATTCAAACATCTCATAAAATAGACCTGACACTCTTTCGTAGTTTCTACGCATCGGGAGAGAACTTTGTTCGGTAGGTATATTAAATATTGCGTTTATGAAAGTGGTTTCATAACAAAAGTTGCTTTTAATTGCATAAGTTATCGAATGGTATACAAATATTAAGAAATTTAATTGAACAAAAAAATCGACTTGATTATGCAACTTTGAAGTCGCATAGCAAAAAAAATACAAATGCTATCAAGCTGAAATTTTGGGAACACTTATTTTTTACCGTGATTTCTTTATTTTATTAACAAAATTCGCTAATCTTTGACTTTGTCATCATCCCTATTATAACTCCTGCACCGGTTTCGGTGACGGTGGCCGGATTTATTGAAACCAGGCCAGTTACCCAGGAGTAATTCTATAGTGCCCAAGTGCGCACACACAAGAACACGTTCTCTCTTTCTTTGCTCTCATGACCCAATGGGACGGAAGACTGACACGACTGGCGAAAGATCAGGCGCAGGACCGATTTTTTTACATGCCCAAATCCAATGTCCATCCGACGCATGGATCATCTTTAACGTGTCAGACAATCAGGTGATCAGTCTGCATTGTCCTAACCAAACTTGGAAATAATATTAAGGCGGGCTGAAACCCCATTTTGTTATTTCTTGATACCCGATTTACCTAGTTCCAATATAATAACGAAATGTAAAAAAATATGAGATATAGAGCACAATATTTGTTTAAATCAAAAATATTTTAATAAAAAATAATACTTTCGCTGTAATTAATTTACAAACTCACCTCCGACAAAACTCTTTGTCATCGAAATATAAGTATTAACAAGAATAACTTACATTTTATTTTAATAAATTTTCAGTGAATCTATTTTAAAAAAGTCTGAAAAGAATAATCTTTTTTCTTAATATTTATTTCGAAAGATATTTAAAAAAAACACACGAAAAATAAAATAGATAAGATCCGCCTGTCGTAACTTACAATTTTATGCTAAGCTAAAATGAATCTTATTGCGATGCGTACACGCTTGGCATTCGCGTTCGCAAGGTTATTGTTTTGGAATTGAGGTAAGTGCTCGCCTTAAGTTCTAAAAGTGGGAATCGATCCCACGACCTCCTTTTTTTAATTGCACAATGCTGTGTAGTTTTTGAGATTACCTATAATGTGTAAAACTATCTGCGAATAAGATTTTCACTAAATCCATACTAATATTATAAAAACTTTGCTTAAAATAGGTATAGAGATACTTTTAGTCCCGGGAAAGGACAGATGTTTTTTATCCCGAAAAAATATACTGTTCTCGCGCGATAAAAGAACTTCTACGCAACGGCGTTGCGGACATCTACTAGTAATAATATATAATAATAAATAGTCGCTTCCCGCTGTCTTCCACTATGTTCTTTTAAACTACGTAGGCTGCGTCGACACCAAGCCGATTTTGGTCAAAAGCAAGATGCACCGCAGGAAAAGACAAAGGATACTTCATATAGCGGGAAAATGCTATTTTGCGGGAAGAAATTCTATTTCATTTATTTCTTTAAGACTGTACAAAAGTTCATCGTACAGTATTTACTGAAACTTTATTACAGCTGCAACTTCACACTCAACTTCACAATGTGCTGTGATAACTAACCTTCCACGGACATTTTAAAAAAGATTATTATGATTACTTACGTGGTATCCGCTGTTACGCTTTTATCGACCCTAGCAAATCGTTTGTTTACATCAGCCATTCTCAAAATGTGCTCCGCGGAGCGCTGTGGCTCCGCAAAGGCCATTGTAGGGGCTCCGCATTGACATAAGAAACTCGACGATCGACACATAAATTGTTTTTAGAAATGTCATCATCGTCAGATACCAGCATGGAAACAATTAATTCAAAGAGAAAAGAATTTTATTGGGACTGTCAAAAAATTTACTTCTAAAAAGGGTTCTGCCACCAAATAAGTTTGAGAACGGCTGGTCTACATGATCCATAACTACAAGAATGGAAGTTGTTAAAGTAGCTAATGTAGGCTTATCTATGCATTAACAGTCATAACCGTAGTATAACGTTTAAGTAACAACACATTAGATTCCAATGCCCATTTTCACCAACCTTACCGAAGTGCATTTTTTAAGCCAAACCAAACCTTTGGCGAATCAGCCAAGTAAAGAATAAAATGAATAATACAATTATTGGCTTAACAGTTCTTTGTATGCTGCTTTTCAAATAATATGTATGGTGCAATATGTGAAAACCAGCAAAAAAGAATATTATCTACCTAATATTTTATACAAGTACTCAAGTAATAGACTACATCTGTATAACGAACGCTGCTTTATTTACAAGCTTTTAATCTAGGCTGGCAACATCTAATAACTGAAGCTCGTAAAAAATTAACGAGCAGTCAACCGCAGTCAAGACGGTGCGTCAAAAGCTTAGTAGTAAAAGTTTCCAACAACTTTTAAACTAACTTTATAACAAGTCTCCAAACTCGAATTGCCATTCCATTCTGCGATACCTTTATATTCTAACAAAGAAATAATTTCCCCTGGCACGTTTCTTATTTAAATGACACGACACCACTTTCGAACCTTATCGCTGAGCAGTGGCGGCCCTACCCATTGCGAGGCCCCGAGCGGCAGGTCTTTGAGAGGCCCTTTGGCCACCGCCGCCGACACCGGGACCTCACCGCCTACAATTCAAATAAAATGCCACTTTATGACCTATTGATTCACGCGAGTCCCCTGCACGAGCGAGGCCTCAGCGATTGCCCTGTTCGCCACCCCCTAAGGCCGCCACTGTTGCTGAGTATGAAGGTCATTTAGGAGTAGAAAATTTCGTTTCTCGTCGGTGGACGTATCGTCAATCGCTTCATGTCAATATTAATTGAATCGTGTTTCATGTTTATCGAAGTAACGAAAATAATTCAGTATTAAAATTACAAAAAAAGTCTTCTTTTATTTCGCCGAGAAATGCCGTTTCATTCCATGGAGGATTGGAGACACGACTGGTACGTAGAACTCGCTGTGCCCGAGGAGATGGCAGTGGACGCAGCTCTACTTACGTAGTAACTATTAACGGCCGTTCCCAATATTCAATCTATCTCTGGTTTGACATACGACCGATCGCAGCTAACATTGAATTGACATAAAATATATGTCTCTAATGTCTAATGAGAGCTATTCCTATCTCTGGTAGGGCAAAACCAGAGATAGATCAAATATTGGGAACGGCCGTTAGTAATCTGTGGCTCTACCCACTAAAACTCGGTGGTACTCCATCAGCACCAAACTTGCCGGGAACAGCAAGACACTCGCGAAGAAGTCCTACAACTACTATACCTATAACTACGTAGCTAAGCGCGATTTTTGAGTGCGATGAGAAGCGCGCATCTAAAGAAACCTAGTTTTTATTCCTTTAGTGACTAGTGTACATATATCCATACTTACATACTTCTATACTAATATTACAAATGCGAAAGTCACACTTTCGTCTGTCTGTGTGTCTGTTACCTCTTCGCGCCCAAATCGCTGAACTGATTTTGCTGAAATTTGGTATGGAAATACTTTGAGTCCCGGGAAAGGACATAGGGTACTTTTTATCTCGAAAAAAAGTACGGTTCCCGCGCGATAAACGAATTTTGGCGCAACGGAGATGCGGGCGTCATCAAGTTTGAAACAAATAAACAAGTATCACTTCATATATTAATCTAACTTCTTGATCAATTATCAATATAGACACCAAAAATTATAAATTCAAATTTATAAGTTTTGGTGTCTATAATATTAATAAAATTAATCGTAACTTGTACACCTCAGCAAGAATAAGAAGCATCTTAACAAGCTTTTTTTCATATTATAATTATTCACAAAATATAAATAATGCTAGGTTTTATTAAAACTTGTAATTATTGTAAATCTCTCTAATTTATACAATGTCAAAGTAAAACATGGAAAACTTGCACCCTTTCCTTTTTCGAATTTCTCAAATGAATATTTATGAATGTTAAGAGGGCGAGGAGAGACAAAGTTTCGTTACTCAAAAAACTGAACAGATTTATTATAATAATGAAGATTTCTTGTCATCATTATAATACTGAGTTTGATAAATCAGATATAGTTTGTCGTTATTATAACATTGTATTGTTTGGTAAAATGGCTTCTCATTTTTATAATACATGCAACAGATAATAATCAGCAACGGAAACATCTTATTAAAATAATATCATATGAATAAAAATGAATTTTCAATTTTGTTAGTCTCGCTAAAAGTCGAGATTCGCTGATTTTAGGCTTGAAATAATCGTGGAAGTCCAGGGAAGGTTAAAGTGACAAGAAGTTCACCGGGAAATCTAGTTAAATAATAAATTTGTTACAAGCGCTTGCATAAATTTATGCAGAGTTGTCATCTTATTTATTTTCTAACGTCACATTTTATATCATTCAATTTCAAACATCACATCTTAATTATATAAGCTGTATAGAAGTAGCGTTAGACCACCGCTTTATTTTGTAGTGAAGGCAATCGTTTGTAAGAATTGTAAGCCACAAACTTTATATAGAAGTCCCCTTGGCACTCGGTCACTAAATCCAACGTAATCTTTGTCCAGATTTTATGTGGCTTTTGTGGTTCCGTGGACACTGAATAGGAGTGAAAACTTAATTACTAAGGGGCGATTTCACCAAAGAAATGGAACGCGTTCAATGCACGCTGAACCGGTTCAAAACGTATTAACGCGATTATAACATCGAATTGCATTTCACCAACATAAACAGAACGCGTTCACAGCAAATCCGAGTTTTATCTTCTGAACGCCCAAGGTTCGAAGTTTAACGTCATAAAACACGTTCATGCGCTGTCATGGCGGAACGAAAAACATAGACAAAAGAAATGTCAAGATGATAGTTTTGACACATGCGTTTGGTTAGTTTATGTATTGTTTCTTGCTATTTTGTAGTTAAATTAACGTGAAAAGGCTTTAAAATTTTGAAAACATGTGAAATAATCGCGTGACGTCACGTAAACTTAGATTTATTAATCGCCATCAAAAGAAGTTTGTGAAATCCATTTGAAACAGAACGAGATTTACGTCACCGCGTGAACGCGTTTAATGAGAACTAAGTTTCATAAAACGAAGTTTTGAGTGTGCCTGGTGAAATCCCACCTAATTGTACAAGTAATTAGTTTTCACTTCTTTTGGTTATATTGTTATCAAATAAATGAGTAGTTTGTTATTCTTATTATTTTGTCATCTTTGGTGATTTATAATAATAGTCTAAGAGCTGGCGACCAAATCGGTCATGTGGCTTCAGCTGTATTAAAACTTCGTTAGCTACTTTCCTGAACAACCTTTTACTAATTTTAATGTAGGCTCAGCGTTTTTAAATTTTTTCCAAACAGTTGCTCTGTACTTCCTGTGCACCCAAATTTTTTTTTAAATCAATCGTGTGGTGGGAAGTGGTTACCAGCGTTAATTAAAAGTAGCAAAATAATAATTATGTTCATGTGGGCTCAGCTGTGTTGGCTTTTTTTCTGACGCGAGATTAGTTAGTATGTAATAATCCCCAAAAAAAATAGCCAGACAAAAATATCAGTGGGAAGGTTTTTTATTCATTATTATCCATGTGAAAAAAATTATAAACTATCATTCCATTAGCAGGAGGGTTATGAGCGTGCTGTCCAAAGTCCAAAGTCGCTGAGCCTACATTTTTTCCATTTTTTTCCCCACCCCACTACACCCGCACCCACTGCCCACGGCCTGCCAGCACACAGATTATCAGAAAAGGTTGTTCAGGCTAACGGAGTTTTAATACAGCTGAAGCGACATGACCGATTTGGTCGCCATCTCTCCGTCTATAATAAACGTTCTATATAATATATTTTTTTATGATATTTCGATTATAATTACTAAAATACTATGACAACTTCGTAATATTATGCGCACAAAAGAAAATCTGGCACGGCGGATTATTCGCAAGTGTCCAAACAATCTTTCATGGCAAATACTACTTCCAGTCGACTCTACGTCTGTATCCCGTGCCGTATATTTTCCTACAATAAAAATTATCATTATATTATTAATTATTATACTTCTCATGATTTTTTACTCAACACCAATGCTCAACACATTTATTGCACCTTATAAAATCAGTTCCGTTGTTGGGCCTATACGATGCAAACGAACTAATTCCTCATCGTAATATTTATAGGGTAAGTTATAATATAACCTTACAAAAACAATATTAGAACAATACCGGTCCATGAAATTTCGTCACCAATTTAAATTTCCAAGTAACAAGATCAACCCCGAAATCAGAATGTGCACTTTGACGGCGCTTGTTATAAGTTGGCGCGGCGCCATTTTGTTTTGAAAATTAGAGACACGGAATCCGCGCTTGGGGCCCGTCCAACACCTCCGACGCGTGACAGCGCCGATAAAACCAACCTTTGCCAATATTTAGTATGGAATAAGAGATAAAGTATGACGGCTGTTTTTGGTCTAACCAGACCGCACGCGTACCGTCCGCGCTGATGGCCCGGCATGTATGAAATTCTTAAAGGCGCTTTAGAATAATGTGTAGCGGTCAGTGCTGATATTTCATACATTTTTTGTCGGCACTTTCATCAACATCTACTTTATAAATGATATCTAAGAAGTAGAATAAAATGTAGGACAATAAATTTGTATGAGCAACTTCCGAATGAAAACATTATAAATAATTGTTAATAGAATAAATATATACATATTTATCTAGTCAGCCTATACTCGTTCACTGCTGGGCATAGACCCTCTCAATTGACTTCATGTTGTCCGATATCCTACTCGCATCCAACATGGACCCACAACTAAACGGAGATTGTCGTCCCACCTTGTTGGAGGTGATCTAGTTGGAGGTGCATCCATACTAATATTATAAATGCGAAAATGTGTCTGTCTGTCCGTCTGTTACCTGTTCACGCCTCCACTGACCGAAACCGCTGAACTAATTTTGTTGACATTTGGTATGGAGATACACGGAATTCTGGGAATAGATAGAGAATACTTTTTATCCCTGAAAACTATAGGGTTTCCACGCGATAAACGAATTTTGGCACAACGGAGTTGCGGGCGTCCTCTAGTAACTTAATATACAACGTTAATTGTAATATTTGTCTGTTATGAAACAAACAAAGAGACAAATAACGCGCTTTGCATTAAAAATATGAGTACGGATTTATAATCACCATGACAATATGTCAACAAAGAACCGTTATCAAACCGGAAACAAAAACCACGCAACGTTAACCCATCTATCAGCGATATTTCCTGTTTCCCTTCGTTAACCTAAACTTCGGCAAATAGGAAAGTAAAAGCAATAAAAGTGAAATTGCTGTTCGAGTCATGCATCACAAAGTTTCGGGTTCGAAAGTTACAAATTGAATAAAATTAAGGTCTGAACTCCGCCTTTTCTGGGTAACGATATGTTGTAACACACAAGTTTGCGGCAATCCTTAATGGCCCACATTAAATAATAAAAAGTGCTGAATACAATCCCTAAAATTATAAATAATGTTAGAGAATAATGTAAAATAACGACAGATTATAAAACGGAACGCAATACGCTCGCTTTAATTGATAGAACGGAATATCATACAGACATCACTATAGAAGAAGTACTTGTATATAATATTGGGAATATAACGCAAAGTTTGGAGCAGAGGGTGCTTCTAGCATATACAGTAATTAATAATCTATAAAATACTAGCTGTCCCGGCAAACATTGTTTTGTCTGTTTTCCTGCTTTTCTCTTGAAGATTTTTCTGTTTTTTTTTTTCTATAAACCTCACGTAGCCCGAGACCTTTCCAACGAATGCAAAACCTTGGAAATTTCGTGTGTTCTGGAGTTATAGCGTCAGGAAGGAAAACCCGACTTATTTTTATATATTAAACTAGCTTTTGCCCGCGGCTTCGCTCGCGTTAAGAAGTATTATTATTATTTAGGTATCAAAGTCTCAGCCCGATCGGTATATCCTCTATTTTATCCCTTGGGGGTAGAATTGATCAAAATCCTTTCTTAGCGGATGCCTACATCATAACATCTACCTGCATGCCAAATTTCAGCCCGATCCGTCCAGTGGTTTGGGCTGTGCGTTGATAGATCACTATGTCAATCAGTCACCTTTGAGTTTTATATATTATTTAGATTTTGTGAATAATTAAGTATTATTTAAATCATCATTTACTAATAATAGATCTAAACTCCCTCCCGCACGCGCACCCCCGCCTTGGTGACGCACACTTCGCAACGGGCCGTGCAGCAGAAATCGTAACATTTTAATTTCGTCATAACTTCAAAATCAAACGTCCAATTTTAATCATTCAAAGACCAAATATTATCTACATAAACTGTGCTTAGTGATGAAATAATTTATTTTGATAAGGATTAATAGCATGAGTAAAATAAACGCGTTTAAATGAAGTCCAAAAAAATTTCAAGATTTTTAAATAAAAAAATGGTTGTTGTGCCTCACTCGACATAGATAGGTATAGTGTGTCCTGGACTTTTTTGTAAATATTTTTAAGATCTACAATTAATTACAACATTTTATGGTTCTATCTTTTATAGTTTAGGCAGCGTACGCAAAATAAGTAACTTTTCTGGTTGATTTTTACACCTTGTGTTCGAAAAACCCAAATATCTTACGGAACCCTATTTTTTTCAAAAATAAAATTTATCCTATGTTACTCGTGGATAATGTATCTTTCGAATGGTGAAAGAATTTTTAAAATCGGTCCAGTAGTTTTTGAGCCTATTCATTACAATTAAACAAACAAACAAAGTTTTCCTCTTTATAATATTATTATATATTATATTATATATTATATATAAGTATAAGTACATAAGTAAATAAGCAATAAGTATATATAAGTAAATAAGTAATAAGTAATATAAGTATAGAAGTATAGATATAGATAATCCGACATGTTGCACACGTCATATCAGAATATCGACAGAAACGTTGTCAAACATCGACCAAAAATTTTTGTTTACTATATCTATGCTGATTGCTGGTGCTACACTTTAGCGTCACAACTCACAACATTGCAGCAATATATCCTATTAATCCAGTCTGTGGGGACTTATAAACGTCTTTGCCCTACAAAAGGTGGAGTAGAAGCGTTTATGATGTTATGTTATTAAGGTATGAAGGCCTAATAAAAATCCAAATTTTCGACCTTGGGAAGAAAAGGCGCGAGCCGCCATCTTGAATTTAATGTGCCAAAATTACGTTTTTTTTTAAATAATTTCTCAACCGTTTACTTTATGCCAAAATAGTCTATGGGAAGTAGAAAGAAGACAAAATTACCAACATTTTTCTCATACATATTTATTCTGTAAGTTTTATAGATAAAAAGTTACATCTATCAGAAGAAAAACAAAATTGCAATAATCATCAATCTTACTTAATTTTTTATATAAAATTATTCAAAATTACTTTTTAAACCGTTTTGATGGCCCGGGTTGATTAATGTTTACAACTACTTTGTCGTCGTCGATATTTTCTGTTTCATTATCTGTGACAATCCGGGCTTCTAATAATGAAATTTCATCATTACAGTCCTCGTCATCTATTACAATCTCCAACGCATTTCCGCATGACTGACCACTACAGAATCCACACACGACAGAGCATTTTAGTCCAGCTTTTCTGCAGCTACATGATTTACTGCATCCTTTTTTGCAGTGACAAGAAATTATCTTCTAAAGCGCCTGGGGTGCTGCTTTCTCTGTTGTTTTTATTGGAATGAGCCTGTTGTTGTCATATTTCCAGCCCCAGTCTTCTGGATTTTTTTTAATTCCATACCATTTCTGAACTTGATGGTATGTTCTGAACGCATGATATCGTGCAGCGTCCTTTGTCGGTGGCAACGAAGCAAGATTGAATTTACTTTTTATTGTCGATTGTGCGAATCGTTGATACCGGATTTCTTCTAGGGATTCCTTTTCCATGTCGCCTCCGTACAAAGTAACTAGAAAACGTGCTCCAGCGTCTTCGATGTCTTCTGGTTTTGCTGCTTCATTTTTGTAGACGCTGATGATAGCATTAAGTTGTGGGTTTTTCTCAACAAGAGAACAAAATTTAATTTTCCCTTGGTTGAAAAGAGACGATGTCGTATCGCAGCCACTAAAAGCATGCAGAAATAGAATGTTCTTTGCAGCTTCTTTGTACTTAAAACAATTAGCTGAGTATAATTTTTCAGCAGTTTTGCCTCTACCAGGCTTTTGTATGTATATGTTGCTTTGAGGTGGAGATAGTGCTGTTAGCAAAACAAGAAGATCAACGTCCTCGCCAACGACAATTACATGTTCAAATGTTGCACACAAAGATATTGCTGTATTGACGATTAGCACGTCAGCATCTTCTTCAGCTTGCTTGACTTCAATAGCGGCTTGTTCCATTTTTTGTTTCAGCATTGTTATAAGACGGCTTTTGTTGTTAGTATTAGCCAAAAATCTTTCTTGTGATACTTGAGCTGCCATCGTTTCATCAAAATGTACATCTGCTGATATATGTTTCTTCGATCGTCGTAGTCTTTCTGCAGACTTTGTATTTTCCTTTGCGCCATCAGATGGATATCCATCAAAAATAACGACTGCATTTGAACCATAATGGTTACGTACATATTGAACGTACCTCTCACAAATTGCCTCAAACTGGTCATTAACATGCCATACTACTTTGTGTAGTAGATATCCTCCATCTACAACGGTTTTTGTGTTATTTGCGCTGTCCATTTTTTCTGGGAGTTGTGTAAAAGCTGCATACAAAGAAGATTTTGTGCCTTTGCGCATGCCTTCTGAGAATAAGGATAAAGGGAAAGGCGCAAGCTCGAATTTCAGGTAGTCTTTCACTTCATCATCAGTTTTCCTGGCGATACACATCCTTTGGAACAATGTTAATGGTTCGATCGTAAATGTGTCTTCGCCGACCTTTACACTGTTGTTAACTGCTGCCAATGAAAGTACCTTGTCTTTGCGTTTTAATTTAATAGACTCAAAATTGTCATATGTGTGTACCATGGTCGACATTCCTTCAATACCTTTTTCTCTAGACAAATGACAATTTATATTTTCATTTCCAACTACTCCGGTGCTAATAGAAATGAGTGAATCGATTTCGGGAAAGGGAGGATGTTGTGATAACCAATCCAACAGTTTTTTTAAGTCTTGATTGTCACGAGATACGCGTGAAGTCCTTGTATCGACATGTTGTTCTGATGTATCCAAATGAATATTACAATATTCTTCAATGGAATCGCAAACATTGTGAAGTGATATCATTCCTAAAGTCCACAGTACGAGTACGCTGTCACTGATTCCACGGCCACGAGTAAGGCCTCCACAGCTGTGCATCATCCGCATTAAGGTTTGCTCGATTGTCATGTCACTCCAGATTCCTGACCAAAACTTATCTGTACGTCTGATCGTAAAATAGCCAAGCGATGTAAATTTGTGGTATTCAACCGGATCCATTTCTTTTTCCAAGTCTAACATGCTTTGCAGATAAAGATGAGCAGATTTTGCATAAAAAAAGTGGCCGCTTGAGTGGAAATAAGGAAGCAATCTTTGAATTGTGTCAAGATGCAGTTGCCAGTTTCCTGATCGTTCTGCTTCAATGAAATGTTTTACTAACGTGATCATTTGGAAGTACTGAATCCATAGTTTAGCTGTAGGACCATTGCCTTCTAACTTTGTAAGCGCTTCTTTGAATTTAGCAGCCACAACTCTGAATTCATCGCTTTCATTTACTCTCAGTATCGTCGATTTATCTACTTGATCATGTAATTGTTTCATCACATTACAATCGTCGTCTGTAAACTCAATGGATTCCAGAATTATATGTGCCAAAGCAAGATGACATAATATATGTGCACGAATTGCACGAGCGTAAGCATGACCAGCCAGCATTTTTTCTACACTATGTTCAGCGTAAATAGTAGTAAACAAATCTTTTAGTCCACTGCCTGCCATTATGAAGCCAATAGCACCCAAGAAAGACATGAGTAGATGGAATCCTCCAAGTCTCAGGACAACATTTCGAAATTTGGTGTTGTTTGCGACAATTTCCTGAGCTTTTGCATATAGTGGCTGGTCGAATGTAACGAAGACAGTTTTTTGGTTGGAACATTTTTCGACAGCTAAGCGAAGAGCCGTATAAATCGTATCATATTGGCTAGGTGGAAAGTTTATGAACGGAAGACATATTATCTTCGATTTTACGAATGGTTCTTCAGCCGTTGCCGTCTCCATAAAGCCGTTCCATCCTGGTAGTTCCAATTTAGACCATAGCAAGTCTGGACCCGAAGGCAATATGTCTTTTGAAAGTGGATGTATTTTCTCAACATCTAAAATTTTCACCGTTTTTAAACCCGTGTTCTCTTTTTTATTGAAAACTGAAAGATCTACGCAGCCAAATTTTCCTACTACTTGAGCCGATGGCAAATTAGATTATCGTAGGATGTTTTGATCGGGTGATACGGCATCATAAGGGGTTACGCACTGGATAGCTCCCATAATGTGAATAGTATGCAAACCATCTATTGTATTGACATTGTGATCCGCATTATCACAAATAACTTGAGAGAATGAATCTGGGTCAACCAAGGTGCCGGCCGCATCAGGACGAATAACGGCAGATTTTTCGAAGAGTGTAGTTTCAAAGTACGACGCCGCGAAGCCTAACGAAGACAGTAAGTCGATAAGTTTCTTTGATCCAAACTTCTTGTACAAATATGTACTGATACCGATTAAAAGTGGCGACAAAAAAGATCTAGGTCTTACTGCTGAAATTACAGCATGAGATATCGCTTCGCATATTCTATTCCATTTGTCAATAGAGCCACGTTTTTTTTTCACAATTATTTCTTGCAATAAAACTTGTAGAGTTTGTGGAATGAGAGAATTCACTTCATTCAAAAAGCTGTCAGATGGTGGATATTTTGACGTATCGTAGTCCTGTGAACGGATATCCGCTAAAATAATAGCAGCAGCTTCTTTGACAACTCTGAGACGTTCTTCTTCAAGATTAGATTTTTTATCGTTGTACCAGTTGTCCGACAGTAGTTTATATCCCGTATCTCTGAAATAGATGACAGGCGACTGATTGTTTTTCTCAATGATAAGAATATCATCACCATACTTCTTCAAAAGTCGTGATTTAACGGTCCTCGAATCTGGGCGGTATTCGCCCTCTATTTGGTTCATCAGGTCGTCGAGGGAGAATTGGCACTCTTCGGAATTGTCGGCAAGGTACGAAAAGATATGCTCCATTGCTTCATCTACATTATTCGCGGGCCGATACCCTCTCTTTTGTCCCGAAGGTCTTCGAGAATAGAGCCGTTTTAAACATGAATGATGGTACCTTCCACCCACGGCAACTAAGTCTATCACATGTTGAATGCGATCTATTATCTGTCGTCCCCATTCATCACCTCGTTCAAGCGCTGTTTTTAAGATTGTGTCTTTCACTCCTAATTTCTCCACGAGGCAAATTTTATCTCGATCCAATAACCCTCTTTTTGACTGTTTTTTCAAAAAGTCGTCTGTTATTTCTTCAGCACATATAAAACAATGCGTATTAAAATTGAAACTTGGGATAACCGATCGACGTGACGTTGACGTCGTTGAGGGCGCTTTAGTTTTTTTATTGTACGCGGCGATCAGTTTTTCGTTATTATAATTCTTTTGACATGCGGAGTGCACCATCACAGACGACAATGTTTTCAAAAAGCGCGCATGTTCTTGATGGCCACGTTTATCACTCGATTTAACCCTTCGATCGCGGATTCTTGGAAATGCTATTGTATTCTATTGTTGTCGCGACCACCGGTGCCCGTATGGGGCTTGATGAGTTAATAAGAGTCTGCACGCCTCTCTCTTTCACAAGAACTGAGTCACTTTCACTTAAAGTTTTATTGCAAATAAAACATAAATTCACTTCCGTAGATGACATAATATAGAAATTATATAAATTCACTTCCTTAAACGACAAAATTACGTGCAGCCGATAGCGAGCAATGAGCGCACTGAGGCTGCATCGTCCATCTTGACATGACTCACCCATTGGTATGAGTTAAAACAGGACCGCGAATGTACGTTATGATGCCGTCCCGCTCTCTCGCGTAGTTAGAGAATGCGGAACGGCAACATTTCATACACCTTGGCCATCACCACGCGCCACGTGATAGCTAGCTACCAAGGCCAAAATAACAGTATATTTTTTTTGAAAATATTTGCTTGTTACTTCTCATAGACACTTTTGTCAATTAAAAAGTAATTGCAAAATCTATAAAAATTTAAGTACCTACCTAACATTAATGATTTTTTGTAATTTTATTTTTTTTCTTACAGATGTAACTTTTTACCTATAAAACTTACAGAATAAATATGTATGAAAAAAATGTTGGTAATTTTGTCTTCTTTCTACTTCCCATAGACTATTTTGGCATAAAGTAAACGGTTGAGAAATTATTTAAAAAAAACGTAATTTTGGCACATTAAATTCAAGATGGCGGCTCGCGCCTTTTCTTCCCAAGGTCGAAAATTTGGATTTTTATTAGGCCTTCATACCTTAATAACATAACATCATAAACGCTTCTACTCCACCTTTTGTAGGGCAAAAATACTTACAGACTGTACTATATTGAAAAAATTACATTTTGTTGTTCACAAAGGCCTTTTTAAGTTTGTATGTGTTATCGATATTTTTTCTGAAATATCTCTAAAATATAAAATTGTACTTATACATATTATACTACATAAAAACCCTTAATTATTATTAAAATATTACAAATTCCTAATCGTTATTTTATTAATAGCCGGTAAAATGTGAAGTTTCCTAGATCTATCTAAAAAGCGGCAGTAGGCCCAGAGGGAATTCAAGTTTTGCATGATAATGGACGAATTAATGATTCCCAAGGGCCCCAACTAGCCCGTCCATACTAAACGGCAAGGTACAATTAAGTACAAACGTTAACAATTAACGTTATGAAGGAGGCAGCCGGCAGGATAACTACGGGGGAAATATTTATATGAAACAATATTCTAAGTACTTTGTTCACATTGCTATGGCAATAATGCGATGGCATATTATGCCATCAAGACAAAAGTCGCGGTCAAAAGAATGGCCGCTTCGGGGTTTGACATTCGACATGAATATTGACGCATACAAAAAGTAACGTAGATAACGTTACCTGCTTTTTATCTGAAGGTTTTTAGGGTTCCGGAGTCAACAAGGAACCCTTATAGTTTCGTCTGTCCATCTGTCTGTCTGTCCGTCTGTCTGTCCGTCTGTCTGTCCGTCTGTCTTTCCGCGGTTTTTCTCAGAGACTATTTAAATGCCTACAAAGCTATAATTCGGTATAAATGTACATCTTAATGACGCCGACAAAATGATATATATAATTTAAAAAAAATAATTATGGTACCTCTAACCTCCCATACACATCAAGCGGGGGTGATTTATTTTTTCCGCGTCCACCCCACCGTGTGGCGTGTCATTGGATAGATATTTATGAAATATTATGAGTATTCAAAGACCATTTTCCGATTTAGGGATCCATTTGTGAAATATGAAGTTTTAAATTGGAAAAAATCGTTATAGTCCTGTGTCCCCTCTTCTACCAGATAAACAGTTGTTTCCGGAAATGTGAAAAAATTCACGGAGGTAGAAAATATGCTGAATTTAAAAGGAATACTATCGCGGCTAAGAAGACTTCATAAGTTATTGAGTAATAGTCGATCAACTAAAAAAAATTGTATTCGGAGAAGTATGAAGGAAATTTTCGTTCAAATTCCTTTCAACGACACTGAGATGATGTTGTTAGTAGTGTAAAACACGTTATAAATATACATTCATTAACTATACAAAAATTATCAAAAACTAGCGGTACTACGGAACCCTATATTGCGCGTGGCCCGACACGCACTTGGCCGATTTTTCTATCAAAGATAGGTCGTGCTCGTTGCTACATCCTAAGTTTTAAATCAGTTTGCATTGTAACATGATGAGGTAATACCATGCGATGCATTATATGAGCCATTCCGAACTGAACTTTACTTATTACACATTTTTTTTTTTTTGTATGAAATAAGGGGGCAAACGAGCAAACGGGTCACCTGATGGAAAGCAACTTCCGTCGCCCATGGACACTCGCAGCATCAGAAGAGCTGCAGGTGCGTTGCCGGCCTTTTAAGAGGGAATAGGGTAATAGGGGAGGGTAGGGATGGGAAGAGAAGGGAATAGGGGAGGGAAAGGAAGGGAATAGGGTAGGGGATTGGGCCTCCGGTAAACTCACTCACTCGGCGAAACACAGCGCAAGCGCTGTTTCACGCCGGTTTTCTGTGAGAACGTGGTATTTCTCCGGTCGAGCCGGCCCATTCGTGCCGAAGCATGGCTCTCCCGCGTATCAATATAAATAAATATAACAATTGATTCACATTTTTATGATTGTTACACTCTCAATTGACAGACTTGTCGCCGCTTCATGTTGGGCTGCCCATTCCAATTTGGAACATCTCAGTTAAAAATGGATCGCACGGGCGCGTCACGTTGTGAACTTGTGAAACTGACCCTTAATGTTACTCTAGAATTTAG
Source organism: Cyaniris semiargus (assembly GCA_905187585.1). Lineage (NCBI taxonomy): Eukaryota > Metazoa > Arthropoda > Insecta > Lepidoptera > Lycaenidae > Cyaniris > Cyaniris semiargus. The sequence goes on along the minus strand of LR994560.1, from coordinate 9,280,642 downwards.
ATTTTACTCGCTGTAATTTATACAAATTACTTAATTAAATTTGATTACAAGAATACAACTTAAGAAACCGAAAACGACTGAACAATTCTTTAATCTCAAATTAAGAGAATCAAGAGAAAATTAAGTGCCCATTTGAAGTAACTAAACTCTTAGCAAATAGCAATTTAAGCGTCTCAAGTGCTTAAAATAATAAACAGCTTTATCTTTTGCTTATTTTACTTTCTTATGAATAATATAGCTGTTCCCCGCGACATCTTATCGCCTTAAATAAAATTTCACAGGAATCATTCATTTTCGCCCCGTAAGAAGTATATATAGTCTTTGTCCTTCCCTGTTGTCTACTCTATTGCCTCAATTTTATTAAATTCAGTCCAGGCGTTCACGCGTGATGTCATGGCCAAGGTAAATAGGGAAATTCCAAAATATTTTTAACTAGATGACGCCCGCAACTTCGTTGCGCCAAAAGTCGTTTATCGCGCGGGAACCGTACATTTTTCCGGGATAAAAAGTATCCTATGTCCTTAAAATTTCAGCAAAATCGGTTCAGCGGTTTAGGCGTGAAGAGGTAACAGACAGACAGACAGACACACTTTCGCATTTATAATATTAGTATGGAAGTATGGATATGGAAGTATGGATATCTAAGACGCTCCACACTGCGTCAGTTTGGTTTCGCGGTAATATTCTTGAAAAACGTCTTGTGTAATGTGTTACGGTACAACGGAAATATTGTATTTAACATATTTTAACTTTTATTTCATATATTAATTTAAGATAATACAGTTAAATGGAATTTATATAATTTAAGTTATTCATAAAATTAATACCCACACGTGCGACTGTGGTCTAGAGTCTGGTGAAAACATACGGCGAACTTTGCAATTTCATATTCAGCTTTTTCGGAATTCTGCATTAATGTAGCCGACATTATGTTGAGTTTTATAATTTTTTAATATTACGTTTTTTAACCACATAATAGGGACTACGTATTCGTTAGGTTACAATTGAATAATAATAAAAATAATAATAATAATATCTATGGACGCTTCACACCGCCAGTCTGGCCCCGTGGTAAGTACCTGAAGGACTTGTGTTACGGGTACCAGACAACGGAAATATATTTAATACTTTTATACTATAGATATATTTAAGATTTTTATTATATGATACACATATTTAATACACAACCATGACCCAGGAACTTTTGAAAACTTTTTGTTCCTTCGGCGGGATTCGAACCCGCGACCCCCGGCTTGAGCTACCAACGTGCTCACCAACTGAGCCACAGAGGTCGTTGAATAAATCTCTGTCTTTTTAACCTCTCAATCACCGGCCGAGCGCCGGTGCTCGGGGTCACGTGACAGCACACTTCCGTCAAACCCCGGCCGAGCGCCGCCGGTGCTCGGGCTCTTTCATTCGATTAAGTAACGTATTTCGTCGACTTAGAGACTACTTTTGTATGAAGAGTTTGGTTAGTTACGATCTTTGATACATTTGCCACATTCTGAATGCAAAATATTATACAATCTGTGGTCGACGAATATTTTTCAGTCATTAGAAATTCGTGAATTTTTTCGTGTGTGTTCTGCCATTTTGTGTGATTTGTTTGAAATAATTGATGGATTTAACGAATGTAAGTAGTAAAATAGTTTAATTTATTAATTAAAAGACCATTTAGATAATCATTTGCAAGAAATACATCGTAATGATTTCTAGGTTACACTCGAAAAGTTGTGTGTGATTTATGTTATTTGAACGCAATTTGCTTCATATATTTGTAAACTAATTACGTAAAACGCTTATAGAAGTTATTACACAACGTCTGCAAGACGATTTATATCGATAGTATGCATTACGTTACTAAAACAATTGAGATAAAAGTGCGCAGGTAACGGCCATATTCTGCCGGCCGCGGCCATTTTGAACTTTATTTGTAAAGCCCTAATGACGAAGTTTGCTTGTGGGTAATACGAAACCCATTTTTTTCGGGTAATATTTATGACTTGTTTTTATAAACATCTCAAGTTGTTACAATGAATTGTATTTCTGTGGGTCTGCACTAGGGTTCCGTCGTGTAGATTATAACAAAATATTAACTTATTTCATGTGAAACAGTCAGAAAAATATTTTTCAAAATATATACTTGTGAAAAGAATATTAACTCAGATTAAATACTATATTATGGTGCGTTGATAGATAGAAAATTTAACATAGCTATTAATGTTTTTCACACAAACATAAAATATGGTTTGGATGTAAAAATATTATATTATTTGTAAAAAGGGGGTAAGGCCGGGCGCCATTTTTTTTTGCAATGTTGGATTCCTATTTTTGACAGATTTTTTTCCACGGTCCAAGGGTTAAGTAAAAACTTTTTAGTGTCATTATGCACTTACTTGTCATTTTTTTTGGATAAGAAAAATGTAAATCTCGCGACAGGAGTGATAGGACACGCGATCTGATCGAAAAATCGTAAGATGGAAAGAGAAGTAGATCACCGGCACTGCATAGAAGAGAAAGTAAGATGTCTCTCTTTTTCTACCACGAAACTAAAATGTGTGCCTGCTTCAGTATTTCGTTTTTACTTCTGTTGGCACTGGATGACCGACTGGATATGTCAAGCACATCAGACAGATCACAACTAACAGGTTTGATGTAACCCGACCAAGTAACGTTGCTCCGCATTCTGCCCACAATTCAGCTTCTCTAATGATACAAAATAATACCTACTCTATGTATATAGAGTTTTTACATACGTAACAACATATAAAGATAACAATATCCTCCAAATAACGGGGGTAAAAAATAACGAGGTTCGATTGTGTATCTTCATCAATCAGAGGTTTTGCCAAACATCTATTGTGTTGACTCCCCCACGCCCAAGATTTTGCCCCTATCATTACGATGTCATTCATTTAATTCTACCTCCTACAATTATTCCCTATAGAAGTCTCCCCACTGTTATCATTAGATTATTTCGTACAACGCGTCCGTAGCGCAGTGACCCAACGGTTTAGAGTTTAGCTCTCGACGAATAGGTTGTAGGTTTGATTCTCGCTTTTCGAAGTCAGAATTTACACATTTATGAATACTAGAGAACGCCCAATGGTCGAAATTCGACCTCAATTAAAAAATTAAACTTTATGTTTCAAATTTCAACGCTTTTGTATTGATATACTACTTTCAAAATATTGACTTTATTATTTTTTATACATAATTCCTGCGACAGTCTCAGATTAATAAAGTCAAATGATGACAGACTGGCCGTGTAATAATTGTCTAACAGTATTTAAGATTTAATAAAAAAAACTTATTTCAATTTGACAACAGACTTCAACATAAATAAAATAGTATAATTCGTGTGTATAGGCAAATATATATATAAACTATAAACTATAACCATATAAACTATAACTGTGCAAAATTTCAATCACCTACATTTCCGCATTTTACGTTAAAAGGGATCCAAAGTTTTTCGCTCGCATATTAATATATAGATGTTGTTCTCAGGATTTTTATTACAATGCAAAGGATTCACGTGATGGCCTGGCTAAGATGATCCATATTGTGTTAAATGGGCAAGTAAAAAGTCAGCCCTGCGTCTAATATCTTGCCAGCCGTGTCAGTCATTTCATTATATTACGTGAGTTATAGGAAAGCTCTTAATATTATGTTACTGCACACACATGGGCAATATAAAAATTAATCCTACGTTCCTGATTTTACGAGTCACCGTTGTCGAAACCATTTTGCAGAATGTTACAAATTCTCATTGTGAAAGTAATTTTCTTAGCATAGTTTATTTTCTTTAACATTTCCATTTTCATCCAAGGGCGGCGTAATCTTTATGGGAATCAAACTTGAATAAAAGAAAAGTGTAAAATGTCATGAACTTTTTGGGACTTTTTGCTGTGTCACGTTTCGTGTTTCGCTTTTCGTACGTTTCATTTGAATGTATTTCAGTAAACTGTGATGTAATTCTTTCATCGATTCATTAAAGGCTTACGTCTTTATGCTATATTAAATATATTTTTGTATGCTATATTATTTTTTTAAATTAAATACTTAGATAATAATAATAAAATTATAACCTCAATTTTTCACAGCAAATAATATTTTTAGCGGGAAAAAAGTTGCTTTTTAAAAAAAATATATGCCTATTCGGTTTCTATGTTAATTTACCATAAAAAGTATACATGAAAAAAAGTCAAAATGTCATTAAATTATAAACAAAGGTAATGTGTAGCTGATTGTACCTTGTATGAATTGTACAGTTGCGTACATCATGTTTACGACGTATGTTATCAAAACGAGACTGTTTGGAGAAAATTAAATTATAATTTCATAAGGTTTTTATAGGCGGATTTAATCAAACGCAGGTACAATCAACCCCCATCCATACATTAGCGTATGGGAGGGGTTATTTATTTAGTGGTTGTACAATTTGCCGATACAATGTTAATTCTAATCTCAATTTGGGGGGATCCCCGCATAATTTATCCCCGCAGGTTAAAGCCTCGTACGAGTACAATTTTAATATTTTTGTGTGCTCATTTTTAAATTCTATTATGCAGATTTTTTTGTTTGATTGAGAAGTAAGACATTTTGCGACATTCTGGAACGTGTCACACACATTCACATCACATTGTATCTAGCTATCTTGGTATAGAATTCTTTATTCTTCTTCTCTTTATATAAGTGGTTGTTTGGGGTATACCCCAAACAACCACTTATATTTTTGTTGTTGTAACTATGTGGTTGTTTGGGGTATACGGTATACCCCAAATAACCACTTATATAAAGCACTGGCCATTTAAAGCTAAAGTATGCTCACAGGGACTTTATTAAATTAAAAAACGGCCAAGTGCGAGTCGGACTCGCGCACGAAGGGTTCTGTACCATTATAGACGAAAAATAGGCCAAAAATTGTGTTTTTGTATGGGAGCCCCCCTTAAATTTTTATTTTAATAAAATATTATTATTAATTATTAAATTAGATATATAACTAAGGCCTTTATGAAAATTTCAAGTGCCTATCTGTTGCCATTATTGATTACGAGCAAAAAAGGCCAAAAAAATAACGTTTGTTGTTTGGGAGCCCCCCTTAAATATTAATTTTATTTTGTTTTTAGTATTTGTTGTTATATCGGCAACAGAAATACACAATCTGTGAAAATTTCAGAAGTTTAGCTATAGCGGTTATTGATTTACAGCCTGGAGACAGACAGACAGACAGACTGACAGACGGACAGACACACACATCGAAGTCTTAGTAATAGGGTCCCGTTTATACCCTTTGGGTACGGAACCCTAAAAAGTTTCATAATATTTTCATAACCAAACATACTATTTATATACATACCATATTATAATATACACAATTATATAATATAATGTTTGATGTCTGACTCAAATAAATAGTTTAGTCCTTTTAAAATATTATTTATAATTATTAAAATCCTTTAATTAGGTAATAGTATCTAAAAGATCTAAAAGACTCAAAGGTAAATTTAAAAAGAGGTTTTTATTTGTTCACACCTTCTAACTAACAAAAAGATCCACTACGCATACAGACGTTTTTGTTCCACTCCAAAACTGCAGCTAATCAGTAATCACAGATAAAGCTAATGACGAGCCGTTACATTCAGATATCATTCAGATAAATGTTGTCCATATATTCCGCCGGCTGGCACATTTATTCCCTCATTATTCTGTACAAATAATGACACGACACGATAAATGTACACACAAGCATGTAGCGAAAAACATTTTATATTCATTTGGCCAAATACATTGCTTATTTGACTTATATTAACATCATGATCTTGTCATAGGTACTTAAAAATAAATATTATTAAGTACCGGTTCCCGTTTTCATATATTTCAAGAGATGCTTTTACTATATCTTCTACTATGTCACTGTATCAACATAATATGATTGGCTGGAAGAAAATGTTCACCTACATTTATGAAAATAAATAACGGGTTTCCTTCTAAGTTCTAAGAGTGCCGACGAAAGTGAGTACCAAACTGTCTAATGAATTTATAATCCTAATGTAAGTCCAACATTTTTGTCTATGTCAAAAAAGTGCACAATGACTCTGAAGATAGCTAACTTAAAAATTATTATAATAATATAATCAAGGTAAGTCCTAGTTGAGATAATTATTATGTCTCAAAAACGGAGTCCCTTTTACTTAAGTAAACAAACCTTCTGAAGGAAGCCCTAAAAATATAATCAGTAAATGCTTCTCGGTAATAACTAGCGCATCGCTCGACACAAAGAAAATATTATCCTTGCCCACCTATAATCCAATTACAAAATAGTGGGTGGTCTTTTGTATTCTTGAGATAATAGGTAACCTTATATAGATATTATAATAATACTGTCGTGCAAACTATTAATTTCGTTCGGAAATTTGTTTATGTGATAAACCGACTGAATAAGTTGCGATAACCGTTATAGATGCCACAATGAAAAAATTCTTCGTCCTTTTCCAGGATCCAAAGTAATAAATTCATAATAAATTTCATCCAAGTCTTTACCAGAAGAAGGGCTATTTTGTCGTATAGACTATATTAGTATTAGTATAATTAAAGTGTTATAGTCCATACTAATATTATAAATGCGAAAGTGTGTCCGTCTGTCTGTCTTTCTGTCCGTCTGTCCGTCTGTATGTCTGTCTGTCTGTCTATCTGACCTATTTACGCTCAAACCGCTGAACCGATTTTGCTGAAATTTGGCATGGAGATACTTTGAGTCCATGGAAAGGACATGGGATAGTTTTTATCCCGGAAAATTTACAATTCCCGCGCGATAAACGAATTTTGACGCAACGGTGTTGCGGGCGTCATCCAGTAGGTTATGCAATAATATGTGTGGTACGTATGCAATTGTATAGACCTCGGAAACAGTCAAGAATCTAGACTAAATCAAAGCGCACGGAAGTGCGCAGGCCAAGTTCCAGCAGGCCGCACGCATGCCGTGCACTATTTCCACGAACCGTTTCGACGCACTTTTGACCCCCTGTAGCTCAGTGCCTATTGCGAGTGCAAAGATAAAATTATACCTACGTAATTATATACTAGTACTTAAGCAGTATACCCAATTTCATAGATATAGGTTCGGTAGAGGTAGATAAATATGACCCTGAGAAAATAGCTAATTTTGGGATTATTATTTTCAGACACTTCTTTCACACAAACAGAAAGTCAATTAAAGTGTTATAATTCTACTAATAAAAGATATAATAAGGCAATAAAAGATAAAATAAGAGCCGAACACGGACGGTAGCTCGTGCGATATTTTTCCTTCATTTTCCCACTTAGTTCACTTAATGAAATCCTTTGTCTATTAAAAGTTTCACAATTTATTTTCGATGTTGCTTCTTTTTTTTCGAGACAAAACGTTGAATTCACTTTTGTTTTATAAAATAGCTAATTTCTTTTTATAACGACAATAATAATTGTGACGAGCCTTTCAAACGCATTATTTTTAACTTCATTTTTTAATGTGTAAGAAAACTTTAATGTGAGTCGTATTCTATAATTTTTAACGAGAAAGGTGCCATCACTTGCGATGTTTTATGTCAAATCAATTTTTTTCTAATTTCGCTGTTGAAAATGTTGCTTCTAAGTTAGGCATAACATTATTTACTGTATTTCACTGTAATATACACCAGAAATACAAAAATATGGAACAGGATATTATATTTCTTCATGAATCCTTTCTAATATTATAAATGCGAAAGTGCGTATGTCTGTCTGTCACCTCATCACGCCCAAACCGCTGAACCGATTTGGCTGAATTGATATGGAGATACTTTGAGTCCCGGGAAATGACATTGTATAATTTTTATCCCGGAAAAATTTACGGTTCCCACTTGATATACAAATTTTGTTGCAACGGAGATACGGGCGTCACCTAGTATAATATTCCTTGATGCTTTATTGTTAAGCCAGCTTTACACTTTTACTAAATACCTCCGTAATTAATCAGCCTTTCAGCGGCGGGCGATTGTGAATTATACATTTGTAATGACAAGGAAACGGATTTATACCGAATTCTATTATTCATTCCTGATTTATGGATTCATACTTTTGTCGAAAAGTAATAGATTTCATTAATGTTTACCAATGTAGCCTACATTGATAAACCAGAAACTGGTATTAATTCTTGATTTTAGAACATTCGGAACTATATAGTATAGACCTCCTATACTATATAGTTCCGAATGTTCTAAGCAACGTTTTCGAGAAAGTATTTCAGGTAGGGTGATTTTGTGATATGTCGTCATTTTTGCTCCTCTGGATAGAGTCCGGGTGGTCTGGCTGCCGGTAGTGGTTGCGTTCATTAGTGTGCATTTCATTTATCCAGGTGATGCTATTAATATAAGGAGCGCCTGGTAAAAAGAAATGGCAATCTCTCGCTTCTGGCTCTTGTCATGTTAAAGGCCACGGCTTTACCAATTATTATTATTATTGTCGTAATTATTACGTTTGTGTTAAGCACTCCTTGCTCACTAAAATGATTTTAAAATCATTTAAAATCACTTAATATTATTTAAAATCACTTAAAATCATTTAATTATACAGTATGTATACTAAAATGATTTTAAAATCCAGGATTATAACCTGGACAAAAAGGTTGCGCACTACTACTACCGGCAGCCAGACCGCCCAGACTGTAACCAGAAGAGCAAGAATGACGACATATCACAAAATCAGCCTACCTGAAATACTTTTTTTTCAAACGTTGCTACCTCCCGTACCAATAGATTTTTGAAGCATACGAGTCAAGAGCCAAGACGAGATAGGCCTGCACTGTTTAAAAATTAGTTTACTTATTTAGGTACGAAACCCTTAAGTAATATATATTATAAATCAAAATGAATTGTAAATATATTAACAGTAGGGATGACGACAAGGTCAAAGATTAGCTGATTTTTTAAATAAAATAAAGACAGCGATAAAAAATAGGTATTACCAAAATTTCAGCTTCATAACTTATTTTATTTTTTTGTTTTGAGCCTTCAAAGTTTTTTCGTCAAGTTAAGTCAAGTCGAATATTTTTTTATAAAATTTCTTTATTTTTGTGTACCATTCGATAAGTTATGCAATTTTTAACATTTTTTCTTTCAAAACCACTTTCATAAACTCAATATTTAACATAGCTATCGAACAAACTAGCTAGGCGTGACGTCACAGTTAGCTGACATTTTGAATGGAGCGTTTTGGGAAGGTCTATTTTATGTGAGTTTTAAATTGTGATATCTTGGAGAGTTTTTATGCTATCAGACTCATTTTTTCACTGATATTTCTATTTTTGAATGGTCCTTTACTTACCAACAAAAAAAATTTTCGTCATGCCTATTGTATATTTTAGTAATATTTATATTAATTATTACAATGACTTTATGATTTTCTATAATATGTAACTAATTAGCAGTAACGATATTATATTTATTATTATTTATTAAGTTTTTGCGTTAAGTGCCAATAAAAACTTTTAACATTGAAAAAAAATTGTAATCTAAATTTGTTAGTCTTAAAACTCGAGAACGGCTGAAGTGACTGAACCGATTAAGCTAATTTTAGTCTTAAAATATTCGAGGAAGTCCAGGAAAGGTTTATACTTTATATTAAGAGGGAAGTGATACAAAGTCATCTATTATAAATTAATTTCTGTATAATACATGGAAATCGTACCATAAAAGGGGTCTTCACTTGCATCAATTTAAAAGTAACCGACTGTTACCTTTTATCAAATTGCAAAACTGCTTAAATTAAAAGTGTTTGTAGAGATCAGCATGACTTGTTTAAAATAGTCCGTGTATTTATGACTAAAGCACATATTAAATAACGTGAATATTTGACTAAACACAAACTCTTTTTACAACTATTTACAACCGACGATATTATGTTTAGTCGAGGTTAAATTTTGATTAAACTCCAAGACCGAGTGTATGTGTAAAATTTGTCGTACAGAATTTTCTAATAATTATTATTAGCATAAACGCCTAAACTTAAACTTTCCTAAAACGCACTACAGTGCACAAAACGCCCTTACATCGTATCGGTTGGGTATAATTAAGCATGCAATGGTTAAATATTATTAATCTAGGCGTTATATCCACATGAATGGTTGCCACACAGCAATAGCAAGCTTTCAAAAGGCCTCATTATCATCAGGGGCCTTTGGCTAGCTGTGTGATTTAAATATTTTAATATTCCACGCGGCGAATTTGTACCAAATAATTTATGCACCAGATAAAACAGGTATTGTGTTCTATATCTAATCATAAACACAATATATTTATATATCTGCATTTATTATCTGATTCTTATTATGGACGTATGTTATGGATATTTTCGTACCAATATTTTGTAATTGATATATCATTCATATTCAGTCTGTCAAGAAAGAGTAGACGCAGTACAAAATTTTCTAAACGTAATCACTCTCAAAAGGTGGTTTTTTCTTTTTGTACTTCCACAGATAACGCGTATACACTTTAGATATTATCACCTTGCACATTTTTATCTCGATTTAATAAGATTTTCATATTTTTATGTGATTTCAAAATTGTGTACAGCGTCTACTCTTTTCTAACAAGCTATACCTAACATTTTTGTTTCATATTTTGTGTCGTTTGTCCATGTTTTTTATAACTCTGGAATAAGGTAACTAGCTATGTTCTTTTCCGTAATCAATTCCAGTATCTCATTTTTTTAATTCGTTCAGATAATTCGTAGCTTATTCGATGCAAAGAAACAAACTCCTTCCTTGTTATGTTCATATTAATATTTTTATTTTACTGGAAAACAAAACTGTGATTAAATGACAAAATCAATATGCAAACGCATAGCAACAAAAAACATTATTGCATTGTTTTCGCATATAAACATACATTAGAACGCGCTAATCTCAGGAACTACTGGTCTGATTTGAAAAATTCTTTCAGTGTTAAATAGCCCATGTATCGAGGAATGCTATAGGCTATATTTTATCAGGCTAAGACTAATAGGAGCGAAGAAATAGAGGAAAATGTGGAAAAAACGGGGGGAAATTATTTGAAAGGGCTTATTTGAACGCGCTAATCTCAGGAACTACTGGTCCGATTTGAAAAATATTTCAGTTTGAGATGGCCCATTTATTGTGGAAGGCTATAGGCTATATTTTATCATGCGAAGACTAATAGGAGCGAAGAAATAGAGAAAAACGTGGAAAAAACGGGGGAAATTATTTGAAAGGGCTTATCTCACGAACTACTGGAGCAATTTTTCTGTTATTTGGCACAGATTAGAAGTAGACCACGTGAAGGATCATAAGCTTTTTTTGTGGACTAATTTGTCAGTGAAATATCTAATTTACGCGGGCGAAGCCGCGCGGAACGTCTAGTTATATTTATATGCGGAATACTTATTCCTCTCTCTCTTTTTAAAGTCTCGTGGGAATTCCTCTTACCCAGCATACGAAAAACACTTAGCTTTACAAAGTAAATACAGCAACACATAGTCCATAACGTGTCGATACCACAGTTATCGTGGCAACTGTGGCATTGGGCATTGGCGATATCGCTGTTGCCACAGACCTATAAATTGTCAGATATTGCCCACTACTTAAAGCTAATCAGGCACTTTATTGCGGTAAGAGTAGCAATCCTTCATTGTCTTTGCTTATGCATACATTTCAACTAAGTGCCGATTAAGCAATTTTATCATAGCAAAATGAACGATTGTTTCGTTTCCGCGGACGTTGCATGCGACATCCATATCCACTATAAACAAAGTGATACACATATTATTGTATCACTTAGTTTTGTTACACCCTGTAGTGAATAGTGATATACAAGAAAATGTTCTGCCCATACTTGAAAGTTCGCTACGTCGAAAGCTCGTTGATTAGCAAATCGCAAGCGTCATCTTATTTTATTTTGATTTTTAACGCTTTTTAAATTATCGAATACAATTTGACTAAGTACCCTGTCCTGCTCTGTGGTCTACTCTATAGTCTATAACGCTGTTTATGTATAGTTATACAGCCATGGAGTTTATCGCGTCGATAACGCAGCTTGTTCCCAGCGCTCCGGTTTACAGCACTTTTATATTCCATTAGGAAATTGATAAGTTCTTCGTTACTATACAATGTACCTATAATATAGTTCAACTTTATTATTATATTCCATCCGTCCATAATAGTTTATTCTATAATAATCTAAGTATGTGCAGGGTGCAATTTTTAGTTCAAAAATTACTTACTATTAGTTAACATTAATTAATTAATCCTTATCTTATATATAAAATTCCCGTGTCACAATGTTAGTTACCGTACTCCTCCGAAACGGCTTTACTGATTTTTACCAAATTTTATATGCATATTCAGTAGGTCTGAGAAGTTATTAATTGATAAGTGCATTTGTTGAATAAAATATAATAGTAAAATATTACAACTCGAGACTGATGGCGACCATTGTTTGTACGACGGGATAGCGATGGACGTTGCCATGGTGCCATACTAATTTAGTCACTTCAATAAAATAATATGGGCGAAATACTTTATATGGCAAAACAACGTTTGCCGGCACAGCTACTTAATATTATAAATGTGAAAGCGTGGATGTTTGTTACGCTTTCACGCAAAAACTACTTGACGAATCATCATGAAACTCTGTACACATACTGTTGGAGGTATCAGAAGTAACATAGGAAACTTTTTATTTAAAAAAAATATTTCTTACGAAAAAAAAATGTTGACGTGGATGTGGATGAAGTCGCGGGCAACAGCTAATATTATTATAAAACAAAGTCGCTTGGCGCCGTCTATCTTAAATGCTTAAATCTTAAAAACTACGCAAATGATTTTGATGAGTTTTTTTTTAGACAACGTGATTCAAAAGCAAGGTTTACAGTTTACACGTCTGAAAGATGAATAAAGCGTTTAACATTTGCCGGGACAGAACCTGAGAAATAGACGTTATTTGAAGTCCATATTACAAGTGTCAAATTCTGTGTCATGTTCAGTCAGGTATTGATGATGAACTGGGAATTCTAGACAAGGTGCCCTGAGTGCCCCGTGTAGTGGTTACATAATCGTTTCCTAGTGCTTCGCATTGTCTCCGTTCCCTGACCCTAGGTATTGTGTTACTGGACTGTGGTCTAGATCCTAGAAATCCGAAGCGAAGTCTGAGAAATTGAAGTTTCATGTAGTGTGAAATGTGAAAGCGTATTATTAATCAAATAATTATTTACAATTGTTATTAATTCTATTTATAAATAACTTTCAACTATAAAACTTAACTAATTTAATTACTGTAAATTGTTTAATTGAAAGCTCTTTAATTTTTTTTAATTGTCAGTGAAAAGAAGTGAAAAAAGACAAACACATTTTTTTTTAATTAGGTAAAGTTCTAAAATCACCCATAAGTCAATACTTCTTCTAGATGTTATAACTTTTAATTCCAAACTAATTGAGTTGAAGATTAAACTAATTTAGTAGTAAGTCCATCTTCATATAGACCGCCGAATTTGAAGCACGCTCACATGCGTAAGTTCAGGTAACTTTAGTTAAGGTGCCCGTACACGGGACGATTATCGTGACGATTTGTCGCCTCAACGAGTAATTGTACGTGTGTGGCGATATCGCAAACGATTTTACGGTCAAAAGATCGATTGGACTTTCTTGACGATCGATCGAAACGACAAATTGTCCCGTGTATGGGCACCTTTAGAGAGCAGAGCAATACATTATCACGACTCACGAGCCTAATTCATATCTATAACAAATTTGATATCGAAAACTAAATATTTTAACGTTGCTTATATTCAGAAAAACCTGCATTGAAACAGAATCTACGCGGCTTAAGTTCAAACCAGCATAAAAACTTGAATTATGCAAAAAGATAATGAACATTTTATCTAGATTACAGCGTTTAATATTAAAAATGTCATCGTACAAGCTCAACGGATCTATAATGAAAGCGGAGAGAGGAACTGGTAACAATGGGTATAATTGCAGTGTTCATTTTATGAAGAACAACTGGTAATTACTGGTTCTCGCTGATTACCGCTGGTTCCTGCCGGTTGCAACCGGTTCGCGCTCGAATTGAAGTGTTATAATGGACTATAACTAGTTTTAAATATTACAAAATGGCGCGTAAATTGCTCCACGCTTCGGCTGTCTGAGTTTATTAAACACGTTTTGTGAATGCGGAATTCGGGTTTGCGAAATTATCACGCGGGAATTGTTCATTAAAAAGTGTCCAGGCCCCTTAGACAAAGTCCCTTTCGTTAAAAACGATGACGAAAGTCGTTATCCAAATGTATGGGATTTGACATTAGTCTTCGCAAGCGAAATGTCATTTAGCGATACTTATGTCAAACCGCATACATTTTGATAACGAATTTCGTCATCGTTTTTAACGAAATATACTTTGTCTAAGGGTAATGTGCCCTTTGGTCTACGATACATCTTTATCGGCATCTGTTGCTCATAGGGCCAACCCACACGTACCACAACAACACCACGTCGCAACGACAAAATGTCGTCGAGCAGTGGTTACGTGTGAATGGTGTCGCTGCAGCTTGCTGTATGGTGCAGCTTTAGCCCTAGCACGGCGACCAGTGGAAATGCGAAAGTATAGACAAACTGTGGAGATAAACTTAAGGTGCCGTTCCGATCTTTTGTCGTTCCGAAAAATTCAATTAAAATGCCACTTCATGACAGACTATAGTCCTAAAAATTCAAATAATATCCTACTTTATGACATATACTATAAGTCTGTCATAAAGTGGCATTTTAAATGAATTTTTGTCGGTCGCGATAAGCCGCGGTAAAGATCGGAACGGCACCTTAAGTTTATGTCCACAGTTTGTCTATACTTTCGCATTTCTACTGGTCGCCGTGCTAGGCCACCTTGTGGTACCGACAACATGTCGACGGGGTTGCGATGTGGTTGCGATGTGGTTGCGATGTGGTTGCGATGTGGTTGCGATGTGGTTACATACGAAAGGCAATGAAACGGAGGGGGGGAAGAGCACGGGCGGTGTGCGCGCGCTGTCATTGCATCGACGCAACGTTGTGGTTGCGATGTGGTCGGCCACTAGTTCGCTCGTGGTTGCGATGTGGTCGGCCGTGGTTACGATGTGGTCGGTATCACACAAGTGGTCGACAACGACTGCAAAATGTGGTACGTGTGAATGGTCCAGTTCCTTTACAAAACGAAATATACGCCCGACCACTTGGTGTGGTTGTGGTACGTATGGGTTGGCCCCTTAAAAGTGTCCTGTGCCCTGTGGTCTACGATACGTCTTTATCGGCATCTGTTGCTCATAATAGAAAATATAACGTTAGTGCCAAAATAGTAAAATAATCTCTGTTCCTACTAAATATATTTACATTTTACTACCTAAAATTTTCATAATAATTATTTTATTTATAACTAGCTGTCCCGGCAAACGTTGTTTTGCCATTTAAAGTATTTAAATCTTACCCCCTCTTTTGTCCCCTAAGAGGGGGGGGGGGGGGGGGGGAAATTTTATACACCAGATGTTAAGTTGGAAAAAACAGTTAATAATATGAAGTAAGTCCATTAAAGAAAAAAGTTTGATACAAAATCTGACCCCCTCTTTGCTCCCCTTAAGGGGGGGGGGGGGGGGGGGTGATTTTTATACACCAAATTTTGAGTTGGAAGAAGACAAATATATCTGCGAAAACCGTATGTATGCAAATCGGATCAGTAGTTTTCGTGTTAAAGCAAAAGTCTTATACAAAATCTGACCCACTCTTTCGTCCCTTTAGAGGGGTGGGGGGAAATTTTTTTATACACCAGATGTTAAGTTGGAAGAAGACAAATATATCTGCGAAAACCGAATTCAAATCGGATCAGTAGTTTTCGTGTGATAGTGGAACAAACATACAAACAGACAGACAGACAGACAGACAGACAAAAAAAATAACCACATTTTTGGCTTCTATAGCGATGTAGTAACACCCCCCGCTTATTATTTTTTGAATATCTTTAATGTACAGAATTTTCATTTCTACAGTTTTATTATATGTATAGATTCGATAATACATACATGACTTATGAGTTAGGAAAAATGTATGAAATTGAGGTATTGATATATTTTATATTATTTCAGGTGAAAATTAGAATAGTATATTCTAGTTTTCACCTGAAATATTATTTTCACCTTTGTCACTTATTAATCCAAGTTGTTCAAATTTTTTTTCATATTTTCTATATTTTAAATTGGAAATATTAAAGCACATCCCTGGTATAATCCAACGCTAAGTATAATTAGCAGGGAGTTGCCAAACTTCATCTAAATACTTGAGAGCGTTTCGTGCAAACGTCTGACCGGTGTTACTAGGACCCTCGTAGCGTGCACACATCCCGCTACGGCGGGTCAGCTTGCGGTGGTCGCACTGTAACATATTAAGTCATCATCGCGTTAATTTTTAATTAATCTTAATTTTTGGCTACAGTAAGCAACACCAGCTTTTTAAGCTTTGATAAGAACCCAGTTCAAGTTGGATAATCACGATTGCAAAGCTGTTTATAGCATGCATCGGTGAAATTAATTTATAAGCAGAATGTGGACCGGACCTACTTTCTTTGGTTGGTTTATCTCAAGACAGCATTAGTTACAAACTGTGGACTGAGTTTGACATAACCGACCAAATTACGTACGTCTGCCATCTTCTTATGAATCAATTTCATTGATAGTAATATATGCTCGACACGTTCATAATCACTTGTATATAATGTCCATCATGGACCAATGTGGACTATAAGCACAGCTACAGACTATACAGCTAGCTGTATACAAATTACCTAAATCGATAAACCAAGATAGAATTTGTTGGCGCAAATGTACTAGGAGAGCCGACCCTACGTAAAGTGGGAAAAAGCTAAGAAGAAGATGGACCGACATAAAGAGGCCGCATATGAGGACAAAATGAAGAACCTTAGTAAATATAGAGGTAGTGAAGAAGTCACAAAGTTTTAGCCAAACAACAATATAATGTGAAATTTCAATACATCTTTCATTATTTTAATAAGAGAAAAAAGTAAAAACATTTCCGATAACCATTAGCAAATTGGTTTCACTGTAAGGTTTTATTCATTTCGCATTACAAAAACGTTAATCCATAGAATATTTTGTTCTTCAACGAAAATTCTACATAGAACTGTAATTAATAGTATAGGTAATAAGTATTGAGTAAGTACATAGAAAGGACTTAATAATAAGTTAAAACAATCAATTACAAAATTATAAGGTAAGGTAAAGCGTCATTACAAAGAAAAATGCATATTTCCATCGAAATACAATGCAGTATAGAACGAGAACTCTCATACATTGGACCGTTGAAAATGGCACCAAATACTGTCATAACACGTAGCTAGAGCAACTAAATTGTGTGACCCGAGTATAACAACTAAAACTACGCCTTTGTGTGCATTTCGTGGAACCGTATTTTGACTCAGTTACTCTTCTATATTATGGAATTTCGATGCATATTTCAGTTAATTGTTTTCGCTGACGCATCCTCTATTCTTCGACATGGAAACAATTGTATCTACATGTATACGAATATAGACCTTATTCTTTTGTAATAGGGAATAAATAGGTTTAGAAGTAGTAACAACACCTTTGTTCAGGCAGCAGGCTGCATCGGCCATTGCTATTCATTTATTGTTAAACGTAAACGTAACATTTTCTATTACAATTATTGTTCTAGCAGTATTATTTATGAATATGAGAACTCGTAATGACTAGTCATTCAGTCTCTTTGAGACATCATCTTTGTGCAAGCGTCATAAGGACTTTTACAGAAGCTATGTGATAAAAAATTTTTTGGAGATTTTACTATCTGTATAAATCCATACAAAAAGTTTTTTGGTACTAGATGACGCCTGCAACTTCGTTTCTGGGATTAAAACATATTATCCGATGTCTTTTCCCTGGACTCAAAGTACATATCTGCATACCAAATTTCAGCAAAATCGTTTCTGTGGTTTGGCCGTCAAGAGTTAACAGACAGACAGACATACACAATTTCACATTTATAATATTACTATCGATAAGCATTGTATTTCCACATTCTCATTTTATTAACCTCCCGACGAAAACAGAAGGGTGTTATAAGTTTGACATGTCTGTCCGTGACATCGTAGCATCCAAACGGGTAGATGTATTTTTTGACCTCTGTTTTTTGTTTGAAAACTGACATTCTCAAGATTAATAAATGATAATTCATAATCGGTAGTTTTCTCGCTGCTGTCTGCTGTCTGTCTTTCTTAATTTATGCTTATTAACTTGTAGCACTCACTGTAGTATACACATGAATACAAAATTTTCTGTTTACTTTTTCCTATATCCTGTGTAATGAAAACTCTTTTGTACATCGACATCACATGTCGACGCGTCATGAGGGAAGCGATGGTATCACGTAATTGATTATACCTTTTACAGTTATCGCGTATTGATATCTCTAAATGTCCTGGTCGGAAATGGCCGACAAATCCATCTTACTGTCCACTTTTAATGCATTCTTGACATCTAATGCGAAAAGGTGATAAACCTGTTATACTAGATGAAACCCGCAACTCCGTTGCGCTAAAATTCGTTTACTGCGCGGGCACCGTACATTTTTCCGGGATAAAAAGTCTATGTCCTCTCCCGGGACTCAAAATATATCCATGCCAAACTTCAGCAAAAACCTGTCGTTAAATGAAATCGTCATTTCTCATCTCACATTTCCATGGAAAAAAACGTAGATTGAGGAATGAAATTTTTATGAATAAAATATTATAATATAATGTTAATTGATGCAAATATTAAAGGAAATTCTTAAGATTCCGTCCATGTTCTAAATTTTCTTTCCAAACGGTTCATATTAGTTTTTATGAATGGCATGCATGGCAGAAATATTTTCAATGAAATTTCGTGAGTGGACCCACATTATTTTCCTACCATCTTATCGTAAGTCAAATAATTTCTTATAAAAGCCTAAAGATAATGGAAAGAAAAGGAATGGGACTCGAGCGTAAGGGCCCGTAGGATATTTGAGCGTATTGAGAGCGCATTTATGAGGGGAACCCTTTTAAGGATTTGGATATAGAGGGGCGAGAATAATGATCATAATCCCAGTAATATGTTCCGAAAACATTCCCTTTTTTGCCATTCAAATTCGACACTACACTGAAACCAAGAGACAGATTACCGCCACAACATAAGTATAATACCTTCCTTCCATGCAAGGAATTTAGTGCACGCACACATTTGCGTAATTTTTTATGAAAATACAACAACGACTATATTGTTTTGCTTTTTATTACGCGCATAAAACTGGTGTGATGAAAATTCTTAATATTTCAATAAAATCAATATTCGAATTTCGATCTTGACGCGTGGCCGAAGAACTTGAGGCTGGCCGCATACACACGTTTTCCATTCGATAACCCAATTTGGAATGTATTTTCTACTGATTCCATGCATTCAGATTTCCGAATACGGAAAACGACTTCGGAAATCGAATACGGAAAACGTGTGTATGCGGCCAGCCTTAAAGACAACTATTTGATACTCTCGCCAAATGCTACAAGTGACACGATCCTTATAGATCTGTAATTGCTTCAAAAAATTGGGATCTTCTACCGGAACTTACCGGTATCATGCGACGTTACTTCGGCGTGAGAGAGGCCTTTTATTTCGGATAGACTTATAAGACATTCGTACATTCTCATAAGTTACATAGTATGTATAGAATCGCCTTAAACACACGTAAAACATCTAGCAGCTTTCAGAATTCACATATTCAGTATACATTTTTGCGACAGTGGGAAAAGTTTGGAATTATCCGGCGAGACAATAGTGTTAATCACATGCAAACGAAGTTTATTTCGCGCCTAGCGCATAATTGGAGGCACGCTGGGAATAAATTAGCTTTTTCATTTGTGTACGCACTGCGCATGCATTTTTATGCACTAACTCTGCTTGTCTTGCATGTATCTTTGTCTGCGTCTGATCTTAAGCAGAATATTTACCTAAGTTATTACGTAACTTATGCACATATTCTGCTATTTACTTTAACTCCGTTATTATAACTTGGAGGGTTTGGTTAAATTTCGATAGTTTTGTTTAGGTATGTAAAAGTTCTCTTTATACAAGATGTAACAAAACAAAGTTATAATACTAAAGGGTGTATATGAGTGACCTGTTTAGAGTTCACTGTAAATGTAGGAGTGCTGAAAAGACTTTCAGTTACCTATAACAATTCCAGACCTATAACAAAAAGTTAGACAACTTTTCAGAAATTTTGGTATGGAAAAAAAACTCCTTTAGCGATGCTACTTTCAGTTGACTCTATATAAGCGATACATACACGGGCGTATATATAGCTTTGACAAGGGGGGGGGGGGGGTCCCTAACGTAAAAAAGCGGCCAAGTGCGAGTTGGACTCGCCCATGAAGGGTTCCGCAGCAGCAAATAGGTAACGTGTTTAGGAAATTATAATACCACAGTATAATAATTATTATTATTACTGTGAATACTGTACATTGGACAAGTAAGATGGATAGTTATGGGGGGGGGGGTCCGGACCCCCAGGACCCCCCCCCCCCCTTATATGCGCCCATGGATATAACAATCAGCTAAATGATTATTATCAATTTGTTTTATTAAATCCTGTATAATTACAATATTTTGTACTATCAGAGAATCGATTTATTGGCCGAATACGGATCAACGTTATTTAATTGGTTCGTCATCTGTTGTATGAGCTTATCATAATCTAACCCACGTAGGTTACTTGCCTATGAATCAATTTTTCTGGTACATAATTTGCATTAAATTGTGTTGACAAAAATGCTTAACTCACTCAAGAGTTTTCAGAAAAATTTAATGCCCTATGCTTCATATCTCCTATTGTGACTTGCTTGTCACTCTGAAGCACAAGCACTCTGAAATTATATTCGGCACAAAATAGACACATAATCAAATTAACTAAGCTCGAACGTTAAGAGTTATCACATCTCAGCGACGCATTCGACCGTCCATCACCATAAGCCCATATCCTCGACATCATCAATCAAGCAGGCTTAGCGCTCCGCCAGACCGGGGCATGGAGAATTCTCACTTCAAACTTTCCGCAATTGTATGTCACTGCTTTGAAGAATTAATTCTTGGTATAGTTGAACAATTTTCCAGTGTTTTAAGTTCTATTTCTTGTTAAATGATGCACGCAACTCCGTTGCGCCGAAATTCTTCAGCAATAAAAACTATCTTATGTCCTTTCCCGTCTTTTAAAGCATCTCCATACCAAATTTCATCTAAATCGGTTCAGCCGTTTAAGCGTGAAAAGGTATAGATAGATAGAAAAGAATCTTTCAAATGTTTAATATTAGTAGGGATTTTGGTATGTAACTTAGAATGTTTTACACCTGACTGATAAAAATATAGTATGTACAGTGTACAGTGTACACCGTGGACATATATTTTTTATTAGTAGAGGGCTAGCAAACAAAACTTTAACTGTATAGTTACTTAAATCGGCATCAAAACAATTGCAATAATAAATTTTACGTGTTTCTGGCCCTGTTTAATAAAAAAATGTATACCGCCGAAACCAAAAAGAACCAGTGCATCTCAGTATGGGTTTTATCCAAAGGCATTCTAGAACGTTCGCTATTTAATCAACGTCTCCGACTTTGGCGCAACGAGTTCCATGCGGGTCCAGCACAAATAAAAATAACAACTGCTACAAAATCCCGACTAGTTCGGGACGTTCGGCATTCGATTTTTGAATCGGTTCAAGTAACTTTTTTATTGAAATGAGCCAGGTATTGGGCACAGGCATAGACTGGTAGAAAGTTTTTTACGGAGTTCTAGCTTGCTTATATATAACTTGGTAAATTTACAATAATAATATTATATTGATCGTCATGCGTAAGTATGACATAACATAACCGAAAGATAATAACTATTATGATTATTATAATAGAACTTATTGCTCATAATCACTACTAGTGAGTCAATTTTAAACCGATTTAAAGAGCCATGTGTCAACATAATTAACCTTAAAAACCTTTAAATAGATTTATTTCTATTTATGGGTTTTCATATGAAAATATATTAATTCTATATTTAGAAAAGGTTCAAACTTCAATGTCGTAAGTGATCATTTAAGTACGTCAGTATTACAACATCGATTCCAAATTCACCTCAATATTCCCAATATTCGTAAATATCAAAGTTTCTAAACTCAGAATACCACGAATATTTGGCAGGGAAATATTCAAAGGCATACTTCGAATGTCAAAAAGGCCCCAAAGAACAAAAAAATACTTTATTTTTAGCCACAAATTTTGCCTCAGAAAGCTATTTAATATGTAATATATAAGTTTTCAAATATAAGGATCCTCTTTGATTGATATTAGAAACACTGAATTATAGTTATTTTTTAAAACTGATTTTTTTTACAAACTGTGTAGTAACTATTTTCATTCATAACATTTAATTTATTGTTATTGGAAATACGGTAGTAAAAATGAATTCGTAAAAAGAACTCCGTAACCATAAAATGCTAATTAAATATTTTTCTGCCCGCTCCACTATAAAGAGTTTGATTTAAAAATATTGCTCGCATATTCATTCCTCTTTGTGTCCGTATACACCAAGTCTACAGTAATTGAAGAAATCTCAATGCATCATACAGGCCCTGATCTTCAATTTTTTAGGTGGGGCAAAACTTAAAAATGCCGCCCCGCCCTTTATTACCTTGTTACCAAAATACTTTATTTTATTACCTATTTTCCTTCATCATCTACTCGTACATAATTGACAACATTTCATTTAAATCATCAAAAATAAAAAATACCATTTCTTTGTTCTTATTTCCGAAGTCCTCAAACAAATACAGATTTTTTTAATCATTAATTTCCGAGAAAAAAAATTAAAACGAAAAATCCACTTGTGACGTCATTGGTACGGCAGAATACGATACACACCTTTGCTTGTAGGATAAAACCTAAAAAACGTTTATCGCGTCATTTTAATGTCGTTGTCAAAAAATTGACATATAACCTCTATTTAAAATCTTTGTTGTTGTTGAGAGAGGACGCCACGCAATTTGATTTCATTGTAAAAAGAATCAAATCAAATCAACGTTAAGAATTATAGAAATTTGCGAAAAGAGCTCGAAAATAATGCAGATCTAAACACAATAACAAATTCAATAACCTCAAAGTAAAGTACCACAAAGTCAGTGACAGTACTGACAGTTTTTTTTAAGAAATCAGATATGACGTGCAAAGGTATTTTGTTGTTCAACCGTACCAATGACGTCATTTGGCGCTAAAGTCATTTTAGAATGATCAGTATTAAAAACCAAGTTTTATAAATGAAAATGACCACATTTTCAGAAATAAAAAATATGGGTCCCCTAATTTAACCCCTACTTTTATATTTCGTCATAAAACAAATACAAAAAATATTTGAAATGTTGTCAATTTCAGTAATTGATTAATCTATAATAATTAATAATAAGTCCATAAATTGATTGACATTTGGGCATATCCTACGTACAGGATAGATAATAGTACAAGCACAGTATGCCTATAAGTCGGCCGCCCTCTGAACCTGCCGCCCGGGGCATGGGCCTCGACTCGGCGGCGGGAACCCATAAAGTTAATATACCTAGCTATAATTAACTTTATGCGGGAACCATAACATTTATTCGGGATAAAAACTATCTTATGTTCTTTCCCGGGACTCAATGTATCTGCATACCATATTTTATCAAAATTGGTTGAGCGGGTTAAGCGAGAAGAGGTAACAGTCAACAGACAGACACACTTTCGCAATTATAATCATTAGAATTATAATATTAGTATGTATATGCTATGACAGAATATAAAATAATATTATGCTCTCTGTCAGGCACAAAGCAAATAAATGCTGTCCTTGCGTGGGTGAGCCACGGAAGAAGGATAAAAAAATGAAAGTAATACTAAAAGCCATGAGCCAACCCATTTGTTACACAAAACATCAAAGACAAAACCTATTTAGACTATCTTTGCATATTTTCTTCTTTGAGATTATTCCGGTATTGGAGTACAAAATTACTGTATATTTTATAAGAATTTAAAAAGAAACCTATCTATAAAGCAAAAAATAGTAAATTCAACATCATAAAATTCGACTCCAAGTCCATATATTATCTGAGGACTCAACAGCCTATTAGCAAACTGTCTCTATGCTGTCATGTCTTCACTCAGATCTCACCTACGCCTACACGAACTCTTTATCGAAAATGTCTACAGCGATACCCTGGAGAAAAAAAATGACTACAACCCTCGTTTAAGCTATGACATGTAATTGGGAAACTGTCTGGTAAGTTTGGTGCTGTATTATTTTCGCAATATATATCAAAAATTGAATTATTAGTCTGCAAAAAAAATATGAACCAAAATCCTCAAGATGTCTGGTATACTGTTTTTTTTTTAATTCTACTACCAAGATGCCTTAGCTATATCGGACGATGTCTGAAGTTTTTTCACAAAACTCTAATATTGAGGCTTGAGAAATTAAAAAATACTAACCAAGCAGGTTGCACAATTGCACATAGAGTCACTTATTTACTTTTGCCACTGCGCTATAGCGACGCTACTGGTAAAATAGGATATATTACTGCAATGTTCTCACGCTAAAGGCAGCACCAGCATAGACAGTAAACAAAAAGTTTTATTTGACAACGTTTCTGTGAATATTCTGATATGACCTGTGCAAGTTGTCGGATTTTGGTCGGATTATTTACTGTAAGTGCTAGTAGCTCTGCTCCGATCTTTGCGTAATATTCCCTATTGAGAATGTTCTAGAAAGTCAAAGAAGAATTTGATGACAACCAATCAGATGCTAATAAAATGAAGAACGTTCTAGAAAATGAAAGAAGATTAATTGGATGTCAACAATAGACGCGCAATGAGGCCTGATTGCACCTCATTTGCATGCTGACCGCGCGGGGAGCTCATTGTGGTTCATTTGTTATACAATTTTATACACCTTCATTATTGACAATATTTAATTTGACAAAATTTAATTTTCAACTAACTTTCAAAGAGGAGAAGATTATTATTATTATTTGTGTATACAACAATATATTGTTGTATACACAAATAATAATGGCTTTTCTTCATTACTACAACGGGTTGAGATCGAATAGCAAGTGAGCCACGACACGAATTTCGCTATTTGGTCCTTATGTGATTGTCACAATGCGTCGTGGCTGTTTTACTGTGACCACAACGTGATGTGAGCTATTTTTCTGCTCAATGAGCGTTTTCGATCTTTGAGCGTAACATATTATCTATTACCTATACCTAATATAGTAACTTATCTATTTGAAAATTTATCGATTAATAATAATTTAGCTTTATGATCTATAAAATTTTGCGACGTCAATATAGAACTTTTCACTTTAAAAATCGGGCTTAATTCTAGTAGGTTGTTAATAGATCTAGACTAAATAATCTATGATCTAATTCTATTTTCTATATATATTATAGTATAGCCTACACTCTACAGGATGGTATTGAAAATGCATATAAATTTTTGCAGTAGCCTCTTCACGATTCAATACTTTCATGATAATTTTTAAGCCCGTAAATTACATATCCGCATTCGCATCTGAATGGATGTATCGAGGCTCATACAATCCATTCAATTCTGCACGCTCCATACAACTCCGTACAGCTCAATACAACTCCATACAGCTCTACACAACTCCATACATTGCCATACAACTTCATCTAACTAATGTCCGATGTTTTTGATTCACCGCCGTAATCCGTTTAACAGCTTTGTCTGTCATTCGAGTGAAAACTGTGGACATAAAATGAAATGTTTTTCGACTTCATAATAATACAGGGTGCAATTAAACCTTCCAGCCAAATTTCGATATATTGATCCTTGTTAAAAATAAAAATACACGTATTTTTTCTTTTATAATCACTAAGTACTAAAATGTTGAGAAATAGCTTCTGAAAGTTTTCCTAAAAACACCTCAATTAATTGACACTACTCGTCACCGGCGCGCAAAAAAATTTGGCCGGTAGGTTTAATTACACCCTAATTATACTTTTGTTTACTAAAGGACGCAGCACGCATAGGATCTATTCAGGCTGGATTTATATTATGCGTCCGCGTGAACGAGTGGTTTGGCCGCTACAGCGCGAGATAACAAGCAATTTTATAGCCTATCAAAAAAGAATAGACGCTGAACACAATTTTGAAATTACATAAAAAGTATGAAAACCTTATTAAATCGAGATAAAAATGTGTCAATGTGATAATATTTAAAGTGTATAAAGGTACAAGTTGGAAGCCGGCTACATGAAGTTGCAGCAGACGATCGACGTGTCGTCGCGACACTACTGGTATCTATGTTTTTCTATGAATAAGTGTCGCTAGCTTTTGTGTCGCCGGCTGCGGAGGGTATTTCATAGAAATACATACAAACCAGTAGTGTCGCTGCGACACGTCGTCTGCGGTTGCTTCATGTCGTCCGCTGCCAACCGGCACTTTATTATAATATGAGTTCTCTGTGGAAATACAAAGAGAAAAAAACACCTTTTGAGCGTGATTACGTTTAATTTTGATAATTTTTTGCGTATATATTTTGATCTGCGTCTACTCTTTCTTGACAGACTATATGTAACGATTTATTTAAATAGCGGCGCGGACGCGTTGTAATTAACATACAATAATAGGCTACTTGACTTATATTCAATTTCATTGAACAAATGCATATTTCTAGTAGAACTTTGGCGTAGGAAACCGTATTTCACCTTTATCATCAAATAAAAGCTTATGATTCATAAATAAAGTCGATTTGAAAATATGATTTTATATTTTTTAATTTGTACTGACGAAAACGCTTTTGCGGTACTTCCGATTTGGATGTGACGTCATCACACTAGTAATTTAATATATTTTATTTATCGCGCTCGTTATATGTAAGTTTATTTGTATATAAATAATAAGCCTAGAAACATTTGTAAAATATATATTTTTTAATAATTTAAATAAAACATCAGTTTTACATATTATCTCCATTTATTGTAGTGCGGAAATGAAATGGCCAAAACTTTTCTCTAAAAGTTTTCAACATTACAAATGATTTCTAAATTCTTTTCAAATTTTTTGGCACTGTTAGACTCGTACGTTTAGCACATAAAAAAAATCAATAAAGAAAGAATAAAATACAAAAAATATGACGTCACACTATGGCGGACAGTGTTTTCGGCGCCATTTAAAAGGCACATTTTTCAATCAACATTTTTATGGGTTTCTACTGTTTAAAATATTAAAATATTAGTTTTTTTGGTGAAAATGAATGATTAAGAAGCGATTAGTATGAAGAAAACAAAATAGGTCAAGTAGCCTATTGCTTGTAATCTCGCGGTGTAGCCGCCAAACCGCGCGAATACATATGAATCGAGATTCGAGCCTCAGGGTCAAAAATTGTCGTAAAGTAAACGTTGTTGTCTCCACTCAGCGAATAGCTAGAGAAAAGCAAGAAAATGCTAACAAAGCCCAAGGGCACGAAATATCCAAGTATAATCTAAGTGGATCGGGTGTGGATAACATGAGGTCATGTGAATTCGCCCCATTCGCTCCAGTCGCCCCATTCGCCCCATTTCGCCCCACTTTTCGGCCGATTTCCATATCTTTGCCCCAGTCGTAGACTCGTAATATAATAGCAGTAGAGAAACTCAGTCGTGGCCTTGAAATCATATAAACACAGTAGCAAGTAAGCTCCTCTTCATTCCACCATCATCATTATGGTATCCATTGGTACTATCCATTGATAGTAATACATTATGGCTTGCTTAAATCGTGGTGGCAAACACATGTTTACCACCATAATTTCGCAGCTACAGCATGCGCGATCGACGTAGATCATGAGCAATCAAAGACGAATATATACATCTGTTGGTTCGTAATCGCCTGTATATTTTGTCCAACACTGGCCAACGTGGGATGGTCCTATGTTTGACAGATCCAGGACACCCTTCGTTACACGGCTAGTGGCATATCGCAGGACCAACGTGGGATGGACGCATAATTATTCACGAAGTAGATGAAATTGTTATCTAAAATCACGCTTATGTGTGCGTGCGGCTATGCGCACGCTCTAATGCAAACTACAAAGATACTACTGTATATCTTTGTGTTATGCTCGTAAAATGCAGAACAACAGGCAGCTGAATAATTGAAGCTGTTTCTGTTAGCTGTTGCTATCCGAGGATTTACTCCTCAAGTAACGAGCGCTACTGACCCCATTTTTACTATTCTAAAACGTTAAAAACACTTCGCACTAGGGACGTTGTCTGTGTTTATCGATATTATATTTTCCAGAAAATTTCATGCATAAATATTAATTTAAAAGATGATATTGATCCTACTTGTTTAAGCCAGTCCTGCATCGTTCTTATCGAATTTTGCTGAGATAGGCGAGTCATAAATACAAAGTCTCCGCGACAACGTTTGAAATGATAACAGTTCAGCTCGTTGTTTTTCCAATAAGGAAAAAAAGGTTTTTCACATGCTGCATGGCAAAACAACGTTAGCCGAATAAGTTATTTACTAATGTAATCCGAGTACTTATCAATTTCATGACACTTTTTAGTAACTCTTAAGTAACTTTACGGTAAATTTATGCAAGCTTATCACAAAAATGGCGACTAATATTCATTATTCATATCCCGTTTTTTTACATATTAATATTAAAATAGGCCCTAGGTTAACACTTAACTACTTTTAAACCCTACAAACAAAATACAGATCGGTATTCCATTTCAATTACTTCAAACATTCAAATTATAATAACTTTATTATTGTCCTCCATAACTAAAAATTCGACATTTCAAAGGAACAACTCTAGTCAGCTACAATGTGCTTATTTTATAGCAACTGGGAATATAATATTTTGTTAGCCAATAACACTTTCAGCTCTTACAAAATAGAGAAAGGATATTTTCGCTCAGTTTTCTATTACATTCCATTTTTGAAATTATATATATGGAAAAGTTTTTTGTCGATGTAAACAAAAAGTTTAGTATTTGTTTATTTTAACAAAAATTTTAGGTGTTTCAAAAAATAATCTAAAAGAATCTAATCACGTACTAAACTAGTAAAAATATCCTGACTGTGCATAATATACACGCTCTTATGATTGTGTGTATTTAACGTTTGTCTTAACATTAAAAAGTCGCTTCTCAGACAAGATCTAAACATTATAATCATTATTATAGCTATAATATCTGTATGTACAGAATATGGAATTTACATTAGTAAGACGAAAATGTAACAAAAATCTTATACCATATTTAAAAATGTCTACGAAAAGGGAAATTACATAAGTACAATCAAAGAAATGGATTCATAGTTGACAGACCTACGTCAGTTGGTCGGGTTATGTTCAGTAGTCGTGTGATGGCTGGGTTTGACGTAACTTGACCAAATTATGTAGTGTCGTTGTTATTCTTTAGTTTTAAAATTTAAAGTTTGTATTTATGTCTTTACTGTGCATTTTATGTCTTGTCTTGAATTGCATTGTATTCTTTGTCTTGAATATACATTGACTGTGGCCCGCTTAAGGCGAAGACATCTGCCAATTCGACATCTTTGTGCAGTTTTCTAGACGTATGTATTTCATTGATTGGCACAAAAAAAATATATGTGATTTTTGATTATATTTGGCAAAGCTTGTCTAATTTAAATAATAAAATAATGTACTCCTACTGGATGAAAAAAAATACCAAAGTCACATCTTTCAGGAACTTTAAACAGTTCCAACTAAAGTAATAATACAATCTATGCTTTAAAAAATTGTTTATTTGATACCTTTTACAAAAATCCAAAGATTGCCAGATTTAATTTTCGGTTCTGACATCTAGATTTCCCATAATATTTATTTTTTCCTCTAACAAACGAAAAATGTATCCACGCTACCGAGTGAACACTTCACATCTCTGTCTCTCTGGCATGAAAATCGTCAGTGGTGCGAGAGTGATGCGAGATCAAGGTCATTGGCAGTTGTCAGCGTCTTAACATATCAAGTAAATAATAATCTAGTACATGTTTCGGATAAGCGACACAAGTTCGCACTACTTTCGTTCCCAAATTTCAGCAAAATCTGAACCGATTATCGTTGTCGTTGGGCGTGAAGGGATATCAGACGGACAGACACACTTTCACATTCATAACATTAGTAGTAGTATGGATTTTAAGTGCGAATTAACCGCTCTTCAAATAGTACTACACTATTTGAAGTGAAGATTTTAAATGTCCGTATGGTTGCCCAAGCACATACGGCATTCTCGCAACGTAGTCGTTCCCTATAGAGCCTCTATTATTGATGGAATCCCAGCGAGCCGCGATCCAAAACCACCGCGCGTGATGAATGCGATTAAAAAGTGATCACATCATCACATGTCGCCACACCAAGCCAGACACATCACAGATTATACCAATCCCCCGCGATGCACTCAAAACGCGATTAAAATATTATCACTCCATCATAACCGGATCCGACAAACACTGGATTGAAAAATGTTTTAATTAAGTACATCCGTACAATTTTATAATTAAGAATTTGCCTTTCTGTCTGCTTGTTACGTCTTCATGCTTAAACGACTGAACCGATATTGCATTTACTTTTAAGGTAAATTGAGTCCCGGGAATGGATATAGAATAATAATAGTTTTAATTAAGTTCTAAGTTAAAGCTATACATTACTTTAATTTTCACTTCGCTTTATTTACTATTTATATCTTTAGTGGAAACTGGAAACTTGTTAATATATTCTCTCTTAGTTTTATTATTTTAGTTATATCTAGTTATTTTAAGTAGCTGTAAGTTTTCTAAAGAAATAAAAATGTAACTTTAATACACATTAAATAATAATAATATTGAGACAGCTTCGCAATCAGTGGTTAGAGTAGCCTAAGCTGGCCGCATACACACGTTTTCCGTATTCGATTTCCTAATGCGAAATTTCGATTCGGAATTCCGTGAGACAAGTGCACACGTTCATTTTTCTTCACTCGCGAACGCGCCGGCTTGCATTCGAAAGGTACGTTCGGAATTCATTCCGTTCGGACAAAGGCAGGTGTGTGCGTCAGTCATGCATACGGAAAACGTGTGTATGCGGCCAGCCTTATATGAACAATCACAAAACAATGCACTGAACAAATGCGATTAAAAATTTCACACATCACATCCACCGGATTTGCAGTATTGACAGATAAACTGAACAACATTGGATCGTATCAACCAACCTCTGTTTCAAACCACGTATTATAAATAAATAAACTGAATTTTTAACAGAAATACAGTCTTCTGGCGGCTTGGACATAATCATAATATTTAAATTGTTATATTTAACATAATTTTAATTACCTACTTAATTAACAGAACTACAATATAAAACCTTAAATACTGGTTATTTTAATGCAATATTAGTTGGACACTGTTAAGCATTCGTGTACTAACCCACAAAAATATTACGTATTGAGTTATGAATGCAGTTATGTTCTTTAGATTATTTAAAACAAGACTGCATTCAAAATTTAACAACAAAAAAAACTTGTGGGTTAGGACACTAACCTGCTTAACAGCGATTAGTTATTGTTTTGAGTTTTGACATTTAATGAGAATGCCATTTTGTAGTATTGATAGAAAACGGACAGCATCGAATAAGAAACGAAGCTGCGTGCTTTTTGCATGTGATATGATCGCTAGAAAAAAATAGACAAAAAACAAATTATATAGCATCGGAACAACTCGAACAGCAATCAAATTAACACCTAAATAATGGTGGCAAAAACAAAACAGAATTATCTATGTTTAAATACAGCATCGGAAATAACTCGAACAGCAATCAAATTAACACCAAAATAATGGCGGCAAAAAAGTAAATATTTGAGTTGGACTCAAAAACCGAACACGCATTATAACAATATAATGTTTGTATACCGCACGTGTTCAAACACTGATTTTGTGTGCGTTTCAAATTGCTTTTATTGGTTTCGTTTTATTTCACACTACTGAATATATTATTGTTACTAGATGCCCGCGTCTACAATTTATTCGTGCAGAAATTGTACATTTTTCTCCAGAAAAATACATAGTGTCTCGAGAAAGGCTAAAGTCCAGGTTCCCTAGAACATTTTTTTCATTTGATTACTAATTACAATCAAGCTAATTTTCCGTGAGCTTCATTTTGATGAGACGCCCAACAATTTCCTCTGCGAAAATTCTCGAAAGTGGTAGCTAACAGAGATAGAAAGAATAAAATATTTCGATTTGATGATCCTAAATTCTAAAATATGAATTGTTCTGTTTTTAGGACAATATTACTATAAATTATATAAATATTAACCAATTCATATACAAAAAATCAGCTGGTTAGTAATATTTTTAAGGTTTCCGTAGTCAACAAGAACCGACTACTAGTTTTTGATGGTTCAATAAGTTTTATTTTTATTTATTTATTTACCAAATAAGACATATACAATTATTCAACTTAATTGAAACAGCATTTAAAACCAATGAGGTTTGTGCAATGCTGCGAATGCTGCGATACAGTCCTATTCACAGATATGGTTATAAATAATTATACACTATTATAACTAAAATATGTATATACATTTAGTTCGTACTTGGTACTATAAAGTTACTTTATACGTTAATTAGGAACAAGATAGATAAGGTACTTAAACATTGTTTATTTTTAAGAAAATAGGTTTTTAGTTTAGATTTGATGTTATTCTCAGTTAAGTTATTTATTTCATCTTTAGGTAACTCATTGATAAGACGCGGAACGATGTAACTAGTAGTTCGCTCGCCGTACCTATTGCAGGCTCGAGTCGTCAGGAGCCGGTTTTGTGTGACTGCTCGAGTTCTTACAGGGTGTTCAGTTAATACTTTTTAACTTTCATTAAAATATTGTTCTTTTAACATAGTATACTTAAATTTCGTAAAAATTGGTAAAATTTTACAATGCTTAAATAATCCATAATCATTATTGTAAAATTTTTGTTTTATGTTTGGAGAAACTATAGATTTTATAGGTACGACCGTAGGTGCTCAGGCCGTAATGTATGTAGGACTCGGCAAACCAATTGTATACTTAACATTAATTTAACTTTAAACGGAATTCTAATTTTTAATATGGTAATGTTGGCCAAAAAAAGTCATAGTTTATCGCATATGATTTTAATGTGATGGTTCCAATTAAATTTATCGTCTATTATCAACCCAAGGTATTTTTGGGAGCTTACTTCCTCAATAGCTCCAGCTATTGTCCACAATTACATGAGTCAACTTTAGTAAGATGCAAGCAGCTGTGCTCGTGAGCAATTAATTTAGTGTTCAGAGATGGTTTCCGAAGATATGGTGAATTAATACACAATAACTTGGTTTTAGAGGTGTTAATCACTAAGCCAGCATCATGACACCAGCGTTGAATTGCGTCAAAATCTTCTTGTAAACGCTCAAGTGCTTTGTGGTAAAGTAAGTACTATCCTATGTTACATTCTGGGACTCTAAGTATCTCCATACCATACATCAAAATAGGCGTGAGGCGGTTCAAAAGTAAAGAGGCAACTGACAGACTTTGGAATTGATAATAAAGGGCGCAATCCGCAGCGCACGGAGAGACTACGCACGTGCTTCAAGCTTCGCTTTGCAAGAAAATGTATTATGTGACTGTGTCCACTGTAACCCACGGACACGCTACGTACGAATTGACACACGTACCTTGCTCGAATACGGTGCACACGTAGCTCAACGCTGGCCACGCTACGCATGCTGTGCACGGGATGTAACACGGAAGCTAAGAAATTGTAAACTACGTAACAACAATTGTGTACATAGTCGTGAGTAACGTATTTATATAGCGTGTGTTGCAGAGGAACGTTGACCCACGTAGTCAATGAAATAAATCCGTGCGCCGCGTGGCCGTGCACAGCGTGCGCCGCGGTGGATCCGCGCCTTAAGAGCGGGCTGAGCAATTTTGCTGTGTTTTCTTAATACTTATTGTATTACGATCCCGGAAGACGATTGACTCAAATGAAATTAAGATTTATTTAATCATTGTATATTTATCTGATATTTAGCTAACAGAAAACACGAGTCACTTATTTTGACTCGATAGTTTTATTTTTCGAAATTATGAATCTGTTTGGACATATCAATAAATATCTGTTGCACTTATTGAGTTACTATCATTAAATAACTTGCACTACTACAATCACACACTTTATAAAATAATAGCTAAAGGAAATATTAGTATTGTATTTAGTTTTTAAGTAATCATCAAAAAACAGTTTTGGGACTTACGACCTTTACTTTCGTGCTATAATGCGGGAACCGTTGTTACGCGCCACTGTTCACTATTAGCTGCAGCCTAAAGTACATTGCCCGGGAGCACGATTCATGGAATTATTGTATCACGATTGGAGGATAGCGTTGTGTGTAGGCGGGGCTAGCGTTTTCACAGCGCGCTCTTAATACTATGGTTTTCTGTTTCAAAATCATAAAAACGTAAGCATCAATGTAATTATTTTTTATTCGCAGCCATAAAAGAAGATAGGCATTTAAAATATATTTGAAGATTCACGTTCTGGAATTTTACATATAGGGACTCGCGATCTTGAACCTAGGCTATTGCTTAAAAAAACTATTGTAGCGAAGACGATCAGCCACAATACCTACTGCTTTTATTCTACACAATACTTTCCAAAAAAATTCCTTTGTTTTTTTTATAAAACTACTTTTCCGCTAACGACAAGTTTTTTCTTTTTTGGTTCCGAAACCTTTGAATCGTGCACCAAACTTTCCCCGAAGTGTTCCTAACACTTAACAGCTCCAATTTTCTAGTTTCGAACTGGGACTTTTTTCGACAATATTTTAAATTAAAATTCAACATTCATATTTTCTAATTAAAAATGAACTAAAATCCTGGAAAAACGCTTTGTAACTGCTTCCTTTTTCGTTTGCTTACTACAAAGCTATTTTTGAACAGACGAGTTACCTACTGGGAAAAGTATTAACTTTTATGCTGAATTTCTACAGAGTAGGGTTGAGAGCTACCGCGACGGAACGAACGTAATAGGTACGTATACATACGGGTTTAATTAAACCTTCCTGCCAAATTTTGATATATTGATCCTTGTTAAAAATAAAAATACACGTATTTTTTCTTTTACAATCACTCAGTACTAAAATGTTGAGAAATAGCTTCCGAAAGTTATCCTAAAAAACACTACAATTAACGGACACGACGCGTCGCCCGCGCGTGACGAGCCCCCGCGCGCGCGCCTCCCCCCCGCGTTACCCCCGCTTATACCCCACCGCCGCGGGTGACCGTTCTGCAATGATTTTAAATAGGATAAAATATGTCATTAAAAAAAATAACACCCAATTTTTTTTTTTGGTAAATGGACTCTCCTAATTATACCTAAAGCCCTGGAAAAAA
Source organism: Cyaniris semiargus (assembly GCA_905187585.1). NCBI lineage: Eukaryota > Metazoa > Arthropoda > Insecta > Lepidoptera > Lycaenidae > Cyaniris > Cyaniris semiargus. The sequence goes on along the minus strand of LR994560.1, from coordinate 9,245,091 downwards.
TTTGGCAGGAAGGTTTAATTGCACCCTGTATAATAGGATAGTACAAACAATAAAAATACGTGTGGCACTCGGTTACTGCCGCGGTAAAGCATAGCATTTTTTAACAACTTATGCAATTATAATTCGCATACGTCTAATCGCACGCACACAAACACCGTGCCGAAGTCTGCCGAACCGAAATGACGTAAGACGATGCACGGCTTTCAACGCCGCACCACTGTGCCGGTCGGTGTTAGGTTTATTTTCGTTACGGAATTTCTTGATTCGGTCGCCGCGCTCAAAGCCCGCGATAAAAGTTATGCAATAGCTTAATTATATTTAGGTGTTAGGTTACAATGCCAAAATAATTACTTTAGCCTGGTAGTCGGGTAAAAATCATCGTTGATGATGATGCGGCAGCCTCCAGATAGCAATCGCGTCGTTTTATAGAAAATAAAATATTGGCTTCATTACGTCTGGGGCCGACGCTCATTTACCATACGACTTCCTTTAAATTGAGGTAACTAGATAAAAAAACCTTTTAGTGTCGGGACAAAAAGGCACGTCCAGGAATTTACATTTATTTTTCCGATTGCAATCGTTTTAAATACCCATTTTGTTCGGACGTTCCTTTCGAGTTGAATTGCTGCTTTTTGCGTAATAATACAACTTAATTTATCACTAATTGATAATAATTATTAATTAGTAGTCAGTTTCGTACATAAAAATATCATTTAAGAATTGAATATGATTCTTAAATTATATTTCCCAAATAATATCAATTGAGTTCTTCACAAAGTAGACAGTAGTGCAGGTAAGACCTTTGGTTGCTCAAAAATGGCGCTGTACGGCTGGAGTTTGTTTAAATAATCGGCCAAGTGCGAGTCGGACTAGCGCACGAAGGGTTCCGTACCGTTATAGAGCAAAATTAGGCCAAAAATTGTGTTTTTTGTATGGGAGCCCCCCTAAATTTTTATTTTATTTTAATATTATTATTTATTGTTAAAGTAGGTACATATATAATTAAGGACTTTGTGAAAATTTAATGTCCCTACCTGTTGCCATTATTGATATCGAGCAAAAAAAAGCCAAAAAAATCACGTTGGTTGTATGGGAGCCCTGGGAAGGGAAAAGCAAACAGCACTAACCTTTCTCTTCTCTGGAGCTGGTGAAGGCTCCTTCTGGATTCCTGTTGTTATAACTTCACACACGATAATTTAACACTCGCAGGTACAGATTTTCGCGAAGTTCAACAGCTTTTAGTTCCAACTTTCAGCTGATTATGAGGTAGCGCGAATTAGGAATGTGACAAAACAAATTACGAATGCGGCGAATAACGCGCGCGGAGTTGCCGCAAGATAAGCGATAACTGTATACTGGGAAAATGTGAGGGTAGGTGGAAAACTAAACCGCTTCACGTCAATAAACTACCCTACATATAAAATAGAAATATTCGGGAGTATACAAATAGATTGATGATTTTTAGGGTTCCGTAGTCAATAAGGAACCCTTATAGTTTCGGTCTATCCGTCCGTCTGTCAGTACACCGCATTGAAATGCATATATAATATACGGTATTACGCTACTGCAATTTTATTTAATAACTATAAACTCTTACGCTGTTAACACACGGCGGCACCGCAGCGGCGGTGGCGCGGGCGATACCGCTGCCGCTACGGCGCGTGTGTAGACACCCTTAAATGTAATTGAAACTAAAATAAAATAATATGTTATTCACATAACTCATAAAGCTGCCATATTTCATTTTAAAGTCGTTGCTTTGATCGCGTTAGCTTTTTATTGTGAGTTTTATATCTTTTTTTTATTTATGATGATCTTCATAAGTCGGTAAATGTGTTTTATATATTTTCAGGATTGAACAGGCGTTTACAAGAGACATTGCGGCACAGAATAATATGATATTATGAATTATGATATTATCCATACTAATATTATAAATGTGAAAGTGTGTCTGTCTGTCTGTGTGTCTGTCCGTCTGCCTGTCTGTCTGTATGTCTGTTACCTCTTCACGTCCAAACCGCTGAACCTATTTTGCTGCAATTTGGTATGGCAATACTTTGAGTCATATATTAAGGTAAAACACTCATTATGTACCATCGAAGAAATAATTGTGACGTTATCTGGGAAAAGGGACCTTGTTGTCGGTTCTAGTTTCCGAGATAATCGCCTTTAAAGTAAAACGTCGAAAAAAATCATTTTTTCTTTTTTTGCTCCATATTAATAAACAGACTCTAAATTTTGATATAACAAAGACACAGGCTATAAAAACGATTTTTTATAGGTTAAAATTGAACCTAAAGTTTAGTAAAAAAGGGAACTTATTGTCGGTGCTGCAGCCGAGAGTCGATTGCGGCTTTCTGTCGGCACGGTATGGGGTTAAAAGACTTTGACCTGTGGTCCCCAACCCTTTTTTCATACGGGCCACAAATATCTTTTGGTCTTGGTGTCGCGGGCCGCAACAAATTTTTTTTAGGGTTAAAAAACAACTTTCTTCAAAATTTATGATTTAAAAGTGGAAAAAATTTCACGACTACATTATTTTGCCGGTGGGCGTGAATTTCAAAATAGTTTATCATCACGCGGGCCACAGTGCACAGATACGCTACGGATTTGGGATAGCTGACTTCAAGACGGTACTAGTCGGCGAGACGCAGTGGCGGCGTGTATCAAAGGATTTGTCGTCTCTTTCTGATTCGTGGCGTCGGTTCTGCCCACTCGCTTTTTCGCTTTTTTCAAGGAAAGACTGGACAGAAGCTCAAGTTGTAAATTATGATTCCGATAGCTATAATAAACCTAGTGAGTATCTACATACTAACTAGTTAAAATTTTATCTAAGAGACTCTAGAAGCCTATACTAAATAGTAAATACCTGTACCATAGAAGTTTGCACGCTATTTGCGATCCTTTACATTTTTTTTTCTGTTTATTGCTCATATTGTGGCAAAGCTATATTGAAAAGGCTAATGCGGGGTTTACACGGGTGACTATAGTCGCACGATTTACGCCGCACGGCGAAAATCGACTGTCTAAATGGCAATTCGGCGATAATGGCAAATCGGTCATAATCGTCTTAACTGGACACATAATATTATGTGGCCAGTTACGACAATTTACCCTAATTAGTTTATTTAGAGGTTGACCGCCCGTTGATTTATCATTAAATATTGTATAAATAGAAAGACAAATTATAATTCGTTGTTACAACTACGAAATTAGTAGTATTTTTGTATCTTCTTTTAACTTTATTACTAAAAATGTAACGACCGACATTAAGGTCCCATAAAATATATTAAATATATTTTATGATAACTAAGAGAAATTGCATGTTTTGGTACACGTCTTGTTACTAAAGAATAATTAAAGTTATTTTAATAATAAGAACCTCAATGTTAATCAAAATTTATATTCATTTTTATGTGATATCACTAAATTTTTAATCACCGACAATAAGGTCCCTTTTACAAAATGTTTAGTGTTTGTACTAGCTTTTTACTAAATTTTAACTTGAATTTTAAGACTGAAAAACGTTACTTTTTTAATAGAACTTTATATATTTGATCTCATTTGACTATTTTTAAACATAGTAAATTTAAATTTTTGTTGGTTTTGACTGATTAATAAGATTAGTGAAGCACAATGTTTCATTTGTTCAAATATTGTTTTAATATAATAAACAATGTCGTTTAATATTGAAATCGTTTTTATTTAGTAAAAACTTACCCTTTTTATATTATTCTTTCATAAAATACTATAGAAAACATACTATAAATGAAATATTTAATAAAAACCATCTTGGGCATTTTCATTACATCATGCACTTTGGCGTGGTAAAAAACGGGAATAAGGCTATAAAATTATATAATTGAAGATAAAATCTAAAAGACCATATAATGTACTTCTCAAAAAGCATAATATCTATGTAACTTCCCACAATAACATACTTTTTTGGGTTTCGAAGTTTGAATGCGATTTTCTCAATATCACCTTTTACGACTTTCGAGTTTCAACATTTTTAAAAAAAATATTTGCCAGGCCTACACGCATGTTATTTATATGGTTCGATAGCTTATTAAATGTAGATTATGGGGATGCTAATAACTCAATACCGACAAAAAGGTCTTTTGTCGGTATTGAGTTATTAGCATCCCCATAATCATATGCAGATGGCGGGCCTATGTCATTTGATCGAGCTCTGTCAAATTGCTGTCGGCTGGGTTTGACATAAAGCTACCAAATTACGCAATGAAAAAGGAAACAGAGTCCGCCATCTGCCGCCTCTGATAGTTCTTTAAGAGTTCATACTTCAAAAAGTCATATTATTATTTATGGCATTCCTAGGATTTTTCTATAACATTTTAAATTTTTAAATAAATTTAAAATGTTATTGAAGAATAATCTAAGGTGCCAATAATTATTAAAATGGCTTCTAAGTTTAGTTAAGTTAAGTTTCTAAGTGCCCAACGTTTGGGTAGTTTGTTAACTGTACATATAATTTTATGGATAAATTAAAAAAATATTCTGTATCAGATCTATAACAGACTATAAATTATTATAAAACTACCCCATACTCGGAGGAAATCGTACTCAATATCGTGTACAGCTCGCTCGCAGTTATGACACGGGAAAGCTTTTATCTGTACCGATATCGCCAAGTCTAGAATTCCAATCTATTATTTTTTCCAGACCTTTGTTTCAGACTTTCCTATATAACGCTGGAAATAGTGGAAAGTTTTCCAATCTTCGTGGTGGGCAATATAGAATACTAGATGACGCCCGCAACTCCGTTGCGCCAAAACTCGTTTATCGCGCGGGAACCGTACATTTTTCCGGGACAAAAAGTATCCTATGTCGTTTCCCGGGACTCAAAGTATCTCCATGCCAAATTTCAGCAAAATCGGTTCAGCGGTTTGGGCGTGAAGAGGTAACAGACAGACAGACAGACAGACAGACGGACGGACGGACGGACGGACGGACGGACGGACGGACGGACGGACGGACAGACAGACGGACGGACGGACGGACGGACGGACGGACGGACGGACGGACGGACGGACGGACGGACGGACGGACGGACGGACGGACGGACGGACGGACGGACGGACGGACGGACGGACGGACGGACGGACGGACGGACGGACGGACGGACGGACGGACGGACGGACGGACGGACGGACGGACGGACGGACGGACGGACGGACGGACGGACGGACGGACGGACGGACGGACGGACGGACGGACGGACGGACGGACGGACGGACGGACGGACGGACGGACGGACGGACGGACGGACGGACGGACGGACGGACGGACGGACGGACGGACGGACAGACGGACAGACGGACAGACAGACAGACAGACAGACAGACAGACAGACAGACAGACAGACAGACAGACAGACAGACAGACAGACGGACAGACGGACAGACGGACAGACGGACAGACGGACAGACGGACAGACGGACAGACGGACAGACGGACAGACGGACAGACGGACAGACGGACAGACGGACAGACGGACAGACGGACAGACGGACAGACGGACAGACGGACAGACGGACAGACGGACAGACGGACAGACGGACAGACGGACAGACGGACAGACGGACAGACAGACAGACGGACAGACGGACAGACGGACAGACGGACAGACGGACAGACGGACAGACGGACAGACGGACAGACGGACAGACGGACAGACGGACAGACGGACAGACGGACAGACGGACAGACGGACAGACGGACAGACGGACAGACGGACAGACGGACAGACGGACAGACGGACAGACGGACAGACGGACAGACGGACAGACGGACAGACGGACAGACGGACAGACGGACAGACGGACAGACGGACAGACGGACAGACGGACAGACGGACAGACGGACAGACGGACAGACGGACAGACGGACAGACGGACAGACGGACAGACGGACAGACGGACAGACGGACAGACGGACAGACGGACAGACGGACAGACGGACAGACGGACAGACCGACAGACGGACAGACGGACAGACGGACAGACGGACAGACGGACAGACGGACAGACGGACAGACGGACAGACGGACAGACGGACAGACGGACAGACGGACAGACGGACAGACGGACAGACGGACAGACGGACAGACGGACAGACGGACAGACGGACAGACGGACAGACGGACAGACGGACAGACGGACAGACGGACAGACGGACAGACGGACAGACGGACAGACGGACAGACGGACAGACGGACAGACGGACAGACGGACAGACGGACAGACGGACAGACGGACAGACGGACAGACGGACAGACGGACAGACGGACAGACGGACAGACGGACAGACGGACAGACGGACAGACGGACAGACGGACAGACGGACAGACGGACAGACGGACAGACGGACAGACGGACAGACGGACAGACGGACAGACGGACAGACGGACAGACGGACAGACGGACAGACGGACAGACGGACAGACGGACAGACGGACAGACGGACAGACGGACAGACGGACAGACGGACAGACGGACAGACGGACAGACGGACAGACGGACAGACGGACAGACGGACAGACGGACAGACGGACAGACGGACAGACGGACAGACGGACAGACGGACAGACGGACAGACGGACAGACGGACAGACGGACAGACGGACAGACGGACAGACGGACAGACGGACAGACGGACAGACGGACAGACGGACAGACGGACAGACGGACAGACGGACAGACGGACAGACGGACAGACGGACAGACGGACAGACGGACAGACGGACAGACGGACAGACGGACAGACGGACAGACGGACAGACGGACAGACGGACAGACGGACAGACGGACAGACGGACAGACGGACAGACGGACAGACGGACAGACGGACAGACGGACAGACGGACAGACGGACAGACGGACAGACGGACAGACGGACAGACGGACAGACGGACAGACGGACAGACGGACAGACGGACAGACGGACAGACGGACAGACGGACAGACGGACAGACGGACAGACGGACAGACGGACAGACGGACAGACGGACAGACGGACAGACGGACAGACGGACAGACGGACAGACGGACAGACAGACAGACAGACAGACCACACTTTCGCATTTATAATATTAGTATGGATAGTATGGATAATTAAGTAAGTATGAATGGTAGTTGATAAAACTGTTTTTTTTTTTTAATTTCTGAATTATAGGTCTACCAGAATCTGATGGCAAAAAGTGAGAAAATAAAATGACTCTAGCAATACGGGGGTTATTGGAATAAAACATTTTGATCCGTTTTTTTTTTCTTATAGCGACTGATTCTGTGTGTTAAACATGCAAATATAAAAATTTATCCAATGATCAAGGATATTTTTTTTAAATCTGCTGTCAAAAATTGCCATCAGATTCTGGTAGACCTATAGTTGGAAGCTTACACATTCGGAATTTAAACATAATACCTACCACCGGCTAGGGAAAATCCATGCGAAAGGGTGTCTGTCATGTTACCTCTATGTTTAAACCGCTTAACCGATGTAGATGATTTGAATTTGAATTTGGTATGAAAATACTTTGTGTCCCGGAAAAGGACAAAGGATACTTTGTATCCCGAAAAATGTATGGTTCTAGCTCGATAAACGAATTTTGGCGCAACGGAGTAAAATATCCTATACTTACAGGATTCTTCATTTTATGCAACTGCTAAGTTTGCTGTGAGTTGTGAGTTATGACAGAGACCAGATAGTATATTATCTGGTCTGTGGTATGGGATTCAACAGTCTATACTCTATACTCTATAGTATATCTGGTCTGTGGTTATAATGAGCTATGACTATAAGCTGCTATAAGTCATTAATCAAAATAATAGTACGGGAGGACTAAAACATTTTTTTTTATTACTATCAAGCAATTTTTTGTGAGTAGCTTCATTTTGATAAGACGAACAACATTTTTATTTGCGAAAAATCTCGAAAGTGGTAGCTAACAGAGATAGAAAGGATTTCATACTAAGAATTATTGATGGTCCTAAAATATGGACTGTTTTATTTGTAAGACAATTTTACTCTTAACTAATAACCTATCAATATACAAAAAATCAGCTAGTTAGGGTTCCGTTTTAGGGTTCAGTAGTCAACCAAGTTTTGTTGATTACAGAACCCTAAAACGGAACCCTAACCAGCTGATTTTTTTTTTAATTTAGCTTGACATCAATCATAACAATATAGCTTGTGTGAATTTGGTTTTTATGTAACATTAATTAATTACATTCTTTTGTAATTTTTTACATCATTTTCTGCTCCAGATTTAAAAGCGCCATCTCACGAAAACTTACTGCTCCATTGTTCCAGTTGAGCAACAGGCTAGCTCTAGTGACACCTTGTAATGCAATAACTGCCCGCAAGATGGCGCTCAATTCCGTAAAGTCTGGTCTCTGCCGCGTAATATATATATAATATATATCAAATATGCCATCTCACAACAGTGTTTCGTACTATTACGTGCGGTGCCAGCTTGACAATTTTAATTATCGCTACATAGATGTCGTTGTATATTACAAGACTACCATTATGGACAATGGACAAAAATATGTACAATCAAAGAAATTGATTCATAGGCAGTTAAGGCCATCCCCTGAGCAAATGACCTTGACCATACATTTGCCGCGTTGCCGAGATCGCACCAAAATCCTATTTTTTTTTACTTATCTTATGCTTATCTTAGTTCAAAATTGACCTAAAAAAATTCAAACGGGGAATATGTAGTTAATGAAATTGGCGTGTGTTTGAAACACAAAAAGTTCAAGTTTTTGTGTTTGAAACAAAAAAAGTAAAAGTAATTTGTAAATACTAGGGAGATACTGAAAGTATGCTTGAATTTTATTAAAATTGGCATTACTTTGGAAGCTGATATAATGAGTATAATAAACAAAAATAGGAAATTAATAACGGGGAAAGGAATGTTCATATACTGAAGATGATTGCTGTATTTTTATTATAATTTTGTAGCTTTCAAATTATGAGTTATAAGGCTCTAAAAAACGGTAAATTACGGCATCTCCGTAGGGAGAGCGCCTTAACGGACTTACGTTATTTGGTCGAATTATATCAACTCAATATTAGTCGGCTGGGTTTGACATAAAGTGATTACGTGATCCACCATCTATGAATCAACTTCTCTGATAGTTCTTTCAGCAGCAGGCGTAGCATGGTCACCATAGAAACGGTTTCTTTCTACGGAAGAATAGACAATGTGACAGTTAGAGAAGACAAAGTGACAGTTAGACAATGGAAATCCGCCATTTTGTCGATAAAATCTGTCAGTATGTCGATTCTTTCCCATGTCTATTGTTGTTATGCTAGCCCTGCAGGTAATGTCAAGATTTAAGTCTTGACATTACCAATCTCTATGAAAATAAATATGATATGAGTTTCGTTGTTATTACTATATTCTTCGTTGCGTAAAAGAATTGGTCCATGGTAAAAGGAACCAAAATCAAAACGGCAGGAGTAGTTTGCGTTTCCTTGGTACCGTATTTCGGTAGTAAAGCTTCTTGGCAACATTCAGCAATATATCCATGTCAATTGTCAGCACAATTTGTACCGGCGGAGACATACAGACAGATGTATTGTGTAAGACCATTGTCCCTACCATTTCTCATCGCGCCTGGGAACGAGAGCGTTTGAATGAAAGTGTGGTGTCAAGGTTGTTGCTTATGTAATGTTCTAAACCTTATTTTTGTAATTACAACCTAGATGCATTTTTAAAATCGAGAACAACTGGGGTACGAAAAACAGCATCAGAACTAGCAAATTGGGGTATTTTTTAAACTTAAACAGGGTTTTGGAATACTATCCCGTACTTCTCCTAAGTAGGATACTCCTCCTATTGATTCATAGGCAGATGACGGACCTAGTACCTACGTCATTTGGTCGGGTTATGTCAATACAATATTAGGCGAGATTTGTCGGCTGGGTTTGACATAAACAGACCAAATTACGTTGGTCCACCATCTGCCTATGAATCAACTTTTCTGATTGTACTATCAGAGAAGTTGATTCCTAGGTACCCCACCTACGAAGTTTGGTCGCGTTACGTCAAACCCAGCCAACAGATCACAATTAACATTTAACATTGAATTGACAATATGATCCGACCAAATTACGTTGGTCTGTCAACTGCCTAGAAATCAATTTCCTCGATGGTACCTTAGAACCAAAATGAACACCAGTCCGACTTTGTTTGTTACGTTAAAATAAATGTTATACTGTATTGTTTTACTTTATTAGATATTTCTCATTTCGCTAAAAGCAGTATGCTGCTGCTATAAGTCCATACTATTACTATAAAAATATATAAATGCGAAAGTGTGTCTGTCTGTTACCTCTTCACGTCCAAACCGCTGACGGCTGAACCGATTTTGCTGAAATTTGGTTATTGTGGGATACCTTAATACCCAAATTTCAGCAAAATCGGTCGGGAGTTCGGGACTCGTCGTCTCGGGAAAGGACATAGGATACTTTTTGTCCCGGAAAAATGTACGGTTCCCGCGCGATAAACGAATTTTGACGCAACGGAGTTGCGGGTGTCATCTAGTTATCAATATTTCGCTAAATTTCGATCGAAACGATCAAAAGTACTCTATAAGAAATCTTGACTCCCTCTGTCTTTCGCCTTTTTCTTTACATATTGTGTAAAGAAAAGGCGAAAGAAAAAAATTATCACTTCTCTACAAACTTTATTATACAAGCTATAGATCAAATCCCGAAAGCGAAGGCCTCCATAATCACACTGACCTTATAAATACTGTAAAGTCGGCATCAACTACTGCAGAGTATTTCGCTCTTATTCCTATTCTGGAATAGGGTGTATAAGAGATAATCAGTGCTTGTCCTCCATTGTACAGGAGTTGCCATAACTCTTATTTATGGATTTGCCATAAACTTTTAACATCAGCTCATCGTAGGGATCCATTTCATTCCACTGAGAACTTGAATTACAGAATTTCTTGATTCGGTCGCCGCGCTCATAGCCCGCGATAAAGTGTAGTATTAAAAATCCTATATTCAAGCAGAGATATAATGCCTGAAAGTAGGACATGCATAATATTATATTATGTACTTACCTAACGTTATGATAAGCAGGTGAAGTCAAAAACCCTAGGCAACTTCCGGAAATTGAAAAACTTTTCAGCAGGATGAATAAAATTGCCATTACACTTGTCTAATAGAACGTAAAAGAAACTATACTGTACTCGGCGAAACATGGCGGTAGCGGTCATTGACTCCCTGTCAAAAACTTGTCATTTTCTATATAAACCGCGATTGACAATGAAGTGTCAGATGTTGTCAATCGCGGCTTTATATATTATAGAAAATGACAAGTTTTTGACAGGGAGTCAATGACCGCTACCGCCATGTTTCGCCGAGTACAGTATAATGCCCTAAGATTTTTTTTTATAATATTTTAACAAACGTCGTTGACTGGTTAATGTTTTGACATTAGCCAATCAAAAGCGCTAATAAAAAGATAAACTTCAATCAAAAACTTTTAAAAAACGGGTATAAATCCATTACAGATCGGAAATCGACTGATATCATACCCGGGTAAACTGGTAATAGACCTAGTAAAAATAAAAGTAGTCAATTTTTTTTTGGGACACGACATTATATTATTATATTTTTCTAGGATTAGGCCCATACCTCATCGGGACGCCACGGCGACGTGGACAGCGACGTTACCATGGCTACGTCTCGCGTCCCTGCGTTACCGCAAAGCGGTGTTTTTTCTTAAGGGCACCTTCTCCCTAAATTAGCAGGTCGATGTCTGTTCAGCGCGAATATCGACGTAAATGACATTAAAATAACATTCATATCAGCGCGCCTTGTACGGTGGCGGTTACGACGCTCGCCGCGTCCATGATAGGGCGAAAAAACCTTTTTACTTAGATAAAAAATATTATAACTAAACGTGTATCCAATCATTTCCCTGTAAAATTTTAATAGTAATCGAACTGTCCAAATTATTTTTTGATTGAGTCCCTGTAAGTCCTATAAAACTCAAAATGTTTTTAAAATCGAGGTTGTTTCGGATTTTTTTTTATCGAGTAAAATTATCTGTACAATACAGATAATTTTACTCGATAAAAAAACCAAAAAAGTCACTAGTTAAAAGATGTATCTATACATGTATATATTTTTCAGTTTTTTTGAATGGCGCTTTCTTTAAAAATTACTCATTCTAGAAATGTGAATTTGGAAGAAGGTGCCCTTAAATTCTATGAAGATTTAAGAAAATACCCTGAAAAAATGTTCAATTATCTGAGGATATCACTAAAATCAGCGACTGAGTGAGTGACGGAGCATACAAAGACGTGCAACTGGCAGCGTCGCCAGTCGCCGCATGCGGGGCGGTCGACTCAGGGGCCGTACCACGAAACCGTTTTGAGACTCAAACAATCGAATGAGAATGCCGCGTCCTGCTCTAACAAACGTGAAATGACGTTGTTAGAGCGGGACGCGGCATTCTCATTCGATTGTTTGAGTCTCAAAACGGTTTCGTAGTAGGCCTCCTGGCTACGCTGGCTACTTGACATCGTCGCCAGTCGGTCGCCAAGTGAGTTAGCCGTCATATATCCCAATAGAACTAGTTGGCGACGTCGCTGGCCACTTCGCCATGGCGTCTTGGTGAGGTATGGCCCTTAGAAGGAGTTATAGTGTATAAATAAATACACTAACTTAACATTATCTAAGTTTAAAAGAAATTTATAGTATCTACACGACATGGACAGTACGTAGGTAGTGAGTGTAGAATTTGTGCACTCTTGTATGGCGAGTAAATTAAACACAGAATACTGTATCACTAAGCACTACCACTCCGGCTGGTGGATGATGAAGAAGTGAAGCTCGCTCATCCCCACTACCCAGTGGGCGTGCCTATCTTTATTTATCAATACACTCAGTGTTGCCACTTTAGCCAATTTTTAGCTAGATCTAGCCACATTTACGGAATAGTTAGCTACATTTTTTAAAATATAACAGCTAAATTTTTTAGCCACACTTTATAGCTACTTTTAACACTGTTACCACTAGGTTGTTTCAATCAGTTTTAATTTGTTACGTAAAACGTACTTAGGCGCGAATGAATGCAACAACTGTTTTGGTAGGTCAAGAGTATCCTTCAAGAAATGGGAAAAACGAAGAAACCCATACTAAATGACGAAGCCGGACCTTCAACATCACAACTCACAAGACGTCGACATCGATTTTGAAGACATATTCTGTAAATAATAATTTAAAAAATAAAATTTATAAATTTAAAAGACCTAACCCACCCCACTATTGTTTTTTTTTTGTTTAGCTACTTTTAACATAGTAATTTATTTCGAAACTAGCCACTTTTTACCGTATGCTTAGCAACTTTTTCTTGGGCAAGGTGGCAACACTGAATACACTACAGTCTATAGCAGTGAGTACTACGTACACGCCAGAATAATGTTAAAATATAACTTTACGTACTCTTGTCACCCTTCGTGTGCACAGCTGTTCTCAAAGTTTTGTATTTTACAAGACATTACTGAAATCCTAGCTTATCTTGTATAAATGTAGGTTTGACAAGATTGATGAATAACTTAAAACTTATCCACGTACTCATACTTATAGATGGATATTATATTTTTATTTTTTAAAAATAGTTTTATGTTTAGTGAATAGTGTGTTATCAAGTTCCAGTGTTAATTCACGTCGTTTACCCTATATTTATGTATAGGCTACTTAGTACTTAGCGCGTGTTCAGATCAAACTGACTATACGCCGCCCAATGTGAGCAGGCTCACTGTAAGCCCCAGTGTGAACGTGAAAATATACGGTATCGAATGTCCGCGCCTACGCCTAGCGTAATGGCGGATTGTCGGTTAGGTGTGAACGAAAAAGTGAATATGTATGGAAATACAATAAACTGCGTAACGTTCGCTCACATTCGGTTTGGTTGTATATTTTCTCTATGGTTTGGTGTGAACACGGCCTTACTTTTGGATTATTCTGTGGCTAATGGCTATGTTAAACTGCAAACATGTCAATACTTACATACAGTACTCCCAAATTAATAATGCGCATGGAAATCTTCGCTAATTGTCGTAATCACGAAAACACCCGAATCTATGAAACGTAAGAGCCCCAAACAATGCACTGGCATTTTGCACCTTGTTCAAAAGAAATAGACGTAAATATCATAATATAGCCGGTGGCTTTCCGCTGTCGTCGGTCCGTCAATAAGTGCTATATCTCACCGGGAAGCCATCGCGGCGTTACCATGGTAACGTCCAAGTAACGTCAGGCGCCTCTACGTCGCTGCAAAGAGCTGTTTTCCTTAAGGCGAGGCCAGTTCGAAAAGACTGATTTTTAAGCTTCCAGTCTGAAGAAATTATGTGGAATTCTCTTACACCAAAATTGATGTAGACTCAAAAAGGAACAAAGTAACAAAATAACCTAACAGAATATTTAAAAAAGGCATGGTAATCCTGTAAAAAAATCTTGAATAAAAATACACTTTAAATTCGAACATCTCGTAATTTTCAATGACAATGATATGACTTTTTTTACAAAAAGTATAGCTTTTTTATAGTTCTAACAAAATTACCGAATAGTTTTTGATAAATGATTCGGTCATTAAAAAAATAAAATAAAATATTATATAATTTTCTCCTATTTCGCCCTATCAAGAACGCAGCGAGCGTCGTAACCGCCACTGTACAAGGCGCGCTGATATGAATGTTATTTTAATGTACTTTACGCCCATATTCGTAATGACATACATCAACCTGCTAATTTTAGGGACATCCTTGCCTTAAAACAGCGCCTACAGCGACGTCTTCCGACGCTCGGGAAATACAACCGTTGCCGAAAAATTACGAAAATTTCTATGCGCATTATCACTTTGGGAGCACTGTACAAATATTTCAATTGTACTAACCATAAAATATGTTTGTGTTTGTTTTAGGTTATAGATTTTTAAACAGACGCCGTACATGGCTGTAAATTCACTATAACCTCGTTTCCTCATTAAACCAACTTATAAGGCAGAGCCTATAAGAGACCAGAGAGAGAGACCAGAGCCAACATACTCTGACATTGGCGACTCACAAAGGAGCCATAAATAAGAACATACAAACATTAGTCTAGTTATCTAGTACCATAGTACCTATAAAATTATGCACACCGCGACATTCCGAAAGTTTGAGAGCCTCTGGGCCTGGTCTAGACGACGCATTAATATAATGTCATTTAGCATGAAGCGTAAGGAGGGACTGGCTGTATATTTTTAGCGGGGAATTCCGTAAAGTTCAAGATACTTGGCTTTTAATGCTGACTTATTTTACAATCTCGAAGCATAAAAGGGAGACAAGGTAGGGAAAAACAGGATATTTTTGTCATAGTGCAGGTAAAATAATATAAAGAAACTAATTGCGAAGTGGATAAAGTATATACATAGAAATTAGTGAAGTACAATAAACTTTTGCAAAGTTACGTGTTCTTTGACTGAGAATATAACTGGGCCTGTTTACACCTACCGAGTAGAGTAGAGAATAAAATAAGCCGAAAGCAGTGTCTTGCCACTACTCGATAGGGGTAATAAGGCCCCCAATACAGAACATTATACTTTACATGTAGATTTTAGTATTCTTTGATATATTTTGTGTGATATATACAGGGTGTAACAAAACTAAGTGATAATACTTAACACTTGTGGGTGTGTACGTGTTCCTTATAGAGAGTTCACTGTGAAAGTAGCAGCACTGAAAGACCAAATTTTTTTTCACTTTTGTATGGGCAAGCGCCCCAGCGTCACGAGTTTTCGCATACAAAAGTGAAAAAAAATAGTCTTTCAGCGCTGCTACTTTCACAGTGAACTCTCTACAAGGAACACGTACACACCCTAAAGTATTACCACTTAGTTTTGTTACACCTGTATATTAAAATCTATACGGCAGTCATTATAGCAATGCTCTTAAAGTAAGAATGGCAAAATCTTTTGAAGTGCAATTGTATCTCTGAATAAGAACGACAGGAGCAATTGATCCAATCAGTTGCAATCAAGATGATATCTTTACTATTTATATATTTTTATAGCATATTGCTTGCGAAAACACTGACAAGAACATAAAAAAAATCACTTACATTTTATTATAATTAACGTATTTTCATTCGTTAATTTGTCACATAATACACAAAATAACGAAAATAAATGTATTTTAAAAAGATAAAACCGACTTCAAAATTGTACGTAATTGATAATTAAAACTCCCTATCTCCAAAACTACTGAACCGATTTTGATGAAACTTGCACTATTCCCTAAGTTGAACAATACCTAGTACAACAAAAAAAGAATTACTGAAATCGGAATGGTAGTTCCAGAGATATGCGAACACAAACATAAAAAAATACATACATACATACACTTTTGAAATTTGGCACATTTGTTCAGACGCTGATATAGACTAACATATACGAAAATTGGACAGTTCTGGAAATATTACATACCTACGCGTCGAATTGATAACCTCCTTTTTTGAAGTCGGTAAAAAATTACTATAGGTACTATGAAATTAATCATAGTACAATATAAAATTTTAAACCACCACTAAAATGTATCCTTTATGTACTATCAGAGAAGTTGATTCCTAGGCAGATGGAGGACCGTAGTTTGGTCGCGTTATGTCAAACACAGCCGACAGATCACAATTAACATTGAATTGACATGATCTGAGTTCCGACCAAATGGAGTTGGTCTGTCAACTGCCTAGGAATCAATTTCCTTGATGCTACATACAAAAGAGAGGTCTAAAATAAGAAAGCAAATAAAGTGAAATAACTTCATATTCGACGATATAATTAAAGACATTCAATCTTTACATCTTTATTCTCCGACAGATTTTTCTGAGAATTGAAAAGACTTGAAGTTTGGTAGACAGACACCCTCTGCAGAGGTGAGGTAAATAATAAACCCGTGACATTATCAGTTCGGTCGGGGTCAGCCCTCATCCAGACAGGTCATTATATAACTGTGTTTTTTTAGAGGTAGTTAAAATTTACCCCCTTAAGAGGAAACGCTAACACTGTTTTTCCATACAAACGTATTCCCCAATTTACTCCCTGGACAATGCGTCTAGACAAATGATTTTTTTATACAATATTGGGATCTGTTAATAAAAAATATGACCCTTCAAAAATCGCAAAAAATGAATGCCCCGTACCTCGCCAATCCACCGACCATAAAACAAATTTGAAAGATCTTTAAGATAAAATAAAAACGTAGAGGCATAGACTCACTCTTCCTGAAGATATTTATAAAAATAATAATTAGATAGGCTCTATTTTGAAGGAGAAATCAGAGGACTACGTTACCTCGATTTACTGTATCTGTATCTATCACAATACCACGTGCCGGCGCAGGGTGAAGCGTGATGGCAATAGTTTATTCGTTTAAATTCTACTGCACCCGCGTTCCCTCTTAACAGACGCTTATAAAATAATTAAATACACCTTATCTGTTATTTTAGACAAGGGGCTTGACTGACATTTCCTCGGAATAAAAAGTATTCTATGTCCTTTCTCGGGACTCAAAGTATCTCCATTCCCAGCAAAATCGGTTAAGTGTTTTGGACGTCAGGATGTAACAGACAGGCTGACAGACACACTTTTGTATTTTAAATAATATTAGTATGGATATGAATATGGATATACTACTAGAATATAGATAGCTGTAGATACTTCTTAAATTATGTAAAGAAAATAATCGGAGCATTATTGTGTCATAGAATTTCTTTATAATAGAGGGGGACTACGTGATGCTATATTACCTTTAGTTAAATAAAAACTTCAGAAGTAGAGGTACATTTTAGTGCTATGATTTATTACGAACAAAATAGATTAAGGGAAATTTCTTAATAAATAACATCATCTTACATTTTATAGTAAAACAGTGTCCAGAATCCAGACTTGAAATTAGATCTACTTTGAAGTGGTTTTCGGTGGCAACTGGCAGCTGCTTGCTTTATTTAATTACTAAATTGCCAATGGATTTTACTTAAGAACGACTTGTTTAGGCAGGTTTGCTGTATTCAGTAATATTAAACTAAAAGCAAATTATATTTTGACTGGAGTTACTAAAATGCGAAAACTAAATTTGGCCTCTTCTACCCAAGCCACTGTACTAGACATAACACTAATATTATTAATAACTAGGTAGTGCTTACTAATATTATAAATGTGGAAGTGTGTTGTCCATCCGCCTGACTGTCTGTCTATCTATCTGTTAGTCTTTTTGTTACTTCTTCAATCTTTTCATGGCTAAACCGCTGATCAGTTGAAATCTGGCGTGTGGAGATACTTTGAGTCCCAAGAATACAATATAAAATACTTTTGATCATAGCAAAATGTACGGTTCTTGCGTTATATACAAATTTCGGCGCGTGTGAAAATGAAGTTACATCCAACATTTATATTTTGTAAAACATTCCCAAACTAGAGAAATCCGTCATATAATTTTCTTAAACTTGAAAGATATTAGTCGCTCATATATTTTCTGTTGACGATATAATATTATTGCGTTCATTGACCCGGTCTTATTTATGGTCCAAGTTTCCTTAAATAGGTACGGTGTAGCTGGGATGTAAAAAGCTCGTTTGAAAGGTTACGTGATGTCACAAAAGGCGTTACGGTTATTAACCGTTCATCTGTCACGAACTGTCAAACTATTTTCGAAAATTTTTCAATTTTTAATTACTCTCATTAAACTGAATATATCTAAAGAAATTACCATGAAAGCTATATATAATTTTTATATGATTAGAATTTTTAATAAATAAGCTATTAGTGGCGCAAATACACATAGTTTTATATTTGAAACAAAATACTAAATCGGTGGTCAAAGTAGAAATAGTTACTTTTGCCTCGATTTATTGTATTTAAAGGTAATAATTAATGGTTAAACAAACTTACCTTAAGTGAAGTTTGACCATAATTATGAGAGTCGCTGCATCCTCGAGACTTTATAATTAACATGGTAGTCCGCCCCCAGCTTCCGGCATCGAACACTTTTCAGAGCTTCCCGAAAAAATAAAATAGGTGGCGCGGCCACGGCGCCATTCCCGGGGCGGGACTTCCACCCCACCATCATCGGTCTCTCCCCACCAGTCTACCTCGGAGGTTCACTGCAGATCGGTCCTCATTCTTTTTAGAGAAGGAACAATTCAATAAATTACGATTTTCCAAAGACATTTTAGGGTTTTTGGGTGGGAGGTTAAGTTAAGGTCGCTGCATCCGAAGACACTTTATTAAGTGTCTTCGGATGCAGCGACTCTCATAAATTTTATGGTCAAACTTCACTTAAGGTAAGTTTGTTTAACCATTAATTATAAATCGTCGCTGCATCCTCGAGACTTTATAATTAACATGGTAGATGTTCAGAGTTCTTATGGAAAATCGTCATTCAAATCTTTAATACTGTAATGTTAAATATATATTATATTGTAGAAATCAAATTTTTATATTAATTATTTGTACCTAAATATAACAGTGTATAGAACCATACACTAAGGAAAATAATTTCTCTATGATATACTTAACTTAAGTCTGAGATGTATATTTTATAATAGTATTAACTGTTAACTAATAGTAATTAGTTGGTCAAAATTGTATTAGCAAAAGCATTTAACATTTATAGGTAAAACATAGGTAAAAGAGGTCTATTATAGAATTTATCAACAACGAGAGATCTACCTGACCACCCTATGACTCTATTCATGGTCTCAGTGGAAATGCCGCCACGACAATCCGCCGATGTAGAGGCATGACGAGTGCACTGTGCAAAGTGCCGAAAACTGTCGAGTGCCTCTTTTTTTTTCTGTCAATATTAGTCTATCAGCTTTATCTCTAATTTTAAGTGATTGTGTTTTTGTAAGTAGAAAGGCTGGACAAATTTTTTTTATTTATATATATATATATATATATATATATATATATATATATATATATATATATATATATATATTTGTTATTGTAAGTGATAAAATTTCATTTGGATACCAATTACTCACAAAATCAAGAACTATATTAGCGTCCCAAGTGTTCTGATGTTTAGGAAAACATGGTAAGGATTTGAAGACACCTTTAAGTAATCTACTGACATTACAATCTGTGCTAAACCTTTTACCCAACATGAGAGAAAGCGCCGAGCGTATGGTATTCACTCCTGAATAGCTAGATCCTAAATTCCTAATCTTAATTGTTCAGTTATAAATTGTAATGCTATTTGATTTGAAACATTGAAACAATCAGCAAGCTTATTTTCAGTACAAAATTTCCAAATTTGTTTTTATGTCGTATAGTATTGCTTATGCGTGTAACTAGATAAAGACGAAATCATTAGATCAATTGTCTCTAGATTGCACGATTCATGTGAAAACGCTTCCCTGATAAACGGCACGACACCAGGGTAAGGCTTCACCACAAGGGGTGTTCGTACTATACTCCTCCCATTCTGTTGATGTAGGAGATTGCAGTCCATATTATTATCAATTCTCAAGAGAATTTCTTTATTATATAAGGAATTTGCAAAACATTTTAATTTTTAATCATTTTAAGGCTGCCCGTAACTTTTATAAATTAATATAACACATTGACTCTTCTTCGTTCCAAAACTCATTTGATGTTTCCCCATCGCAAGCTATTCCCCATCCTGTGAGGGAAGAATCCGAGAATATTTCAATATAATATTGCTCACAGCGAAGATGTTTGAAAGTAGTCAATATAAGTAATATTGTTTTGCCACCAAAAAAAGTCTAACTTCAAAACTGGTATTAATGACATTACTTTATCATTATAGTAATAATTATTATTTGATGTTCTAACAATTTCTCTCTTCCAAACCGCTTCCTGAATACTTGTATACTTAGTTATCCATAATCCG
Source organism: Cyaniris semiargus (assembly GCA_905187585.1). Lineage (NCBI taxonomy): Eukaryota > Metazoa > Arthropoda > Insecta > Lepidoptera > Lycaenidae > Cyaniris > Cyaniris semiargus. The sequence continues at coordinate 9,224,143 of LR994560.1, read as the reverse complement.
TCAACCATAATAAGTCAGTAGGCCTAAAAACTTTGCAGTCTCTAATAAATATCGAATTTATATTGTATATATATATATATATATTTTTTACTAATTAAGCTTAAAATTTTAAGTCTTTTATTATGGGGTGGTTCTGTCCGTATGGTTCGTTCCGATCGGTGTGCGTCGTCGTAGTCCGTGGCCGTTTGTGCGTCTGAGCTGGTTCCGTATTCCTGGGCCCACTCTTTCTGCCTCATATTTGGGTGGGCCCCGAGAGTTTACCGGCCTGTTAGGCAGCGGTTGATTATGCTGATATTACGATGTAGAAGGTTGTTGTGGATCATAAGACTTTTTAAACTTAATCTGTAGACCCGAACGTTCTGCCATTTTAGTAGCAATCGCCGCAATATACTGCCCAAAATAATTGTGCTTTTTTTCTAATCGTTTGTCTATTTTAAACTGAATCAGTTAAAACTCAAGCTAGTTCCGGATTAAGAACTGGAGCTTTTAATAGGGTTAAATTTTCAGGTATATGGATGTTTTCCATTCATTTTTACATACACTCCTTACTTAGGAGTCCACAACAAATTGGTCCCCAACGTTCAGAGATCTCATCCCTAATCTTCGGCGCCAAAAACCTCCACTTTGTTTTTCAAAGAACCCAAAGCTTCTAAAATATCATTTGATAAAGATGGGATGGGTTCGACCGCATTGGGCACTGAGTCTGTCACCTTGAGAGGTCGAGACAGATAAATTATTATTTAGTAGCTCCAGTAGAGCGTCATGTTAATTAAATCACTTCCGGTTGCATCAGCCTCAAAAGGCATACGCACAACGGATCGAACACTCCGTACGGATGAAATTAAATACTCGCATTCACTATCAGTCTGAAAGACTGAACAATAAAACTTTCATCAGCCCCTAAAAAGGGGTAGCCAATTGGTATATATGGTCAAGATCGCATCAAGATTCTTTAAATATACCTTTGAAAAGAGTATGTGTGGCCATGATCGCATCATGACTCTCTAAACATACCTTTGAAAAGAGTATGTGTGGCCATGATCGCATCATGACTCTCTAAACATACTCGTACATATTTTGTTTTTATTTTATGTTATTTAGTATTCCAGTTTATGATATTTTCTAAAGATTGCCCATATTCACTTTAATATTCAGGATGAATTCCAATTAACATCCTAAAAATAAACTGTACAAAAAAAAACAGATCTGAAAAAATAAGTGACCAACCTTCTTCACCAACTTCCTATCCATTCATTTTTTCAAACGACGTTCCAAGCAACGAATCCTCCTCATTTCTTCCTCCGATTTACGGAGTTTTCGCTTACCCTTGATATTTAAAATTACCATGAACTTATATTCACTTATAAACACTTTAATAAATTATTAAGTTATTTCACTGTTCACTTCACAAAATTAAAGCAATATAACCTAGTTAGAGATGTTTCGATGCCCGAACACTAGAAACGAATGAGGACCGATCTGCAGTGAACCTCCGAGGTAGACTGGTGGGGAGAGACCGGTGATGGTGGGGTGGAAGTCCCGCCCCGGGAATGGCGCCGTTGCCGCGCCACCTATTTTATTTTTTCGGGAAGCTCTGAAAAGTGTTCGATGCCGGAAGCTGGGGGCGGACTACCATGTTAATTATAAAGTCTCGAGGATGCAGCGACGATTTATAATTATAAACAAAACCGTGTAAACGATTATATTTATATTTATTTGGTATTTTATAAACCCTTTAACAAAACACACTGAGAAAACAACACTCCTTCATACATTTTTACGCAGTAGGTTAAAAATGCGCGCCAAGTGGATCACTCTTGAAATCATCACAAAAATGGTTTATGTTTAAACTTGAAATATCGGCTCACATTAGTGTGTTGGCGGCTTTTATTTGCATCTCTGTTTTATTGTTTACGTTGTAAGAAGTGTAACAAGGAAAGAAACAATATAAGCTGGCTTATATTGTTTATTTAAATTAGGTCGTATTAAGACGCCCATTTTGGGCGCTAGACAGACGAGAGGTTAAGATGTTTCAACTTTCAAGCTACGTTTGTCAGCTGTTTCGCCAATTTCATACTAGAGAGCTGCTTTATGAAAACTGTAACAATTTTTTACGTCATAATAATTGGTACTTAAAATTAAAATACACATTTTAATACTGTTGTGTAATTTTGTGCGCTCTTAACCTTCAAGCGGTCGCGCGACGTCGAATAGACTCCCTTCAATACATTTTCGGTGATATTATCGATATTTCTTGTTGAATCCGTATCATTCTCTTAGTAGCTTCTCATAATTTATCTATCTACCAAATAAACACCTTACACTTACTCTCTGCACCCCCTTTGCAGCATGGAGCTCAATTGTTTTGGTCACGGCACCGGCGTCGAAAAGACGCCGCGCGCCTCTCGTTGTATTTTATATGTAGTTTTCATATAATTGAGGCAAATCATATGATATATTTATAAAACTAAGTCTTCGATGACCGATAACATCGATACTCGATAGTACGGGAGCCCTAGAACATTTTTTTTTTTATTACTATCAAGCTAATTTTTTGTGAGTAGCTTCATTTTGATCAGACGAATAACATTTTTATTTGCGAAAAATCTCGAAAGTGGTAGCTAAAAGAGATAGAAAGGATTTCATACTTTGAATTGATGGTCCTAAAATATGGACTGTTTTATTTGTAGGACAATATTACTCTTAAATTATATGACTATTAATCTATCAATATACAAAAAATCAGCTCCTTAGGGGTCCGTTATAGGGTTCTGTAATCATCAAAACTTGGTTAACTACTGAACCCTAAAACGGAACCCTAACAAGCTGATATTTTGTATATTAATAGGTCAATAGTTATATAATTTAAGAGTAACATTGTCCTACAAATAGAACAATCCATATTTTAGGACCTTTAAGTCAAAATATGAAATCCTTTCTATTTCTGTTAGCTACCACTTTCAAGATTTTTCGCAGATAAAAATGTTGTTCGTCTTATCAAAATGAAGCTACTCACAAAAAATTAGCTTGATAGTAATAAAAAAATTGTTCTAGGGCTCCCGTACTACGACTGTTATTCCTAGATGAAGAAAAAATCGGAATTAGGGTTAGAAAATTCCGACCGCTTTTTCTGCCCCTGTTCACACAAGATAAGCTACCTTGAGTCACTGGTTTTTATAACTAAGTTTTTACTAATAATACATTCATTTTTCTGGATGAATTGATTACTCTTAAAAAGAGTTATAATTATATTTATGAAATCCATACTAATATAATAAATAATATTGAATTGATTTTTTGACCGACTTCCAAATAGGAGGAGGTTATATATTCGGCTGTGGATATTTTTTTTATTTCTGTATTTAATATTTATAAAGGTTGCTTTAAAAACTGCCTGTTTTTAAAGTAAAAGAACGCCTGATTTTAAAGAAAAACAGGTAGTTTTTAAAGCAAGCTTAGTAAATATACTTAGTGTTTTTGTGCTCTGTCCACTGTCCAATCACTGTCCAATCACTAGTCATGTTCACCCTAGAAGTTATAAGTATTTTTAGAGCAGCTACTTTCTCACTTAACTCTACAAGGTGTAACAAAACTAAGTGATAATACTTTAGGGTGTGTTTGTGTTTCTTATACAGTTCACTGTGAAAGTAGCAGCGCTGAAAGAACAAAATTTATTTTGCGATTTGTATGGACAAACGCCCACGCGTTATGAATTTTGATATACAACGATGAAAAAAGTAACTCTTTCAGCGCTGCTACTTTCACAGCGAACTCTATATAGGGGACCCATACGCTCCCTAAATTATTATCACTTAGTTTTGTTACACCCTGTATACATATACAACCTTTGTTTTCCTACACCTCGTACATTTTCAAGTAGCGACTTACTTGGTGACGCCTTGATAATTTGGCTGCAGCGATATCGATTTTTCTCAACAATGACTAAAGCTAAGAAATTAAAGTTCATTGTCAGTATTCATCATGTCTTTCTTGGGTAATCTTTGAATTACCCATAACATAACACGATTGGTCAACTTTTATAACACAGAATAATTAATCAAAAAGACCTCTATAAAAACAGGGATTCAAATTTTGCCAACAGAGGAGAGTGATTTAAGCTTCCAAAATTTGGACATAGATTAGTTCAAGCATACACTATAATTTGCCCATAGCTTATATGAAATATATTTATGGTTTTTAAATTACGCGACAAAAACCATTTTGTCGCTTACGCCCTTTCCATTTCTTGCTGTTCCATTTCTTGTTTTCTATGAGAGGCCGCGCGGGTTGGCCTCTCATAGAAAACAAGCGATCTAAAACATATCCAAAACGATTTTTTACTTTAACACGGCGTCACCGTAAAACCAGACTGTAACCATCACAAATAGGTATACTTACCTACGGAAGCTCGTAAGGTAAGTCAGAGTTATAAAGTGAAAAGACTAAAAAATTATTTGAGCAGATAATTGCCATCGTTTCAGTCGGGATCGCGACTTTTACAATTTCGAGATTATTGTCTCGTTTTATTTGTGGCTGGACCTTTTGTTTGCTCCTGCGTAGCTTTGCAAGCGTTACACACTTCTATATTAAACGTATTAAGATTCAAAGTTGTTTGCTCTAAGGAAAGCTTTTGCGACAAATTCACAAAATCGCTCGAATTTTCCCTGCTATTATCATTATTAATGTTAGCTAAAAGCCAGCTTATGTCTATAATAATATAAGCACAAACAGTAGTGTTTAAAATGATTATAATTTTTTTTCTCCACATATCATATTTATTTTTATTAAAGTTTCTTTTGATCCCATTAGCTTTTACTTACAGCTCCGCCCACATAAATATACATATAGTTATCGTTGTGAATTTTAAAACTATTTTGTCATAAGAAGTATTCCAGTATGCTGGGCTACCCATATGGCTACCCATTTAATAATAATAATAATAATAAGCGTTTTTTCAGCACATACACATTACACCACATTACAATAAACATTTCACAAAAAAAGACAGTAAGTATATAGAAAACATAGATAACACAGAAACAAAAATAACATAAAAAAGAACATTAATAAGCAGATGGACATAATATAGGTTAGTGTCTATTTGGGTACAAATTACAAAATACAATGCAGTGTAATGCGAATTCCACCGAAAAGGACCCCACTCAGGTGATGATCACGGTATAAGTACCTATACCGCGATCCCTGGTGTTATGTGAGGCCTTATTGTCAATCGCTCGACAGATGCACACTGGCGTCAGCACAAACTGAATAATAAGATATATAAAAACTTTAAAAATACATAATAATTAAAAAAATAATAGTAGATAAGCCTAAAAATGATGTGATACAAAATATATATACATATATGTATATATATTTTGCCTATATATATATAATATATAGGCAAAATGGCATATAATATAGGCAAATTATGTTGTGAGAATGATTTTATAGTGTAAAAATAAAATATTATATAATAGCATTAGAGTTCCCTCTCATCCCAACTGCAATAAGACGTCACGTCATAGATCAAAACAGGTGGCGCCCAGCTGACGACTGACCTACATAGCGACGAGATAAGGGCGTTAAGGGCGACGCGCGCGCAGCATACCGTGAACGAAGCCTGACCAAGGCAGTCCGTACACCTGTTATTTGTTATTAAAATATTAATTACTTATTAGTGTATTTCAATTTTAAATGGCTGATTTAAAAATGCATAGCACCGCCTTGTCACGTGTAATATGGACTGACCCTTAGTTGTAAGTTTTAAAACTAAACACCCAAAGCTAGCTACTCCTCTGCACTAAAATAACTTTTAATATTGTATTGCCTATACACACAAGAAAACATCCTTATTTCTATGCCACTGCGGATCAATATCCATACTTATATTATAAATGCGAAAGTGTGTCTGTCTGTCTCTTACCTTTTCAAGCCCAAACCACTGAACTGATTTGAAATGTACGGTTCCCGCGCGATAAACGAATTTTGGCGCAACGGAGTTGCGGGCGTCATCTATTAAATATTTTATATTCAATTTTTTTCAGGTAATCTATTCCCAAAGTTATAGTGCAGTGGCGTAGCTAGCATGTTTTTACGGTTTGTCTGGGGGCGATGTAACCAGAGGGCCCTCCTCGTGACCCATTTGCGGGCAGACTCGGAACTGGGTGAAACTGGGGTGAGTGAAACTTGGCTTTAATGAAGGCTTTAAAGTCAGCATCGTCAGCCCGAGCCAGTCGAGTTTTCAGAGGACAATATTAAAATAGAGGGTCTATTTTAATATTACAGTCTACTACTGAAGTCAGAGATGAAAATTAATTAATACATATCTGTCAAACTCTATAACATCTCGTCTATCAAGCGCCCAAAATGGGCGTCTTACTCTAAAACTATTCAAAAGTTCTTCTTCTACTTTGCAGACCACCGATTTAGTATTTTGTTTCAAATATAAAACGATATGTATTTGCGACTAATAGCTTATTTATTAAAAATTCTAATTATATAAAAATTATATATAGCTTTCATGGTAATTTCTTTAGATAATTTAATCAGTTTAATGAGAGTAATTGGAAATTGAAAAATTTTTGAAAATGGTTTGACAGTTCGTGACAGATGAAAGGTTATTCAATAACCTAACTATAATGAAGAGTTTGACAGATCATACTATATGGGGCTTATGTCAAAATCTTCTCTTAATTACAATTAATTAAAATTGTGTCTCTGAAAAAAGTTATAAATTAAAGAGGGGCAGAAGACTATGGCCTATGCTTCTCTTTGCATCTGAGGTATATTAATCCTAATAGAAGTTATTTAAAACCTTTCAAGTTACAACCCACAGGCAGCCCGTGCATTAATTTAAAAAGTTAAAACGCCATCCATCATGTAAGTAAAGTTTTCAAACCAATGTGGAACCTTAACTACCTTACGGAACCCTAAATGGGTCAGTTATTAGGGACACTATACACAGTATGGGTACTACTTAGGTACCAGGCAGGTACTAGTTACGTAAAATAAATGAACGCGATGGTATCATGAAAGTTGCAAGCGGTGTTGCCGTGGCAACGGGCCCAAAACAAAAGGAATATAAATTGTATCTCACCGCCAATCAGCCGGCCCACTTACATGGGTACCCTTTTTAAACCTTTTTTTTACAGGTTCAAAAAATCACGGTAAGTAATGTTATTCTTACGAGTTGCGACGGTACAGAGTTGAAAATAGAATAAATACATTTTTTTACGAAATCATAGGGCAAACAAACAAACGGGTGACATGATGGAAAGCGACTACCGTCGCTCATTTCTAAATGGGTGACGATTGTCGCTTTTCTATGCAATTTCTGATGCAAATTGCAAGTGTGTTGCCTGCCTTTAAGCTTTGAACTTTTGGAGCGTCTGCAACGCGAAACTGGGCGTGCACACCTGCGCGACTACGGTGCGAACCGTCAAACTTCATTTGTCAATGAACAGTCACTGAAGACGCGCGACTTTATCTGGTGCAAATTATGCTAAATTGTTGTGGTAATGTCATCCTTATACTTAACATCAGAGTCGGTTGGGAGGTACTAAGCTTGCTTTTGATTTGGAAGGTGCAGAGGAATAAAACACGTCCACAATGGTCAAGACTCAAGTCGAATTAATTTAATATCATGACACAATCTATCAAAACGTAAACAAATCAAAAAATCATAAACAAAAGAGTTATACAAAATAATATAAAAAAAGGTTTTAAAAAGAAGTCTAGTTATGTATAGAATAGAATAGAATAGAATATACTTTATTGCGATCAAGATATTGTACAAACATAAAATACGATACATTCATCAAAGATACAAGAACGCAAAGGCGGCTTTATTGCTATTGAGCAATTTCTTCCAAGCGACCTTTGGTATCTATAGGAGTACAATAATGATTAACTTAGGGTATACTGTGCAGTAAAAACTATAAGTATTGAAACTTAACAACTAACTTATATTCTAATAATATATACCTAATAATTACGTATACTTCAAAACACACGTCTGACAACTTGACGCGCACGTCCCGCTTTGCCGACGCGAACATACCGCGTTGCGGTCGCGCAGGAGTGCACAGCGCCATAAGATTACATGGGCAGCGACCGCCGCGCGGTAGACGCTCCCGCTTCGCAGTCGCTTTGGTCGCGTAGGTTTGGCCTAAGCATTACAATATTGTAAATATTTATTTGTCTTTGCACAAATTCGTAGTCATTATGGAATCAACTTGGAGTTCTAATATTCAGCGCTGTTTTTCCGACTGAAGAGAATTCTAATAGAGCCCCAGCCGTTTACGTTTCCGGAATGACACTCGCCTCTGACGATTATCGCTTACCATCAGGCGATCTGCTCGTTTCCCGGGGTAAAAAGCTAATGGGATTATGAGAACAATAACTAATGGCGGTCCAGCGTGTGTGGTCCCATAAGCCCCGAGATTATGATTCTATAATTGAGGGACCGTGGCGGACATAATTGATTTCATCATTCATCTCTACTTGTCTCTTTCCTTCTTTGGTTTTTAGTTGAGATAGCACGATTTTAATGTTTGCCTTAAATTGAAAATTAGAGTGTATCAGATTGTCTATACTCTATTGTCTGTTTTACATTGGTTTTCATTATATTATGTAATTTCCTATTAATTTCTTCTAGTCTCTAGAGTCTAGACTCTAGAGTCTAGAGCATACAAAATAATAATTTGTTTTTCTATTTTGGAGATTAGCCAAACCAAGACACTAAGGGCCAACCCACACCTACCACAACCACACGACAACCACAACCTCACCACAGCCACACCACGTGGTCGGGCGTATATTTCGTATTGTAAATGAACTGGACTATTCACACGTACCACATTTTGCAGTCGTTGTCGACCACTTGTGTGATATCGACCACATCGCAACCACAAGCGAACTAGTGGCCGATCACATCGCAATCACAACGTTGCGTCGATGCAATGACAGACGTCAGTGCGCGCACACCGCCCGCGCTCTTCCCCCCCTCTGTTTCATTGACTCGTACGTAACCACATCGCAACTACTGGCGACAATGCAACGCAACCACGTTGACATTTTGTCGGTACCACAACGCAACTACAAAAAGCTGCAGCGACACCATTCACACGTAACCACTGCTTGACGGCATTTTGTCGTTGCGACGTGGTGTGGTTGTGGTAAGTGTGGGTTGGCCCTAAAACCTCGTATGTAGTATCGAGGAAATTGATTCCTATTCAGTTGACGGACCTACGTCAGTTGGTTGGGTTATGTCAATTCAATACTAGTCGTGATCTTACGGTTAGGTTGGACGTAACCGACCAAATTATGTAGGTCCGCCATCTGCCTAGGAATCAACTTCTCTGAATATACTATCAGAGAAGTTGATTCATAGGTCAAATGACGTAGGTCTGTCAACTGACAGACCTACGTCATTTGGTCGGATTACATCAATTCAATGTTAATCGTGATAGCTGTCGCCTGGGTTTGACACAACTCGACCAAACTACGTAGGTCCGCCATCTACCTATAAATCAATTTCTCTGATAGTATGTACATTGTGCCTATGTAATGTATTATGTACCTACAAGGAAAGGACACATACTGAAAAATTCATACCGCCATTAAAATTGTATTTTCATAGGGCCCGACCCTCAATAATGAAATCTAATGATTAAGTGGGAAACTTTTCCCCTTCCTCAGGTAGACATTGATACAAAAATAACCAGGGGACGAAACCGATCATGGGGTACGAAACCGTGGGGTACATCATTTGAAGACGTGAGTGGATGAAGTGGGTAACTAACAATTTGAAAACTGACGTTTTTTGCATAATTGGAGGGGACAGGAATTAGGACCGGGAAAATTATTTGAAATTTAAAAATATGTATTCTTTGTATAGCTAGATATATGAGCTAGATGATGAAGTAGGTGTGTTATCAGTAATAGATCTTATGTTTTAAAAAAATAGTTACCCACCTCATCCACTCATCTCTTCATTTATTACTCGTTAAATAATTTATGAGTTCGTGATTTGCGGCTTAAAACTTTCCAAAGAGGCTTTATGGATTTATTATTTTCAGATTTTATGAGGGAATGAAAAAGTTTAAGGTTAATGGATTTATAAATCCACGACTTTTAATAGAATACAAAACTAGTGGAAAGCCTTAGTTAAGGCTTCAGTGGCAAGTGGCAACACAATATTTTGTTGTACTTATTTAATTGTATTTTTTCAGTTAAGTCAGTCTATTATTAACTTATTAATTTGACAGAGCATACCTTCCAACCGCCTTGGCTTTGTCTACTACATAATAATAAACAAAAACACATACACCTACACCGGTTTCGGTGGAGGCTGCACTTGGCAGTATTTTTATAGTGCTCGAGTGTGTGCGCAATACACACGGCACTCTATTCTATATTACTTTACTCTGGTAACTCTCAACTACAAAATAGCGATTAAGTTAACTATTGAATAAGGGTAAAAGCCCTGGGAACGCGGGTACAGTAGAATTTAAACGAAGAAACTATTGCCATCACGCTTCACCCTGCGCCGGCACGTGTATTGTGATAGAGACAATCGAACGTAGAGGCATAGGTTTAACAGATCCCAATATTACATAAAAAAATCATTTGTCTAGACGCATTGTCCTGGGAGTAAATTGGGGAATACGTTTGTATGGAAAATCAGTGTTAGCGTATCTTAAAGTTAATTAAGTATTGCGAAAACGTCTTCGTAGATACCTAAATCTGACGGTGGGCTGAAGCCTGGGAAACACAGACATAACGAAAACAATACAAGACGTTGCTACTGCGAGTAAACACTAAATAGAATTGTATCCACCTCTACCAGTATAAAATATTCCTTATTTTGCTCTTGCATTTTGTAACTTGTTTGCTTAAAATACTTTACACCTATTTCTTTAACATCTCTATAGTCCATTAATTTATGACTCTTGACTCGAAGGTCGTGGGTTCGGTTCCCGTGTTGAAAAATATATGTTTTAGTTGGGTTACATTAGTGTAGTGTATATGTATATTGCTCAAACGACCAATATGTATAAACAAACCTGATGATGATTTTTTCGAAACCGGTCGTGTATATACTAATTTTGTAATAAATCTATTAAAATAAAGTGGAATAAGTGCAAGGAAAGTGTATAATTATTTAATTGTATAAACAAAGTCTAGGAATATTGGCCATCTTTTGACATACCTGAATCTATTTGGTATGTGTTTATCGCAGCAAAATATACAGGATATTTGGCTGAAATAAAAACTATAGTTATTAGTTACTCCTTTTCCAAAACTCAAAATATTGTCATAAAAAGTTTAATCTAAAACGGTTTGTCAGTTTATGTGGATCCAATGGACAAAATAGCCAAACAAATATACCTTCGCCTTTCAATAATTATAATAATTAATAATAATATGCGTATACGCAGTTTCATAGACAACAATAAAAAAAATTGAAACGAAAGTGATCCATTGCAATGAAAACCTACTCTACACATTTTATGTAGGCAATTCAAACTAAAATATTGCCCATTCACAGTTTTTTCTCAGAATTTATTACAATTTTACGTTTTTTTATGTTTATTTTTAGCACAAGGTACATAAGGAAATGTTATTTTTGAATGACTCAGTAATTCTAACCATGATAATCTAAAAATTTTAAGATTTCATGAATGCTATATTACATTTTTAGCACTACACGAATAACCAGAACAGTTACAAGTGTGTTTTTACTTTTTATGCTTCTTTAAAAAAATACAAAAGTAATACATGAAAAGCCTCTCAGAAATATTATGAAAAACCGGCCAAGTGCGTGTCGGGCCACGCACAATATGGGGTTCCGTAGTACCGCTAGATTTTGATAATGTTTGTATGGTCATGAATGTACACTTATAACGTGTTTTACACTACTTACAACATCATTTCAGTTACGTTCAAAGGAATTTGAACGAAAAGTTCCTTTATATTTCGCCGAATATTTTTTTATTAGTTGATCGACTATTACTCAATTACTTATGAAGTCTTCTTAGCCATGATAATTTTCCTTTTAAATTCAGCATATTTCCTACTCCCATGAATTTTTTCACATTTTCAGAAGCAACCGTTTAGCTAGTAGAAGGGGGGACACTGGACTCTAACGATTTTTTCCGCTTTGAAATTTTAAAACTTTATATTTCACAAATGGATCCCTGAATCGAAAAATGTTCTATGAATACTCTATATACTATATAATATAAAAGCGGCCAATAAACTTTCAAATTAACTATATAATATAAAAGCGGCCAATAAACTTTCAAATTACTTCCGTTGATAAACAACTGAGTTTTAGAGTTATGATTTATAATTATTATGATTAAATATGATTAATCAGATTACATTTAACTTTTTAGGAAGATACCATGTTTAGTTACAGCCTAAGGGCGCAGAATTGGGAGTTGAGGCAAGACAGTATTTAAAAGCCAGAAAGAGAGACTATGTGTTTGTGCGCCCTTATACCGAGACAGCATCGAGATTGTGTTATTGTGATTTGTAGGATGGTGCGAACGTTCTGCCCTCTTAAAAGACTACGCACCTGCAACTCTTCTGATGTTGCGAGTGTCCATGGGCCTACCATCGGCGGTACGGCGGACGGTATTTGCTTTGAAGGTGACCCGTTTGCTTGTTTGCCCCCTAATTTTATAAATGGTTTGACAGAATAGACCTGGCGACTGGGCAGTCGTCTGATGCATTTGGAACGGACCGGCATCGCAGCTTCCAGTCAACCGCGCCGCTCTCGGCGCTTCTCCCCTTTACCCCGCGACTAATGTTGCCAGTTTAGAAATCTCCAATTTTTTTTAATTTTCTAAGATATTTGTTTATTTTATGTTTTGTAGGTAATGCGTTTACAATACAAACATTATTATTTATAAACATACAGGTATTAATAATAATAATAATAATAATAATATCAGTTTATTTCAGACCATAAAACAGATCCATATAAAGTTAGTAGAAGTACAATGTTTCTTATGACTATGTTAGTAAATTACAAGTGATAATAATTATTATAATGTAATATATGTAGATTAGTCCAATGTCTCCATATCGGACTTTCAAGCTTGATAGCAATTTCCTTCAGATATCTGTTGGTATATTACCCATGGTGTATTACCCATTTTACATCAAAGGTCAGGGCGAGGGAATTGTCAAAGGGTAAACCGAAACTCCTCTTGAATTTCGGTTTTTTAGTCGTCAGCATCAACTAAAAATAATTTACTTTAATGTATAAATATTTGGTCTGCATACATTATGAATTTCAGTTTCAATGTGTAGTCTAAAATTAATCTAATTTTTTTTTTTTTTAATAATACCTAACCCCGGCCCCGTGGTAAGTACCTGATGGACTTGTGTTACAGGTACCAGACAACGGCGTTTAAATAAGGCGTTATAAGTTATGCGTAATTTTAATGATAACAATTGTAACTATTATTATTTATGTGTTGTGATTATATCAATATCCTAAATTCATATTATATGGACTGAATTTAGGACAGTGAATTAGGCCAAATTATTACTTACAATTTTAATAAAATGTACGTCACGTTGCATTAGTAACGCAGCACAACATACAGATTCAGTAATTTTGATAGTAAACAAAAATGTTGTCACTTCCCAAAATAATCTCCACGATAACACTGTTTGCAAAATAAACAAACAACTTTATTTTCGGGGAAAGCAAATTCTCTTAGCTGGCAACACCGCGTCTCTACCTAGAGAGTAGAGCCCACAGTACGGAGTAGACCGCGGGCGAGGCGGCACGCTGTGCACGCCTCGCTATTGCTTTGTTATTGCTGTGTTTATTTTATTCCATCCGCCAATCGATACGTCTAATGACGGCCTAAGTGTTTGTGCTGCCAACATTTTACAGTATAACTTAACGTTGCAATTGTGTTCTGTTACTAGAAGTGCAGTGATATTTTGTAGCGAATCGATAGTGGATACAGCAATTCCGGAGTCTTGGTGGCAGACTTGCATATTGATTATACTCCGAGTTTTTAACGGTAAGTCATCAAAATATATTAACTATTCAATATACCAATAGTTAATTAAACCTACTGTAAGTATAAGTAATAAGAGAAATCTCTACTGCAATAACAATAAACATAATATTTATCCAACGACACATCTATTACGTCTTATCGTTATATTTAATCCCGTAAAATACTGATGTAGAGAACTGCAGACCACCATTACGAAGTCCCCTCTACATTTATCTCGAAATGGGCCCAGCATAATTAAAACATAGAGTAGGCGTTTATCAATTTAATCTCCACTTAAATGTAGAGCTACCTCGTAAACATTTTTCTGTTTGTCTCTTTATCAGCATTTGTTTATCTGATAAGAATGATATTAAATAAAGAATTATATTGTTTAAATGACATACTTTTGTAAAGTATTCTACAATTAAAGTTACAACATAATATTGTACCCGGTATCTACGGGCTAGAAGGAACTATTGTAGAGTTCTAAATTTTTCATGTTTATTGTTTGTAAGCACAATATTTGAATGCTGGAAATTGCCTCTGATAAATATACATCCATTTCTTGTAAAAATACGGTATGAAGTGTAAAGTTGCAACTGGCCTTCCTAATATGATTTTGGTGATAAAATTAGGGAAAAATATGGACGATGGAACGCGATGATGGACAAAAGTATTTACATATTTATCATCAATTCATCAATCAACATTGTTTATAATTAAATTAACGATGAAAATACTTCGTACTGGAAGAGTCAAACATCTGTTTTCTGAGAATTGCAGCTGCAAATAAATGTTGACGTTACCTTAAGTGTTATCACTACTCTGACAGACAGTTACATATTTTCAATCTTATTTATATAGCAGTAAGGTTGAAAATGGTACATAGGATTGGTCACAAAAGGAGCCTCGTGTATGAACTAAATCATTGTCACACGAGTGATCAAAGTGTGTTTGTAATTACAATTTTTCAGGACACGTATGTGTGTCATTATAAATTATTTTTTTATGCTACATGTATATATTTTTTCAAGATTTTGTACACTGAGGTGATGAAAACGGAATCCTATTATTGTATTATCTTTGTTGTCTGTTACCGGGAATTTAAGTCAAATCAGTCGATTTCTTTTGATTGGCTAGGGTCAAATATTGATGAAATCTACAACGCTATTGAAAAGATAAACTCGAGTTACAAAACCTCAAGAAACTGGGGTTCAAAATGTTTTATTCTTCAAGCTAATAAAGGTTTTCGTCAAAATTTAACCACATATTACTACACATTAAACGGCTATAATTTAAACTTTACATCCATACTTCCATACTAATATTTACGTGGGAGAGCCATGCTTCGGCACGAATGGGCCGGCTCGACCGGAGAAATACCACGTTCTCACAGAAAACCGGCGTGAAACAGCGCTTGCGCTGTGTTTCGCCGAGTGAGTGAGTTTACCGGAGGCCCAATCCCCTACCCTATTCCCATCCCTACCCTCCCCTATTCCCTTCCTTACCCTCCCCTATTACCCTATTCCCTCTTAAAAGGCCGGCAACGCACTTGCAGCTCTTCTGATGCTGCGAGTGTCCATGGGCGACGGATGTCGCTTTCCATCAGGTGACCCGTTTGCTCGTTTGCCCCTTATTTCATAAAAAAAATATATATATAAATGCGAAAGTGTGTCTGTCTATCTGTCCGTCTGTCTGTCTGTCTGTCTGTAATCTGTATGTCTGTCTGTTACCTCTTCACGCTCGAACCACTGAACCGATTTTGCTGAAATTTGGCATGAAGATACTTTGAGTCCCGTGAAAGGACATAGGATAGTTTTTATCCCGGAAAAATGAATTTTGAATTTCCCGCGCGATAAACGAATTTTGGCACAACGGAGTTGCGGGCACGGGGCATCATCTAGTTCAATCTCTTGCAAGGTTTGCGAATACAATAATACATAATATAAATAACTGATATGACACCACAGACATAGATCAAGATAGATACCGCATGTCGCTCCATTTGTATGAAAATGAGCGTGCCACTTTTTTACTACCTACTGTGACGTACCGATGATAAGAAACATGTGTCCATTATCAAGGCCAACGTTTCTATTAGAATTTCTACACCTCAATACAGCACTTTAAGGCATTTAGGCATTTTTAAAATTCCGATTGACCTTCGATTCCGATAGCAGACTAAAGAAAAAATTTTCGAAAGACGAGCATTGCTTGTCATTTGGGAACGCGATATGGCACGCGAAGTACATACACATGCGGTATCTATCTTTATCTATGTCTGTGTATGACACAAATCACAATATAGTGTAACGTTAGGCTCTATTTATAGTGTAGCTAGGCTATATTTAATCAGCCAGTAACTTGATCGGCCTCTGGACTGGCCTCGCCGGTGGCCCGGACAGGTGGCGAAGGTCTCAGATTATAGACTACTGCAAGTCACCCGCGGCTCTGCTTGCATATAATTTCATTCGGTCTATTTAGGTATGTCTAAGGGAATACTACTCTTTCGAGATAAAAATCCAGAGCACAAACAGTATTACTCAATTTACTTAGAAACAAGATTAATTATAATATATTTCAAGCAATAGCTTAGAAACATCAAACAATACTACATTGTACATATTATAACCTAACCCAATTTTATATCTACTTGTAGCTACTAATCAAGACAGACAGGAATGACCCGAAAAAAAATGATAGAACCATCGATTATGTAAAATAGTCGTCAATTCTTATTACGTAGGTACTTATATATTTTATTGTTATGTAAACTTGAAATCCTTGAGAGTCATCGAACTCTAGATTAACTTATTGAGTTGTAAGAAGCTGCTGTCGAACCGTAGCTTAGATAAAGTCTAAATCTATTCTAATTTAATGAGCATATCAATTTGTCTATCTATCTCAGGGTTTGAATGACATTGGACAGTTTTCATGCCAGAAAAGGACATAGGAAAGTGTTTATCTCGGAAAATGTGCTGTGCTAGCGATAACCCAATTCTGACGTAACTAAGTTGCAAGCATCATCTAGCACAACATAAACTTGTAGATAGATGATCAGCAATATTCCAGCAACAAAAACTGATTCATTTTTATGACAGTACAATAGGGATGACGACAAGGTCAAAGATTAGCTGATTTTTTAAATAAAATAAAGCCATAGCGATGAAAAATAGGTATTCCCAAAATTTCAGCTTCATAACTTATTATATATTTTTTTGTTTTGAGCCTTCAAAGTTTTTTCGTCAAGTTAAGTCAAGTTGAATATTTTTTTATAAAATTCCTTAATTTTTGTGTACCATTCGATAAGTTATGCAATTTTTTAACATTTTTTCTTACGAAAGCACTTTCATAAACTCAATATTTAGCATAGCTATCGAACAAACTAACTAGGCGTGACGTCACAGTTAGCTGACATTTTGTATGGAGCGTTTTGGGAAGGTCTATTTTATGTGAGTTTTGAATTGTGATATCTTGGAGCGTTTTTATGCTATCAGAGTCATTTTTTCACTGATATTTCTATTTTTGAATGGTTCTTCACTTACCAACAAGAAAAAAAAATTTTCGTCATGCCTATTACTACAAACATAAAATCTGAAAGTTTATTTTCGTAGGCATAAAACGGAAACAGCTAACAAGGTGTAAACGTGTCTAGCTAATGAGACAGTAGGTAATTAATATCATCCGACAGTATGTCACTTAAGATATTTGTCTACCCAATTAATAATATTGTGAGTTTCGTTATTGTTTTTTTTTTTTTCGTCTCAATATTAAATCATTGCTTTAGATATTAATCTTTAAAATATTTATTCTGGATCCTGACTCCTATGCACAGTGCAAGCTGTTTAAAACTAAAACTTGAGGAAGTAGAAGCTATGAATTTGTATTTGCTAATACAGCGAGTTTATTTTGTTATTATCATAATTTCTATTTAGAAATAAACTTTGTGTCCTGAAATTATTTATTGGTCTTAATTTTTTTTTGTACTTAAATATTAAGAAAAAGTTATTACGTATTCAAACTAAGTGTAGTAGTGAATTTTATCAACTCAAGACTAAGTTAGAAAGTAAACAATACAACTTACAAGATATAAATAACACAAAACATAAGACACAAGAGATACGATCATTGCAATAAATATTAAATAACCGAATTCTCCAAACAGCTGGCTCTCAGTTCAACAACAAAGAAACGAAAAATTCTCGAATAAATTAACAAGAATCAATTCTTTTGTATTTTGCAGAAACACAATGATTGACATTCCAATAAACTTAAACTTTAAACTCGAATCAAGGCGCCAGACGACGTTTGAACATTGAGCGCTAGATTATCAAGATTTTCACCCCTCACCCCTTTAGATTTTCAGGCCTCACCCCCTCGTCCTTAAAACAACGCAACGAAAAATCAACACAGTTGAACATGAATAAAGATTGAAAGTGAAGTATTAGTGGTTGGAAGTGGGAAATCCTAAAATTTTATTGCCCTTTTGTAGCGACAATTATAAGGGGGTTGAAAGTATACACGGACTAAACCGTTTCAGTATTAAGACTGCCGTGTTTTAAATAAGCGAAAGCTCTAAAGGTAATGTTCGTTTGATTTCTTTATTACATCTAAATGAGTACATCTGGTACATCTGGCTATATGTTTATCCGACAAATGTTCTCTGAGAATAGCACTGAGCCTTAATATCGTCGGTTAAGAAATCTGGACGCAGTTGCAAAACACACCTGACTGAACAGGGATTGAAATAGGGCTGATACGTTAATTAAATAGAATTAAATTGGATCTCTATTTTTTAGCACTAGTTGGGTGTAGGAGAAAACTTTCGGATAAGTGTTATGTAGAGCTTTTCAACTATAACTTGACGTTATGAATTATTACACTTTTATTAAGGCCTTTTTTTCCTGTAAATAGGAATATTTTCTCATGATACAATAATTATATAAGTGACTTATTATCAGCATTAAAAGAAAGCCAAAAGCAATTTACAGAAGACAATTCATTGCACGTCGCTTTGTGGCATGTTCCATATTCCATATCTTTAAAATAACGATTTTCAAATTATGTATCAACGTTTACCGTGCGAAACTTAAGCTGTAACAAAAAAGAACTTGTAATCAATCTTTTTGCTTCATCCAAAGAAGCTGTGATGGCAGCCCTATATTGAAACCAGTTTGGCGGCACCTGGCGAACACGCGCGAGACCGCATTTAGATGACCCCGCAAAAAACATCTCCCGGCCTACCGACCAAAATTATACGACCAAAAAATATTACGATCCAAGAAATAAATTAAGCGATGATCGCATATTTCAATTCTTATCATTCATCTTAAAAAAAGAATACGATTAACTGAGCAGAATGCTTAGTCAAAATGCATTCGCCAGTTTCGAATTCCAATAGCGAAGTTTTTTTGACATTTAAGTTCGCTATCTTACATATTTTGATTTTTGACTAATCACTCTGCTGTTTTGTTAACACTTCTACCAGCATCTCCCAGAATACATGCTATCTTACATATTTTGATTTTTGACTAATCACTCTGCTGTTTTGTTAACACTTCTACCAGCATCTCCCAGAATACATCCCGTTATATTTTTCAAAACAGATAATAAAAATTATGTATCATATCACATATTATTTCATATCTATTATCTAACGTACATAATATTAAAGTATTGTTCATATCTCGACCTTCGTTTGTCCTCATTAAATATGTAAAGCCCATTGCCCATGGGTAAGTATCCTTCATTGTATAGGTAGGTACTTGAGCTCAAAACCTCTTGAGGCACAACTGTAGATCATAATTATAACGTAATGTGTATCATCATACCTCATGCCTATATATACTAATCGATATTAATTGTAAATGCGAATGTGTGTCTGTCTGTTACCTCTTCACGCCCAAACCGCTGAACCGATTTTGCTGAAATTTGGTATGAAGATACCTGAGCACATAGGATCCTTCTTATTCCGGATAAATGTACGGTTCCTGCTCGATAACCGCCTTTCTTCACAACGGAGTTGCGGGCATAAACTAATATTAAATGAATAACAGGAAAACTGTCTGATGATTTGATGGGCATAATTTATTCATAGAGTTGACCACGGAAGGACATAGGTTACTTTCTTACGCGGGAAATTGTACGAATACCTTGGGATACTCTTTCTGCGGGTGGAGCTACGCGTAACTTCTAGTAAGTCTAAAATCAAAGGGAAAAGAATTTCACAATTTATAAAATACTTTTCCAAGTCTTAAGTTTATACAGACTTGGAAGTTAAAAGTGAAACAAGAGCGTTGTGCTAAAACAATGAACGTCTGCGCTCCAACTGAATCGCGAACGGCTGTTGCCATTGCGTCAGACGAACAAAATTATAAAATTCCTTTCTTCGTAAAAGGAAACAAATGATTCCGCTTAAATAGGTGCTTAGTCTAATTGCGTTTAATTTAGATAGCGTAGTCAGACATAATATGAAAAATATATGGGATTCTATATCGCTAAATTACATGGTGCTTGCGATGCCTTAACAAATCCTATACATTTCTTGTTTATTTTTAACCGACTTAAAAAAATTGAGGTTATTCACTGTCGAAACTATCGAATGCAATTTGACTAAATAGCGTGAAGATAAATCATTGATATTGTTTGAAGTTTTAAGGCCAGTTGCTATCACACACTTGAGACTATCATTCATATTATATGATTGATAAATGATAAGCAAAACTTTTGTTGTATTTATATGTCTTATATGATTTTATATATATATATTTGTTGAATTTCTTCTTGGTACACAACAAACCACTTTACATTTAAATCATTTACTGCACAATTGTACTGTTATAAATCCTTGTACTTTCTGGGACTAAATTTATTTTATATGTATACATCAAAATCGGTTCATCAATATACATATCGAGCATCAAGAGGTAATCAGAAAGACGGACAAAATTTCACCTTTACCTATTATAATAAATCTAGATTGTTTACATAAACATCAGTAAGTTTACATAATTTACACCCAATCATTGCTTTATTTACATAAATAGTTTACATGGCGAATCTTTATGATCTATAAAAGTTGTAGATCATAAACTATTAGGGAAGTTATAATTTGTTGTTGCTAATACTATCGTCGAGATCGTTATGTTTTATTATACACACCATGTCATATAAATTTTGATTAATTTTTGTATGTGCGTAGTCGAACGTTATATTTATACCCCCTTACTAATAAACGTTGTATAAGCTTTGAATAGTTATACAGTGTTTTGTTCCGGTCGCACAAGTGACATTTTTAATTGGATTAAAGAAGACGAAACACTGTATAACTATTCAAAGCTTATACAGCGTTTATTAGTAAGGGGGATAGACTATAGGGCGCCCACTTGTTACATATTGTCTAATTCTTACTCCTAAATGTATTATATAGAGTAACTAAAGATTTGATAAGCAAAAAAGTATAGACATACCTACACAAAACTTGAAAGGCACCAAGTTTGATTTCCAAAAAGTCTTCAGTATAATATTCCCTCTATATTTTAGTTCTTTTTGCAACTGGTACGGTTTTTTAGAAATGTATTATTGCTATAGACTGCGAATCTTGTGAGTTTGTGGCAAGTTTGTGGTACTACATTTTTTTTTTTTTAATTTAGAACACTACATTTTTGTACGAATTTCTATTTTTATTCTGGCAACCCTGTTTATAGCATGTCTATTAATAAGTAATGTATTCAGTTCGCTCGCACGGTCGGAAGATTTGAATAATCTATACCGTTCTAGATGCTCGTAGAAAGTGTATGATTAGTAGACAATAGAGTTGAGAGATGTAACTTACAAAAGATGTTATATTATCTTCTACAGACCAGGGATGTTGCGAATATTCGCATCCGCATCCGCAAATGCGGTGCTTCCGAATAGATACAAAACTAAGTGATAATGCTTTAGGATGTAGATACGTCTGTGTCCCTTGTATAAACTATAAAGTGGACTGTAAAAGTAGCAGCGCTGGAAAAGCAATTTTTTGTGATTTGTATAGGTAAACTCATAACGCGGAGAAGCTTGCCCATACAATTCTCAAAAAAATTTGCTCTTTCAACGCTGCTGTTTTCACAGTGAACTCTATACAGGGGACACATACAATTACACACCCTAAAGCGTATCACTTAGTTTTGTTACACCCTGTATATTCGTTGTTAAAGCCTATTGGAACCTCCAACAACGAAATTGTAAATCGTTGCGCTATTAAAAATTGTTATCAAAAACACATTCCTCAATCCTCGCAACATTACCTGCGGGCCGATTCTGTATCGTACATTTGTGAGTTAATCACTGAGTTAGTAACGAAACGGAGGAGTGAGTAACGGAAAGAGTCACTTTTGTATTCACTATACATACAAAAGTGAGACTTTCCGTTACTCACTCCTCCGTTTCGTTACTAACTTAGTGATAAACTCACAAATGTACGATACAGAATCGGCCAGCTGAACTCCGGTAGAAACGCACTCTTGACTCTATCACTTGGCGCATTGTACCATACATGATAAAGCTTGGGAAAATAGAAAAGTTACCAATAGA
Organism: Cyaniris semiargus; assembly: GCA_905187585.1. NCBI lineage: Eukaryota > Metazoa > Arthropoda > Insecta > Lepidoptera > Lycaenidae > Cyaniris > Cyaniris semiargus. The sequence goes on along the minus strand of LR994560.1, from coordinate 9,201,536 downwards.
GTCATGTAACTGTAGCAAAAACGAACCACGTAAGATGTATTGAAGTAATTAATACTGATCGAATCACACAGTCACACTCTCGATTCACACACTCTTGTTCTTTGTATTTAATGTTTTGTATATTGACTGTTCACGTTCAAACAATACATGGGATTGCAGCGTGTAGAAGAGCATATTCGTCTATAAATGATAAACAACGGAATCATGGATATCGGTCATGACACAATTTGAAGAGGGAAGAAAATTAGGTACAGATGGGCGATGGGCGATGGCGAACCTGCGTTTTTAGGGTCCGTACCCAAAGAGTAAAAACTGGACCCTATTTTTTTTTTCATGAAATAAGGGGGCAAACGAGCAAACGGGTCACCTGATGGAAAGCAACTTCCGTCGCCCATTCACTCGCAGCATCAGAAGAGCTGCAAGTGCGTTGCCGCCCTTTTAAGAGGGAATAGGGTAATAGGGGAGGGTAGAGAAGGGAATAGGGGAGGGTAGGGATGGGAATAGGGTAGGGGATTGGGCCTCCGGTAAACTCACTCACTCGGCGAAACACGGCGCAAGCGCTGTTTCACGCCGGTTTTCTGTGAGAACGTGGTATTTCTCCGGTCGAGCCGGCCCATTCGTGCCGAAGCATGGCTCTCCCACGTATAAATTATTACTAAGACTTCGATGTCTGCCGACTGTCTGGCCGTCTGTCTGTCCGTCTGTCTGTCTCCAGGCTGTATCACAAGAACCGTTATAGCTAGGTTTCTGAAATTTTCATAGATTGTGTATATCTGTTGCCGCTATAATAACAAATACTAAAAACAAAATAAATTAAATATTTAAGTGGGGCTCCCATACAACAAACGTATTTTTTTTAAAGTAAGATATATTTTTTTTTTTTTGCTATTTTTTGCTCGATATCAATAATGGAAATAGGTAGGCACTTGAAATGTTCACGTAGTACTCAGTTTTATTTATACTTTAATAATTAGTAATAAAATTTTAATAAAATAAATAATTAAGCGGGGCTCCCATACAAAAAACACATTTTTTACCTATTTTTGCTCTATAATGGTACGGAACCCTTTGTGCGCGAGTCCAACTCGCACTTGGCCGATTTTATTTATCTCATTTCATTCATTTGGCATAAGCCAACTAATTGACATTAATTTGACGTAGCATGACCAATAAAAGTACCTAATTTCTATGTACTATAAGAGAACTTGATTCATAGGCTAATGGGAGACCCGTAGGTCTCCCATTAGCCTATGAATCAAGTTCTTTAATTCGATGTAATTCGTGATCCGTCAGCTGGGTTTGACATAACGTGACCAAATTACGTATAATTTGGTCACGTTATGTCAAACCCAGCTGACGGATCATGAATTACATCGAATTGACATAATTCGACCATATGACGTAGGTCTGTCAACTGCCTATGAATCAGTTTCTTCGATAGTACCTGTAATGTAGGTAATCAATACATAATACCTATTATTTAATATTTAAGCAGCTATTTTTATAACCAGCCAGTAAGTTCCACAAAAAAACTGCATAGTCAAAAATCCTCATTGTTTTCCATCTAAGCTAATAGTTTTCGCAATTCACACGAATTACCTTACCTTTGTCCGTCTGACCCCAATACGACCTTCGTATAAATTCTCCCTTTAATCCCTTGCATACAAATTGATTCCAGAACAACGGTACAACGAGCCCTTTGAAGTGATCTCCATTCCTGAGCCCTGATTCATTTAACTGATTCATTCCCTCAAAGGGACTTTACTGACAGGTAATATTTCTACATCTTTTGAGGATGTATAGATAAAAGACCTTTTACTATGAGTAATCAGCTGTTATTTGTTGTCAAACCAGTTTTGTTGCTCTACAAAAAATTAAAAATATGACCTATGTCCGTTTGGTTCTGTAAAAAAGAATATGTTTCTATTTGCCTTGTCTCGCACGAATCGTGTTTTATTAATCGCTCTCGTACATCATAAGGCATATTTTCGTAATATTACCATATGGGTGAATTTCCCAACCGTATTTTTTTCGCGGCTACTGTGAAAATGGGGGTGTGAAAAGGCTTTTTAGGGTTAAATAAAATTTCATCGCATAGTTTGTGAGATTATCCATATGAGGCAATAGACACGTTTTTAATTATAACGATAACTATAACATTAAAATAAAAAATTCTAAAGGTGGAAATTTGGGCCCTCGGTGACTGCCCCAAACCCGTTTTAGTTTTTATTTCGTCAGCCGAGGAAAAAATATTAGTGGTACAATCAAACGGATTCTTTTATTGGATTCTTAAAGAATTGAGGTATAATCAATACAATTTTCATAATCTCTAGCGTTATATTTTCAAAACAGTGGGACAAAAAAACTGTCCCAAGATTTTGCCTGCTTTCGGTGATTAAAAAAGAAACATAAATTGTCGAGAACAGAAGTACTTTTGAACGTACTGCCGCTTCTTTAACTCAAGTACCACTCACGCTTTTGCATTTGGAGCGAGAGATGGTTTGCTGCGTCGCTGCGTGTTCCCGCTAAAAACGTAAGTATATCGTCTCGGTGACACCCGACACTTTTCTCTTCATTTCCGTGCATCAATTTATCATGTTAATTGAACCAGCCAGAAATATTAATTTATTTTCTTACAAACACTTTTAATAATATGTATCAGTAAATAATATAGATATCGGTATAAATAATATAGGTGTCGAAATATTCAACGATTTGTCGCAAATTTGCATTTCGGTTTTTAAGCATTTCGGTGACCTATTTGGTCACCGAAATGCTTAAAAAATTACCGAAATGCCAAAAAAATCACGGAAATTGTGACTCGGTAACTTTGGTGACTTTCGGTGACCTTCGGTGACAATAGTTTTCATATCGGTGAATGCTTTTTTCATCTCGGTGATTTTTAAAGTTGTTTTATACAGGATAAATAATAATCTGCGAAACCGTAAAAATTTTTAATGAATAAAAAATAAATATGCTGCTCCTTAATGTTTGAATTTTTTTGAGTTATTGTACAGCTTTCATCGCGTTTATCAAGAAATTCCGTAACGTTTACATTTCGGTGAATTTTTTTTTTCATCTCGGTGACTGACTTTTTCATCTCGGTGACAGCTAAAATATAAACGTGTGTGCTACGTTTGTTTATTATTAAATTTTTATGTCATTAGTTTCGTAGTCATAAAACATTAAAATTGAGAGGAAACTTCGATAAAAACTCAAAAAACATAGAAACAAAAAAGTTCACCGAAATGAAAAAAAATATGGGCATGTTGAAATTCACCCATATACCACAGGCTGTTTAGTCCTTGGAAGTTTGAAATGCAAATAAAATACTTGCAATAATTTTCAAATTGTCTTGTACAAAACTCACTGCAAAAATGGGTTCAATACAATATACTGTAGCCTTTATTTTTATTTATAAATATAGTATATTATGTTATCTATCAATAATTGTAGTCAAAATAGTGAGCCAGTGAGTAATTTTATGTAACATTTAGAGGCACAATTTATACTCTACATGTCTGATGTCACACAAAATTTCTATGAAATATCCACCTACATAATACGCCACACTTAAACCGGGAATTACCAACCGACTTAATATCTAGTATAATTAATCAACCAATAGCAGCAGGAAAGTTCAAACGATATTATATTTTGTATATGTAGAAATACAATAAATTAATAATAATAATAAAATACAATAAAGTAAACGATAATGTAAGTGTAAATGTTATTTAAAAGTAAATGTTTCGATTGGCACCACAGGACGGGCTATGCTTAGTGTGAGGAGTTGGGGACTTGTCTTAAACTGAATTGTATATTGTAAATTTTCCGAAAAGAAATTATTTGTATTTGTAATTTAAGATAATATATTTAATTATTTGTATTTGTAAATATGAAAGGGAGCCGAAAAAGACATTTAGAAAATTAAGAAAATCCTGACACAAGCCCCATATTATTTTAGCAGTTACGAAGATATACTCGTATAAGATGTAGCCCGTAACATTGGTGCACTGACATTTAGTCTAATATAATATTATATATTCAAATTTCAAACCGTAGCTTTTTCTGGAAAAACCAATTCCGAGACTCAAGTACGTACAGCTTGGCAAAGAAGAGTCTGACGCGGTGACAGCTGGAACTAAGAGTTTTTATTTATGACAACACTACATTACTTGTCAACTCTAGTATATATTGTGTCAAAATCGAAGCGTAGGGTTGCCTGTATTTAAAGAAAAGCGCCCTCATTTAATCCACACTCTTCTTTGCCAAGCTGTATCTCCAAACCTCGTCGCATTACAATCGGTTCGGCGTTCTTAGCGTGAAGAGGACAGACAGACTTTCGCATAATATTAGTATGGATAACATTTGTAAACACAAAACATAATACATATATTATGGAGCTGAACAGTAAACAATTAACCCGTAGTGAACTCATGGTAATCTCGGGTATGACATCACTCGTGGTTAATATGACCGTCTTATCTATTTTAGCGGTTAATACGCCTCCAGTCCAGTTCATAACAAATTACAAGTATATTAATATGTATTTCAAAACACAAGCTAAAAGTCTTCTGCTTTTATTATACTCATCTGGGTGCACGGTAGTGCACCCGCCGAGATGAGCCAAGCGAAGCGCAAGGGCACTTATACCTACCTTTTCTCGAAGTGTTTCGTCGTTTTTTTGAACCCTCATAGAGTTGGTTTCCGATGTACCAGATAGTTCATATTATCAAGATATGATGTCAATAGTAGACTAAGTAAACATACAAAGTCTCAATTGAATAGCTCTTATACTTTAGATTTTATTGATATCTAAAATACACCGATTTCGTCACTGACTCACTGACACACTCATACACTGACACACTGACGATCATCAAAATGTTTGGCTACTTTCTGAAGTGCTAGAAAGCTGAAATTTGGTATGTAATCTCAGTTTAGTATACAACCAACAAAAAAATTCATAAAATTGTAACTTTCGCCCCCATCCCCTAAAATGGGGTGGTGGAGGTATATATTAGACTTTCATCAATTTTATGCATTAGGATATACCTAAGAGTTTACATAGGACTGCAGACAGTAACTAAAAAAACTTTAACCCCTCCATATGTGACAGAAAGTCTAGGCAAAAATTTTGGCAGACCTGCGCCAAAACAAAATGGCGCCCGGCCTACCCTCTTTGTACAATTAATATTATAACTTTACAACCTAACTATATTTTATGTTTTTGTGAATAATTTTATAATAGCTTATAAATTTCCTATCTATCAAGCCATCATAATATAGTATTTAGTCTGATTTAATATTCGTTTCACAAGTATAAACTTTGGAAACTATATCGCTGACTGTTTCACAAGAAATAAATGAATTCTTTATTATTATCCCACTTACAAAGGTTTATACTAACTGATTATGTAAACAATTCGAAGAAAGAAGTTGAGATGTATAAAAACAAAGTACTTGAAATGGGACACTCCTCCGTAAGAAAAAAATGATCCACAAGCAAAACCTTAGTGCTATACAAATAAAGTTCAAAATGGCCGCGGCCGGCAGAAAGCCCTTGAACATTGTCAAATGTATTACGGTTTCTTGCCGGTCTGTGTGATATATTTTACAACAATTTGTATATTGTACGACAATAAATCGTATTCTACACTAGTTATCTTTACTTCTATAAGCTTTTTACGTCATTTATTTACAAATATATTAAGTAAATCGCGTCCAAATCACTTATATAGAAACCAACTTTTCGGGTGTAACCTAGAAGTATTACAATGTATTTCTTTCAAAATATTATCTAAAAATATTAATAATTAGTAAAATAAAGTATTTAAAATACAAAACACTACTTAAATTCGTGAAAACTGTAAATAACACACAAAAAACACGATTTTCAATAGACTAAAATTCCTAAAATCAGATGTTCGCCCACAGAGTAAAGTTTATTTTTTTCATTGAGAATTTTGCCAATGTATCATAGATCGTAAGTAACCAAACTTCTTCATACAAAAGTAGTCTCTAAGTCGGCGAAATACGTTACTTAATCGAATGAAAGAGCGCGGCCAGATCCGGCCGCTTGGGGCTAGACGGAATAGCTGCAGTATAATCTGTGGCGGCCGGATCCGGCCGCTTGGGGATTGACAGGTTAAATAAGTAAGTACTTACAAGAACCAACTTACAAAAAGAACTGAAATTCCACCAAAAATATTTCTTCTAAAATGTTGCCGAGATGACCACATAAGGTTTACCCTGTGAAAAAGATATGAGATCTCATGTAGAGCCAAGCTTCTGAATCTACATGGCCTAGCGAAACGGCGAAACTATACATATTTACTGGTATGTAGAATTTGTTTAAGTTAAGGTCAGTAGAGTTAGGCCATGTAGATTCAGAAGCTTGGTTCTACATGAGAAACTCATCTTTTTTACAGGGTAATGTGAAAAATGTATGTGGCCATCTCGGCAACATTTTACAAGAAATGTTTTTGGTGGGATATGTTCTTAACTACCTATACGTATTATATTGGAACAAAGTTCCTTAAGGAATAAGAATAAGAACATTTTTAGGGTTCCGTACCCAAAGGGTAAAAACGGGACCCTATTACTAAGACTTCGATGTCTGTCCGTCTGTCTGTTTCCAGGCTGTATCTCAAGAACCGCTATAGCTAGACTTCAGAAATTTTCACAGATTGTTTATTTCTGGTGCCGCTATAACAACAAATACTAAAAACAAAATAACGAGCAAACAGGTCACATGATGGAAAGTAACTACCGTCGCCGAGTTGCCAGCTTTTTAGAGAGAAAAGGCTTCATTGAGACTAGAGAAAGGGAAATAGGGAAAAGGTTTATCCCTATTCCCCTGTTCTCTTTCCTTTTTTATGAAATTAGGGGGTAAACAAGCAGACGGGTCACCTGACGGAAAGCAACTGCCGTCGCCCATGGACACTGTAACATCAGAAGAGTTGCAAGTGCGTTTCCGGCCTTTTTATGAAAGAATGGGCTAAGGGAATAAACAGAAGAGAATAGGGATAGGGAATAAGGTGTAGGGTGCAGTTGGGCCCCCGCTAAACTCACTCACTAAACACAGCGCAAGGGCTGTTTCACGCCGGTTTTTCTGTAAGAGCGCTGTTTCACGCCGGTTTTCTGTGAGTCTGTAGTCTCTCATGGCTAACACGTATTTTTTTATTTGTTACAAGAAGTATTTTATACTATTTTTAATTTTGTATCTAGCACAAGAAACGGGGGTATCTCATACTAACATCCACCCTCTGTATCAAAGAGATGGTATAGGTTAGGTTGGGTTTGATAATTTTCTTGTTGTTTCTGTACTAATATTATGTTACATACCCAGCTTTCTAAGACTTCAGGAAGTACTCTAACAATTTTGATGATCGGTGAGTCAGTGACAAAATTGTGGGTTTTTGGATACCTTTAAAATCTAAAGTATAATAGCTACGATATTCAAACTTTGCGCATTTAATTATTACACTCATGTCATTATATCTTAAAAATTTGAACTATCTGGCATTATCCAAACCAAAGTTACGAGGGTTCAAAAATACGACGAAACGTTTCGAGAAAAGGTAGGTAGTGCCCTTGCGCTTCGCTTGGCTCGCCTTGGCAGGGGCACTACCGTGCACCCAGATTTCATTATCTCCTGTCTTTGTCTTCTCGTGATTCAATGTGCCAGATAAAGACAAGCAAACCAGGCAGTTATCTGCTGTGTAAATACTGTTATTATTATAGTACAGGTTCCCTAGAACTCAGCTGGTTAGGGTTCCGTTTTAGGGTTCTGTAATCAACAAGTCCTCGTTGACTACGGAACCCTAACCAGCAAATTTTTTGTATATTGATAGGTTAATAGTTATATAGTTTAAACGTCAAAAGTAAACAGTCACATTGTCCTACAAATAGAACAATCCATATTTTAGGACCATCAAATCGAAATATTTAATCCTTTCTATTTCTGTTAGCTACTACTTTCGAGAATTTTCGCAGAGGAAATTGTTGTTCGTCTTATCAAAATGAAGCTACTCACGAAAAATTAGCTTGATAGTAAACAGGTCAAAAAAATGTTCTAGGGAACCTGTACTATTAGGATGTCTGAAGATTAAAATAATACAATTTCCACACAGCCCATATATCGACCTTGAATAAGGTCCCTAATAATCCGGATGTATAATGGGTACAATGTTTCCCACACGTCGGGCGTGGGGTGTGGGCGCGCTATATACGGGCAAACCAGGGGCGTAGCTACGCGACAGTCACCATAATTGTCTCCGTCATTATCGGCTCGAATCGGTCATCATTACTTCCCAAACTGAGGCACATAATTTGGTATTACTTTATTAGGATGTGTATTGTCCGGTAGTAAGTAAGCAATGACCTTTGAAATAGGATTAAGACGTAATTTCCTATTACAGTCTTTAATTATATATTAATCAGCATCATCTTCATCCATTAGATGATTAATGAATTAATAATATAAATAATAATGCAATTTATATCATTATAATTTACTGTAACTATTACAAAGGAACAAACGCTAATGTGAACGTAAGCCCGATTCAAGAGTATGAAGATAGCTAGTCTACTCAATTTTATTTATACTGTAACAGTGTAAATACTACTAATTTTATTTATACTATAATAGTATAAATAAAATTGAGTGGACTATCTTCACACGCTCGAATCGTATATATATATTACATAGGTTCTTCTACAATTTTTTTCTTTTCTTATTACTTCAGACTCCAGTTTAGTTTTAGTACTTATATGAGTAGTATATCAAGATATATTATTGTCTCTTTATATGCTAGAGTCGTAGAAAATGCACTTGAATTTAATTCTGTCGCACTATGAGCCAGTGCCAATTTTCTTTATAGCGTACTTTTATAATCCATAAATTCCACTTTATGTTCATCCTTCATACCATATTGTATTGCGTTGTTGGAGTATATTAATTGGTAGCATATTTTATATTACAGTTCATAGTGAATAAAAACAGTATAATTTATAACAAAAACCGAAAAACAGTTCTCGTTGTTAAAATGTTGTCAGGTAGGTACATTTAACCGACTTTAAATTAGAGGGAGGTTCTATATTTGGCTATATATATTTTGGCTTTTTAGGTAGTAACGTAGGAATATGTAAATTGTGAATTGTAGAACCAAAACGGAAAATCGACTATTAAAATTTATTATTAAAGAAATGTTTATCCATTTTTTTGTCATAAAAATGACTATCTGGAATTTCAAAAATTATAAACATCAACTCATGATCATACTGTATATTACCCAGTACCCACTTCATTTAAATCTCAAATTACCTTAAAAGGTTTCCATTTCGGGCAAAGCCTTTACATTGTCCTTCAGAAAATCAATTAAGTTTAATGATTCGGTTTGTTTGCGACAAAAAGCGGAGACTGTCAATCACAAAAACACGGTTAAAATTAATTTACGTTTGTTAGCCGTGATTTTGAAAAGTAATCATGTTTTTACGTTACAAATGGGGGTGCGAAAGGGACAAAAAAGCTCTATCTCACTTCAAAATTGGTACTCTGGTTTAAGAGTTGGCATAATTAAAATTTTCTTTTATTCTTTTGAAATGATGATAATATATAATAATAAAACAGGTTTACAAAATTTAGAAAAAAAAAATTGTTGCCTGCAAAATAATGTCAGTTTCTATAAGAGTTTTGTGTGCACAATATATGTTTCTAAGAAGTTTTCTTTCTATCAGCTCGGGTTTTTAAGATATTTCATTTCAAAGTTTCAAAAAATATCCTCTCTTTTAGCCCATTTCAGAATCACATTGCAGTTAAAAGTATTCATTTTCATTAGTTTTGATAAATGTATGCCAGAGAGAGAAACTTCTTTTTGAGAATGTAACTTGTTTCAATGAGTTATGAGTTATGACTGATTTCCCCGAAGTTATAACGATTTTTTAAATGCTCATACTATGTAGAGTAACAATTTTTGTATGAAAAAAGAAATTATAGTTTTCAACTCTCATACTTAAATAAAAAAATATAATATACAATTTAAATTGAGATCTTAATAAGAAATGTGTATATTTACTAAACATATTTTATCAAAACACATGAAAATAAATCATTCCAGCAGTTATTTATACATACATACTTTGGAATGAAATATCTTAAAAACCTGAGCTGATAGAAAGAAAATTTCTTAGAAACAATATGTGATCAGGGCACAAAGTTCTTACAGGAACAGCTTTTAGTTTTCAGACAACAAAACTACTGTCGACTAGTGTAATAATTCAACCAAATATTGTGTGTGTGTGTATTTTACACGAGAAGGCGTAGTTTATGTTGCATGCAAATCATTGCATAAACTGGTAAGCAACATTATTTTGAAAGCCTTCCAAATTCGTAATATTTTTGAAAACCTTCTTCTTCTCCTCTATTTACCATACTTTCTATAGACTATTTTCGCTGCAAACGAAACACTAATAGCGTGGCTTTGAATATTATACCGCTTTGGCCCCTTCGTCTATCGCCTGGGGCCAATTCTCCTGTTACGCGGCAAACTTACAAGCGTAATTCAGGTTCATTTTACATTTGCATTTTAACCTGACACTTGAATGCAAGTTGCAACAAAAGGTAGCTCATTAAAGCTACGAGTATTGTGAATGAAATTCGATCGAAAGTGTGCACTTGTATTCGTAGTTTTATATAAATAATAACATATAGTCCGGGTTCCCTAGAACATTTTTTTTTTAATTACCAAGTATCAAGCTAATTTTTCGTGAGTAGCTTCATTTTGATAAGACGAACAACAATTTCCTCTGCGAAAATTCTCGAAAGTGGTAGCTAACAGAGATAGAAAGGATTGAATATTTCGATTTGATGGTCCTAAAATATGGATTGTTCTATTTGTCGGACAATGTTACTCTTAAATTATATAACTATTAACCTATCAATATACAAAAAATCTGCTGGTTAGGGTTCCGTTTTAGGGTTCCGTAGTCAACTAAGTTTTGTTGATCATAGAACAATCCATATTTTAGGACCATTAAATCGAAATATGTATGGTCAAGGTCGTTTGCTCGGGGGATGGCCTTAACTAAAAAGCCATTTTCTACAGTAATGTTACGTGCTAGGGTTCGAGGACTTGGAGAGAAAGACCTGGTGACTCTCTTGAAGACTTTATTCACTAACACTAGCTCACACACTCAAAATTACAGTTATTAGGCGAGTTTATAGTTTTAGTAATTGGACGTACTTAACGGTACCACTTGTATTGTGCGGTACCGTTCGTGTTGCGTGAACTACAGTCGCTAGACTTGTTAACACTTTTGAACTTTATTGCCCGGTGATAAGGAGGAAAACTGCTCGAAAATATCGTCATACATCGTCAGTCGTCACGCTGTGTTGTCTGGTCCTTTGTTTGCATTGTTTTAGTTGGTAACAACAGTAGCCAAAGTTTTGTAGGATACGCGTATTGCTACTATAAACTTCTGGTAGTATAAACATAGAAATAGCCGAAGATACGACTGAGCAATGATTTTTTTTAATGTTTGTTTTCTTGCAATCAGCCTGGTTCAGGGCATTTAGCTAGAGCCTAGAGGTTGTATAGTTTTTATTTTATCTTAAAAGAATCTAGCATTTGACTAGTTCAATTGTATGAACGAGTAAATGTTAAAAATATTTTCATTTTCAAATATTTAGTAAAATACTACAATATAGATTTTATCATGGTTTATAAATAGATCACGAAACCGCGTAACCTAGATTTGAAATTGAATAGTGAATATTGGAATTTCATGATTACTCCAGAATATTGCCTTTGGGAGCTTCCACTTCACAAGCTTCATCTTTTCGCAAAAAGCTTAGGCGTAATACTCGTAATTACTTTTTTATGAATTTCTCGGTTTGATCAGAAATATAATATATTTCTTATCAATAAATATTATCCATACTAATATTATAAATACGAAAGTGTGTCTGTCTGTCTGTCTGTCTGTTCCCTCTTCACGCCCAAACTGCTGAGCCGATTTTGCTGTTTGGTAATACTTTAAGTCCCGGGAAAGGACATAGGATACTTTTTATCCCGGAAAAATGTACGGTTCCCGCGCGATAAACGAGTTTTGGCGCAACAGAATTGCGGGCGTCATCTAGTTATAATTATATATTATGTAATAGCATGATAGGTTTGTTATTTCTATTAATGTTTGGAAAACCACTTTCCTTAATAAGGAACGACACCCTATCAATAATAGCTATGGGATCGTAGCGTGATACCCCTTTTCCTGTATGGCTAGACTAGATCTAAAATACGAAACGCACGCGCCAGGAGAATTCAGAGCACTAAAATTCCCTTACTGCAAAAAGAAACTCTGACTATTATGAATTCTGGATCTTAAAGTCCAATAGAGTTTTTAAGGCAAACATTAAAAGCCTTTCTTAATGTAAACTTAAATCCAGTATCCTTCCTATCAAACAAAGAAAACCTTTCAGATGTCAGATTAATCTACATAGAAAAACAAACCAGATTTAAATCTACGTTAACAAATCTCGTTTAATATTAAACTCCTGAGCCGCGACAAAGAATGTTTGTTCAGCATTACAGCTTTGTTTGACGAGGGACTAATGTGCTACATGCGACCCGTAAACCTGGCTAACAAAATAAATACTTACTTTTTAATTTCTGTAAATAAACCTGGTAACCTTTGCATTGTAAATCTTTGCTGAATGTTACTCCGTTAGACTGCTCGCTTCTTTAATTTTTAAAAGTAAGTCCAGAAATTTATCACACTAGAGATTCAACATTTTGCCCGATTGCTCCTAAACGAGAGTAATGGAGTAATGTTTTTCGAGTTTACCTGTACTCATAATAATGTCTTTTCTTGGCACTTGACCCATGTCCAAATTCCAAAATCATTAGTCCCAACTTCCAAGACTAAATCAAAGGTAGGGATTATATTTTTTAGGGTTTTGACAGAAGTTTATCTATTTATTGGCAGTTTTGAATTGACTTATCAACAACAAATAGATAAACAACTAGCTGTTGCCCGCAACTTCGTCCGCGTGAATGTGTGTTATTATAATCGAGATTTAGAAAATTTAATACCCATCAAAAACTATTTTATTTGGATAAGGATTAATATTAGGTACAATACACTCGAAATTTTTATTTTACATCAAGGACCCAGGAACATTGAAAGCTCTTTTAAGTAACTTTCGTCGGCGGGGCTTGAACCACAGATATCGTTTTGAAAAATCCTTTCTTCGAAGACCGCTTGGCGTGGACAATACGGGCCAGGAATATGTGACGAAGACAGAGGATAGACGAAAGAAGACCGGATATTTAATGTATTACAAGAGCAAGAGTTAAAAGTTAAAGAGGTATAGATATACCTCTTTAACTTTTACCTCTTGCTCTTGTAGGTCAGGAATCGTGATGTTTCCCTAAAATTTGATATTATGATCTTAGGGAGCCCGAAGGACATGCTCAAACTGGTTTGGGACCCGCAACGAAATTAATCAGAAGAAAATAAGAAGTATGAAGAATTCTAATTCCCCTTCCCATTAAAAGCTGAGATAGCACAAAGTTGCAGTGACCGAATGTCAAATCACTGAAGGAGGAGCACCACGAATATAAACTGTAATAATTGTGACTACTAAGCTATAATAGCTAAATTAATATTGGAACTTGCTGTGTTAGACTGTTGCCAATAATAATTGTCACAAAAACGCTTGTAGGCACGGAAGTTTCTAGCACTGTCCCAATATCACCGTAGTATCCGACATTAGATTTACAATGTAGGTTGTCTAGCATTGTAGTTCTTTCGTCTTGCCAGAAAAAACTCTCCCAGAGAACATGATGAGTGGTTTGTTCAAACATATTGCCTTCAGTCGAGCACATAGGTGATGCTATCTACTAATTTATATCCGTAAAGTTTGACTTTAAAATTCCATGGCCGTTAAGGAATTGAGATACGCAGTGGTCAATATCCATCCAGTGTTTGGTTAATCGTTCATGAATATTAGGGAAAAGTAATAAAGATGTCGACCTTTGCTAGAATTAATAATCACTTTAAGTGTCGTTGTAAATTTAGAGGAGTTTCTTCAATTCCATTACTCATAGATCCCATTAGGAAATTTTCACCTTCGCGACCATAGCATCAAATACAAATTATATCCCTTAAAGTAAGAAATCTACAAATCGGCACAGAAACGGCGAAATAATTATCAATTTCGATTCTGATCCTTTCAATGCAAAAGAATACTTACAAAAAAAACCGGCCAAGTGCGAGTTGGACTCGCCCATGAAGGGTTCCGCAGCAGCAATAAGGTATATTTTTATGAAATTAAAAGTTTATATTTCAGTTGATTTAATGAAAGTTAAATTAAGTTTACCATTTATGACGTATAAAAAAAACTACTTGCTAGATTTCGTTCAAACCAATTTTCGTTGGTAGTTTTTATAGTAAAGTATATCATATATTTTTTTAGACTTTTCATGCCCCTACTTTAGAAGTTAGAGGGGGAGGGGGGGACGGACACATTTTAGCACTTTGGAAGAGTCTCTCTCGCAAACTATTCAGGTTAGAAAAAAAATGATTTTAGAAACCTCAATATGATTTTTGAAGACCTATCCATAGATACCCTACACGCATAGGTTAAGTGAAAAAAAAAATTGATTCAGTTGTAACTATGGGGAGCCCTAAAATTTTTAATAATTTTTCCATTATTGTATCAAAATCTTAATGCGGTTCACAGACTACATCTACTTACCAAATTTCAATGGTATATAGCTCTTATAGTTTCGGAGAAAAGTGGTTGTGACATACGGACGGATAGACAGACAGTCAGACATGACGAATCTATAAGGGTTCCGTTTTTTACCATTTGGCTACGGAACCCTAAAAACAACAAAAGCATCATATGTGATTATGGATGATGTAATGATGGTGGTGATATGGCATGTGCTTCCAGTATTTTAAAATAATATAAGGGGTCAGAAATTCCGTTCAGCAACGGAACCTTCCGAAGCCCTATACCCTAGGACCTAGGATATGACTTGGTTTGAATCTTACTTTTTGATAGCATATTATGTTAATTTTACTTAAAAGAAGTGAAAAATTACCGTTTTTCTAACCATGCATGGTATCAAATTCGGGTTTACAATCTATACAACATAAAAAGAATTTTGACAATTGGACCACAAACAGCAAAGTAAACATTTACTCCTCCTTTCTTAGAAGTCGGTTAAAAAAAAGTATCTAAGATGTTGACCAGGGATGTAAGGTATCACCATGCCAAATTTCATTGAAATCGCTCCAGCGGATTCAGAGATTAGCCTGTACAAACAGACAAACAGACAGAGAAATAAAAATTTCAAAAACAGTTGAGATGTGTTCTATTACACTTCTAACATGCCCCTGACTCGTTTTTTCAAGTTTATTTTCAATGTACAAAAATTTTACCTCTACGATTTTATTATATGTATAGATAAAAAATCTCTGAAACTGAGCATCAAGTAACTTCTATAATCTGTTCGATATGTAGAGAAATATAAAGATTTTGTATACACGATGTAAATATATTTTATTTATCCTTTACAAATTCAGTTTATTGTCTCATGTTTATGTATTTAGGCTCACACAGTAACAAGTTATTAGATCAGCGCCGGGCGTAGGCATCCTTGTGAGCGTCTCGTCCATGTTTTGAAGCTAACAAGCGGAATACTCGGACTTGCTACGTGATATTAGAGAGAACGGGTTCTTAGAGAATATTTCATCCAGGTTATGAAAAAATCCTTAGAAATTCTCACAGTCATACGCAATTTTCCGAAGGCCCAAAAGTTGCAAATTTTCGTAAATCATATCCCAACTGATATTATAAAATGTGTCTGTCTGTCTTTCTGTCTGTCTGTTACCTCTTCACGCCCAAACCGCTGAACCGATTTTCCTGAGTTTTGGTATGAAGACACTTTGAGTGCCGGAAAAGGAATTAACGAGTTTTGGTAACGGAGTTGCGGGCGTCATCTAGTAAATAATAATGCCAATAACGATTAATAAGTCCAAAACTTATGATATACAAAATGTAAAGTTCCTAAAGCAAAACTTATCTGATTATTGGAGAAACTTCAAATATATTTTAGTACAAAATACGATAAACTTACATAAAATAAAAGTTTCTAAGAATTATCAGGCCCGTCTTTGAAATTAAAATGATCTCAACTGTTACAAAGGCTGTAATTTTTCTCGTCTTATTTTCGTCAAGAACTCAAGAAGCTCTTTGTTAACATAAATTACCAACTTTTTGTTCGCGAACAAGTAATGAGCCAAGAACTCAGAATCTTAAACATTACGCTATCATAAATTTGCTAGATATGACCAATATAAAATACTTACGTATTTTAATAAAATATACCGCTGAACATAAGAGCTCCTCCTTTTTTGGAAGTCGATTAAAGTTTCGTATTATAACAAGCAAATGCTTCGACTTCTGCTTAATTCTATTTAGAATTTCCTTGCTGTAGTATAAGGATTTGGCTACTTAACTTTAGTATACTTTAGACTATTAACTAAGAAATAGGTAGTAAAAAAATAGTGAGTGGGACAACACTAATAAAATTAGTCTAATTTCCCCAGAACTTTTGGTCGCATTAATATTCAGTCCACGTTCATTAAATTAACGAGAGCGCCTGTTATGGGCAGATGTCCTTATTAGGTTAGCTGGCCATACAGATAAGCATATAGTTACTGTACGTAAGGAAAGGCCTAGACCGTGTGATAAAATGTCGCCAGTCTGAGTGCCGGCATTAGATCCAACGTAAATTATCGTCTCCTGCTTATGAGACATTAGCTGTACACGTAGCATGATAAAACTGGACAATGGCCATACACGAGCCGTCGCTTTGGACTGGCTACTCTCTACGAAGCCCAAATACCTAATGGAAATGTTTAACCCGTTTACGAAAGCTTAGAAAACGAATACACCATATTTTAGATTGATGGATAGCCAGACTAACCAGCTTAAGTTTGGACAATTTGCTTGAATGCAGGCTTATGAAACATTTCCGAGGGACTCATCATTACTTTCGGATTCACTGAGCAGTAGCACGTAAAAGAACTAATTAACAAAATCGAAGCGAACGCCTGGGTCATTCACACGTAAAATCGGTAACTTTATTTTGAAAAAGAAAGTTCTAAACCTTAATTAAGTTAAGTGCCATTTTAAACTATATTTTGTGCTTTGAATTTGAAATAAAGTCATTTAATTAGCATAAAATTTTAGGTGATTTTAATACATTAGATTTTAAACCTTTGTTCGTCCGTTTTATAAAAGAGGATACTGGATTATTCATAACAAGGTCAATTTTGATAGGAACTTACGCAAGCCCAAAAGTTTCAATCTTTATTATTATTTAATTGCCAATTTCGAATCCATAACGACAAATGTGACTCAAAAATCTTTGTTAAGTTTGTGATTTCACACGGTCAGTGTAAATATTTATCAGGCGTTTGAAAGGTGCCGAATGACCTGACTTTACAGCAAAAAACATTTCTGCTTGACGGCAGATATAAATAGGGCAAGTTCCCATTCAATCCCGGAATAGGTCAACTATTTCACTTTTTACTGTGCTTTAAAAAACAAAAGATAAATAAATATAAATAAAACGTAAATAACATAGAAATAGTTTATTTATTTTCAACAAATCAAACGCATAATTGCAGGATTATTTTTTTAAAATTAAACTGATTTATTTCGAGCGTGATTGTCCCTTTTCTCAGGCATCTCTAAATGAACACCCAAGTCTTTGATGAATTTGACTTAAATATATTTACGCTAAACAAAAATCAGGACCTCCTACCTTTTCCTCCTACTTTTTACCTGTCACCTAAACTCGCTTACTCATCCCAAAAATTAATGATTTCATTATAAACTTTTTAATGACGTCACAGCACGGATTAAGTGGTTAGGGTCGTTACGTGGTCCCAACTCCGTTATGTGCTATCTAAACAAAGGCGCTGAAAGTCGATAATGGAATTCATGGGGAGAACGCCCTCAGAGTGTGACAGCCTGAACAAGGTTATTGATCCCAGGGTTGGCAGTTCTCTGAAAAATGTATGCTATCAAAATATGATAGAAAATCAAGCGGGACTGTGTGAAAGAAGGTTAAATCTTTTGGGTGGAGTATCCTCGCTTCTAACTGGTTATTAGTTTAGATTCTAAAAAAGTTCTAAACTTTTAAACTTTAGAAGCTACGCGAGCGTCGAACTAAATTTTTTCGTGTGGATGATCTGTGTTATGATTATCAGTCTACTAGTCCGCCAGTCCGGGTTCCCTAGAACAATTTTTTTTTTATTACTATCAAGCAAATTTTTCGTGAATAGCTTCTTTTTGATAAGACGAACGACAATTTCCTCTGCGAGAATTTTCAAAAAAAAATTTTGTTTTAGGGAATTTGTACTATAACCTTACAACAGCTATTTATCAGAATAGCTGTATGTGAGCGTAGTCTAACCTCGACTCGTGCGTAGGCATAATGTTAATTTCCAACATTAATGTTTGTTACACATTGAATTAATAATTATATAATTATTAATTCAATGTGTAACAAACATTAATCTTAAATTTGATATCAAAACACGGGCAAAATGTACCCATTTTGCCCGCCCGACCGCTCCAGGGTTAGGTTAGGTTAGGAGGCTAACCTAACCTAACCTAACCCAGACTCCTGTATTATGTACGGGGGAACAATAATTAAAAAAAGAATACCTAACCCAGAAGGCTAACCTAACCTCTGACTACCTCTGACAGTTTGCTAGTGGGTACACTACCCATACATTTTTGCCCGTCCTCCTTTGGGAGAAAATTCCATATCGGTAGCCCTGAATATGAAAGCTTTCTTTTGTACTAAGCGACCGAGATGGGAGGTTTAAGCACCCGAACGTGCCTAAGTCGAGATCTCGCGGTCGGATTCAGAGCGATTTTGCGTTTAATGACTAAAAATATACATGTTACTACGCCACTGTTTACAAACAACATTCAAAGATTATGTTTTGAGAAACTCCACACATAAATTTCTTGATACAAATAAATAGGTACAAATTTCAACGTGAGAAGTTCCCTTCAGCGGTATTCGAACCGGCAAACGACTTTCTCGTCCAAAACAAGGGTGTTAAAAGTACATACAATTTATTTGACATGATCCCTTAAAATATCCCGAAGGTTAAAAAGAATCCTACGTGTTCCAAAATTAAACATCATTTAAAAACAAATCACTACTGACGGTAGTTAATTTTCAAAAATAGAATCCCAACATCACGCTAAGAATAACAAGAATTTTCAAGGAGACGGTGACATTGAGGTAGTGGGCTAAATTAAGACAAGCACAAGGGTAAATATTTATATACAACACGCGACATACCAACATACTTTCAGTATTCACGAAAATAGTATATATTATAATGGATTACGTGACGTACATAATATTTCGTCCATTTTGTGGTAAGTTATTGCTATATTGAGGTTCCTTTGTTGATATTATATTGCGAAATATTGTGGAGAATTGCGTGAACGCTTTATATTAATAATAAATTGATATATAAATTCTTCACGGCAAATAAAATATACAACATACATAAAGAAGAAACATCACCAAATCAGAACCGGAGCAAATAGGCGGTCAGCGGTCTTACCGTTTTGAGCAGTTTTCTATCTCAGATATTTTTTGATGTAATGTCTTTTATTGGGGCACAAATATTCATAAAAAGCATAAATATTAAATAACAGTAAAAAGCTTGTTAACAAAACAATTCATAAGAATTTGCAATAAAAAGCTAAAGTATTCGCAATAAAAGACAGCATTAAAACGATTAGGAATTAGCTACAGACCTTAGTATCTCATATCGGGAAATTGCTTTGTCGCTGAATTTCCCGATACCGCCGTGACAGCCGACCGCATTTCCAATTATCGGGACAGAAATACCTCACACACACACACACACACACACACACACACGTACACACATTCACCTACAACACTCACATATTTACGTGCTATATATTATGTCGCAGTCATCTGATCAAATCTGCGATTTGACTGAATGACTAGCAAATTCATTGAATGAAACCCTTTAATTTACAGACGTTTAACGTTTCAGTCAACCACTTGACGAGTTGGCCATTAGTCATTAAATTAAATGGTTTCATTCAGTGAGTTCGCTGGTCATTCAATCAAATAGCAGATTAAACCAGATGACTGCGACATATACACTCATACAAGTACAACATACACGTAAAACACACTAAGCCGCGCGCCAGCGTTGTTTACGGGAAAACTTTGTCCCTTGTCAACTCTAATAATACTCCTTTCTTTGCTGTTAAAAATGTAAATAACAAATTATGAAATTAATAAACAAAGAAAAATAAAGCCAGTTTCAAACTTTTCACACTTTCTGATCTAAATGCAAATAAAAAGTTGAATTTGATTACTCGGCCATTGTACGTACTTATATTTTCTTGGGCAGTCAATACTTGATAAATTGGTACCACTATAGCTGCCAATACTGATATCTAATCTCATATATATAAAATTCTCGTGTCACAGTGTTTGTGCGCGAACTCCTCCAAAACGGCTCAACCGATTTTTAACCCCCGACCAAAAAGAGGGGTGTTATAAGTTTGACGTGTCTGTCTGTCGGTCTGTCTGTCTGTCTGTCTGTCTGTCTGTGGCATCGTAGCATCCAAACGGGTGGACCGATTTTGATCTAGTTTTTTTTTGTTTGACATGATCGAGAGTGTTCTTAGCTATAGTTCATCATCATCAGCCTGCTCATTGCTGAAATATCACGGTTTATCTGGTTCGTGATAGGCCGATTAGCAACTTGCAGTCGTTTCACTCCGTTTGATGAGTTTTATATTTTGCATTCTGGTTCGTGACACTTATGAATATATACATATTAATGGAAAGTTCTCCCTGGTGCTGCAGTATCACCTGGTAATCAATAGGATACCCAACTCCTCACCAACTTAGAGCAGAGGTTTCGTGTTTGGGCTCATTTTAATTGCGACAACCAATAAGACATAGATAAGCAGTAAATATTTGCATGCGGCTGCTGCAGCATCACCTGGATTGTATAGGAACCGAGCTCCGTATGAACCCAGGGTGGAGGTTTCATGTTTGGGCTCATATTGACGGCCTCATCCAAGAGGATATTTATAGATCATATTCATTGGGATATGATCCTGTTGATAGGAACAATTATGCACTATAACCAACACAAGTTTAAAAAACATAAAATTAAATTAAATTAATAAATTAAAAAAAAAACCCTCCAAACAACTTTAAAAAGTAATGAAATAATATTTACTGACTTTAAGTTTAAATAATTCCTAAGTGTAAAGTAATATTTAAGTCCATAATTGTTGTCAAGATGTGTCGGGGGACCGCTAATGTAGATGTTTGATTTCACATAACATTATAGATTAAGGATCAGTTCACAGCGAACCGAGTCCAGATAATCAGCGACTTGGCGGTTGTAGGTTGTAGTTTACTTGGCGGTCCCCCGACACACCGTGACAACAATTATGGACTAAAATATTACTTTACACTTAGGGATTATTTAAACTTAAAGTCAGTAAATATTATTTCATTACTTTTTAAAGTAGTTTGGAGGGGGTTTTTTTAAATTTCTTAATTTTAATGAAATTTTGTATGTACATTCGTTAGGCCTCAGAATAGGTTTTTATCTACTTTTTATATTGATACTCAAAACACCGTTTGCCGGGCCAGCTAGTTTATTTATATTTAATTCAAAATAAATTAAAAAAAATACGTTTATTTCAGGCTGTTTGAACCCATATTTTGTTAGTAAACAGTAAACCTAAAAACTATGTTAGTATCAGTTACAAAAAATAAATTAGTTTAAATATTTGCCACCTTCTGGCGCTCCGGGCACATGCACATGTGTATGGATCCAGTGCCCCAGAAGGGGGCTGTCCAGCTTGGCGCTGAGCACTTTCAGAATGCTGTTGGGGCTGCCCCGCGTGCGGAACATCAGCGATGCAATGCGACGTCGCAGCACGGTGTGAAAACCGTATGTGCGGGCGTGCGCAAACATCGCCGATGCACTACACCATCGAGGAAGCCCCACCAAGAGCGTTGATGGCCCGCTGCGTATAGTTGACCCACAGATTGCAGGTGTAGAGTGTTTGACAGAATGCTTTAAATAATGTAATTTTTACATCTGTACTACACCTTGCCAATCTGCGCGCCAACATATTACAGCGGACCGCCCGCGCCATCGCTCTCCTCTCCCTTTCGATGTCTCCAACGTCTTTTAAATCCTCGGTGACCACATGACCGAGGTATTTAAATTCTTTTACTCGGAGAGCAACACCATTGAGCAGCACTGGTGCTACATCTCCGATTTTACGAGCCCTTAAATTAAATATCATGAGCTTAAAACGGGGTATAGACTATAGATACAATACATTCAAATCTTCATTCGAATCTTCTCGTCTCAAGAAGACAGCTTAAGAAATCCTGAATACCCCATTCGTCACAGTCAGACGTAGTAACAAACTATCCCAGATAACCACGTCAGTGTCTATCGCCCCTTCAAAATGATTTATGTTCAAAAAACATATTATCAAACGAGAGTTGGATTTCATAATGTGTTTTTGGAACCTTTTCTTAAATGTATGGCGCACAGTTGGGTCAAAAATAAGATAGAGTAGTACAATAAGTAGTAAAGTAGTACTAGTGTTAGTAGAAGTACTAATTATTACTTTCCTTTAATTGTAAATAAACTTTTGTTTCATACAAATGGGCAAGATCTCCTTGAATATACGCACGTTGAATACAGAGGATTTTTCATGGAAAAAAAACTAAGTACTTCATATAACATTTATATCTCGATGATATGTAATAATAATTGTTTCTCTTTAATCACAATCTAGCTGAAAATTGCATAGCGATAATCGACATCATTTCGAACTACGTAAGCACAGTATTACAATAGGGTAAATATTGTAATACTGTGACGTAAGTATAGATTCTGTTGGAGACTCTTTCGGATCTCTTTTCTACTTCTCTATCTTCCGACCACAGCAACATGGCTATATTCTGTTGCAATATCTATACTAATATTATAAAGCGGAAGAGTTTGTTAGTTTGTTTGTTTGTTTGTTTGTTTGAACGCGCTAATCTCAGGAACTACTGATCCGATTTCAAAAATTCTTTCAGTGTTAGATAGTCCATTTATCGAGGAAGGCTATAGGCTATATTTTATCACGCTAAGACTAATAGAAGCGAAGAAATAGAGGAAAATGTGGAAAAAACGGGGGGAAATTATTTGAAAGGGCTTATTTGAACGCGCTAAACTCAGGAACTACTGGTCCGATTTGAAAAATTCTTTCAGTGTTAGATAGCTTATTTATCGAGGAAGGCTATAGGCTATATTTTATCACGCTGAAACTAATAAAAGCGAAGAAATAGAAGAAAATGTGGAAAAAACGGAGGAAATTATTTGAAAGGGCTTATCTCACGAACTACTAGAGTAATTTTTCTGTTATTTGGGTCAGATAAGAAGTAGACCACGTGAAGGATCATAGGCTATTTTTTGTAGACTGATTTGTCTGTAAAATATCTAAATTACGCGGGCGAAGCCGCGCGGAACGTCTAGTGTTAAGATACAAAAATCCATGGCAAACACCATGAAGGCAATAAATTAAAACAAAACAATGGGCTCGGCTTGAACGGTTACGTAATAGCTTTCTCGATTGTTAATCTTCAAGTTACCTTTATATGATAGATATCAAAATGGCACGTTTCTTGTGCGAGTATTTACCATGGAATCACATAATGGCGTGAGATTGCTGCGTTCCTCAAGCCAGCGAGTAGCACGAGCGTACAGAATTAGTAATGGATAACATAATTATCAACAATTAATTTCACTTTCGATTGCAGGTTTTATATAATAGGTGACTATTCTAGTGTAAGAAACTACTTACGGTTCTAAAAGACATTTGTGCATTCTCAGAAGTTTATAATAAAAATTGAATGAAGTTTTTTATTTTCTTTATTTCGATTGAATATTTTCTTCTTCAGTCTTTTTGAGACACTCGGTCTCAATTCTCAATAAAGTTCGGCTTTAGATTTTCGATTCACGAAACTAGCTTATATCAAAGATTTCGACGACCTCTGTGGCTCAATGGTTAAGAGTGTGTGGCAGCTCAAGCCGGGGGTCGCGGGTTCGAATCCCGCCGACGGAACAAAAAGTTTTTCAAAGTTCCTGGGTTATGGATATGTATTAAATATGTGTATCATATAATAAAAATCTTAAATATATGTATAGTATAAAAGTATTAAATATATTTCCGTTGTCTGGTACCCGTAACACAAGTCCTTCAGGTACTTAGCACGGGGCCAGACTGACGTGGTGTGAAGCGTCCATAGATATTATTATTATTTATTATTATTATTTAAGCTCATTTTACAACACCGTATTATGTTCAGATTTTATATTTTACAATCGTAATACCTCAATTAATCGAAAGGTCTGGAAGTAATTTATAACGTAATCGTATAACACAGAGTTATATGATCTATATTATATTATCTTAAATTATGTAAGACTTTACATATTTTAACATAATGTATGCAAAGAAAATCTAAGCTGGTGGCCAATATATGTAAGTTGTTTTTTTTTTTATGAAATAAGGGGGCAAACGAGCAAACGGGTCACCTGATGGAAAGCAACTTCCGTCGCCCATGGACACTCGCAGCATCAGAAGAGCTGCAGGTGCGTTGCCGGCCTTTTAAGGGGGAATAGGGTAATAGGGGAGGGTAGGGATGGGAAGAGAAGAGAATAGGGGAGGGAAAGGAAGGGAATAGAGGGTAGGGGATTGGGCCTCCGGTAAACTCACTCACTCGGCGAAACACAGCGCAAGCGCTGTTTCACGCCGGTTTTCTGTGAGAACGTGGTACTTCTCCGGTCGAGCCGGTCCATTCGTGCCGAAGCATGGCTCTCCCTAAAAGTAAAATAAATATTCATAGATTTACGTTATTGTTTGATAAAAATGTATAGGTAAGTACTATGTACTTACGTGAATTTCTGAAGTGAAAACTCCTATAGAGGCTTAATGCATGTTTAATTTTTTGAGAAAGATAATAATTAATATTACTGTTAAACTCTCATCCCACCAAAAACATACCTGTTAAAATAGGGCCTAAATCCTATAGGCTAATTTTTGGCCTAAAAAAAGAGTTGAAATCTAATCCAATGCCAAGTTCAGATACACTCCTTCGATCATAATCATCTTCATCAACAGCCTGATCCATAATACATCTTTTTTTAGGCCAAAAATTAGCCTATAGGGACTAGGCGCTATTACAACAGGTATATTTTTGGTGGGATTTCAATACTTTTTTTTTTCAAGAAATCATACCTATGTTTTCATTTTGTGCCACTCCAGATATAAACAATACTTTCGATAGATGCCGCTAGTGGTATTTGTTAAACTATCAATAGAAGCCAAATTAAGTAAACAGTATTTATTTATTAAGCTATACAATGTGAATTATACATGACAATATTTTATACCCCTCCTCTCCCCTCCTTCCACCCTCCTCATCATATTCTCATTGTATCACTAGTATAATATAAGAATTTCTATCTCAATTTCGTAGATGAGCCGACTCACGCTTGACCGATTTCTTAAATTTCTTAATTTTTTATTAATATACATATAACACACGACCTGTGTGCCAAATTTCATAACGCTAAGACATTTGTAGGTAGCCTCTAAAGTTCGTAGATGAGCCGACTCACGCTTGATTGATTTCTAAAATGTATTATTTTTTTGTTAATCTACATAATATAACACTGTGGAAGTACCCACAATTCGCCTAACATTCCTGCATCGCGCTATCGAAGTTTTCTGAGCGCGTCGGTATATATACGACAGCTGAAATGTATCACGTGGGCTCCGGCCTGATCGAGCATACCACCTCACTCGGTCGGAAGATCTTCCTTTGCGGCCTTCACACATCATCCCCACATTGGTGACCCTCGACAGAACACGCCTCCTTCATCATCATCACTCCCCGCCCCTCTGCACCGCGCCAGCTAGCATTGCCTCATCGGGTACCTCGTCCACTAGCCGCAAAGTACCGCGACCTGGGCGACTCCGCATCGGCATCATCGGGCTTTCTCACTACACCGACCGGTCAGCAAGCAGAGCACATCTCTCCTGGTCAGCGCGTAGCATCGGTCCTGCACGGCAGCTATCCGACTCACTGGATCCCGTGCAGCAGCATCACAGTTCCGACTCACTGGGACTTCACTGCAACAGTTCCGACTCACTGGAACTCTCTGGTACTGGTGACTCAAGCGACAAGACTTCAAGATTCGACCTCCGGTCTTCGGGGGGGAGTAATGTGGCGGTACCCACAATTCGCCTAACATTCCTGCATCGCGCTATCGAAGTTTTCTGAGCGCGTCGGTATATATACGACAGCTGAAATGTATCACGTGGGCTCCGGCCTGACCGAGCATACCATACATCATCCCCACAACACTTGACCTGTGTTTTCATAACGCTAGAACAATAATTGGAAGTGGCCTCTAAAGGTTGTAGATGAGCCGACTCATGCTTGACCGATTTCTAAAATTTCTTAATTGTTTGTTAATCTAAATATAACACACGACCTGTTTGCCAAATTTCATAACGCGAGGACAATTGAAAGTGGCCTAGAGGTTTTGATTACCGGTCAGTGAGTGAGTGAGTGAGTGCCAAAATTAGCTATTTTTACAGGGACATATTTCAGGATCTACCGAACCTATATCTATGAAATTGGGTATACTGCTTAAGTACTAGTATATAATTGCGTAGGTATAATTTTATGTTTGCACTCGCAATAGACACTGAGCTACAGGGGGGTCAAAAGTGCGTCGAAACGGTTCGTGTATGTAGTGCACGGCAAGCGCGCGGCCTGCTGGAACTCGGCCTGCGCACTTCCGTGCGCTTTGATTAGGACACGTGACTTGATGGAAAATTCGAAAAACAGAGGCAGAGTGTAAATATAACCCTATAGAAGTAATATACCCCTTTCTTTCTCGGTAGAAATAAAGGTGCCGGTGCACTCCTGGAAAGAAACCCGTTGTTTTTTATTATTAAGTACAAAAAAATATTTCAGTGTCGTCGTAACAGATTTTTACTGCAAAGTGAAGTGTAACAGCAAACAGCTATATTCGAACCACTTTGAGTATTATCCATTGACCCGTGAAAATTTTTACAGTTCATAAAACAAGGGCAAGAATTAAGTATCAAAGATACAAGAATAAACAAAATTTTGTAGGCGTACTTAGTTGTATTACAAAAAAATCTTTACGAAAGAAGAGGCTATAAGAATTTTCGGAGTCCTCAATATTCGTCGAATTATGCTCTAGAATCGAGACCGTAAGATATTGTGATTGGATTTTCGTCATTTTGAAGAAATTTTTTTTTTGTTATGAGCAATCAAATAACATGGATTTTCTTTTTGTAACGGTATTTAATGAGAAAAGCATTGTAATATAGAGAGATATTAAACAATATTGCTTACATAAAGAAACCAAGAATTGACTTTATTTTTTGTTCTTGAAACTCTTAAAAGGCCGGCAACGCACCTGCAGCTCCTCTAATGTTGAAAGTGTCCATGGGACGGTATTTGCTTTCCATCAGGTGACACGTTTGCTTGTTTGCTCCTTATTTAAAAAAAAACTCTCAAATCTTAGGGTCATTTACATTGCAACGTGATGAGGTGATGCGATGCATTTTTAAATTATCTATTCAAAAATAGGGATGTTGACAAGGCCAAAGATTAGCAGATTTTAAATAAAATAAATATATAACGGTAAAAAATAAGCACTTGTAAAATTTCAGCTTTATAACTTATGTATTTTTTTTTTGTTATGCACCTTCAAAGTTGGATAGTAGAGTCAATTTTTTTTAAATAAATTTCTTAATATTTGTATGCCATTCGATAACTTCTGTAATTTAAAGCAACTTTTGTTGTAAAACCACTTTCATAAACGCAATAATTAATATAGTTATCGATCAAAGTTCTCCCGCGATGCCTACAAGCTACTCTACGGTGACGTCATAATCGAGTAGCAGTTTGTATGGAGCATTTCGGGCAGGTCTATTTTATGAGATTTTTGAATTGTTCTATCTTGGAAAGTTTTTTAGCTAACACCTACGAATAATAAAAACATGCCTATTGGAACAGGCGGCCCCACATCGGGGGAAACAAGTTCAATGTGTATCTTCTTGATAGTTGTGTAGTAATTAAAGTTCAGTTTTAAATTTCAAAATGCATCACATCATGATTGCAATTCTATATTCCGAATCAGGCTTTTTAATTAATACAGAGTGAAAAAAAAATCCATAAAGAGCCACTACACCATAGCAACATGATTTAAGCCCCCATCACACGATTGATCGCTCTCCTGTAATCCCGCTCGCTCCCGTTTTGACCTACTTTCTACCCCGTTTTCATGTCAATGTTTTATTGATTCGCTCGATATTTATGCGAATATACAATTTGCATCATTTTAAATATAGCCATCGTAATAATAGCTCTTCTCTACGTACACAAATGAATTATGTAATTGTTCTTGCGCTTATTTTTCTTCTAAAGTTTCTTGAAGTCTTCGAAAGTGTCTTCTATAAGTAATAATGCTTTAATGGTGACTTAACTTTAAACTTATGAAGACTTTCATAGAAAATTTATGCTCATATTAAAGTCATTAATTACTTTTATTTTATTTTATTTAAAGCAACATTCTTAGTAAAACACAAACACAGTATTCACTATGACATACGTAAATGAAATATTTTAGTAACAAAAAGTATATTATAATAATGTACTTCCCAAAACTCCCAGCCACATGGGACGCTGGTAATACCTCTATCCCTCTATCATAGAGGACACCCGTATGTGACATAATGCGGATGAAAATAGACGGAGCCTTTATAAATATCCCTTTACGTAACTTTGAATAGCATGACGTAATTTTTGTATTACATTTATTTTGGCAACACGTTGTTTCCTTAAGGCCCCTCTCCACGTTCGTGATGATAGATTGCCAAGTTGTTTATAGCAAGCACAATCAACGTTGATCGTGGGCAATCATTGTCGAATGTAGTGCTTAAACAAACTAACAAACTGAGGTATAAATCCAGATCTGAATCGTCTCCTCTCGAACTTAAATGCATATATTTATACGCGTCTATTTAAGACCAAGCAACATCAGTTACTATCTAAAACACACTGTAAAACCAATCAGCTGGTCGAAAGTATTAGATTTTACGAAAAAAACCAACGATTCCCGAAAACCATAACTGTCATGGTCGTAACATGTAGGTAGTATTTGAGTAACCTATCATATTGTTCGGAGTACCAAAGGAACAAAACATAAAAACTATATAAATTATAGCTGTGAGAGGAATAATGAAATCGGTACTGCGTGTGCGTACGAATAGGGTATAGTAGTTAAACAATAGATAAAATACTTTTTTATAGAGTGGAACTAGGGTTGGCAACTACGAGTTATTGAAAGTGTATTTAAGTAATTTTATGTGAGTATTATAATATATTGTGACTTGTTTAACTGCCACATACACAAGGCTTTAGAGTATAAAATTTACAAGTATGATATATTGAAAAATATTATTACATATAAGCTTCGTCGAAGCACGATATAATATTGCTGTTCGGTCTAAGGCCCGTATTTTTGATCAGTACTCAAGATGCATCTCGATCTCAAGACACGGTTCAGGCTCTGTGATTGGTTGGCTGTCAAAATTTGGACCAATCACAGAGCCGAACTGCGTCTTGAGACCGGATCGCATCTTAAGTACTGACCAAAAAAAAGGGCCTAAGGGCCGGTAAACTAAATATTGTCTAAAACAAAATTTTATTTTTAAACTAGTAATAAATTGTTAGATATAAGCCCAATTTAATAATTACTAAAATGTGTGTGACAACCCTACAAACTCAATCGAAAGCGCAAATAGATGGGCGTACAAGTTCATATTTTATGTTTGGTGCACCTTCAAATATAAGTTATATGTATAGAATCATAGCTGTTATCATAGTTATATATGTGTGTTGCGCCAAAAAGAGATTTATCGCGCTGGAACCGTGCATTTTTCCGACATAAAAAGTATCCTATGTCCTTTCCAGGGCTCAAAGTATCTCTATACCAAATTTTTGCAAAATCGGTTTAGTGATTTGGGCGTGAAGAGGTAACAAACACTTTCGCATATTTTATAATAATATTAATATGTATGATCGTTGAACAAATTTTTGCAATGTTACTTTTTACGAGAATCAACACTAATTGATGTCGTGTCGTTGAGTTAAATGCGTTTTTATTTAGAGAAATCGTATAATCCGTTTCTACGGTATTCTACTTCTTTGTGATGAATAAAAAAATCGGCCAAGTGCGAGTCGGACTCGCGCACGAAGGGTTCTGTACTGTTATAGAGTAAAAATAGGCCAAAAATTGTGTTTTTTTTATGGGAGCCCCCCTTAAATTTTTTGTTTTATTTTAATATTATTATTAATTATTGAAGAAAACATATAATTAAGGCCTTTGTGAAAATATTAAGTGCCTACCTGTTGTCATTATTGATGTCGAGCAAAAAAGGCCAAAAAAATCACGTTTGTTGTATGGGAGCCCCCCCTAAATATTAATTTTATTTTTTGTTATAGCGGCAACAGATATACACAATCTGTGAAAATTTCAGAAGTCTAGCAATAGCGGTTCTTGAGATACAGCCTGGAGACAGACAGACAGACAGACAACGAAGTCTTAGTAATAGGGTCCCGTTTTTACCTTTTGGGTACGGAACCCTAAAAATTAGCACCTTGATATAAGTTGTCACCTCGAGGTGGTGAAAGTCAACACCCGCTGTGATTCGTAAGGTTGACCCTATTTAGGTTCTTATACAATCGAGGAAGCGAGATTTCCCATTAAAAATTACAAAACACGACGTGAAGGGACAAGTTGTTTTTCTAAGAAAAGGTAGAACGCAAAAGAGAAAATTATTTTGAGGAGATAGGTCGATTCATTGATATACTAGCGCACTTTCGCGATATAAAAATTTGGTCCGGCATCACACAGAAAAAGAAACACGTTCAAACTAAAAGTCATACATGTGGTTCTCAGTCTTAAAAGGAATTTCCAAAATCGTATATGAGTAAGCTCGCTTAGAGTTTAAAAAAGATCGGAAAAGAAAACAATTTTTGACAGCCCTACGTACATTTTGATACGTTAAAAATATACAGCATCCGAGTTGTATTAATTATTAATTCTATAAATATATTTAATGCAACTTCAAAGAGTGGTCTGTGCACTGGCTATACTGATCTCATTAGGTACACGGACCATTGAAAGTGTGGCGTAATCGAAGATGAACCTTATGGTAACGTGTTACGTCATATTTCCCCGTGTGTAATGTTGTGGTGTACATATTTAAACGTGGTGTCCATAGATCAAGTAGAACGAAAGATATGGTGCCATTGCTAAAATTTATAGCAATAAGTATCAAACTAGGTAACTTAAACCCATGTTGCCAATTTTGTTCAATGTACAAGAATACCAAGATAAAGCATTAGCATTTGGGGAAAGAGCTCATTGTTGATAAAACGCTCTTACCCCAAATTATACCCAAGAAAATTCTTGGTTTGCTCAACTGTGCTGTCAAACTGTAACTTGAGAAGCTATTTCTTGAGTGTGGTTGAACCTTGTTAATTTTTTATCCACTTGGTATCAAACTAATTACGAAATACTTTGTTAAGACGCTTAGAGAAAAGAGCGTATCAGTCAAAACTCAAGAGTGGTATTGAGTATGAGAGCAGCTTATTAATAAGGGCCTCAAACGTGCATATCTATAATCTATATCCCCTCGCCTCTCTAGTCTATGGTATACACTAATCAGTAGTGGTACACCGAGCAGGTAGATCTCCGTTTCCGGTCGCGGCGGAAGTGAGCACGTGCGCGTCACGCCAGCCCGACATGTCAACCGTGTTATTATGTGATGTGATTAAGGTACAGTCACGAACATAGGGTCAGTTCACAATTCACATTGCAACGTCACGAGGGGATGCAAGCCGCCAGCGCGTTTTGCATCCTCTTGTTTAGTAAATACAGTTTTTTGGTTTTTTAATAACCTATCCCTATTTCCTTATTAATATTATAAATGCGAAAGTGTGTATGTCTGTCTGTAAATTGTTCACGCTTAAACGGCTGAATCGATTTTGATGAAATTCGATATTCAGGTACCTTAAGAGCCGGGAAATGATATAGGACGGTTTTTATACCGGAAAAATGGACGGTTCCCGCGCTATAAACGAACCTTGGGTGCGTCGAAGTTGCGGGCAACATCTAATCTAATTTGAGCATGTTTGTAAGAAAATACGCAATTATTTTTTACATTAAAACTAAAAGTTATAGATAAACGTAATTTCAAAGAAACTTTGGAAAATATTTGAAAACCGAAGCTTGAACTTTAAAATTTCGTCGCGTATTCAATTTTGTGAAACATCGTGAGATAATTTGCATTTTCAATAAAATAAAATGCGCGCACCATGTTCGCATTTTAAAGTTTAAACCTACGAATATGCTACCGTGAGGTGTTGCAAACAAAATTAAGTTTAGCTACAAAAGGACAAAAATAACCTTACATTATGACAAACAAAAGAAAGCATTATAAGTGTAATTCAGCTCTTAACTTAGATTTATTTATATTTTATGTTCACCTTTGAATAGTAGGGGCTGGTTCATCTTTAAAGGGAAAACCTTACGTGTAAAGATTCGGATCGTCCTTGAAACTCAGAGTTAGCTTAGATAGGAATGAACTCATATGAACATTACCATAAATTAAGTGATTTGGATCGTCCTTGAAACTCAGAGTTAGCTTAGATTATTATAGGTATATAAGAATGGCGTTATAGGAACCTCACGAGTCACGCTTCCATAAATGTATTTACATTTATATCAAAATGTCGCAAAATAAACGTACAAAGGTGTGGAAGAAAAGAAATAAGTCGGTGAAATACGGCGTAAAAACTCCTCCCTCGTCTGAAATATGTCTCATAACAACGCCGCAATTACGCCAGAACAAACATTGTGAAACGCTTTCATATGAGATAATATCGACGCCGGTAACGATGTGCACAAAATAAATAAAGACACGAGTGGATGAAGTGGGTAACTATAAAATTATATTATAATTTATAAGTTTATAACACAAGAGCAATTATCCTTTTTTTTCCGTATAATTTGAACAAATAAGGAACACAATACCGCGCTCACAAACAAAAATCACGGACGTAGGAGTCAAAGCGGCTAAGCTAAAGTGGGATTGGGCTGGCCACGTTAGCCGTATGCATCCCGACCGCTGGGCAAAGATATCGACAGGTACCTGAAGATGGAAGACGCAACCGTAGCCGGCCTAGGAAAAGATGGCGCGATGAGCTGAATTCGTACCAGCCGGGCAGGCCAACGGTGGCGCTGGAGCGAGACAAGTGGAAGACCCTGGGGGAGGCCTTCCTTGTAACTTACCTACTTCATCATCCAGCTAATAACTATGTATAGATATACATAGAATTCATTTTTTATTTCAAATCTTTGTCCGGTCCTAAAGCCTTCATTTATGCAAACAACGTCAGTTTTCAAATTGTTAGCTACCCATTTCATCCACTTATGTCTTCGGATACGGGCCCGAATTACGTAACGCTTTTATTCATAACTGTACCTGCAGCGGTCGATGGATGTCACCGCAGTTTTTTGCAAGTTCTGCGCAAAAAGTGGCTTTTATTGAGGGTTTACTTAGCACAACTATAAGAGGAGACACTAGGACTAGAGAAATAAAAAACAAGTATTTGTAAAATATATTGCTGTCTCCCTAACCTCAAGCCTCCCCCCGCAAGCGCGATAGAGACAACTGCAGCTTGATCTAATCAAAGAACAGAAAATCAACGATTCGTTGTCCCCTTATTTCTTCTCCAAAACTTAACCGATTTAAGTACTTTTTTCACTAAAAATTAAAGCTAGGCTTGAGCTGTGTTCCTATGTTTTTTTTTGTATTATCTAGCCAAATTTGTTTTCTGGATGTTTGAACACAGCGGAAAATCTGGCCATTTTTTTTGGGTTTTTGAACGTTCACATCTTTTTTTATAATTAAATTATGAAAAGAAAGAAAACATAGGGACATGCTAATAGTGGCCATAGATATTCAGGAAAAAAATTATAACTCTACCGGCATTATCCAAGGAGGAAACAGGGGACAGCGTTTGTATGGAAAAACGGCCCTAGTGTCTACTCTTAAGTTACCATTCGAAATATTACGGACAACTTACAACTCTAATGACTTTAACAATATAAGTAGGAAGTCATTTTAAAATACACAAAGTTTTCTCTCATATTTTCCTTACTAATAAAATAAATAAAATAAAATAATAAAAATAGTTTTATTTCTGAATAGATTTAAAAAAAATGCTTTCAGAATGTTGATACTACATGGTGCCTACCACCGGTTCGGGAACTAACCCGGCGAGAAGAACCGGCGTAAGAAACTCGCACGGGGCCCACTTTTTTACCAAAAAAAGTGAGAAAAAAATTAATCTTTTTAAATAAAATTTACAATGTTGTAACTTAAAATTATACAATGTCAACATAATTGTAAGTCATGTAACACTAATGTAGAAGTAGCCTTGCAAGAAGCCATCCTACTCCCAAGATGTGCCATCGTT
Source organism: Cyaniris semiargus (assembly GCA_905187585.1). Taxonomy (NCBI): domain Eukaryota; kingdom Metazoa; phylum Arthropoda; class Insecta; order Lepidoptera; family Lycaenidae; genus Cyaniris; species Cyaniris semiargus. The sequence continues at coordinate 9,166,743 of LR994560.1, read as the reverse complement.
TATGAAATCATTGACCTTATAATAAGCTTTGGCACTCAAACGCTCTTTGACTACTTTTTTAAATTTATTAACTAAAAATGTTCAACTTTAATTATTTTACTAATAAATATAAAACACCGGCTTATCACAGTAACAAATAGGATTCACCGTAAATATAACGACGTAGCAGGGACAAAAGGCAAGGCAACATTATGGGATTAAACGCGGTTTTATAAATGGTCGGATAAAATTATTCGTAATTACAATAATTTGTAACTGTTGCTTTTACTAAAGTAAACAAACAGACGCCTTCATTAATATTTCGCACCTCGTATTTGTTAAAGGAAAGGCATGATATTTTAATGCATGGAATGGCTCGATTTATACTCATACGTCCGCGCTTACAAGCGGTTTGATCGCTTCACCACGAGATCACGAGCATTTTAAAATAAATCGTTACAACAAGCAATTATTGTTGCTTGTGAACTGGCGGTGTAACGGCCAAACGTCAAAAATCGGGCCTATCTTTTGTTTGGATTGCCGCAAGCAGTCTACACAAAAACATAAAATTCCAATAAAACACTGAAATGTACTCGATATTGTCACATTAAAGTAAGATAAAAGTATCTTTTACAGCCACTAACAAGCTCTTTGCATTAGTCAGCTATTTATCTTTCAAAGAAACTTATAAGCTCAATCTAACCATCAGTTAGTCTTGTCCATAATAGTAACAGAATGTCCGCAAAACTGTCCGGTAAAACTATCCCACAAAACTATCCCGCAAAGTATCCCGTAAAACATTCTGTATAAGGATAAAACCCGCTGAAGATAAATCCAATCTCAGTCCTGATTGATCCTTTCTGGGATCGTTGCGGTATCCTTCAGGTTAATTCGATTCTTCGACTTATATATTTTATATTATGTTACTATTTTATACTATAGAGAGCAGAAAAATGTTGTTAAAAGTAGTGGTAAGATAGGCTTTCTATACAACCAAGATAGCACTAGCTTTGTTATTATTGCCATGAAAACTCGGTCTTATGCTAGCACCAATAATTTACCGTACCTTTTATACGTTAATAAACCGTACATTTTTCCGGCATAAAAAGTATCCGATGTCCTTTCCCGGGACTCAAAGTATCTTTGTACCAAATTTAATCTTAGTATCTATTTAATTTTAATATTAGTATGGATTTACAATCTATATGTAAACTTAAATTTTATTTGGCGTTCTTTTTCTGTTTCAGATTACATCCATCCTGAAAAAAACTTGTAAGTATATTATTATTTTAAGTAAATAATTATTATTAAGTATTCTACTACTTGTAACTGACTTATAATGAATAAGGCATACTACATCATCATTTTGCACAGATCTCTTAACAAAATCAGACGTCGCCGGTCTATAGAGGATACTTTATATTCGTACTTTGATATTCATTGAATATCTCTTCAATCTTTGTGTCTGCGCTTTCAATAACTGAAATGGAAGTAATTGCTGCCGTTTATAGTTTATTAGCTTTTTATCTGGAGCGCTCCAATATTTTGCTTTGGAAATAAGCACACGAGCTTGGGACATTTTATCTTGGAAATTGTAGTGGATTCAATATTACAATTTTTATTCTACGGGTATCTTTAGATTTCGTGTATGAATTTCTTAATATAATGAAAATAAAACACGCTTAATGAAAGAAAGTTCAATAAAACAAATTACAAACAATCTAGATCCAACGAAGTTTAGTTCAACACTGGCTGAATAGAAATAGACGCTCAAAGAAAATAAAAAAGTTACGTTTGATGCTGGCAGAATAAAAATAAACGTACGCTACTAGCAAATAAAAAAAAAACAAAATGTGCATCCGCACTTAGGGTCTGACATCATGTGTTTTATTAGATGACATGTGCTCAGATTCTAAACACGTGCGTGGGAACGCACCCTCATAAGGTGCAGTGCTGTGGGAAATTTGGTAGCAGATGCACTTATTGTTCGGCTGGGAGCTGAGAGAGTTGCTACCGTAGAAGTTCTACAATAGATTAACAGTATGTTGCAATATTTTATAATATGATAATAATAAAAATAACAAAATTGTCATAGTCAATAATTAAAGATATTTTATCACCAAAAACCTTATCTCAAGTTAAACTAATGTAGAGAAAAACGACATAATATTATATATTACATTAATTATTTTAGCAGTTTACTTTTTCCCAAGTAAGTCCTAGATATTGTATCTTCTTTCAGCTTCTTTTTATCAGCCCGTATCTTCTTTCGCGCAGAAATAAGTTTATCACTCGGAAGCCGTGATATCAATGATAAAAACTACATATTCTATAACCTTATATTAGAAATATGGATTAGCCATAAAGTTAAATTAGTATTAAGGTAGCCTTTAGAAGGTTATTACTGTTCTCGCTTGTTTACTAACTAGCGAGCCACCTGCACACGCTTAGCATATAGGTAAACTTCAATAATAATTAGTTAAGTGGGATCTTACTTAGTTATATAACAGTCTCATAATGTTATAACTAGTATAATCTTAAGCCGCTTATGTAAGTACTTTAGGACTGCATTGAGACGTCTCTATGAGATGAAGGTGCATTGTTACAAAATAGGAAAATACAAGCAAAAGTAAAAATTGAGCACAAAAATGCTCTATTAGAGATTTCTTTTTCATGTTTTTTATCCCGACTAAATTAAAATAATAAATATTTTGTTTTGTTATAATTTTGTTAACAAATTCATTATAATATGATAAAATGGTGGAATTGGTGATAGAGTATTTAGAGATTCCTCCCCGATCCCCAAAAAATGCGACTCTATCACCTGGAAAACACTATTAGGGTACAAAAGTATTTATTTAACATTTTCAACCCTCCTGCACTTCCTTAATGTAAATACGAGAAAATGCAGAGGATTCAAGGAAAATGAAAACAGAATGGCCACAGCGAGTCCTTTCTTCAGAACTCGGCCATTTTCAAGTTCTGTTTGTTAAACTCTTGCGGCATTTCTTTTATTTCGAGCATACATCTTGTCCTTTTGTCTAAGGATTCTATTGTTATGCGACGTTTCCACATAATATGTTGTGCCGTCTCAGAAATATGTCAAGTAGACTATTTTTAAGGTTCCGTAGCCACAAAAGAAACCCATATAGATTCGGAAGTTTTTTTAAATACGGCCTAAACCGAAAGCTGCAATTTACCTTTAATCCCATCAACTTTAATATAAAAATAAAATATTTTATTATTAACAATGGTACACCGTACAGGACCCTTTGTGTGAGTGTGACTGTGTGTATGTGTGACCAACTCGCACTTGGTCCATTTTTCAGTTTCATGATGGCAGCCTGAAATAGTTTTTGGTCCGTTTATCGTCCTCGTGGGTTATAATTAGTGAAGGAATAAATTACTTCAGCCCTAAATTCTTGGGTCGCCTCAAGATTTATGTAATAGTTGTTTTGTCTTCTGTCGCTCTGAATTTCTATTTTTGGAAATATTAGAGCTGCAATATGTTGTTGTAATTTTTTTGTAATAAGCAAAAACTCGGGATATATAGAGAAAAAGTTTTGCCATTAACTCCTATGTCATATTTCAAATATCAAAACAGCCCAAAACAACTGAAGTTGTAACCTTTTTTGATATGCCATGTCTATTATGCAAATCTATAGGAAAAACATAAATATATATAAAACCCAAGATTTAAATTTTTACGTGGTTATCATAAATTTTAATTGCTCTAGTTATCGCTGATCTTACTTAACTGTTTTAATTGAGCATCATTTCATCATAAAAGTTAATTACATTAAGTACCTACCTACGCAATTTAATGTATTCAATTAACAACTTGTTATAAACATTAGAAACTTGGCAGTTCGAAACAAGAAAATTAAAAATACATACCGTTTCCGGTACATTTATCAAATTGTACGTAGCAATTTACAACAAAACGTTAACGTAATTTGACGTATTTAACGTGACATGACATACGTGATACAATATAGGTACTCGTAATAATTATTGTTGTAGGGTACGTTTTATAGCTTATTTTACTTAGTATTTATAATATCCTGTAAGTAGATGTTTTAATAAATATAAAATATTGATAATCGTTTCCGAGTATTATAAAATTAAATAAAGTTTTTGCCATTTGCAAATTTGCGGAAGAGACGCATATATTCGGATATGATTGCTTACGGTCGACGTCTATTGACCCTGCTTTGAGATGATTTTAGACTTTTTTTTTATGAAATAAGGGGGCAAACGAGCAAAGGGGTCACCTGATGGAAAGCAACTTCCGTCGCCCATGGACACTCGCAGCATCAGAAGAGCTGCAAGTGCGTTGCCGGCCTTTTAAGAGGGAATAGGGTAATAAGGGGAGGGAAGGGATGGGAAGGGAAGGGAATAGGGGAGGGTAGGGAAGGGAATATGGTAGTGGATTAGGCCTTCGGTAAACTCACTCACTCGGCGAAACACAGCGCAAGCGCTGTTTCACGCCGGTTTTCTGTGAGAACGTGGTATTTCTCCGGTCGAGCCGGCCCATTCGTGCCGAAGCATGGCTCTCCCACGTAACTTACGCTGACCGTCGGCGCCGACACCGAAAATCTAAATATTGTATGAAAATATATTAGCGCAGACCGCTATGCATTTTTAAACAAGTGTTGAACGTCTTCGACTTGACCACAAGTTTCACAATTTGGTGAGTCGGCCTTATTCATTAAAACTGGCCAAGTGCGTGTCGGGCGACGCGCAATATAGGGTTCCGTAGTACCGCTAGTTTTTTTTTAAATTTTTGTATGGTCAATGAATGTACATTTATAACATGTTTTACACTACTAACAACATCATCTCAGTTACTTTCAAAGGAATTTGAACGAAAAGTTCCTTTATACTTCGCCGAATACATTTTTTTTAGTTGATCGACTATTACTCAATAACTTATGAAGTCTTCTTAGCCGTGATAGTTTTCCTTTTAAATTCGGCATATTTCCTACTCCCGTGAATTTTTTCACATTTCCAGAAGCAACCGTTTAGCTGGTAGAAGGGGGGGGGGGGGGGGGGGCACTGGATTGTAACGATTTTATCCACTTTAAAACTTAATATTTCACAAACGGATCCCTAAATCGAAAAATCCAACGACACCCCACACGATGCGAAAAAAAAAATCATCCCCGCTTGATGTGTAGGGAAGGTACCATAAAAAATATTTTTTTTTAGATTTCATGTACCATTTTGTCGGCATCATTAATATGTGCATTTATGCTAAATTACAGCTTTGTAGGTCCTATAGTCTCTGAGCAAAACCGCGGACAGACAGACAGACAGATGGACAGACAGACGGACAGACGGACGGACAGACCGAAACTATAAGGGTTCCTTGTTGACTACGGAACCCTAAAAACGCTTCCTAGAGTTTCATACTTCTCGGGCCTTCAGAGCCGCTGCCGACGGTCAGTGTGAGTCCAAATCAGCCATAGAGAGCTTCGCGATCATGCTTATCCAATATACATGATTCGAGGAGAGGGGCTTTCCGAAGACCTTTATGCTCTTTCAACGCTGCTACTTTCACAGTGAAGTGAACAATATAAGATAGATAACACCCTAAAGTATTATCATTTAGTTTTGTTACATCTTGTATATGAAGATAAAGACCTTCAGAAGGACCTTATAATGCCAAGTAAAATGAGAAATGGCGACACGCTCCGACGGCTACAGACAGCAATTAAAGAAAAGTTCTGTAGACATTCAACTATTTTATATTTAAATTGGAATCTATCTTTGTACCTTTGAACGGTACAGCTTTTAAAAGCTCTACGTTTGCTTTAGGCAATTAGATCTTCACTGATCAAACTATTTTAAAAGCATTTTAAATAGAGACGTAGGTCTCTATTTAGATTATATTAAACTCATTCAAAATGCACTTAAGAAAAATGTACTTTAGAAACTATTTACCAGGCACGTAGAGTACATTTCTGTATCTATTAAGGTATTTTTGTATTGGGTACCAATATTACAAAAAAATATTAGATTGTTTTAGCAAAAACTACTTTAATAATATAATAACTACTGGGTCGATTTTGTTGAATCTTGGTACAGATACTTATATTTCTCAATAGTCAATACCATAATAGTATATTATAGTAGGTATATGAAATTAGTCACTCTTCATTTAACATAATTGAATTGACATAATAACAATAAAAACAGTAATAAAAGTCTAATGATGGCTATTGAAGCTAATAAAGTTTATTTATATCCCTAAAGTGTATTCTGCTGTTAATATAGGACGAAAAGATTACTTTCTTTATTTTTATGGGTTGTTTATAAAGAGATTAGGAAGCATGAGATTAAAAGAGTTGGTATCGAATCTTAGAATAACTTCATTTTTGATTTTATTAGTGTAATACATGTATTTAATAATTACCAAATTGCTGGAATATAAAGTTTGCATAACCTTAGATATTTATAGAATTATTTAGAATCTATTCGTTCGAAAAATGAGACTATTAATAATAATTATCATTCATTCATTCATAATTCATAATTTATAATACTAAATATCGGTGAAATGATAACAAAATATTTAATTTGAAAGTGAAAAGTTTAATTAACATACAATAGTAATAAAATACTTAACTGATTTATAATCATGTGAAAAGTATAATATTATTTCTTTTATTAGAGCTTTCACTTAAAATAAATTTTATTCTAGTGGAAATCCTGTTATTTAGAACAAAGACTTTTAAATATTTAAGAACTAGTATAACATTTCATATTCCTATTATATTACATATAATATCTGTAATAATATTGTTGGCAACATTAGTGGTATACGAGTATTATACATTTCTGGAAAAACAAGCTAGCAAGTTTGTTTTTCAGAAATTATTTCATCAAACGGTAACTGTAAAGTGTACATGTTACCGCCAAGTAAACTTTCCTAATTAAGGCGCTAAATTTTGGTTTAGGAACATACACATTGTGCCATGGAAAGGTCCATTTTTAAACCAAAATGTATTCATATCGGTTCGGGTTAAGCGTGAAGATGTAACAGACACATGCACTTTCGTGCATGGATAAGTAAAGTAGAACTATATTCAAACAAATATTTAATAAGAGAAAACGTCGATAGTACCTTCATTATTTCTGAATCAATAACAAAACGTTTATTCGAGAAAGTTCTAATATGACGTACAGAGGAAATCGATGGTAAATAATACCTTAATTCTTACGTACGACCCCATAATAGTCTGGACGAGTATTTGACGACCATTATAACTATTTGGGGTGGATATTACAGTCGTTATTAGCTTGTTGACGCCCTTCAGATGGCAGAATGTAGGTCGTGAGGGAAGAGAAAGAAAGTTTTATTGCTAATCTATGTAGTTCATATAGGACGGCATTTGATGACCTTTGATTGTTGGCAATTTGAAGCTTATGAATGTTATTTAGTTATTTATTAATAGCTGGATAGGAATAAGTACAGGTTAGGGTAAATCCAATTGTGATGATTACAGGAAAGCGATGTTGTGGTTTTCTCCTGTAACTTCCAAACAGTAGAGACCTGCCGTGCATACGCCAACGAGATAATTTTGTCTACACGTTTTCTCGATGTTAACTAGTTTATCTCTTCATCTCTATTGACCCTAACATGACATACATTTTTTCTCGTACGTCTGTCGTCAAAATTAGAGATAATTTTGTTTTTTTTTTTTTATATGAGCTATTTTAACGAACGAGAAATTTATCTCCCGAGTCTCGACGTACGCATGTTAGCAAAAAAGAGATATATATCGATATCGACAATATCACTACGCTCGAGAGTGAGATATCCACGAGATATCTCGTTGGCGTATGCTAGGGGGGCAATGCTATGGGTCAGACATAAAGATTAAATACTTAATATAATTAGCACAGATATTATTTTACAGAGAACATCACTCTGAAATAATACAAACTTCTTAGCTTTATGACTGCGAAGCTTCAAGCTGATCATGCTTGTATTAATAATAGCTCTATTACGGGCCAATGCGACATTTATAGATAATACGAGTTATCTCAATATATGGGTATACAATATCATGTACCTATGAGTGTACAAACATTTTATGGCACAAAAGTATTTCGTGTACTATCAGAGAAGTTGATTCCTAGGCAGATGGGGGACCTACGTAGTTTGGTCGCAATTACGTCAAACACAGCCGACAGATCACAGTTAACATTGAATTGACATGATCCGACCAAATGACCTTGGTCTGTCAACACTTAACTGCCTAGGAATCGATTATCTCGATGGTACAGGCACAAAAGTATTTCGTGTACATGCCGTGAAGTGCAAAATGCACATGACAGTACGTGTAATAGAGTTTTAGTTGCGGCATGGGTAAGTAGGTCACATATTAGGGGACAGAACGAGAGCGCCAAGTGGGCCGCGATACTCGATAGTGAGTACCGTGTCACATCATGATGAATTATTTATATCCGTCAAATGACTTGACAAAGGTTGCTTGTGCAATTCCGAAGTGGTGTTTCGAAAAGGGAGTAGGGTATATTCACACCGATATGAAAGGTGATGCATTTTAAGGATAGCAAGATAGCTATAGACGTAAACGAAACTCAATTAAATTAAAGTTTCAAATTTGAATCTTGAATTTTGTGGTGTTGAATGCTAAAGTTTTAATAAAAATAATAATTATATTATCTGCTTATTTAAAATTTGTAGTCTAGGTATGATCTGATCCTTGATTCTTTAGTCTTTATTCAGTGTAAAGTGATTTTAATAATTAATATTCACTTTCATTATTTGAAAATTCTGTCAGGAACGTCGAAACCGTCGTTATTGCTTTCGCAGATAAAATCTCGCTTAGTATAGCCCGAATGCCACAAACAGTAATAAAATATAATAATAGAAACTATGTATTATTAAACATTCACTTTCTGACGGTAATTTACATATTTTTCCACTTGCTCCACTTCCAGTAATCAAATTGGATGCCAAATAATTTATTTGAGATAACATTTTGGCAACTTATTGCATGAATTTGCAATCAATTCTGGCAACATTTCGCACAGTGGCACGCGAACCTGATTTATATTTCAAAACTTTTTATAACACGCCTTACAAATTACATTATAGCATTATTTTTAGTACTGTATACATATTGCAAATAATTATAGAACCAGCTCTCTGTCTGTGTCGCATTCTCAAAAATTACAAAGTATTTGTGATTTTTTAAGAAATAATAAAATACGACGTTAACTTTTGATTGTCGAAAATAATTTCATTTGTCATTCACGCTTTAAAATCTGTTGGAAATAAAACGCAAGCGTAGCCACGCAAAACATTGTCAGTAAATACTTGTTAAAATCGTTAAAAATATTAATAACCGTTACAACATAAAAGTAATGTGCAATAGTTTCCAAATGTTTGGGCGTTTGTAACGTTTACCGGAAACGCCGCCAGGGGCGCTCACGACACAAGGTTATCGAGTGCACAAGTAGGTTACCGGTTGATAAGGTTGAGGAATCAGTAACCACCAACTAGGTTAAAACTTAAATAGTAACTTGATCTTAACCATCAATAAATAGTACCTTTAACGGGCCAATCTCGGAGAACTTTTATGATTACTGTACTTTAATTTGATGAAGTTTTTGATATAAGATAACATTTCTTCTTAAATTCACTATTAAAGTTGAGTAAAATATCTCTCAGTGCAGCCGTAAGCGACATAAAAAAATAAGGACGAGACGATACAATTCAGTTCCAATAAATACAAAATGCTATTCTCATAAAATATTATACCATCGACTATTTGACAATTTCTTCTTTATTTACCCAAAAAGAACGAGAGAGAAAAAAATTCCACGACAAACTTTAACCTAGACAAGTGCACGTAGGCCTTAGAGTATTCAGTTAACAATTTAATAGCAACACCTTATACGATCGAGGAGCTCTTAGGTTGTAAAATTCGAACTCCCCTGTGCCAGTAAACAGTCAGTTATCGCCGGCCAATGCACGCTGTAAATACTTTACAATTCAATTTGTTGAGGCTGCATAAAATGCAACTTTAGATGGTCAATCTATACTAATAAATACCTGAGTGTTTTTGTCTGTTATCTCGCTTAAACCGCTGAACCTTTTTAGATTATGGTACGGTGTTATTTTAAGTCTCGTTTCTATTATAATAATGGCTTGTAGATTAAGACCGGGCTGCCAAAAATATCAAAACACGCTAGCTCCGCCTACACACCCCGCTATCCTCCAATCGTGATATAATGATTCCATGAATCGTGCCTGCGTGAATTGTACTTTGCGCTGCAGCTAATAGTGAACAATATCGCGTAACAACGGTTCCCGCATTATAGCACGAAAGTAAAGATCGTAAGTCCCAAAAATGTTTTTGATGATAACTTAAAAATTAAATACAATACTAATATTTCATTTAGCCATTATTTTATAAAGTGTGTGATTGTAGTAGTGCAAGTTATTTAATGATAGTAACTCAATAAGTGTAACAGATATTTGTTGAAAAGCCCAAAAATATTAATAATTTCGAAAAATATAACTATCGAGTCAAAATAAGTGAATCGTGTTTTCCGTTAGGCTAATATGAGATAAATATACAATGATTAAATAAATCTCAATTTCATTTAAGTCAATCGTCTTCCGGGATCGTAATACTTATTAGAAAACACAGCAAAATATGGCAGCCCGGTACGGACGTGGAAATGAGGCGATGGAACGTATAATGGTAAGACTACGAATAATAAAAACTAAGGAATCGTAACTCCCATACTATTACCGTTTTAAATTTGGTTCCTTTCGATCTGTCATGTAATGTCAGCCTAGTACCGCTCAAGGCCACCTAAATATTGCATATGTATTGAAATGTGTACCTAAGGTACACTTTTTTGACAAGTATTGTGGAGCGTGTTTTTTGACTGAGTTACAGGAATCGTAACTCCCATATTATTACCGTTTTAAATTTGGTTCCTTTCGATCTGTCATGTAATGTCAACCTAGTTAGTACCGCTCAAGGCCACCTAAATATTGCAAATGTATTGAAATGTGTACCTAAGGTACACTTTTTTGACAAGTATTGTGGAGCATGTTTTTTGACTGAGTTACAGGAATCGTAACTCCCATACTATTACCGTTTTAAATTTGGTACCTTTCGATCTGTCATGTAATGTCAGCCTAGTACCGCTCAAGGCCACCTAAATATTGCATATGTATTGAAATGTGTACCTAAGGTACACTTTTTTGACAAGTATTGTGGAGCGTGTTTTTTGACTGAGTTACAGGAATCGTAACTCCCATATTATTACCGTTTTAAATTTGGTTCCTTTCGATCTGTCATGTAATGTCAGCCTAGTTAGTACCGCTCAAGGCCACCTAAATATTGCAAATGTATTGAAATGTGTACCTAAGGTACACTTTTTTGACAAGTATTGTGGAGCATGTTTTTTGACGGAGTTACAGGAATCGTAACTCCCATACTATTACCGTTTTAAATTTGGTTCCTTTCGATCTGTCATGTAATGTCAGCCTAGTACCGCTCAAGACCACCTAAATATTGCAAATGTATTGAAATGTGTACCTAAGGTACACTTTTCTGACAAGTATTGTGGAGCATGTTTTTTCACGGAGTTAATTTTCCTTAGTTTTTATTATTCGTAGTGGTAAGAGATTGTTTCTTGGTCCTATAGTTAACATCCTATTTACACGCCGGTTTTCTATTAGGTAGTCGTATTTATCTGGTGCATCCGGCATATTCGTGCAGAGGCTAAATATATAGCGTACAACGGTCATTGTTAGACTGAAGGTTAAACACAATAAAACATAAAAAGCTGTTCCTATCGAAACTGATCTGAAGGTTTTGTCTTACAAGGTTGCAAAGTAATTTAAATTAAAGTAATTCCATGGCTTCAATTAATTTAAAAGCAATTTAGGATACCAAATAATTCAATTGGAAACAAATAACAAAGTAATTACATTTGTTAGAGAAATTGAAACTTTTTTATGTTTTTTCGCTCCATAGTCTACTTAAAAATAACGACATCCTGTTTCTAAATTTTGTAAGAACTAAAGTATTATTATATTAAGCTTTAATATTATATCTGTTACAACTATATTATAATTATACAAGGTGTAACAAAACTAAGTAATAATACTTTAGGGTGTGCAAGTGTCCATTGTAGGGAGTTCACTGTGAAAGTAGTAAGTAGCTCGCTAAAAGACGATATTTTATTTGCACTTTTGTATGGGACAACTCGTAACGCTGGGGCGCTTGCACATACAAAAAAATTTTGGTCTTTCAGCGCTGCTACTTTCACAGTGGACTCTCTACAAGGAACACATACACACCCATTTTTTTTTTTTGATGCGCAGGGAAAACCCATCATGGGTGTCCCGGGTTGGGGATTTGCCTCAGTTAGCTGAAGCACCCCGGGGGTATGTGGGACTCCTACCCACTAAAACCACCTGCGGTTCGCCTTCAGCCGTATAAAGGAGGGATGGCCACGGATCTAACAAACACAGGACTCCCTCCACGACCGGCCGGTCTACCTCAGAAGGGACCGGACTTCACCGAAGTTAGGGAACGCTTCGGCAAACTGAAGCGTTCCCCTCGGCGCCGGGACTGGCTAAGCCGGGGAGGTTCCCATCCTCTCCCGGAGCCCCGTTAGACGAGACTTAGGAGGTTCGCATAGCGTCGCCTCCGCACTCCCGTCCTACGCCGGCGGAGGCGGCGGCAGAGAGGTGGGATCGTCCTCTCTGTCCCGCTCCGCGGTCTCTTTCTGCGACATAACAATTTCGCAGAAAGAGACCGCCGCCTGCCAGGCCTCATCGCTCTCGAGCATGCAGCGCACCATGCTCGGGAGCGAGAGGTCCCCGCCTAGCACTGCCACGAGATCGTGGTATATGGCAGACTGGCGTTGAACACATACACACCCTAAAGTATTTTCACTTAGTTTTGTTACACCTTGTATACAACACCAAATCGAGAAACAGAGATAACAACACCAAATATGATACCTATTACGTATTCAAGTATTACGCATGAAAAGAAATTCCCTTTAAGAAATCAATATGTCGCTTCAGTTACGTAAAATACGGAATAAATGTGTTTTCGTGCCCTGCCCATAATTGTATTAAAATAAATCTGTCGAGATAAAAACTCGGAGAAAGTCTGAGTGGGCCGATAGTAGGGGCGTAGCTACCGCTGTAGCAGCTTAGCAGTTGTACGGGGCTACCGATCCAAGAGAGCTTCCATACTAATTACTACAGGTATAGGAATAGCTGGAAGTTTATAAGTCGCAGAAAAGTACGTTATAATATTTTATCTTTTTAAAACTGATAAATATTGGCATGCTCGGTACTCGCATAGGCTGTGTACAGCGAGCGTTTACTTCGCGTACGTTACTTTTTTTATGAAACAATTAATGGTTTTGAGGAAATATTTCATATATATGCAATCTTGATCTAATAATACATACCTAATTTGCTGTTAAAGACTATATTAAAAATATTTATTTACTAGCAAGTAATTTCAGAACACTTCATTTAATTTTAAAATGTGTAAGATTTATGAAGTGTGATATGAACACATTATGAAATTTAAATAATCAAGGTTTTTCTATAATGTAATTTCAATAATTATAGCAAAAATTCAAAAAATTAATAAGCCGGATAGTCGGCGCTTTTTACCGACTATTCGCCGACTAGTCACCGACTACAAAAGTGGCCGGATACCGCCTTTACCGACTAGTCGGCACGTCTGTAATTAATATTTAAAAAAATTAAAGTTTTCTAAGTCGGAGATTAAGTAAGTTCTATGTTTCTTGTGACCAAAATAAAAAATCAAAAGAAATTTTATGGTGTAGCCCCTTGTAGCCCCCAAAAAATATTTGATACGAGGCTCCCTGAAAGCTCGCTACGCCACTGGCCGATAGCGGCAAATGGCAATTAGTGAGACCGTAAACTCCATACTATTGTCGCTATAAATAATGAACTTTAATATATTGAGCATTCGAATTCGTATTACTTAGGATTAAACCCCGGGTAAAACGATACAGTTTGGATGTTGTTGCACATATAATTCTTATTATCCAGCCGATATTTCTCTTTTTCTCAGAAACCATACATCATTCTAGAAAATGTATTCGGTTTTTACCTGGGCTCAAAAAATAAGTTTGCCAAATTTTATCTGAATCGCCTTAGGAAGTAGGAACATAAGGTATGAGAAGGTTGTAAAACACAGATAGTTTCACTTCTATCTATACTTATATAATATTATAAAGCGGAAGAGTTTGTTTGTTTGAACGCGCTAATCTCAGGAACTACTGGTCCGATTTGAAAAATTCTTTCAGGGTTAGGTAGCCCATTTATCGAGGAAGATTATAGGCTATATTTATCACGCTAAGACTAATAGGAGCGAATAAATAGAGGAAAATGTGGAATAAACGGGGGAAATTATTTGAATTAAGGGTTTATCTCACAAGTCACGAACTACTGGAGCAATTTTTATGTTATTTGGCACAGATAAGAAGTAGACCACGTGAAGGATTCTAGGCTATTTTTGTGGACTAATTTGTCTGTGAAATATCTAATTAACGCGGGCGAAGCCGCGCGGAACTAACTTAAGCATGAATGTAGATGGTAATAAACAATATATCAACTATAATGCCATGGCATATATAGAGATTTCCTTTACCCCATCTAATTTTATTGTTTAACTCTACATAGGTTGCTTTCACACATTTCAAGTTCCACCATACAATCACTAGAAAACCACAGAGAAGCTAGGAAACCACATATTATTAAAGTGAAACTAAATACATCCTGTTTTAGATATGCAAAGATGTGCTGAGCTAAATTCTAAACGCAATCGACCGCGTTCAAGATTAACAAACGAGATAGCTAGTGTATTATATTAACTATATAATCTATTTATGAGGCGATTAGGTACTAGTGAAGCTACTATATCCGTGACACCATATTGTTTACATCAATATCAGCACACTAGATTTCGCGCAATACGTTTATCGAATATTCAGGGTTTGACAAAACAGAGTGATAATACTTTGGGGTGTGCAATGTGCATGTGTTCCTTGTTCACCGTGAAAGTAAAGAAAACTGAAAGAGCATTTTTTAGGGTTCCGTAGCCAAATGGCAAAAAACGGAACCCTTATAGATTCGTCATGTCTGTCTGTCCGTCCGTATGTCACAGCCATTTTTCTCCGAAACTATAAGAGCTATACTATTGAAAATTGGTAAGTAGATGTAGTCTGTGAACCGCATTAAGATTTTGATATAAAAATGGTTTTTTTTTTTAATGTTAGGGGCCCCCATAGGTACAACTGAAACAGAATTTTTTTTTTTCATCTAACCTATGCGGGTGGGGTATCTATGGATAGGTCTTCAAAAATCATATTGAGGTTTTTAATATCATTTTTTTCTAACCTGAATAGTTTGCGAGAGAGACTCTTTCAAAGTGATATAAAAACTACCAACGAAAATTGGTTTGAACGAGATCTAGCAAGTAGTTTTTTTTTATACGTCATAAATGGTAAACCTTAAATTAACTTTCATTAAATCAACTGAAATATAAAAATAAATCAAAAACCTTTTAATTTCATAAAAATAAACCTTATTGCTGCTGCGGAACCCTTCATGGGCGAGTCCAACTCGCACTTGGCCGGTTTTTTTGTTATTTGTATGGGCTAGCGCCCTAGCGTCATGAATTTGCTCATTCAAAAGTTTAAAAAAGTTCACTTTCACAGTAAACCCTATACAATTAACTCTGGAACGAACTGTCACCAGCAGTATTTCCGGACCTATACGACCTGCAAATCTTCAAGAAGAGAGCGTATTCCCTCTTAAAAGGCCGGCAACACACCTGCAGCTCTCCTGATGTTGCGAGTGTCTATGGGTGTCGGTAGTTGCTTTTCATCACGTGACCCGTTTACTCGTTTGCACTTTGGCCCCTTATTTTATAATAAAAATAATCGGCCAAGTGCGAGTCGGACTCGCGCACGTAGAGTTAGAGCCACAAATTGTGTTTTTTGTATGGGACCACCCCTTATTTTTTTATTTTGTTTTAATATTATTAATTAATATTAAAGTACACATATAACTAAGGACTTTAAGAAAAATTCAAGTACTTACCTGTTGCCATTATTGATATAGATCAAAAAATGCCAAAAAATTCAAGTTTGTTGTATGGGAGCCCCCCATAAATATTTGTATTATTTTGTTTTTAGTATTTGTTGTTATAGCGGCAACAGGAATACATAATCTGTGAAAATTTCAACTCTCTAGCTATCACTGTTCTTGAGATACAGCCTGCTGACAGACAGACGGATAGACGGACAGACAGACATCGAAGTCTTAGTAATAAGGTCCCGTTTTTGCCCTTTGGGTACGGAACCCTAAAAACAAGGGACACAAACACACCCTTAAGTATTACCACTAAGTTTTGTTACACATAATATATATATATATATATATATATATATATATATATATATATATATATATATATATATATATATATATATATATATATATATATATATATATATATATATATATATAATAAAACAACGTAAATTGAATAATAAATTTGATTAAAACATTTTGCTTCCTTACTCGAAATTTATAGGATGTTTCTGTATTATTTATTCCAGTGGCTAGGCTTTGCCTAGTTTATGAACGTCGCTTTTAATATAAAAGGATGAAATTGAAAAAGTCTAGTCCTCCTAAATTTTTTTTGAAGAATTTAATTTCATACATTTTGTGGACGCAATCACCTAAAAACTCTTTGTCTGAATAATATCAACAAGTATTTTTTCGTTTCGTTGTGTTCGTGGTATCTAATGTAATGAATCTTTTCCAAGATAGATATTTCAATTCAACTAAGAAATTGATTTTCTTTTGGCATTATATCTTTTAACATACTTACAAAATAAACAATAGCAAAAGTACTTTAGTACGCTTACTGCCGTACTCAGAGACGAATATTTAATTACTTAACTGTAGTTAATTAAATGAAGATTATGACATAAACCCAATATATTAACTATCAAACTCTTCATTAAATTGAAGTTTAATCATCATTAAAGGTCTCTAATATAAGTTAAAGGACTGTGTGACATATCGTATAATCATGTTAAGTTGTACTTATGTAGTTATGTAGGTAATTAATATATCTAAGATTTATATCTCAGATTTCTGTGGCACGGAGAAGCTAGATTGTTATTAGAACTAACAAGTAGGTTTGTGTTTTGCGGTGTGCGGTAGGCCGGGTAGGGAAAGTTAGGAAATAGACATGTAAATGCAGTAATTTTACTTACAAACACGAAAAAAAATTTATATTAATATTAAAATGCTATAATTTCTTGACAATTTTTGATTCTCTGTCCTAAACTTTACTTTTTTAACTTATCTAGCTACCTTAATAACGCGAATAACTATACGAGATCTGCTTGTTGTAAAAGGCACATGACAGACAAAGACAGCGAACCTTGAATAGTTAAACCAGAAATTCCCAAAGTGGTCTAGATGGCGCTCCAGGGGTCCACAATCGAAAACCTCCATGATTGTTGTTGATGTTATATTTATTAGCTTAGTATGCGGTAAAAATGCAACCAAACCTTCTCAATTTCATCGAACTTATAGACAGCGGTGAATAATATAAAATGCACCGAACAAGTTTAGTGTATTTGACGGCAGATGCAGTTTGCGGGACCGGTGTAACACGTTCCCCGCTCGGGGCTGATTTACCGACCGCATACATTAATTCACGTCAAATCTCGTTAAAATTCCGTTCCGGAATTTCCAAAAAGAGAACTGAATCAAACGTGGAGTAATTTTAAAGTTTATAGGAGCAGAGAGTATTCGAAATTCGCACACATTTGGGCACCATGAAGCTGACTTCTGCGTAGCAAGGTTACAAATTATAATGCTATGTTAAAATATTATTATGTTTAATTTTGATATAAACTTAATTTATTCGATAAATGCTCACCACCTCTTAAAAGTCTTTAACTGAAATTCACATGTAATAAACTATGCCGCTTTGCATTAAATTGAAAATATTACATTCCCCATAAACAGGTACAAACTATACTATTAATCCTATGCATAAAAACTCATCAGTTGAAAAGTCAAACTGTTAGTTTTAATTCGGTGTGCAAACGTGTTAGCCAAGCTCAAATGGAAAGCGAGTGGAAATAAAATTGGCTCTGCGGTCGACCGTCAGCTCGGCAGGTTAAATGTATCGTGGGGTCTGAAAGGCCCACACTGATTTTAAAATTCCATCTAGGTTTAACCCGTCAAAATTCTAACAATAAAATCGTAAGATTCGATTGTTTGTTTGGCTTTGATACTATTGGACGTATTTTATTTACTACGGATTTTAAATATAGAATGAACCACGGTGAGAAATATGGGGTAACTTTTTTATTTTTTATTTATAAGGGCCATACATCATAATGATGAAGCCGGCCTTATGGGGTACCCTTATTATCGAACGAAGGACAAGAAATGTCTAGTAATAATTGATATTTAAAAAATAAATTGGAAAATTCTCTTTACATTTCGATATCAGTAATATTTAATAAATATTCTACCGATCTATATGCTAATGGAAGTTAGTACTGTAATTGATTATTTGCAAACATCAAAGTTTAATAAAAGCGTCGATTACAAATTAATCACTAAAGTTAAATTAACTTTCTTCTTAGTTTATGGATAGTTCATAGGCATTGCTAACTCAATATAACTTTAAATTAATTTCCAATAGTTTTTCTCTTTGGCTAAATTTACAGAGTCACTGCTTTCACTGTATTTAGGTTGTAGTAACAAGTTTGGATGTAGACAGTCATGGCTTTCAAGAGGTGAATTAACGGATTTGTAATTTCTCCATTCTGATGTAATAATCTGAAAGAGGCAATGGTGATGATGAATTTAAATTAAGAATTATTGGTAGAGTGCATACACATGGTGCTCTCATATTAGTTACTTGTGACTGTGACCGTGACCGTGACATTTAGAAGGATTTGTACATAGATGGGTGTTTCTCTGCTATTTGGAAACTCGTCCATACGAGACTGTCCTAAGCAAATTTTATTAAATGTTGAGAATGTCTGTCATTACAAATAAAGGCAATAGGATATCAAATATATATATTAAAGAAGCCTACACATTTTCCTCTTGGTTTTTGAGTTATAGACGATTTTTTGCAAAATTGTGATAGGGGACTGTTGTGAGCCGCGAGGGGAATGTTTTTATGAAGAAAAACTAGAATTTTTGTTTGTTTAAATAATCAAAGCTTTATTTTTTTTTTTGCCACTTACATATGTAATTATTACTAAAATACATATCAACGAGATCAAAATGAAAGTACACTTACAAAATAGAGACTTTTAGAGAGTGAGAGAGACTATAACATTTGTGATAAACTAAAATCAACTTCTTTCTTTAACAGTCTTTCTAAAATGCTGATTATGTGACATAAATCGGCTTTTATAATATTATTAAAAATAAACAAAAAATATATAGATTTTTAGTAATATACTGTTTATTACTAAAAATCAATCTTACCATCCAGGTAAACATCTGTTATTTCTCAAAGACTGGTATTGATTTTAAAAAACTATAAAATAATGTCCCTCTCCTGTCATTTCACTTATAAATATATATATATATATATATATATATATATATATATATATATATATATATATATATATGAAATGACCGGGGACTGTCGACCAGGGGACTGTTTTCTTCTACTTGAAAACTAAATAGCACAAAATCATTAAATCATATTAAATTTATAAAACAGATGTGAAGACGTACTCGTAAGTAAACTATTTTAAACAAATTATATTAATTGAAACTCTTGAAATCGGAAAACAAATACTCACCAGGGGACTGTTCCTACTAACGGCCGAGACGCGACGTTCACTAACAAACGCAGTGGTGCCATTGACAAAATGGTGGCTGTCTGTTTACCTATACAACCGAACGAACTTTACACCCGTTGCGTTTCATTTCACAATCGTAATGTTTCGGACCGATACCCAAAGTGAATTTCGCGCCATTTTTAAATTTTATCAGGGGACTGATTAACAATTTGAGGAGAACCTTCGTACATATTTATTTAAACAAATTTCTATTATAGACATAATTATTTATAATTTAAAAAGAAGCTTACAGTCTTGTTAAACTATATATGATTATCATTCAGTTATAAATGGCAAAGTATTAAAGATATAGGTATCAATGCTTGTAATTCTGGAAAAATGACATACCAGGGGACTGTGTTTTGAGGTGCTTAACATTTATGATCTCGAAAACAATTATACTAAATTATTTAATGAGCAATGGTGCACCAAGAATACCACATTTATGTCCATATTAATCCTAAAAGAAATAGATATGATAGAATTACATAAAATACATAAACCGTGTGTCCGGTCGCAGTCACGTCACGCTAATCTGGAAGGACCCTAAGTTAATACTGATCACAAAGTTTTTTTTTTTATTTACAAAATCCAAAGCCATTTTAACTAAGAATATTATGTAGTTGTACCGTTTCACACCATTTTCATGAGTATTTATTCCTTAGAGGACCTTTATCTTCAGACAAACATCTCCAAACTACAAAAGTCATTACGACTCTCATTAACTTAATGCTGTAGTAATCTTTACTTTTAGTCCAAGTGGGAACAAGTTACCTCACACAAGTTCTCTCGCTAGGTACAAATTACGCCATATGTCAAACTCACAAAACTGGCCGCGTGAGAACCATGTACTATAAATGTACTGATTTACATGAGGTATTTCTAAACGTTGCATAATCTTTGGTATTTATTTTGGTATATCAAGATTTAGTTTAAGCTATGTATTCTAGTATCATTTAACTGCATTATGCATTTAAACTAGCTGTAATTTTATTGTATTTGGCCCGCAGTAATTTTAACAACAAAAAGTTATTACTCCGCGATAACAATTTTATTACCGCTGATTGCGGAGTTAATAACGCTTATTTATTATTTTTATTCTGCACTAAATATTATTCTAAATTATAGGTACCCAAAAATATTTTCAACTATTTAAAACGTTGAATAATAGAATACAAAAATACTAACGAATACAGATAGAGGTCACCGCGAGTCTCTTGATACGGAAAAAATAATAATTAAAGAATCCCGCAAAATGTTATAATCAAAACGAAAATATTTCGATTTGGTATTCAAATCGCATTCAAACAATCAAGTTTTTAAACTACGAGTCTGCGAAGTTTGTGTGTTAATTAAAAGTTGGACATTTAATTAACTGGCGGAGTACTGAGCTCAAACTGTCAGTAATACGACTAGCTGTCTCCTTAAAATGTTTTGTGAATTATACACATTAATGTAACATTTTATCACGTAATTTGAAGTCAAAACTTCTTTAGCGTCTTCTTTTTCTACCGCGTGACGAAAATGAATGCCTGGGTCTGCTGTTTAGTTTTTACTTCTGTCGGCGCTTTCGAAGATTTTTATGAATTCAATGCATTCATATTAATTTATATTATATTAAGTTTCGGTAAAAGGTCATAGTATAGTTTTTATTGCGGCAAAATGTATGGTCATTTCATTCAGTGCAACGAGATATTGGCTAATTGGCAACATCAGCTATTACATGATATAAATTGCTGTAAACAAACACATCATTTAATCTCTATCATTCAAAGTCACGATCAATCATTGCGATTTTTGCAACACCATGTAGAGCTCTTAAAGCCGTCGAACTCTACGTACGGTGTTGAAAGTGTTGAAAATATTGTCAAGATTTTTGAAAATGGTTTTGGAAAATATTTAATTGTTATTTTTTATATTGCACCAATGTGCGACATTGGTGTACTTAATTTTAAAAAATTTCCGCGTCCAGAATATGAAATTATCATATTATTTTAACATTATAATAATTATTTAAGTAATTTAAGAATACTTAAAGTATACTAAATTAGATCAGACATAATAATATATCACTGTAATAACAATTTAAACTTCAAATTCAAAACCTGGTAGAGTGTCGTAGAAAACTTCATAACATAAATGAATGACCTTTGACTCGGCAAGTGAACACGGTACTTCTCACCTCGTAGATCCATGGTAGATCCCCGTTATAGCAATCAGTGATCACAGTAATGTTCGTTCCATTGCATTGTCGCTCCCACGCTCATTATATACATTTACATACAAATAAATTACAATACGTACAAAACGGCCACTTCCGATAGTGTGAATACACGAAATATTTACTTGTTTCATCTACGATTCATTATTAAAACTTTAACTTTAAAGACTTAATTGGTTTGTTTGTCTACAATATTTGTAGAACAGTCATTCTCAAAGTGTGCTCCGCCGAACATGGGGCTTCGCGAGCGATACATAAATTGTTTTTACATTTTCATAAGACAAAAACTTGGAGACAGTTAATTTACATACAAAACATTATTTTTTTGGGAAGTCCGTCAAAAATGTCACTTCTATAGAGGGTTTCGCCACCAAAACAGTTTGAAAACCTTCCCAACTCTTGGAAGTCTCAAAAACCTGAACTAGTAACAGCCTCTCCTAGTCGCTTTCGCGTAACCACTAGACGCAATTTCTAGGACTTAGAGTTTAGACCTACTTTCATTCTATAATTTCGGCAGCGAAGTAAGAAATCAAAAGTAATGTCCAAGTAACCTGGAAGTTGGAACTCAGGGACTAAAAAATCTTCTAACAAATATTATTGTCGAGTATGGATTCCATATTAAAAATATATTTTGATTGTTACTTCCTAAATTATTGATTCTTAAAATTCAGACACACAATAATTATAAGATTACCATCATTGGTTTTCTAACGCTTTTAATTTTAAATTGGCACTTAAACTAAATCTGATTCCAAATTTAATTACACTTTTGATAACATAAATTCGCCATGAAGCGTTTACATCGGCGTTATTAGGTAACATTTATCGCGATCTTACGTCGTATTAATTAACAGTGTGAAACGAAATTACGTCCGGAACGTCTCAGGGCACGTGTAAAATGGCGGATAGTAACGACATCGTTGGTTGGCACAGCAATGTTTTAAGGCCCAATATTACCACGTCTGTTTGTGTTAACAGCTTGTTAAAACGTTATGTCTTCTCTATCATACATGTTAAAAACGAAAGAGGTAACGTGATACTAGTTCGAGCATTAACTTTAACAGTCTTTGGAGAAATTGGGCCTAAAGGTTCTTGCTCAATGAAAAGACGATAAGAAAGTATGGCTATAATCGTCTTAACGCATGATAATATTATATTTTAAACGGGGATCATGTTCATTTCTTAAAGTCAGTAAAACTATTGCATTGCTAAACATTGATTAATTTATATTATTTTAGGCCGTTCAGGCTTGAGAGGAGTAACTATAAAGTATGGTGTTTTGTATTTCTAGTTACTTACAAATTACAATATATTTTTTAAATATTATATTTCTTTAATTTTAAGATATTTAGTAAACATAATAATTATTATTATCAATTTGGAAAATACGTTTTAAACAAAAAAGAATTATGTAGCAACCCTAAGCGGTACTATATGTTTTTACTGTACCTAGTACGAGCTTAGTTCACAGAAAACGAAACACAAGTATCACTCAGAACAAGGCCTCATTTGTATGAAATATGCATTTATATCAAATTTAGCGCGCGACCTCCGACGCGATGACCCAAAAAGATAACCGTTTGGGAACTGCGCTTTATAATTACTGTTTTTAAGTGTTTCATTTAAATATGATAATATGTTTAGATTATGTTTAACGTACATTATGCTGCGATTTGATCTAATAGAAACATAGAAACATATTTTTTAAGAGTTCTTTTTAAGTTTCGAGTATGACGAAATTTATCAACACATTTGTGTTTTTTACAAATCTCGAGGTACCTAAGCCTTTGCTCTTTTAAATGCTAAGGGCTCCCACACAAAACTGCGAATTCGCATCGCATCGCATCGCAATGTCATTTTTATTATGAGTTTTGTCGCAGCTATTTGCGATGCTATGCGAATTAGCAGTTATGTCAGGCCTGTCCCACTCGCGCGTGTAGGTATCGAAATGTAAGTACCCCTTTAAAGGGGCAAATCACTAGGGACTCACAAGCGAGCGGTGACGCACGCGCAAGATTTTTTTTTTCGTCGCATATATCTACGTACTGATTTAACCGCTGTGACAGAATCGTTATTAATCTGATAAATATGAACAATTGAAAAAAGGTCAAAGAAATATTTCAATAAGGTAATTTAAGACTTTAAAATACAAAAAAAAAAGATACTTTGAGTCCCGGGAAAGGACATAGGATACTTTTTATCCCGGAAAAATGTACGGTTTTCGCGCGATAAACGAATTTCGGCGCAACGAAGTTGCGGGCGTCATCTAGTATTATTATAAATGCGAAAGTGTGTAGCCCTGTCTGTTATCTCTTCACGCCCAAACCGCTAAACCGATTGAATGGAACCGCTGAAATTTTGTATGGAGATACTTTGAGTCCCGGAAAAGGACATAGGATACTTTTTATCCCGGAAAAATGTACGGTTCCAGCGCGATAAACGAGTTTTGGCGCAACGAAGTTGCGGGCGTCATCTAGTTAGAAATAATGTGTGATGTTGCTGGCTTCTTCAATCTTCGTGAACGCAACAAAAATTCATTACGAAGCCTATTCAATGGCAACTGACAAACCTTTCATATTTTACTATATAGACAACTGGTTAATCTTTCGTTCTACTAAAATAGAAATCTATTAGCTTTCGTAGTCTACTACTACAAGTTATAAATCTGCCTTTCATCTGTTCAAATGCGCTAAGTTTGTTGACACGCAACAATGGTTTCACCTGAACCTCACTTTGCCAGTTCTGTGAGCTCAGTTAGCACATTAAAGTGGGATTATTGAGTAGATGATTTTATTATTGAACAGAAATAGAAAATATTTGAGGTATCAACAGTGAAAAGACATAAATAGAATCCTTATAAGATCGCTTCCATGTCTAATAATTATTATTATTTGTCCGGCCATCTCTTTATTTCGATTAGAGAAGAGCTGTTTTTGGTCCTAAACGCTATTATAAAACTTGAAACATCATAATATTAATTATAACTTCTCATACTCTAGGAACATTACATGTTTTAATAATGTAGATTGTAGAGTCTACCATTTCTTTTAATACATTTTCGTTACTGTTTTGCTTCTCTGTTTTTGCGATTACATCATTGTGTGATCCAAATACCTATTCATAAAATCATTAAATAATGATTTCATAACAACATATATAATAATTAAACGTTTTTGTTCAGACAAGACGTGCAATTATATTATTTTAACTGGTTCACACACGAATATAGCTATTATATCGATCGCCCCATTAAATAAGTAGACAAAACAAATATTTAATACATGAAAATGCGAAAGTGTGTCTTTAATTACTTCTTGTCATGTTGAGTTCTAGCTGACGATAGGATAGTTTATGATTTGTTTTAGATAAACGCATTGCTGTCTACAAAGTTATGGACATTATCTATTAATATTGTCTAAGGCCGAATTTACAAAATCTTTTTTAGTTAAGTCAGTGGTTCCTATCCCAAATCAGAGACTACATAAGTACTCATTATTTAGTCGAATATTAAGAACATCATATTTTATGTTTGTGATAAAATTTAAGTTTCTTTTGGGAAGTCTTCTTCTAACCTTGTTGAGCCTTTAAAAGTTTCTAGTAAATGTAGTTTGTTATAGAAATTTAACGACTTATTATTTGTAATAGGCATTAAGTGATATATTCTCTCTCATTTAACCGTTTAATTATATAAACATTAATGCGGGCTCTGGAGTACTTCAGTTTCATCCAATTGCGAGACAAGTACACTTAATCGATTTATTAACAAAATGGTGTGTAATAGCAGACCTTCGTAATTTGGTTTGGTTATTCAAACCCAGCCTACAGACATAGCCCGACCAAATAATGAAGGTCTATCTACTAATAAATCAATTTCACTGCTTATAGGGGACGTTGATCTTAAATCATTGAATCGGATCTTATGTTTTATTGTCTGTATGGCAATGTTATTGTGCTCTTTCAATGAGAACCATGGGCTGTACCACGAAACTGTTCTAAGACTCAAACAATCGAACGAAAATGCCGCGTCCTACTCTAACAAACGTGAAATGACGTTGTTAGAGCAGGACGCGGCATTCTCGTTCAATTGTTTGAGTCTCAAAATAGTTTCGTGGTACGGCCCCTGCTTTCTGTTAGCTTGAATCATTAGTGGAGACTGGAGAGACAAAAAGGGCTCTTTCAAGTTTAATCTCTTTTGAATAGAAAATCTGAAACCACAACTCGCATTTGTATATTGTTTTTAAAAATCACTAGATACAAAAACATGAATAAAATTGTGTATACTACATAATTTACTCAACAATATTAAGCTCGCAGATAAAAACTAGAGACATATTTTTTTTTTAAATGCGTTACTAAAAATTTCTATCAACGTATCTTTCAACGTTTGTAATTCTTCTTGGGTTGAAAATGCTACGTTACGACAAGACACATCGTCACGTCGTCGTTAAAAAGATATTTTGTGTCGGAAATGCATTTCTTTTAGGAAATTAAAACTGGTTACATAATAAGCAGACTAATAATAATTATATTTTAGTTCCTGGCAATTATAATTTAATATTTAAAACTTAAAAATGGTTAAAACTGAAGAGTAACTTCATTTCTATTCTATTACCCGCAACTTCGTATGCGCAAAAATTCGTTTATCGCGCGGTAATTAGCGGTGCGGAAAATGTATAAGTTTTCCGTAACTATGTAAATCTGTCACTTTAATTTTGTAACCTCTCTTGCCTGGAAGAGATCGCTTATTAAGAGACCCTTGCCCAAGTTTTTTGTTTGTTTTGTTAAGTTAGTCGAACTGTTAGTCATACCAATTTGTGAGCAATAAAGAATTTTATCTATCTATCTATCTATCTAAATCTGTCACTCTGTCTATTCTTCCGTGGATTTCTAAGCGTGCGGGTTTCCAATATTTTCTTCCCTGAGTGGAGGCGGAAGTGGCGTCTTGTAGTAATTATCTGCGCGATTGTGCGCGGACGGATATTAGCTTCCGTCATTACTGCA
The DNA here is from genome assembly GCA_905187585.1 of Cyaniris semiargus. NCBI lineage: Eukaryota > Metazoa > Arthropoda > Insecta > Lepidoptera > Lycaenidae > Cyaniris > Cyaniris semiargus. Next base: position 9,139,577 of record LR994560.1, on the reverse strand, counting down.
AGAGCTCTACTCGCTGCACTATTGTTGCGTTGTGGGGAAAAAGAAAATCCTAGGAGGGTCTTGCAATTCGTTAAATTAATTTCATAAATAATTTAAAATTCATTTATTTCATAATATTTTACAATATCATACAAGTGTCTACATTGGTTCCTGCACAAGGCGTAGCCTATCTTGCAGGTCCTTATTTTACAATATCATACAAGTGTCTACATTGGTTCCTGCAGAAGGCGTAGCCTATCTTGCAGGTCCTTATTTTACAATATCATACAAGTGTCTACATTGGTTCCTGCACAAGGCGTAGCCTATCTTGCAGGTCCTTATTTTACAATATCATACAAGTGTCTACATTGGTTCCTGCACAAGGCGTAGCCTATCTTGCAGGTCCTTATTTTACAATATCATACAAGTGTCTACATTGGTTCCTGCACAAGGCGTAGCCTATCTTGCAGGTCCTTATTTTACAATATCATACAAGTGTCTACATTGGTTCCTGCACAAGGCGTAGCCTATCTTGCAGGTCCTTATTTTATTTATCACGTGATATTATATTATTAAATCGTGATACATTTACTTTATGGGGCTAGAATGGTCTATCAATTGTGTTAACAGATCCTTATCAATTCCTCCTTTCTCACTTAGGTCTAAAAGTAAATTAGTTCTTTTTGTTCTTTAACTAATTGAATATTATTTGTTTGTCAACAGGTACATGAAAGACTGAAGCGGAAGCTGGCCTGCAGACCAAAGATAGTTTAACACTTAGGTGAGAATGGATTTCATATTCAAACTTTAAAAAAAAAATACACCTTAGAACAAATTTTCTTTATTATTCCAATAAAACATCTCGATTTTATAGTAACGGATATACTATAATTATTACAATTTAACTAAATGGAATAAAAAGTAGAGTAGTAAGAGTAACGTAACATTTCATTGACATCTTTAGTGCTAACCACTAGGAGAGTCACAAAACTTATTACTAATATATAATTTTAATGACAATAATAAATGATCAAACGAACTTACCAAGTGAAGTTCGATCATTATTATATGAGTCGCTTCATTCAAAGATATATAATTAACCAGGTAGTCCTTTGCTTATCTGCTAGGCAATCGCGTTTTTTTAAAGACGTATGTGGGTACTTGATAAAAAAAAAAAAAAAAATACCGTCCTGCTCGGTCACTCGTCAGCGCTCCTCATTTTGTTTAGAGAGAGGTAATGCAAGAAATCTTTCTTTCTTTCTTTGGGTACTGCAGCAAACATAGTTTCGTGCAGACTGGGTGGGAGGGAGATTCATTCATACGTGGGAGAGCCATGCTTCGGCACGAATGGGCCGGCTCGACCGGAGAAATACCACGTTCTCATAGAAAACCGGCGTGAAACAGCGCTTGCGCTGTGTTTCGCCGAGTGAGTGAGTTTACCGGAGGCCCAATCCCTTCCTTTCCCTCCCCTATTCCCTTCTCTTCCCATCCCTACCCTCCCCTATTACCCTATTCCCTCTTAAAAGCCCGCAACGCAACTGCAGCTCTTCTGCGATGCTGCGAGTGTCCATGGGCGACGGAAGTTGCTTTCCATCAGGTGACCTGTTTGCTCGTTTGCCCCCTTATTTCATAAAAAAAAAAAAAAGATTATATCTTTGAATGAAGCGACTCATATAATAATGATCGAACTTCACTTGGTAAGTTCGTTTGATCATTTATTATATTTCTTCGCTTCATTCTTCGATATATAATTAACCAGGTAGATTTTCAGAGTAACGAAAGAAAGATTTTTTTTTTTTTACAAAATATAATAAAGGTGTACATTATGAATAGTAATCATTAAATTCGAGAAAGAATTTAATATAATGCCCATAAATAATAATAATAGTCAGTAGAAACACAACTTAAGAGACCTCTATGGTTTGTGATTCAAATGATAACATACTGAGATCATGGTGATTATATAACTGATTCAGCGAAACTTTGTTCGTCGATAAAATTTTGGCTAAGGAAAATAGCGAAAGTATTGGAGTTGCCAGTCCTGCCTGTCGACTGTCGCCTTACTAATCGTCATACAAATCGTGCCCAGTTTCGGTCCCCGTGTCGACGCCGCGCCGCTCTCGCACGGCACCTGCTTTATCCAGCGGCTAACCGACTAGGAGGTGGCTGTTCTCTGTGCAGAGCGTTAAACGTTAGCAATAAGGAACCCGTACCTTAGCATTATCCTATTTAATATTATCTTGCATAACCATCGCACGGCGTAATAACTTAAATATAACTTAACGTAATAACTTAACTAATTAAATATTTTTTAATAAAAAAGAATTACATAATTTAATAACATCACCGATCCGATCACGCCCGGGAGTTGATGTCTTTGTAATATAAATTTCGATACCGCTATTTAAAACCGTATTTTTTATTTTGCCGAATTTTATTAGGCAGAAAGTTTTAAGTCAATAATCAGTATTCAGTAGGTACAGAGTGCAAGAAAAAACAAATAATTTATAAGTGGATCCCGGGTACTATACTACTCAGGTATGGGCTAGGATTTTTACCGGAGAGCTTCTTTCGAAAGACGCTTCACACATTCATCTGAGCCAATGTCACCAACCAATAATGTCAACATAAACCGGCCAACGTATAGTTCTATTTATAGAATAGATAAAATATCGTCAGAGACTCGCAGTCAATTCCGATACATATAAATTGTGTTTAGAGACCCGCAGTCAATCCACACATTATGGCGGTTTATAAAATAACTTAATATAATTAAACACTTGCAGTAATTAACTTGCAGTTATTTCCCCCAATCGGGCAAACATATTATAGTTCTATTTATAGAATAGGTAAAACATCGTCAGAGATCCGCGATCAATTCCGATGCATACAGAATATAGATTGTGTAAAAGGACTCGCGGTCCAAACACACTGTACTTATTGACTCACAGTCGCAGTACATGCCGGTTAGTATTGAAAATAATTGGCTCGTCTTGGCCTCGGTAGTGCCTGCCGTTTATTTAAGTATTTAATAGTGCTTACATGTATTTTCTTGTTACACGATAAAATAACACTGACTTTCTCATCTTAATAATAACCAGCTGCGCTTTGGCATGGTTACTAAGTATACGTGCTCGCGTTGCCTCGCGTTAACAAAGAATGAGGAGCGCTGACGAGTGACCGAGCAGGACGGTATTTTTTTTTTTTTATCAAGTACCCACATACGTCTTTAAAAAAACGCGATTGCCTAGCAGATAAGCAAAGGACTACCTGGTTAATTATATATCGAAGAATGAAGCGAAGAAATATAATATATGTGACTATTTTCGTTGTTAGGACCATAGCTAGTTTTAGTGTAGATAAAATCCCATACATATGATACATATATATTACAAAGAGGCAAACTCAAATCTATGGTGTTATAATTCCCAAAAAGCAAATTAGATACTTCACTATCAAAGACGAAAATGTACTTAATCATTCAGTAAGGTTAAATTTAACTGTCTGTGGACGTGGGTGTGTTAACAGTTAAGAGCATTACGTATTACGTTTAAACCACACTAAAATCTTTTCAAAATTGAACACACAAATAGCTCAAGCTAATGTATTTTTAAAAAAAAACCTCGCCTTATAAGACCTTAAGTTATTTCATGTTTTGTTCATGTCTGCTATGTTCGAAAATTGGTTTGATAGATGAGGACAAAATGTTGAAAAACTATAAGTAAGAGGCATGATATAGAGTTTTGATATCATGCCTCTTAAGTAGTTCTGAATATATTTTAGTGCATATTCCTGCACCGTAAATACTACAGCATAAAATTAGGCGGTAGATTACCTAGGCGTGCCCTTAAAATCAAACTTCAAATAGACACAAGTTTTACGCGCGTACAACGTAATACTACGGACGTGTTTTGCTACTAGTTATCTGAAATCACGCTTATAATATGCGTGTGTGCACTTTGAAGATGGTCAACTGTACATAATTTATGACTGTACATAGATATAGCATGTAACGGTCCCCGCTTGATATGCACTGACCGAATTCGCCGCTAGGTGATCCGCTTTGATGCAAAAACTTATTAGACCACCTGTCATACAATAAAATATGAATGTTTATTGTATACGGGTAAACAAAGGTTTGTACAAAGTTGGAAAATATTTGACGAATGTTGCTAAAGTTAAAAACTCTAGTATGTAGGGATGCTTAGTTTTATGTAGTAGCGGCGTTAGGGGGGGGCGACGCTGGACGACCGCCTAGGGCTTTGGATAAAAAGGGGCACCTTTATTTGGCACTACCAGCACCCTGGCGCCTAAGAAATCTCGCCCAGGATGCTGGTAGTGCTAGAACCGGCACTGGTTTTATGCTGGACATAGTACAAGAGCCGTTTGAAATAGCTACCCTAAACTCCAAATAAAACAGGTTGTTATAGTTGATGGCGGGTTAACCTTGGAGACTGAGAACACGCCATTAGTTTGATGAACTCTCGTGTACGTCCAGCCGAATTAGAACCATCTCCCTTATTTGGGAGTATTTTAAAAACACGGAAGTACCGCGAAATCCCTGAGTATATCCGGTGCAGCGGAAGTCGGCCAATTGGGACGAGTACAAGTGGGCCGAGCCGCGGGCCGCGCCAGTGGACGCGCGTCGAATACGGATGGAAGTACATACCAGGCTGGGTAGCGGAACACATAACATAACTGGACTGCACGTTCTATTTACCTTACACTTGATCTGTTGATATCGACGAGATATTGATCATATTGCAGGTCGTTGATATTTGCTAAAGACCTTGACAATTTGTCTAAGTATCCAGGCTAATGCGTAGTGTTTATGGATACGCTTATGGTAGGGTAAATATTGTAATACTGTGCTTATGGTCTTCATCAAAAATTTCAGTGCAATCTTAGTACATTCGGTTCATTTTTGTCATTTAATATAATATATATATATAAAATCACATAAAATGAGCCCTTTTACTAGTTTTAACCTATTCTTAAGACACCAACGCATCACAAAGTACATGATCCTATTTGTAAATATCTAAATTTAGCTTGTTTTCATGTTTTTTAAAATTTTATAAAGAATATCAAGTCATAAAAAGCTCATTCTGACTAGGTAATTAACAAACAGAAGTACAAGATGCCATTTACAAATATGTGCCTCTAACTTGTGTTGTTGACTGTCAAACTTTGATAAACGATATAAATGCACATGAGCCCTTTCCTAGTCTGCCTCTAGCTTGTTTTGTCGACCCTTAAACTTTGACAGATAAACCGCATAAAAGCCCTTTTCAATTTATGTACTATCTCAGAAATTGATTCATGGGCACATGACGGACCTACGTATTTTGGTCGCGTTTTTTGAAACCCAGCCGACAGATGATGACTTAACATTAAGTTGACATAATCGGACCAATTGACCTAGGTCCTATGAATAAATTTCTTTGATGGCACTAATTAAGAAACGGAAGTCCGAGGTCCGGGTATCGAAGTTAGAGAAAGTAAAGGGCGTATCTCTGTCGCATGCTTTCTCCTGACACCGCGCTGACCCTACAGCTCTATTATAACTATAATGAGATCGATAACATCCAATAGCCACACTAGATAGTATACGAATGTGTTGTTGTTTGTCACGTAGCCTATACATGTAAGTACATCAAGAAGATATCGACTCTACAATTATATTTTCTTCTTATAAATATACTTATGCAACTGCACCCAAAAAGTACACAACAAATGAAGTATAACACTTATAGGTACAATTATTTGTAACGTAGTTTAGCAGTGATTTTAAGTTCAATCGAACGACCTGTAGGCTGTATATACTCTACAATTCTTATTTATACAGATGTACAATTTTAGAAAATGTTAGATGTTATAATAAAACGTATTTATGAGTAACAAACTTCATCATGAAAGTATTTATAAATCGGACCCTCAAGCAAAACTCATATTAATAGATCATTTTGTTTATTTAGCAAGAATGAATCTGAGGACTTCAAATTCTAAAATCTCAATTCGATTCAGTTTCACTGGCATCATTTCTTTGCTAACAAACAATAATCCGTTGATTGAACTTGACTCTATCGATTTTAGTGCTTCTTTTAAATTTGATTCGGTCGTAAACAATAATGTAGGCACGTGTGTGACGGGTTTGATGTTTTCCTTAGAAACTTGAACATTTGCTTTAGACCTGCTTAGGAGAGACCATTAGAAAGTGAAATGGTTTCTAGATTCATGAGTAGGTACTTATTCATTAAACACAATGAAATACGAGCATCAGAAATTAAAGATTAGCGGAATTGCAAAGAAAACATCAATACGTGTTTTCTTTGCCAGACTTTATGAAATGGTTCATACTAAAACTTATAAGAAGTTACTAGACTGACCAAAATTTTTAAAAGATTGCCCTAATCTAAGTATTTAATTCTACTTAAGTATTTTAAAACACCCATGTAAAGTTAATTTCAATTTACCACTACGTAGGATTCGAGGATTGAGGATACGTTGACTATAAATTTTGGCGCACCTACTGTTTTTACGGGAATGAGGGTGTGATACGACTATATTTAGGTCAATACTCATTAGTAATGGCAAAGAGATAATTGGCTAACAAAATATTTATCAAAATTAACCTATTTTCAATAGTGCTCACTATGTGAAACATGCTGGGCAGGTTGTCGAAACAAAATCAAAAGTTGACTTACTAGTTTCACCAGAAGGTCATGAAACGTTTGCGCTCAGACGTTTTGACCTCATCTTTAACGAATCGTGATCTTGAAAACTAGTTTCTAGTGTAGTATTTATAGTAGATAAATAAAGATCTAGCCTTTACTGGATGCTAATATAAATTGTCTAAGCGAAAAAAAGTAATGAAGCACCCATTTCATAAAGCCACACTTAGGTCTATTAAATATCTTGTTATTTCGCTCTCTGTAAAATTTCAAGAAAACGCGGGCAAAACATTGGTAAAATTCACACTTGATTGAATAACTTCTATTTTTATATTGCTATTTGTTGCCCAAATTATAAACAAAAGTCTATTAAATATTGTCGATTCTATCGGCTCTACCATAAGGGGATTTTAGCCCCTCCTTTTACTATGATTTTAGGCTCAGCTCTATACATAGTAAGAGCAATAAGTAAGAAAAATAATCTAATAGACAGATGTATATCTCTCGGTGTTTGTTATCTAACCAAAGCATAACCAAAGTCACAAATCTGTTGAAAAATTAACGTCAAGTTAACACAAATATTTACACGACGCCATATTGTTAACGAAGTCGTAATTCACGAGCGAGCAGCCGCGGGGTCGACGCCCGCTAATGTCAAAAATAACAAGTTGCACTACAGCATGACTACAGCATAAGTACAGCATAACTACAGCTCGCAAAACCCGGCACTCGGTGAACCGTCTACCGCGAATTAAAAAGTCATTTCCATAAAATAATTCCATGAAACTTTTTTTGCCACTACTCGCGAATTAGGTAGACCGTAGGCAAAACTTATGAGATATCAATATTTTGACAGTGCGATCACAATACATTTTTGATAAGATTTTATATTCATAAAAATATTAATTACAAATATACAGAATCTGATCATTATCTTAATCACAGTTTAAAATAAGTCATTTGTGATACTCGGCATACGTTTTCAATAGTTTTTATCATTCTCTACTTGTATTTTAACAAATTGTGATATGACTGACGCTCAAGCTTAATCTCTAGCAAGCATCACTGAAAGTGAATGGAACTTTAAGGGCAAACGGCGACACCGGGTCTCGACGATCACTATGCAACCAACTATCGATTGCACTGAACACCTGTTTGCCTTCGAAGTTATCAAAGTTAATCTCATGATAGAGATAAGAGAGAACATCCTCGATATTTACATAGGCATTACGTAAAACATGTTTATGTACTTTAGAATTGCATCATAATTTTGGAAGATTTTAACTGAATTTGTAGAGTCTTTTTAAAAGATAAATTCTCATCTGTGTGCCGAGTGTGAGTTTTTGTTTCACATTCTATCGTGAACGCGTTTGGCGTTTACTAAGAATTTGTATGGGATTTGTACAGCGCCACCTAGCGATGCTCACGAGAATGAGCCCAGTCCAGTGAGTAGTCCCCACGGAGCTAAAACAAGTAGTCCCATACAAAATCTTAGTAAACGCCAAACGCGTTCACGATCGAATGTGAAACAAAAAACTCACACTCGGCACTCTGTAGTCCCCAGTTTGTAAATTAAGTAGAAGACACTAATATATGTATTTATGTCGTTCCAGGTAAATGCCCATGAGCACGATGCTGCGATCAGACGAGAGCGTTAGATAGTCGCTCAACGCTCGCAGCATGGGTGCCAACATGGGCAAGAACTCGAGCTTGCTCGACGCGCTGCCTTCCACGCAAGGCACGCTCCACGTCGTGATGCTCGGCCTCGACTCGGCCGGCAAGACCACCGCGCTCTACAGACTCAAGTTCGACCAGTATCTCAACACCGTCCCCACGATAGGCTTTAATTGCGAGAAAGTCAAAGGAACGATCGGCAAGTCCAAGGGAGTCAACTTCCTCGTATGGGACGTCGGCGGGCAGGAGAAGCTCCGCCCGCTGTGGAAGTCCTACACGCGATGTACGGACGGCATCATCTTCGTTCTGGACTCCGTCGACGTGGAACGGATGGAGGAGGCGAAGATGGAGCTGATCAGGACGGCGAAGTCGCCCGACAACGCGGGCGTGCCGATTCTGGTGCTCGCGAACAAGCAGGATTTACCGGGAGCGAAGGAGCCCCGGGAGTTGGAAAAGCTGCTGGGGCTGCACGAACTGGTGTCGTCGCCGCACGGCTCCCGGGACGCACACTCGTGGCACGTGCAGCCGGCGTGCGCCATAACCGGCGAGGGCCTGCACGAGGGCCTGGAGGCGCTCTACGAGATGATTTTGAAGAGAAGAAAACTGGCAAAACTGCAGAAGAAGCGTGTCAGATAAACGTACGTTCGGGCATGTTGTAATCGATTAGACGATGACTATTGCGATTCGCGAGCTCACGAATAGTCGGGTAACCGATAAAAACACCAAATATTGTTTTTCTGTAGTTGTTATATGAATTCTTATGAGATTAATGTTTATTATACATTGCTCAACTCGTGATGAACACCAGGAACCGTTTATTCATAAAATTTAGCAACTAGTCATTTTCTTTTACAAAAGTGATAAATTGAAATATTTCTATTTTAAAAGACGTGATAAACATAACATACTTCTTTACAAAAATCATTGGACAATCCCAGATTTCAACTAAAATATGAAATCTTCATTAAAATGTTTAATGTCCTTACATGCTGAAATAGGTACTCGTTGCCAATGTAACGTTAATTTCGAGAAAAATATGTAAATAGAAAACGGCAACCTAATTTTTTGTACATATAAAAAAAAACAGGTTTATTTCACGAAACATTTAATAATCTAAAAGTCGTTCAAAAATATAAGCTTCTAATACAAATAAGCAGTTCAGTAATATAACCAGTGCAGAGTTTAAAATATAAAATTAGAACATTTTCTTTTGTGATAGCTACAATATGTAATCAGTTAAATATTAAATTGTGTTACTTTAGTGTCTATTTAATATTAAGTTCACTAGATAGCTATTTATTTATGTACCCATACAATTAAATTTAAGTATGCTAAACAAGAAGCTTAAATACCATAGTTGTATTCACCTTGTAAATATGTAAATTCCAAATGTAGCTATTTGTCAATACCAAGAAACCAAACATTTATATCGAGTAGATAATCTACGTTTTGTTATTTTATTGTATTTGTTTTTAATGCAGCCACTTAATGGTGGTGCTATATTGTAATTATGGAGGTACGAAAACTTTCTTTTAATGGGTCCCCATAATAAAGTGTTTTCACTACGTCGTTATTTTATTAAACACCCGCTTAACCATTATGAGTATTCTACGTCACATTCAAATTCCACATAAATATTTTTGAGTTTCTTCATGGCTATCACTGGGACACCAATCGGTAAATAATGTTAGATATTCTAGCTCAGCTTCGCTTAATTGCTGTTTCTTCACGCGTCTACTTTCGGACCTTTTAATTGCAATAGAGCCAGGCTGTGCAACGTAAGCATTTGAATCTTTTGGCAGGCCATGAGCCCGAAGTAAACGACATTCCAATCGATGAAATAATCTTAATTCGGTGTGCGCAATCTCAGCATTTTTCAATTTCCTTTTTTCACTTTCGACATATTTAACCATCGCATTTCTCACATAATGACTATGAATCGCATCTAGACGCTTGGAATATTCCATGTAGCACTTTTCTAACTCTTTTGTCACGGTAAAAATATCCATAATATTAGTAGGTTGGTCCAAAAATACTTTTTCATAGACAAAATCTAAATTTACACGCATCCTCAAGACGTTCATAGTTCCCGTAGTTTGATAAAATAGCCCATGCAAAATGTTAAGGAATTTATTTTCTAGTTCAGTACACCTTATTTCAGTAAATTCTATGAGATCTTTAAAACTGCTTATCAATTGATCTATCAAATCGTAATCCTGTGAAATTGTATTCTTTAATACTTTAATATTATCCTTGAGTAAATTGCTATGTGGCTTCACATGTGTAACATGGGCAAAATAATAAAGTTGCTGCTTTTCCATTGCATTAAAAACTTCAATTAAATCGCTTGAATTTTTGAAATACATTACAGGTTTTGTTGGAGTTCCAGAACAAATAGATTTAAGTTTCTCAAATACATCATCAAATGTATCATCTTCGCTCAACCTCCTTAAGTCAAATCCTTTCGCTTCTATTTCCATGGAATGTGCAAAATCTCTATTATTCATTCTCCAAGTTTGAGGAGATAAATAGTATAAAAATCTACCATATTTTTGCTGTATATTATATTTGTAGTCTAAGACAATTAGCTTAGATTTAATATTAAAGAGATCGAGAGCATACATTTGAAGTTCTTTAGTTTTGCTTTTAACTTTTGTATTTATGTCTTCGCATTGTTCCATAAGCTTCATGGATTTTTTGTAGTCTTCTAGGACAAATGTATCAAAATATTTTACTTGATCCATTAATCTTGTAAGACTTATGTTGTAACATTTTATTTCATTCAAATGCTCAGTTTCAATATTCAGAATACAATCTTTTTTAACTGCTTCATCATATTTCATTTTTAAAAGTTGATTTAATAGCGTTTTCTCAGATTTAAAAGCAGGGGAGAATACTCTTAAAGGACGACCATCAACACATTGAAAATAATCTTCGTCAATATCTGTGACTGCACCGATTTTATCTTCCGAAACGTGCAGAACATTCTTATACCATAGCTTACGCTCATATTGTTTTTGTTTTTGTACGATATTTACTCCCAATTTCTGAGTAAATATTTTCTTATTAACAGCTTGAGTATAAGTTCTGTATGGTAGAAAAAATCTTGCTTTTCTAAGTTTACTGACTGATAATGTTTCATCATAACGTGTATGTAATGAAACGGACGAACATGTTTTTTTCTTGTTTTTAATAACTTTATTTTTGTTATGTAACATTGCTTTGTATTTAAAAAATTTGTTTTGTTGTAGGACAATCGGTATGGCTATGGCAAAATAAATGCTTAACTAAAAAGTTTAATAAAAATTTTATAGGCTAAGTTTTCGTATATTTATTAAATTGCTCCAAGAAAGGCCAAGGGTCTGTATCGTCACACCATTCTGTAAAGTAAAGCAAAAAGTTCCTTTCCTTTGAGCTGAGCTGATTATATCTTAATATTTTATCATTACCGGAATCGGTTTTATTTGTTATGCTTGAATTGCCTTTTTTATTTAATCGTACCGACATGTCAGGTTTAGTGTATTCTTTTGGCGGTGCAAAGGCTTGTTTTAGAGCTTTCGTCATCTCTCGGAAAGCTTTAAGCTCACGTTCTGCGTTATACGCATTTTTCATTGTTTTCAAATCTTGCGCGAAAATATCGTTACGTGCTTGATTTACTGTGTTAAAATCAAGTGTGTCTAAACGCAAATTGTAATCTTGGTACATATTTTCCAGCACAGTCATTACATCTTTCAGACTTTGACATTCCTCATATTTTCCTATTACTTGTTCATAAACATACTCTACGCATATTTGCAGTCCTAAGGAAGTAAGACTAGCAATGTCTTCGAAAAAATTATTATTTAATATCCTGTAAAACTTTTCTTTCATATGTTTTTGATTGTATTCTTCTCTATCCAACTCGATCTGAAAATGTTCTATATAATAGTTAAAATATTCAAGGTTATCTGTTGCCATCGCTTTAAGTTGATTGATTCGTCGTAGGAGGCGATAGTAAGTGTCCCGACTTTTTGAACGTTGAATTAAATAATCTCGGCTTTGTATTTGCATGGCTCTGAATAGGTCCATAAGTTCATCTGGGTGTTTAAAGTACATATGAACGGTACGAGGATTATGTAGTTCCTTCTTTACTTCTACCACAATCCTGTCAATATCCCTCGCCTCTACCAGTAAATTATTTTCGGCGAGTAAATCATCCTCTGATATGTTATCTCGAAAAGATTCATCATGCTTTTGACGCCAGGTAAGAGGGGCCACCAACATTAAAAATTTTCGGTAAGACTTCAAAATATTAGCTGTAGAGTCTAACTTATATATTTCGTTATTAAGATTGACCAAAAATGAAGAATATTTTGAAAGCTCAGTTTGTTTCGCAATCAACTCTGCATAAACGCGATCCGCTTTTGATTCTAATGCGCATGCTTCATTATAATCCTCTATCAGAAATTCTTGAAAATAATGTCCGTAATTCCTGAGATTGTTCGATATTTTATCATACTCTTCGGATTCCTCTGAAATATTCTTTTCAATCTTCATAATTAAGTCCCGTCGGTACCCTAATTGTTGCCTACTCATAGCATAATTTCGAATATTATTGATATATACTTTGATGTCATCAAACATTCTCAGAGGTCTCCCTTCGATACAAGTATAAAACTCAGGATGTATTGCCACAACAGCTTTTACGTCATCAGGGGGCTCCTCCACAAAAAGCCTGCGTGAAATATCTACTTCGGCCGTGTTTTTGTTACTCTTTAGGTGCAATGGTTGACATAATTCTTGTCGAGCCCTGCAGCGTTTCTCCCGATCACTATATCTGATATAGGATAACAGTTTATCCGACTTTGGGGCACGATACGGCAGTAAAGTCTTGCCATCGTTATTTTTCGTTTTAGAAGCCAAGCATTGCTTTCTGTTGGTAAAATAAAATTGAGTGTTTTTAACATACCGATGTCGGAAAATTACATCAAGGGTCTTCAAAGAAACTATAGGTTTCCTTTCTTTCTTCAAGCAGGACATAATAAGTACGATGTAATTTTTGATGAACGGTCAGGATTTACAGCTAGAGATATGACACAGAAGTCTGTCAGTGTCAACGAACTTCAAGAATAGGTTTTTTGCAAAGCAATTAAATTAGGTGCTGCGCAGACGACAGACTATCCGTGACGCACTTTTTAGTCTATGGAAATAGAACCTATGCAATTATATGCAGTAACGCACACGACGCGCAAAAAGTCCGGCGCACAAAAAATCCGTGTAATTTGGACAGATCGCATCGCGCCGCTTCGCGCCGCGCCGCACGAAAAGTGTGCGAAAAAAATTGAACGTTTGCTTCAACACGCGCTAACGCAGACGGCGCACACTTTTAGTCTGCAATCTGCATTTGTAGTGACGTACCTAACGTACGCTATCTATTTAATTATCATGGCGCCAGATATCAATCTAACGATGTTAATTCAAGAAATACAAAACAGACCAGCAATTTATGATACTTCTAAGGCAGAATATCATAATAGACATTAAAAAAGAAAATTGTGGAAAGAAGTGTGCTGTAATGTATATGCAGCTCCTGTTTGGACATCGTTTACGTAAATTTATCCGGATGTTGTTTCAGAATTGAATGTTTAATATGGAACTGTCCCTTCAGTAATCTTTCCGAAATTATAGGATGTACCCAAAATTTTCTATTTTTTCTTCTTTTTCTGTACTTCAAGTACAAAATAATACTTCGCGATCTCTGCACGATTTTTATAGCGTCTACATCCCTACAGTTCAGCGGACAAAATGATCGAATATGTGCGTCGTGTGCGTTTAGTCTGTGAAAAATCCGCGAACGACTTTTTGCGCGCCATGCAGACTTTTTGTGCGCCGCAGACTCGATCACACAAAAAGTGTGACGTCTGCGGCGCCCCTTAAGCGACCAGCAGCCAACGGCAAGCAAATCTCATGGCCATTGATTCGCGACGAGAGTTCAGCATCTACACGAATCTTTAATTCTTTATAAACTTTGTGTAAGTATAGATTAATTCCCTTGGGATTTTTAAGTATCGGGAGTAAGATATAGCACAATTTGTCTCTCGGTAAAATACTACATATTTTATTTTAACATTACAAATATCATATTAAAAAGTTATGATGGTGAAGTTAATATTTCACCATAATATTATACTTACTAGTTATATGATTAGTTAAAACTGAGTTTAAAAAATTAATAATTAAAATCTAGTATTTTGTTACCTACATTTTTTGCCATAATCTCCGGTCTAGTAATTTTGATAATGAGATTTTTTACATAATTATTGCGAATACTTATGTGGTTACATAACAAAAAAATTGTGTTTACGTTAAATAATAAAAACTATTTTGTACTGTATTATATTCCGATGCAATTTTCACATAACACAATACACTAATAGCCAATGATAGAAAGAATTTCATGTAACAATAAACAAGGAAGGAAAAGAATCCGTTAATTAATTTAATTCTAATAATAGTCACGTACAAGAGACATAAAAAGTGCTATCAACCGTATTAATTATAATAGGCAATTACAGTTATAAATTAACTATCTCCTTACCTAGCTATAAAGCTACTTTCTATACCGTGGTGGTTCATATGCCGATTGCAATCTTCTATTGAGCTTTCGCACATCTTTAAGCATTTTGTTAGCCTCGACGGCCTGCTTCGCTATCTTCGCTTCATTCTCATATAGCTCCTTCTCTATAGACTTTATAGAATTAGTATCGAACGTAGATAGAAGTAGCATTAGATCGTTATACTCTCGTTCCAAACACAGGGTCATGTCGAAAGAGCTCAGTTTAGCGTCATTAGGTGCTACGAGGCGTTCGTAAGTAAACTCGACGTAATTGAAGATTTCAATTGCCGCTTCCGACGACACGATGTACTTGATCTTGTCCTCTAATATGCTGTAGAATATATTCTTCAAATCCTCCTCCCTTGTTTTGTTCCATTCTATAGCATCTTCTATTTCTTTTATCTAAAAAGAAATCATAACAGGTTTACTTGAGAAGCTTCACTAAAAATTTACACAGAAGTAGTTATTACTAACAATTTAATCACAACTTACAATTTAACCACGTCATTAATTACCTAGGCAAAATTAGATCAATAACATCTTAAATCATTAATTTATATAGTCAGTTACAAATTACCTGCAGCTGGATGAACTCTAAGTCTTGGCGCATCAAATCTTTCAATAACTCTAAAGACTTAACGAATTTGACCTTTTCGGCATTTAAGTTCTCCGTTACCAGCAGATAATTTAAATTTTGTTTCTCTAGTAACTCAAATATATGAGGCAACTGCCCTGGAGACTCGAAATATAGAAGCGGTGGAGGTAGCTTGCTCAATCTACATTTAATACCATCTACGTTTACCTTTTGAAATATGTCTGAATCTATATTTATTATGTCGGTGCCGTCTAAAATCAAGGGGTTGCTTTGCTGCCATAGAATAGGTGCGATGTTATACAGAAAGCTTTGAAAAGATAGCAATATTTGGAGCGATTCGTTAATGTATTGTACTTTAGATTTCACCGATGCCAGCTCGTAATTAGCTTTCTTGTGATCCTCAATTTTATTAGCCAATTCCTTTGATAAGTTATCAGATTTTCTCATAACAATGATAGTTTTATTGTTGTTATCAGCTAGAAATTTGTCAAAACTATTTTTGTATCCGTCAAAATTTTTTGAAGCTGATTCGTACATTTCTCTTTCTGTCTTTATTTCTCTGTCGATCCGGAGTATTTCATCTCGTAGAAGCCCAGTGAGTGTTCGTTTTAGTGCAATATCTCTGATATTCTGTTTGTACTTGCTTATTGATTTCTCAGTTTTTATTGGTCTTCCATCGATTAGAGTGTAATAATGTGGGTCGATGTCGACTATAGTTTTCAGGGTATCCTCTTTATTTTCGTTTATCGGTGGTAGTTTAATGTCGTTAGGTTTTTTCGTAGCCTTCAACTTTCTTTCCATTATATCAACGTGCCAGAAGTTAAATAATTTCGTAAGTATTCGTAAATTGCTTATCAAGAAGATTGTAGTAGAATAAATCGATATCTCTATAGTAACTGTTAGTGGTTCCTATGTAAACATTCATCACCGCATGACTAATATTAGGTATCTACCGATTTATATAGGCGTGTTTATAGGCGAGAATAACATGAAAAAGTATAGTGTAAAAGGGTTAATAAAGTCCAGGATATACTATTTGAAAATTAAAGCTGAATGTAACATCAAGAGGTCTAAACCAAGCCACATGACCAATAAGAATAGAAATTACCACGACAACAGCTTTTTAGATTAGAACGCATGAACGAAATTAGTCACTAGCAGTGCTCATTTCTTCTCTCTCTTCTTCTTCAACAGTCTCTTTGGTAATCTCCCAGGACATCAATGGCAACGGTTCTACAAAAGTGTCGTCTATCTTGAGTTTGTAAAGTAGACGAGGTGTGTATTGCGACGGCAGAGGCCAAACTTTTTCTGAAAATTTTTAAAAGTATTTTATAAAGAGCAATCAAATAGTAAGGGATTAAATAAAAAGCCAGAGGCGGCGAAAGGCGTGGACGGTGTGGGCGACCGCCCACGGCCTCGCGGTCTAAGGGGCCTCGCGCCCCTTGGACCACGAGGTTTTTTTTAGGGTTTTACGAGTTGTGATACTCAAATATTCATAAATAAATAGTTTTATAAATAAAACTGAGTATCAAAAACTTCCTTCTCTCAACAAATCCGTCCTTTTGCGTCATGCATCAGGGGGCCTCGCAAAATATATTTTAGGGGGCCTTGCAAGATATGTATTGCCCACATAAAATTTAGGTCTTGCCCCGCCACTGTAAAAAGTCCTCGAAAAGCAAGTGTACTTTGTGCACTAGCCTTTGAAGACACGTCAGACCAAGTATGCAGGAGTGTTATAGTGCCCAAATGTGTGCGCAGTACACAAGGGCACTCTCTTTCTTTACTCTCGGTACACTTGTAGCCCTAGCACGGCGACCAGTAGAAATGCGAAAGTATAGACAAACTGTGGACATAAACTTAAGGTGCCGTTCCGATCTTTACCGCGGCTAATCGCGACCGACAAAAATTCAATTAAAATGCCAATTTATGACAGACTATAGTATATGTTATAAAGTAGGATATTATTTGAATTTTTAGGACTACAGTCTGTCATAAAGTGGCATTTTAATTGAATTTTTCGGAACGAAAAAAGATCGGGGCGGCACCTTAAGTTTATCTCCACAGTTTGTGACTATAGTCTGTCATAAAGTGGCATTTTAATTGAATTTTTCGGAACGAAAAAAGATCGGAACGGCACCTTAAGTTTATCTCCACAGTTTGTCTATACTTTCGAATTTCCACTGGTCGCCGTGCTAGGGCTATTGGACACTATAAAATAACTCTTGGACACTATAAAATAAATGGACACTATAAAATAACTCTCAGGCTAGCTATAGCCTGGTTTTAATGAAATCGGCCACCGTCGCTGAAACTGGTGTGAAATTATTGTTTACAATATCAATTAATTATCTGTGTATTATGTAACTTAATAAACTTATAATAAAACAACGAGTAAATGCTAAATAGTATCCTTGTCTTGCGAATTTATTCGTAAATTGCTTACCAAAATAAAACGTGTAATGGTCGACTCGGCGATGCATGCGCGCTACAGCACGTAGATCTAGCAGATGGGGTGATGCCAAAAGGTAATCTAATAGATCCACTTCTGGCAGGGATTCCATTTTTGGATCCGCTCCTAATAGTACTTCGAGGGTGAGCTGGAACATCGAGATCTTTTTTTAAATGTTTCATAAAAAAACTATCTTTTCTAAATCGGTGCGCCTACGCAATGCCAAAACTGATCAATATGATGACTGGTGCGAATGACCTTGCCCCAGTAGCGGCGTTAAGGGGGGCGACGCTAGGCGACTGCCCAGGGCGCCGGATAAAAAGGGGCGGAAAGGAAGGCAGAGAAAAAGAGGCGCCGCAGGCCCCTATTTTTAGGTCTACCAGCACCCTGGGCACCAAAAAAATCTCGCCCTGGGCGCTGATAGTACTAAAACCAGCAGTGCCTTGCTCTTACCTTATCATGATACCGTGCGATTTCACCCAGCCGGCGCAGCTTGTCCAGGCAAACACGCAGCTGCTCCATGTGTTCAGACAGCGGCCCGTTCACGTCCAACTTGGAGATGAGCGTCGGTGGATCTGCCATTACCACATACCAGTCTTTGAAAAACAGCTGTTGGAAACAAGAATTCAATTTAGATTTTATTAAGGGAGGTAGGTTCGAGGTTTACATGGAAGCCGTTGGACTCCTGTGTTAACTTTTTGTATGGTAAAAATTATCGTAAGACCTAAGTAACAGTAGCAGGTTCGACTCCTGCGCCTATATTTATTATTATAACAGTTATTTATACAAGGCGAGTAGCCAGCCAAGTGCCGGCATGATCACATAGCTGACAAGCGCGGTCGTGCCGGCTTGGCATGTAGACAGCCTTAGCCCAATGCTCAGTTGACTTTGCAACGATACCGTGCATTTTTAAATGAGCTTTTCGAAATTGGAAATACCAATTGAGAAAATCGTAGCCAGGATTGTCTTGGCTACCTATTCCAATTTTACTTACATTCAACAACTTACATTCATTGTTTTTTCTCCAGCTCATAAGGCTTACAAAATACTGCCAAAAAAAGTTGCTTGTACTATTTGAGTACTAGCTACTTACCGTTTTTATAGAATGGTACACCATCAGCAATTTTAATCTTCTAAACATATTCCAGTCTGTTACTAATTGCGCCTGTGCACTATTTTCTGGTGTAGCTGGCTGATTATCTGCGTCTTCAACTTTTACTGTATTTTTTTCTCTCCACTTCGCTTCACGACTGAACAAAAACCTTAAGTGTCTGTGTATGGTATCTTCAGATCCCTATGTCATAGAAACATCATCAGAATTGAATACCTAAGTCGCTGGGAAAGAAGTACGAACCGTAACACCTAAGATTTTACCCACGGAGTACAGACTCCACTTAACAGTTAAGTCTTTTGATGACGTCATAAAGCCCTTCCAAACGTCATCCCATGGCGATTTTCTTAAACCTAGAATATCATTCCAATGAACGATATTCTAGGTTTACTTACACACGAATACGCAACAGCAATATTATATTTGTGTGCTTTTGCTAGTGAAAGAGACGTCAATTAATGAATATCTACGTGCTCTGCGATATGGGTCGTTGTACGACACTACACGCCCTGCTACCATACTTTACCGACAATCAACTGAGTACCTCAATGACATGTACAAAGTATCTATCGTACACCAGCAGTAGGCCTCGCACGGGGATGTCACAGTACCCAGAGTTCACATCAAGTATCGTGGCCTTGAAATGTTCGATCAACTCCTCTTTGGGCAGTATATGCTCGCCAGCGTACAGCATGCGTTCCGCGTACGTTTTCTGAAGTTTGGATAACAAGTTGGAGGCTAAAGTGGGGGGCTTAAAATAATATATGCGTAGTAGTTTTTTGTAACTGTAGAATATATTTTGTAACCATTAACTACCACCATAGTGGTGGTTAATGGTTAACATAATTCTTCACCAAACATAATTCTTTAATCTTCACATTATGCTAGCAAGTGTTCGCTTTAAAAGAGTTCAAGGCTTGCTAAGTTAAGTTCTTAGAAACTGAAGTTATAGTAATGAATAGAGTACTGTGTTAAGCAAATAGTAAAGACCACACAAAGATACACGGTACAAAAAATTTAGATTTTTTTATTACCTCTTTTTACATAAAAGTTAAGCCTGAGTTATAATAGTACCTACCAAACCGAGTTTTATAAAGTTTTCCTCGACTATATGAAGCACAGATCTCGTGTCTGTGCTTGTCTCTATTTCTGGCGGTAGCGCCATAATAAAGCACCAATGCAGCAATATTATAATTTTATTAAAACGCCCGGTAAAATATCCTAAAATCTTGTAAATTTTATGGTCTGTTTTACTAGTTTTACAACTGTTGGTATAGGTATCACATTTTAAGTTTCTAAGTTAATAGATTATCGTCACAGATAATAGGTTTAATTATAATTTAGTCAAAACAACATTGACAGATGTAATGTTACCATAGTAACAGTCACGTGATTTGTGATCACCATCCCCCATGGTAACGTTGTTGAATGATCGCTTTTTTGCTTAAAGTGCCAAAGAATCAATTACTCATTTCGAAACAAATTGACTTCGGCCTGATGAAAACTCTATTTCAGATAGTTAATATAAAAGAATTGGCTTCGACCTTCACTATCATTCATTAAATAGAGAAAACATAGAAATGGCTGTATGGGCAACGCTCCCTTTGCCTGTCCCGACCGGGACGAATTAACAAAAAAAAAAAGTCTATGTAAGTACTCAATAATAGCATCAAAATTTTAAGAGGATACCTAATATTACGATGGAATGAAATCAAAAAAAAAAATGTAAAAGTTCACCTAGATATTATATTATCACTATCACAATGGTTTTAATACATATTATTTAGTAATAAATTACATAGTTTGGGCTAATTTTAAACTACAAAAGAGAGTTGTTTACTGTTTATAAATATAAATAAATAGTATATAGTAGTCATTTTTTTATTATCTTATTCAAAGATAATAACGGGCCCCTTATAAAGTAAACAGCTAAGCTAATGCCTGTAACTAATTTAAATTTTGTCTAGAAATTGTACTAGTATCTGTTGTCTCTAAACCGATTGAATCTTCGATTAGGGTTCCAACTGCTCTTGTTATATCTGTTATGGGACTGAAACTTTTGTTTCGTTTGTCTCTCCAAGATCTTGTCTTCGTTATAGGATCTGGCTAATTCTAGTAGTTCTTGTGGTATTTCCTGAAATAAATATTCGAAATTATTTTAGCATGAAATTACTCTAAATATTCAAATACAGGACTATTATTTGCAAAAATGTTTAAAGCATTTAGAGCCAGAAAAGGGACAAATCTTCTAATATCATGAAAAAAACATGTATTTTACAGGGAGAGAAAATACTCTTCAACAAAACAAACGCAATTTAGCATAAGCATGACAAGGTCACACTTTTTCGATTTCTTTCCTTAGATACACCATTAAAATTCCAAAACTTGTATATAAAGAAATTATACTTGAAATATTTATAATCATTACCTGTTTAGCTTCTTTCAGCACTTCAATTAGACTCTTAGCTTGTCTTCCATCATCCTCTGTTAGCAGTGTGTGTGATTCACCCTTGTTCTGTTGCCGACCAGTTCTGCCGATACGATGGATGTAGTCCTCGGACGTATTTGGAAAATCATAGTTAATAACATGTGTAACTCCATCCACATCTGCAAGTTTATCGTTTAAATATTAAAACAATTTATATAAAATTTTTATTTTAATTTAAATTAAAACAATTTATATAATATTTTGTGGCTTACTTAGACTGGTTTTAGCTTGGCCATTTTCCATAATATATGAAAGAATGTCTAGTAAATTCATGAAAAAAGCCATACTTAGGTAAATTCTAAAAAAATATAGTATGGCTCCCTAACAATATGAGCACTGCACCAGATTGTGTTTGAGTGTGAACTCTTGCCATTTTTCATTAAGGAGGTGAAATGTGTTAAAATAAATAAAATTACCTAATCCTCGGGCAGCTACATCTGTAGCAACAAGTATGTTTGAGCGTCCCTGCTTAAATCTATTTATGACATTATCTCTTTGCAGCTGTGATTTGTCTCCGTGAATACCATCAGCTCGCCACCCGTTCCTTTTCAGTGTTAGCGCTAGTGTGTCTACAAATCTTTTTGTGTTTGTGAAAACCAAAATTTTTCCAGCACTGCTGCCACATATATCATGCATAATAGATTTGAATCTGAAAATCAAACAAATGATAATAAATTTAGTGTAAAGCAAATAGGAACAAAGAGCTTCTTAGTACCTTGTACTACATAAAATTTAATAAATAAAGTAGAATTTTTCTTACAAATGTTAAGCAATACCTTTTAAAAGTTTCTATCTCTTATAGTTAGTGTATTGTAGAGTTTGTGTCAATCACTTACTTTTCCATTTTTTCTGCTTGATCACAGACGTAGATATGTTGTTGGATATTATGATTTGCAGACAACTCAGTAGAGCCAACATTTACTTGCACATATTCTCTGAGATAGTCTTCAGCTAAGTGTTGAACTTCTTTAGGCCAGGTTGCTGAGAACATAAGAATCTGTCTCTCGTAGGGAACACCCTCTAATGCCTTCCTTATTTGAGGTTCAAATCCCATATCTAACATTCTATCCGCTTCGTCCAGCACAACATAGGAGCAACGGCTTAAATTTGTGATTTTACTGTCAATAAAATCATTAAGTCTTCCGGGAGTCGCTATTAATATATCAACACCCGCTTGCAGCTTATCAGCCTGTGGTGTTCTGCTTACACCACCATAAATGCATAAGCAACGCACATTCATCTTTTTGTCAAAATCTTTAGCAACCTCCTCAATTTGTCTAGCTAGCTCTCTAGTCGGGGCCAATATGAGCACTCTGGGTCCTCTTCCTTTTCTTCCGGCTGTTGTTTTTAGATGTATTAGGGCAGGGATGAGATATGCCAGAGTTTTTCCTGTTCCTGTTTGTGCTATGCCAACAAAGTTTTGGCCAGATAAAGCTACCGGCCATCCTTGTGCCTGAATAATCGTAGGTTCGGAAAATCCTTGACTTTTCAAGAATTCTTTTACATAATCTGGAAATTCACTCTTTTCAATATTAGTAATAGGGGTTGGTACATCTTTTCCAATTATTGTAACCTTGTTATCAATGCAGAAATCACTTTTTATTCCTTCGGCAGCTTGAATCGCGTAAAAACGTTTCCAAATTTCATTGCATACTACAGGATAATTTTTATTTCTACTTAGCACCAAATTTACTTTTTTGTCAGAAGTGAAACCACGAGGAAACGATTTCAGGACCGTTTTATTATTAAGGGCGAATCTGAAAAATGATCGAATAGACAGCATTAGTCTCACTTTAATTATATACGTATATATTGCATGTCTTTTAATCTAGTACTTACGTTTTTATTATGGAATTCCTTCGTAAGAGACATGTTACAATAGTTGATGCCATAATAATTATATGCGTTTATATTTTAAACATATATCTGAGTAGGAATAAACTAAATATTTTGACCCTATTGTTTATAAAACCAGGTTATCTTGCATAAAACTCTGTATTGTAATTTCTTATTATAATTTATCACATGGATTTCACCAGATTTATAAGATTTACGGCATGACACCTGACAACTAAAAAGTAAGGTTATGAATATGTCAAATGTCAGACAGAGTGTCAAGAACAAAGAACTGCCTGGGAGTTTTGCCGGGAATGTGAAAGAGTGATGTCGTGTTTTTGTATTATTTTCCTAAAATTGTGTTAATTGGGTTTTTAATGTGTAATATTGGTAGGATATTAACCATTAGATATTCGTTATCGTGCACAAGTGTAGGAAAGTGATGCAATATCCAGAAACGTGCTATTTTGTGTTCCCTCCAAAACTCCATCGAAAGTTTCAGTAAAGCGTCTACCACTTTACTGAATCGACCGACTTGACTTTTTGACTGTATTGACTTTTACTTAGACTTTGACTAGACTTTAGACATGACGATATAGTAATGTATATATATATAAACTTTCTTTTATATATATATATAGCGGATATACGGAATAACGGTAAATAGGGCTATTTCTTACGTGAGTTTTAACTAAAACATCGTTATAATAACTTTATTATCCTATTCGTTCGAATATTATTGCGTCTTTTTCAAATTGAAATGTATGAAGTTTTACATTCTTTTGCCCAGTTTTGTAGTAATTAATGATGGTATTACCGATAGTTGTTTACCCATACGCCATCTAGTTACTAAAATGAAAACTGTTTGACAATCAAATAAAAAAAATAAGAAAATGCCTCATTGAATTTTTCGGAACGAAAAAAGATCGGAACGGCACCTTAGGTTTATCTCCACAGTTTGTCTATACTTTCGCATTTCCACTGGTCGCCGTGCTAGGGCTAGGTACTGGTGAGTTCAAGGCATTGCAGAATCGTTTTTTTCCTTTCAAAAATAAACGGGATCTCCACGCCCGGCCCACCGCATAAATCTTTAGTTTAGCATAATATATTTAGTCTAAACTATAATTTTAAGCAGAAAATACGGATGCATTTTCGAAATATTAGTGAAAAATACTAAACTCACCAGGTCGTCGTCGGCACTGGAATCAAATTTACGTGAACTATCCAGGTGAGTCGGTGTCACTAAACGTGAACTTTCCCGACTCGTCACACCAGTTATCACACCAGTGTGACAAACAAGAAATTAAGAAAATAAAAACATGTTTTTCATACTGATTTTTCGACACCATTTATAATTTATAGATGTCCCGCGCGGCTTCGCCCGCGTAAATTAGGAATTTTACGGAAACCGTACAGTTTCCCGCAAAAAAATAGTTTGTACATTCACGTGATCTACTCTATGGTCCGTATTTTTGGTCAGTACTCAAGAGTCAAGATGCATCTCGGTCTCAAGACACGGTTCAGGCTGTGATTGGTTGGCTGTCAAAATTTGGACCAATCACAGAGCCGAACCGCGTCTTGAGACCGGGTTGAATCTTAAGTAGGTATAGGTCTACCAGAATCTGATGGCAATTTTTGACAGCAGATTTTCATAAAATATCCTTGATCATTGGATATTTTTTTATATTTGCATGTTTAACAAACAGAATCAGCCGCTATAAGAAAAAAAAAGGATCAAAATGTTTTATTCCAATTACCCCCGTATTGCTAGAGTCAATTTATTTTCTCACTTTTTGCCATCAGATTCTGGTAGACCTATACCTACTGAGTCAAACTGACTATACGCCGCTGACCTCCATTATTAATGGAGGTCAGTGGCTCGCTCACATTCAGCGGCGTATAGTCAGCCACTGACCTCCATTATTAATGGAGGTCAGTGGAGCGAGCGTTACGCAGTTTATTGTATTTCCTAGTGACCGACCGAACTTTCGGTTTCGGTTTCGGTTTCGGCCAGTTTCGGCCAAAAAATCTAGTTTCGGCCTAAGTTTCGGTTTCGGCCAAAAAATAGCCGAAACTTTCGGCCCCGCCGAAACTCCAGTGTTCGTGAATTTTCGTGCGTCGTTCGGTAAACTTCGCAGTTAACTCGTGCTTGCTCGTCGTCGAGGCCCCGGCTCATTTCGCTACCGTCAATTTAATCGTGTTTCGAGGTTATGTTTTGCAAATTAGTGCCAAATTACTAAGTATTTATTTTGTTTTTATTAATACTTCGTTTTATTTTCATCAAATTGTATAAACTTATTCTTATCGAGCATTAGAGTTAAATTGTTGAATTTTATTTCTAAACCACAAACGCACGTTTATTTAATATAGGTAACTGTTGGTGAATTACGTGCTATGTTTTTTTAACAATGTTTTCCAAACAAACGATAAAGTAAATGCTATGATAAATTGATTATATTGTGTGTGAACTTTATTTACTTAATAATTTTGTTAAACAATTTTTATAGTCAATCATCTCGCCTCATTCTTTTCCTTTTACCACGCTTTTTATTTTTATTTAAAAAATTTAACCTTTAACTATGGACCACCTATGGACGCGCAGGCCCTCATTACAGTCCGACAAGGCTTTATATGAATGTGTCAAACTGTCAATGGGCGCTGCTGCTGGTAAGGAGAACTGTCAAAAATGAGGTTTTTGTATGATAGAAGCGTTAGTTCCTTTTCTCGCCACGTTCATAAACAGCCTTGTCGAACTGTACACAAGTCGACAAAAAATATATTTTTCTTGTGCCTGTTACTAATTAATGACTACTATCCGATTATTTGCATTGAAAATTAACCAGAAACATAAATTAAAAAAAAGGTTTGCTTTTATAGTCTAGGCCAGCGGTCGGCAACCTTTTTGCAGGGAAGAGCCACAAGGTGGCAAAATAAACCAAAGGCGGGCCGCAGACCTCATACTCGTATTAAGCCTAGAAGCTCAATATACCTCTTACCTACACATAATGAGGGGAAATATCAAATAAGTGTTTGTTATAAAATAACACAAACAGCTAGGTTCTTAAGTGGCGACTGGCGATAACTACTGGCAATATTAGAAAACATTGTTTTTGATACATATAACCTTAATTAACAAAACTTTCACGGGCCGCAAGTAAGACGTTCGCGGGCCGCGAGTTGCCGACCGCTGGTCTAGGCGAAGATAAATAATAATATAAGATTTTTTCAAAATTCTTAGAGACTAACGCTCGTCGTGACCAAGATAAAGGGGTTTGGGGGGATATCAGAGTTGGAACGGGAAGTTTGCCGCTGGCACTTACTGTGCGTCTTTAATTTTTAGAGAAATTATGAGTTTTATGTACTTTAAAGCGTAAAAATATCTTTAAAAATGTGTAAAATGGACGTAAAAAGTATTTGCTATATTTGCGGAATTAAAGTAAGAGCGAAAAAGTTACTTGCACCGACAAATAAAAGGATTTATCAAGCCTTTGAAACAAATTTTAAACTTCCAATTAAAAACCAAAAATATGGGTGCCACAATATATCTCACGTATTTATTAAAGAGGCATGCTACAAGCTATGTTTGGAGTATGCTCACCTAAATACAAACCTAATTTATATATTTTTTCCTTCCAATTCTTTTTTAGTAAATGTTAGTAATTATATTTAAATGAAATAAGCAAATATATTTTATTCTTTTAACACCTAACTAAAAGAAATAAAATACAACCTGCATATATGCATATTCTACAAAATACATGAGAAAAGTTTTTGCTACATTTGCGGAGAATTTATTAAAATAAGAGTTAAAAAGTTAGTTGCATCAACAAATAAAATACTTAGTCAAGCCTATGAAATAATTTTAAACTTCCTATTTGATACCAGAAAAAATTGGAGCGTATGTAGCGCTCCAATTTTTTCCGAAGCACACAACAAGCTATAATATTTGGGGTATGCTCACCTAGATACAAAAAATATATTTTTTTAAAATCTAAATTACATATTTTTTTATTTAAATTTTATTTTGGGAATATAAGCAACGATTTAAAAAAAAAATATTATATTTTATTCTTTTGAAATATAACTAAAAAAAGAAAATTCAGGTTTTCTTCGAAATTTGAAAGTTTCTATAGAAGCAAACTTTATGAGTTAAAATCATTGTTTCTCTAATTTATTAAGTGTAAGATATCCAAATTAGGTATACCGAACTCAGGCACAAAAATCGTGTTGACTAGTGTTATCTTAGGTTTAGTGGCAAAACGTCTTCTGAAGAAAAAAATTGTGACGCCAACTGCAAGTTTACTTAGTAATTTCGTTTTGAACTTCGACCGCGCTCTGTGAGACTGCATGTCCGTGTTTCTCATATAAAGAATATGACTACAATTGATTGTATTTTCTGTAGTAAATGTCTTGAAAAAATTCTGCTCATGTTTTAGGGTAATCCTTCGTTCTAATACATTAAAAACTTGGAATCGGATAAAAAACGGAAAAAACTAAGAGCAATAGCGCACTAGTGGCTAGGCCGCGGCGGCCAGGTCGCGGTGGCCATCAAGAGCTTGGTGTGGCCGCTGGCCGCGTGGCGGCCAGGTGTGCGTGGTCTATGGCGGTTTCATACTAAGGTATCTACTACCTAGCCGCTAGTGCGCTATTGGAGTAAGATTGATAATATTTATTTTAAGAAATGTCACAAAAAGTAAAATATCCAATTTGCCACATTTTCTTATGTGTTATCAAATGTTACAGAACAGTAAATTTCAGTAAATAATCGTGATTTTAAATGTTTTAACGAGTTTCGGTTTCGGTTTCGGTTTCGGCCGAAACTGAGTAAGGCCGAAAGTTCGGTTTCGGTTTCGGTTTCGGCTGAAAAATCAGTTTCGGTCGGACACTAGTATTTCCATAAAAATTCACTTTTTCGTTCACACCTTGACCTAACTGACTATACGCCATTACGCTAGACGTAGGCGCGGACATTCGATACCGTATTTTTTTCACGTTCACTTACGTTCACACTGGGGCTGACAGTGAGCCTGCTTACACTCAGCGGCGTATAGTCAGTTTGGTCTGAACACGCGCTTAGGCCCGTATTTTTGGTCAGTACTTAAGATGCGACCCGGGCTCAAGACGCGGTTCGGCTCTGTGATTGGTCCAAATTTTGACAGCCAACCAATCACAGAGCCTGAACCGTGTCTTGAGACCGAGATACATCTTGAGTAGGTACCGTACTATTTATACGGGCCTTACACTGAAAGAATTTATCGGACCAGGTACTTCCTGAGATTAGCGCGTTCAAGCAAACAAATTTTTAGGGTTCCGTAGCTAAAGAGTAAAACGGGACCCTATTAGGGCTTGATTAGGGCCAACGCTAAAACTCGCGCGAGGCACGCTCGCGCGTATAAAGGCGCCAACCCACCGCGGCGCACGGATTTATTACTTTTGACTACGTGGCACACCGCAGTTTTTTTCGACCCAAAAATCGGACATCGTCTTTTTATTGGTTAATTCGAAAAGAGTACTAACAAGTTTTAGAACGTTATTTTCTAAAGCTAAACCTTTGGCGACCTAATGTGACGGCACTCTAATATGTACCTATGTAATAAAATTTTGAATTATTTAAGAGGGATGTGGTATAGAAAAAAATAAGAGACATTTTACAGTTCAATAGGTTTATTTTAATCAGATAGATCAAATAGAACTGAAAATGGAATGATCTTAATTTACGGTCAGGGACAGTGAAAACAAAAAACATTACATTGTATTGTAACTTAAAAAGGTTAATCCTCGTTAAAATATCACAGAGCAAAAAATATATCTATTCATACTCAATCTAAATATCTAAAGACAACAAATATTTAGACAATTACACATGAATAAATTTGCTATTAAATAAATATGTTCAATCACCATTCACAATTTCTACTTGCTTGAGATATTTCGTGCACACATCAAATATGGGGATTACTTAAATTAAGTCAATTATTCACTAGTTTTAATACTCATTGTTAAATCGTTTATGTCCAGCACTACCACTGTTGCCCCGACCGAAATTAGATCCCCTCTTGAACGATCCGCCGCCTCCACGGCCGCCACCGTATCTGTTCCTGTTCCATCCACCGCCGCCGCCGCCGCCGCGGCTGGCCATCGTCTGCAGCTGTGGGTTCACCACCTGTGATAAAAACAATAGTTATTTTCTGGCACAGTTTACATCGTAAGAACTGACGTCGTCGATATACTGTCATGTCTGTTATGTGATGATTATGTGATGCAGTATATCGATGGTTAAATGTATCAGCATCTGAGGATGGGATCCAGACATAGTATGTGGACACCGAAGGCATGTAGCTGCTTTAATGTACCTCATACTTGCATTCATGTCACATTATTGAAGAATGTACCCATGCCAAAGGTATGAGGATAGTACCATATTAGTTGTTGATTTTCTATGTAGTAAAGAGCCATTGCTGTAAATGTAGCTTACCTGATTAGCTTCCTCAAGGACAGACACTAGGTCTTTAGCTTGTCTTGAATTTGATGGTGTAAAGAATGCATATGATGTTCCTTTTGATTTGGAGCGTCCCGTTCTACCGATCCGGTGAATGTAGTCTTCGGATGAATTGGGGTAGTCAAAGTTTATGACATACTTTATACCATCAACATCTGCAAAGTAAATTATGTTAAAGATGTGGAATCACAGTCATAAAATCAAAATCCACATTCACAATAAAATCATATGAATAGTAAAATGATATTATGCCTGAAGATGTGTTATATCTATGGTAACTCGACTATTACTTACATGAGTTACACAAGTCAAGTAGCTAAATAAATTCTATGTTGCCTCTCACTCAGAACCCGGGAGTCATCAAAGGGCTGTACTAAATTGTTGTTACACATTCCTCGCCCCTTAAACTCCATACGGCCGAAACAGAAAACCCTTGACCTCTTGCCGATCATATATCTCAACTTCTGGTCAAGTTTTTCAACGATGCACTGTATCTCTTTAGTAATATTGCAATCGGTAATTTAACCATCAAGTGCATCACCAGGTTTTCAACTTTCAAGTGTATCCGATAACTAAGGACATACTATCAAGCTTCCGGCCTCGGGTCCAGTCACAGTGAAAGGCACACTGAGGCACCTTATAAATGACGAGTTATTGCATTCTCCAATATATTAATAATGCAACTGCATCAGAAATTATGAAGGAATCCAGTGCAGTGACATATTGTTTTAACTCAAGTACTAAGTAGAACACAATAACTTTCCGCCAGTGCCTCTGAAAGTACAAAAATTCATTTATGATTAAAATTTCAACGAGCATAATACATCAAATGAGCCATCATGAATTTCAGTAGAGTGACTGTTTTAAAACTGTCATTACCTAGTCCTCGGGCTGCAACGTCAGTTGCAACAAGTATGCTAGCTCTACCCTGTTTGAACTGATATAATACATCATCTCTCTCTTGTTGAGTCTTGTCTCCGTGCATACAGACTGCAGGCCATCCATATCGTCTGATATTTCTTGTGATATTCTCAACTTTCCTTTTGGTTTCAACAAATATGATAGTTTTGGCACCTGGCTCTTGACTTTGTCCAATTTCTTGCAATAGTACATTTAATCTAAAAAGAAATATCAAATAAATAAATTTTCTCCAACAATTCCATACAATGAAATACTGTATGGGTTCAGATCTTCTTAGAGGATAATTAGGCTATTTTAATCAAAACTAATCATACACAGTGAAATCATCATCAAGGTATAAAATATATAAATACAAAGTTTAGTTGTGAATTAGTAGATTAACCCGTCGTTTGTGGGAAAACGAGACACAATAGATATTCTATTGTGTCTCGGTTACCAGTGACCGTATGGGGCTTGATGAATTAAACTATGTCTTAGAGAATGGGAAGGTTAATGTGAGATAACTAAGTATACAGTAACTTACTTATTTTCCTTCTCATGTTCTTGGCAAACATCTACAATCTGTAGAATGTTATGGTTAGCAGAAAGCTGCATTGATCCAATGTTAATTTGTACATATTCTCCGAGGTAATCTTCAGCCAACTTCTTGACTTCTTTGGGCCATGTGGCAGACCACATGAGGGTTTGTCTGTCTGGACGAATTTGGTCAATGATTTTTCTGATCTGGGGTTCGAAACCCATGTCCAACATGCGGTCGGCTTCGTCTAGAACGAGGTAAGTGCATCTTTGTAAGTTAGTCGTTCCCTTCTCTAGGAAATCGATCAGTCTTCCGGGAGTCGCGATAACGATCTCCACGCCTCTTTCCAAGTCACGTGCTTGCTCACGTTTTGGCGCTCCGCCGAAAATGCAAGTGTTGCGGACGTACGCCGCATTTCCGAAGTCGTTAGCTACTTGTTGAATTTGTTGGGCCAACTCCCTGGTTGGGGCTAGCACTAGCGCAATGGGACCGTCGCCTCGTCGCACCGGCGGCTGATTGTTGATGTGCACGATAGCGGGCAAGATGTAGGCCAACGTCTTTCCAGAGCCCGTTTGGGCGATGCCAACCAAGTTCTTTCCGGACATGGCGATCGGCCAGCCCTGGGCTTGAATGGGTGTCGGGTCCTTGTATCCCATGCTCTGAATACCCTGATTCACGTAGTCTGGGAAATTAGCTTCCTCAAAATGTTGAATAGGATTGGGTACTTTGACTCCAGTGACGGAGATCTCATGTTGATTTCTGTACTCCTCCACTTCATAGGGCGATCTATTTAGTACAGCAGGGTGAGGATTGTAAAAATCTTTGTTGAAAGGTTGTAGTGACACAGAGCTCCAGTCGGGACAACGCATGTTTTGACCGCCGGAAAACTCCTTCTTCCCGAATCCTCCCCCGCCGCCGAATTTCCCTCCGCCATTTCCGAATCTCGGTTTGTCATTAAATTTACTTCCTCCGCCGAAACCTCTGTTTCCTCCCCGGTTGTTCCAATTTCCAGACCTAAAATAATAAAATTTATGGTTACAAGTTCAACATTCAAAACCTTAATTTATAGAGGAATTGAACTATCTGAACTAGTTCAAACTAATTTATCTATAGAATAGTGGCCTTTACTACAGAGAAAATGGCGGCGTCATGGGAAATTAAAATTGAACACGTAACTTATGTTCTATGCCACTATGGCAAACATACCAACGTGCCACTTTTGTGAAATTGATGAGCGGAAAATTAGGACCTTAAATTCTTTCTGTATTCATACATAAATCCACATGAGAGCATAGTACATTGCAAGCGTTACCAATTTCAGGGCAAATATCGATCTACATAAGTGTAACGTATTGTAAAACTGTAAAATTCGTAAATAAAGCGTAAAATAGATTAAAATTGCTCGAGAGTATAACAATAAAAACATACTTACATATCGAAAACTGAATTTCAGCTATTGATTATCTGGATAAATTATGATGTACTTTGGAGAAGAGGCAGGGTCAATCTGGAACAAGAACATAAGATTATATTACACCGTAAAGTATAAAACAAAACCATATACATTTTAACCGCACAGAAGCGATAATTTTTGATTTCATTAAACACACGAATTCATAGAATTCACTAAAGTTAAATTAATGACAAAATTCGATAATAAATTCATTATTTGAACGTCTTACCTTGACCGCTGCTTCTGGCAAAGAGAGAATGAAAATCTGAAATAGTCATATTGATTTGTGTTTGGTATTGTCTATGGTGTCTGACCAGTGTTGCTAATTAGTTTTTAACGAAACTACTATGAACACGCATTTTTTAACTAAAATGGATAAGAAAAGTACCATAAAAGCTAAAATATGTCCAGTTCAAAAACACTGTGTTCTGCTGGTACATGCTAAAAACTATGATTGAAGGATAAAGTTACTAAGTCAGTCACAATAATTCGTATTATCAAAATTTGATGATACGAATTCAGACAGAAACGGTTTCAGACAATATTTAATATGTATCTTATATGTATCTTATGAAAATAAAAACAGAATTGATGTAAATGGTTAGTAAAAGACGCTAAAAATCTACAAAAACTAGTAGTAAAACTAATGTGCTGGCAATACTAGATATGTCTGTTCTCTATTGATTTATCATTGGATTTCACTCTATTATTTATGGTATGTTTTAGGGGCTTCATAAACGGTTATTACACACACTCATTGGACTGCTAAGGATTTTTTTTTTACAAAAATAGCTGTAAAAAATTAAATACTTCGCATGAAATAGAAATAGATATTATATTTGTGTTCATTAATTATCTAACTTAAAGGCTCCCGCCTCTCCCACACAGGCGCATTATTATCGGTCGATAATATCGCATGCGTTATTGCGATATCTGTTTTCAGTACATTTTGTATTAGGATGGTCATGTCACCATCACACACACACTCACACTGCTGCGATAATAACGCCGCAATGGAAGTAGGAACAGATATCGCAATAACGCATGCGATATTATCGACCGATAATAACGCGCCTGGCTGGAGGCTTAAGATATGCAAACATAAAAATGCGATGGTTTTTAGTTTATATTGATTTTTTGGTAAAAACTGAATGGTTGGTAAAAAACAGTTATGGGACAGAATTTCAGTAATTGGACACCAAAAAACCAGTAATTGGACAGACAAAGTTTAGTTGAAATTAGGGTAAAATATGCATTTTAAGTATTTGATTTTAAGTAGGAAACATTATAAATAATTGTTGTTATCACATATAATTTTATTGTCTATTACAAAATAAGGTATTTGCCCTTAAATAACAATCTATTATGTATTTTTTGAATGTACTTACAAAAAAATAAAAATACTTAATAGATTATTTAAGGGCCTGATACACGGTTTAAAACGGTGGTTTAATTAAAACTGAAGTTTGAAACCGTGTAGATAATAATTTTATGCCAAATTTGGTTTGACCTTTAATTTTTTGGCATAAAACAACTATAGGTCTACCAGAATTTGATGGCAAAAAGTGAGAAAATAAATTGACTGCAGCAATACCGGGGTAACTGGAATAAAACATTTTGTTCCTTTTTTTCTTATAGCGACTGGTTAAGTGTGTTATTAAACATGCAAATATAAATATTTATCCAATGATCAAGGATATTTTTTGAAAATCTGCTGTCAAAAATTGCCATCAGATTCTGGTAGACCTATATCTACATTCTACACGGATTCAAAGTTATTATTTCAAACTTCAGTTTTAAATTGGTATCAGGCCCTTTATATAATAACACGTCTATAATAACATACACATACACAATAAATATCATAAAAAATTAAAAAATTATATTAAAAACTTTAGCATGTTTCTAAATTTTTTCTTTTCATTCACAAAACCAAGGCGCACGCGATGACCATGGCGACAAAAAGATGTTTTATTTTGGTTACACCTTACACCGCAATCTGATAAAAAATACTCTAAGTATTTTTATTATAACGTGAATGCCCCTCAATATCAATTCCATTATTATTTACGTCATATAAAAACCACAAGCTTTTATTTTTACGATCAAAGTGTAAAGTGTCCTTCTACTGAAAAATTCTAATGACTCGTATCGTATTTTACCCAGCTGGGTCCGCTGCGCCATGTTTTCGTGTTTGCAAACATCATAACATGTTTGCAAAACAGAATAGGGGCGTGGCTTAACAGTTTTTGTCAGCAAAAAAACCTACCTAAAGTACCCCGCAAACGATCTTTGTTTGACAAACATGTTTGATGTAATTTACGTTTTCATCAAACAGCAGCGCAGACGAACAAACGTGCATCAAACAAGTTTGTCAAACAATTAGCTAGAATTCGGTCATGAGATCTTGTTTGACAAATACAGCGGAACACATTCAAACACGTTTGTCAAACGCTACGCCAATGTAAATTTTCTTCATACAGGCCAAACACGTAGTTTGTTTGACAAACGCTTCAAACAAAGCTGTACACTATCAAACTGTAAAGTAAAGTAAAGTAAAGTAAAGTAAAAAACTCTTTATTCAAACAAACAAAACAAATCAATTTACAAAAGTTACAGAAACAGAAATAGTCTGAATTGGCGGCCTTACTGCTGGAAGTAGTCCCTTCCACAATACACTGACCTCTAATAATAGAGGTCAGTGTATTGGAAACATTGAGTCATAGATTGGAAACGTCATATTTTGTGTTTTGTGTTCTGTCATCTGTGGTTTACTCAAAAGTTAGGTTATGTTTTGATTATTTCATATCAGTTTGTATAAAAATAATATTTAAAACGTTTTTAAAAGAAACGAGGTAGAAGATAGGGCCGAACCTTTTTTATAATAAAAAATTTTATTAGAAATTTTATAATAATAATAATAAAACAAAATCCACAGACAAAATCAATAACAAAAAGCTACACAGTTTTGCTAACATGTTTTGCTAACATGTATTGTTAGTAAAGTGCTTATTCCATTTCACTAAATTCAGAAGTCCTAGCTAGGATCCTGAAAAGGAGACTAATTAGAAGCTTCTTATTCCACTTCTCCTAATTTAGTAACTAAAT
Source organism: Cyaniris semiargus (assembly GCA_905187585.1). Taxonomy (NCBI): domain Eukaryota; kingdom Metazoa; phylum Arthropoda; class Insecta; order Lepidoptera; family Lycaenidae; genus Cyaniris; species Cyaniris semiargus. The sequence continues at coordinate 9,103,678 of LR994560.1, read as the reverse complement.
CAGTTGTGACCACGCGGCGATTTTGGCCAGACGTCTTCTTAATGGCTTGAGTTCTGTCAAAGCAACAAAAAATTGGTCTTCTCATAGGCTTAGCTGTTGGCTCAATCAAAATCGAAATAAATAAAAGGCGAAAAAGATGGTTGAAAGAATTTTTGCTCCACGAAAAATTATGCATTATGAACTTTCTGAACTACTTGGAACCAGCAGACTTTAGAAATTACCTACGAATGCTACGAAAGCTATAATCTTGATTTAGAGATTGATGAGCAGTTGCTTGCAAAATTTAACAAAAAAATTACAAATGAAAATAATATACATATTTCTATCTTATTGCCATGTTTTTATTTTATTATGTTAAGGGCCTGTTTTACCACTTCCTGATAAGTGCCGGATATTCTATCCACAACCTAATTGGACAGCTGATAAAGTATGGAGAATCTGTCAAAAAAGTTTGGATAGCCTATCTGGCTTTTTATCAGGAAGTAGTGAAACAGGCCCTTAGTGTGTTCAATTTTTTTTATTAGATTTTATTATGTATTTTTACTTAAAATAAATATAATTTATGTATATTTTTATTTATTATACGATTATCACCTTATCAAGGCAATACATATCCCTTTTTTCATAAAAAAAAAGCTTAGATAATGATTAATAGGTTATTATTTAGTACAGATTTAGCAGTTCTCACTACAGATAAAAGGTTGAAACCATCTGGCAACACTGATTTAGTCATTCAGAAGCCACATTTTTTCCTATTTAGGATCCTAATTAGGATCCTAACTTTCTAAATGTTATTCCACTTGACTAAATTTTTTAGGATCCTAGTTAGAACTTCTAAATTTAGTGAAGTGGAATAAGCGCTTAAGGCCGCGTTTCCACTGAAGCGGAGCTGGGCGGAGAGGAGCGGTGAAGAGCGGTGAAAAGTGGACAGTGTTTTCACTGAAGCGGAGCGGAGTGGAGTGAAATGAAGCGGAGCGGAGCGGAGCATACTTTTGGAATTGATTAAGGGTGCGTTTCCACTGACGCGGAGTGGGACGGAGAGGAGCTTAGCGGTGCCGAAGTGACCAATCACCATGCTTGAAATCTTCGCTCCGCTTCAATGGAACAGCATGATTGATCAATTCGGGCACCGCTAAGCTCCTCTCCGCCCTGCTCCGCGTCAGTGGAAGCGCACCCTAAGCTTGAGAAACTTTGGTAGGTATTTTAGGTTACTCTGTGGTATAGACACATGATTGACGTTTCAACTGACAAGTGACAAGTGACAACGTCAATCGTTATCAACTGTCAAAAATTTTTGTAAACCAGTGCGGAGTGCGGACTAAACTTATAAAGTTATAATAATTATTGTAAAGTATTAAAGTATTTTTGTGATTTCATAGCGGATTACTTATAACGATGGCGATGCAACCACATAGCAAGAAAAGAGTGTGTTATTATTATGATAGTGAGTATACTACTTAATATTACGCGCCACCATTAATCGTTTTATTTGTTTCTTTAAATTTTACATCTATTTTTGTATTTTTTCTTGTTTGACGCATTCAATGTTCATTATTAGTTGCTTTTGGCTCAAAAAAAGTACTCAATTTTGTGTAAATCCAACTTACGAAATTTACTGACATGTTACTCGTGTCATTTCACGGCGTCCGTAGCAAATGCAGCTCTGCCATTGGCTGGCATGAATTGGTTCTCATTTCGGACAACTTGCTACGGACTTCCTTATGTCAAGCTATATAATGACTTGAGTAACATCCTACTAAAAAGTTAAAAATGAATTTCTTATTGTAATTTGATTTTTAGGTGATATTGGAAATTATTACTATGGTCAAGGGCATCCAATGAAGCCTCATCGTATACGTATGACTCACAATTTATTGTTAAACTATGGCTTGTACAGAAAGATGGAAATCTATGTAAGTTGAAAAGCATAATGTATTTTAATAATAAATTAAGTAAGTTGATTAAAAAACATACATTCAATTTCATTTCTTCATTTTAGAGACCTCACAAAGCCACAGCTGATGAGATGACTAAATTTCATTCCGATGATTATATTCGTTTTCTGCGTTCCATAAGACCAGACAACATGTCAGAGTACAATAAACAAATGCAGAGATGTAAGTTTTATTTTTTGATTATGAAATAAAATTACTTTTTGCTGGATTGCAATTTCAAAAGACGAAAATATTCTGATGTCTCGATGTTTCTAATGCTTATAATTATTACTATGTACTAATTTAATATTATGTACATTTTAGTTAATGTTGGGGAAGATTGCCCAGTATTTGACGGTCTTTACGAATTTTGTCAATTATCTGCTGGAGGCTCAGTTGCAGCTGCAGTGAAACTAAACAAACAGGTAATGAAAAAAAAAACAATCATTATTGTATTAAAACTACGATAATATTATGTCTGCAACATCAGATAATAAGCCAAATAATATTTCCTATGTTAAAATTTTAGCTTTTATTTTGATGTGTTGTCATAGAAATACCGTAAGAAATATTTTAATATTTCAGGCATCTGAAATTTGTATCAATTGGGGTGGAGGTCTTCATCATGCCAAGAAATCGGAGGCATCCGGTTTTTGCTATGTTAATGACATTGTTCTTGGTATACTCGAGTTACTGAAGTACCACCAGCGAGTCCTGTACATTGATATAGATGTCCACCATGGTGATGGGGTAGAAGAAGCTTTTTATACAACTGATAGAGTCATGACTGTCTCCTTCCACAAGTACGGAGAATATTTCCCAGGAACAGGTATGTTTTAGTACTATAGTTACTCAATTTTTTACTTTTTTAAGACTCCTATATCAACACAAACCAACCCAAATGACCCTATTTTTTTTAATATTTGCCTTTTTGTTAAATATAATTGCCTCCTCATTTTGTTTGTCTCTTTTATAGTAAATCATTCAAAATTTGTATATTAGCTAAGTTTAGCCAACAGTCAACATAGCATAATAAAAAATCTTTTGTGTCAAAAATGATTCATAATAGTGAGAGTTCCATTGTAAAATTTCCTCTCTAAGTATTTTCAATAAGAATATATCTAATGATTGCAGGTGATCTAAGAGATATTGGAGCTGGTAAAGGCAAATATTATGCAGTGAACATCCCTCTACGAGATGGCATGGATGATGAGTCATATGAATCCATCTTCGTTCCTATTATTTCCAAAGTAATGGAAACATTCCAACCGAGTGCCGTTGTACTGCAATGTGGGGCAGATTCCCTGACAGGTATCACAATTTTTTTTTTTTTAATTTATTGACCAAGCAAAATACTATGTTTGCAGGTGCTAAGATCTGGGGTCGCAGGTTCAAATCCCGCCGACTGAAAAAAAAGTTTTTCAATGTTCCTGGGTCATGGACGTGAATTAATAAATATGTGAATCATGTAATAAAAATTTTAAATATACGTATAGTATAAAAGTATTCATACTAATATGATAAATGCGAAAGTGTCTCGTGTCTGTCTGTTACCTCTTCACGCCCAAACCGCTGAACCGATTTTGCTGAAATTTGGCATGGAGATGCTTTGAGTCCCGGTAAAGAACATAGGATACTTTTTATCCTGGAAAATGTACGGTTCCCGCGCGATAAACGAGTTTTAGCGCAACGGAGTTGCGGGCGTCATCTAGTTAAATATATTTCCGTTGTCTAGTACCTGTAACACAAGTCCTTCAGGTACTTAGCACGGGACCAGATTGACATGGTGTGAAGCGTCCATAGATATTATTATTATTAGTAATGACATTATATTGTTTTTGTTTTAGGTGACAGACTTGGTTGCTTCAATTTAACAGTGAGAGGTCACGGTCGTTGTGTAGAACTGGTGAAACGATTTGGACTTCCATTCCTACTTGTAGGTGGTGGAGGGTAAGTTCTTTTAATATGATGTCAACCTTGTAATATAAGATAAAAAAAATAAGAATCTTTTTTGAATTAGTTCACCTATGCCGTGATCGTCCAAAACTTTCTTAGCTGTTTCGGAATACCAGTATCATATATACGCGAGCGAAAAACTTTGAACCCCTTTTTACGAAAAGTATGGAAACGTAGGAGCATGAAATTTTGCACAGTTATAGTTTATATGGAGAAGGAGTGCATCAAGCCAATATTGTTTTAAAATTACTAGAGATCGCCCAATGGTCGAAATTCGACCTTAAATTTAATTAGGTATCTTCTTCTTTTGGCTCCCCGCTTAAAGTATTGACTATTTCAGATTGAATAAAAAAAACAATCCATTTTTAATTTGACAACAGACTTCAACCATAAACAAAAGAGTATAATTCGTATGTATAGGCTTGTCATTCAAAAAGATGGTAGTGTACACATTGTAGTGTGAGTAATGTTTTATTTGTTAAAATAGTATTTTAAAAAGATAAAACCGACTTCAAAATCGTACGTAATTAAGAGTTAAAATTCCCTATCTCAAAAACGACTGAACCAATTTTGACGAAACTTGCAGTATTCCCTAAGTTGAACAATACCTAGTACAACAATGAAAGAATCACTTAAATCGGACTTGTAGTTCCGGAGATATACAAACACAATTTACACAAGATTAATTTTTTTCTCACTTTTTTTGGTAAAAAAGTGGGCCCCGTGCGAGTTTCTTACGCCGGTTCTTCTCGCCGGGTTAGTTCCCGAACCGGTGGTAGGCACCATGTAGTATCAACATTCTGAAAGCATTTTTTTTTAAATCTATTCAGAAATAAAACTATTTTTATTTATTTATTTTTATTATTTACAAACATAAAAACATACATACATACACTTTTGAAATTTGGCACATTTGTTCAGACGCTGATGTAGACTTTCATATACGAAAATTAGACAGTTCTGGAAATATTACATACATACGGGTCGAATTGATAACGTCCTTTTTTGAAGTCGGTCAAAAAACGACGGATTTATGTTCTGAATACAATTTATACTGTCCTATGTCTACACACTTATCTACTTTGTTGTCTACTTTGGTGCCTACTTTGTTTATCTCACTTCAATAAAATATATTATCCTTACGAATATATACGACACTAGGTACATCATTTAACTATTGTACTTTACAATATTAGCCATGATTTTAAGTAAGAATCTTAATGTGCGCTTTTATAATTCTGGACATCACGTTATCGTGGACGCCGACTTCCACGATAAAACGTTGGGTACGTTAAATGCCCTTTTAATTTTATGCACCGCAGTTTGGGCGTGTTCTGGGCGTGATGGAAATATCGCGGACGTCTGCGGTAAAACGATATCACAAAGAAGTAAAATGCCTGAAGACTTTTTAACGTGAACGTCCACGTCCATAACGCTACGATAATGTGGCACACTAAACTTCCCTCTAAAACCGCCCGATATTATTCCTATGTAGTGCGTAGCTACAAGAATTAATTGATGTGTGAGTGAGACCACGTGCTCGCACTTCCTCGCCCGGGCCCCCGCGTCCTGCTAATACGCATGCCTGTCAACAACAACAAAGCTGTCGTCGCTAGTATGAACTATGAAAAAAAAAACCGGCCAAGTGCCTATCGGGCCACGCGCAATACAAGGTTCCGTAGTACCTAGTAGTGATAGTTTTTGATAATTTTTGTATGGTCAATGAATGTACATTTACAACGTATTTTACACCACTAACATCATCATCTCAGTTACGTTCAAAGGAATTTGAACGAAAAGTTCCTTTATACTTCTCCGAATACTTTTTTTTTAGTAGACCAACTATTACTCTATAACTTATAACTACTATGCTCTATATATTATAACTTATTAAGTCTTCTTAGCCGTGAGCCGCGGACAGACAGACGAACAGACAGACGGACAGACAGACAGATAGACGGACGGACAGACCGAAAATATAAGGGTTTCTTGTTGACTACGGAACCCTAAACAGGAAATTTAACGTTGGACGCCGACGTCCACGTTTTTTACCGTGGAAATCGGCGTCCGCGATATTATCGTCCAGAATAATTATAAAAGCGCACAATGTTATGTGTAGTTCAGAAGAGTGTAGACATCGCCATGGCCTCTAACGTGCATATTCTAACGTTATCGTCGACGGAAATTTAAAAGCGTCTTCATGTATCTCCATACATTTTACTTCCCTGAGTTACCGTTTTGCAGCGGACGTCCACGATATTACCGTCACGTCCAAAATTATAAAAGCGCACAATCTTATAATTTAAATTATTATGGTCGAATTTCGACCACAGGGCGACCTCTAGTTAGTAGTTAGTTATTATTTTATTTAAATATCTGTATCTGTATTCTGTTCTCAACACTAATGTAAAATTTTGCAGATACACCATTCGTAATGTGTCACGATGCTGGACGTATGAAACGTCAGTTGCACTTGGTGTGGAAATTGCTAATGAACTGCCATACAACGACTACTTTGAGTACTTCGGACCAGACTTCAAATTACATATCTCACCAAGCAATATGTCTAATCAGAACACACCAGAATATTTAGAAAAAATCAAGAACAGACTGTTCGAAAATCTACGTATGCTGCCGCATGCACCTGGTGTTCAGGTATTTATTTTTAATAGTCAGTCTTTTAAAACATACACACTTTATTAGAAAAACTGTAACTTTTTATCATTTATGAGTTACATAATATGGTTAGTCAAATGGAACAGTTATAAACTTTAAAATTTTGCTATGTAAAAAAAAAATGTTATTATTTACTTATAGGTACAAGCTATCCCAGAAGATGCAGTTAATGATGAATCAGAAGATGAAGACAAAATAGATAAAGATGAAAGGCTACCCCAAAGTGACAAGGTAAGGATAGTTGTGTAAATACCTAAGAATCAGTAATTGACATTTCTTCTATTTATTAAACTAGATGACGCCCGCAACTCCTTTGTGCCAATATGCGCATATCGAGCCGTACATTTTTTCGTTACAAAAAGTATCCCATGGATTTGATTACATATATTCAATATTTTTAATACTTTAATAGTCTATTACTGTTATCACCTACATGGTGTGACTGACGTGGTGTAAAGCGTCTCTTAAGCCTCTTTTAATAATATGAGCAACTTAGGGTTTATAATTATTATGGCCATGCATGTCCTAACAACGTTTAAGTCTGATTATATCATTTATGACACAGGATAAGAGGATAACGGGCGACGGTGAGCTGTCAGACTCGGAGGACGAGGGGGAGGGCGGTCGGCGCGACAACCGCTCGTACCGCACGCCGCACGCGCCTCAGCGCAAGCGGCCCCGCCTAGACAAAGAGCCGCAGTCGCTTAAAGATGAACTCAAAGGTGAGTTTTTTTGGAAACTGTTAAGCAACTAAAGTGGTTGAGATTGAGAAAAACAGAATATGCAGTTCATAAGATTGTGCTTCATAATTTTATGGACGCATTTATTTTGGGGAGATTTGTAAGGGTAGACCTGATCGTTCTTAAGAGGGCGACTAACGCAAAAAATCAAACATCTTCCTTCTCTCTTCACACTCACGCCCGTCTTTCATATGCCAGGTGAAAAAGGACGACGCAGAATCATCGCCAAGTTAGTTTTTTCTTAATAACTCGATAAATATATAACATTTTAAAAATCCGCCAGGTCAGTGTCTAAATGATAGAATTTTATTCAATGTGTTAAAATATTTACTTAGTTTAATGCACGGTTATGGCAATATATGAAAAATTCGTGAAAATTAGATGCATCTTTGTGATTTTTTTCTATCGAGAAATTTGAAGACATCGTGTTTTCGCTCAGATCAAATTCTTGGAAATATAATGTAATATCTGTTTAGAAAATGAAACAATTCGGGGCTTATTTTCAAGTATAAAAATGAATTATAAAATCGACAATTTTGGGTTAGTCGCCCCCTTAAAGTGATTCTGTCTATGATATAAAACTTAAGCTACAAGTGTGTATTACTGGGCGAATTAAAACCTACATTTTTCTCTCCACGTCTTTCCATCAGTTAATTTCCTATAAAATGGATATCATGTCTTTTTTTCAGGTGAAGACAAGGATGATATAAAAAATTTAAGCAACATGGAGGAACCAAAGAAGGAAGTACCCCCTAATGCCTGATTCAAGAAGTAAACTGTGCCCAGGAATTGCAACATGCACCTTCCAGTGAAAGCGATCTGAACTCAACCTCTGGTTGATAGAGTAAGTGTACAAGAATGTCTGTTAAAGTTTAATAAATATGATTATATCTCATTCATCGTTAATAAAAAAATAGGCATGATATTTTACCTACGAAACTAAGGAAACTTAACTCCCATACTTCAAACCGTTTTGAATTTGGTTTCTTTTCGCACACTAAAATATGACAATAGCTACAAAACACTAACACTCAAATTTATGAAATAAAGCCATTGACAATAATTGTCACTTATAGAAGTTTTAAAAATAAAAATTACACAAAATTCTTGCATGTATTTGGGTCTCTTTTTGCATAAAGTATTTGGGTCTCTTTTTGTAGCTCGCGGAACAAATTTTTTGACACAGTTACTCTTCCTTAGTTTTTAGTATTTTACGAATACTAACAGGCTTTGGTGAAATAAGGTGTAAGCAAAGTATGTTTTGTCTTTAAAATAATGTAAGTTTGGCATATCCCGCCTGAAAGAGTATTTTATAAATGACATTGTGCTAAGTTCACTTTTGTAATAAGAACTTTGAATACTATTCAGCTTGCTTAGCATGGCCATATGAAGGGTTTCATCAACTGTTGATATCTATTTTATTTACTTCTATAGTTGAAATTAACCTGAAAAGTGATAAATGGGCAAAGAACATTAATTGTCATTTTGCCCATAAAAGGACAAGGAAAAACTTACAAGTTTTTCTTATACTTTCGCATTTCTATTTTCTACTATGGCCATGCTAAGCCAGCAAGTAAGTTAAGATTTTATAATCTTGAGCATTTTTAATAGAAATCTTACTACTAGTAATTTAATGTGTAATGTGTATGAATAAATACTAGGTTCCGATTATTATAATCGGAAAAATTAATATCGGACAATTATATTTTCGGACATTGAATCCGGAGAAAATTGTGTCTCGATTTTGAGATTTGGCTTTCTCATATATACAATAATAATACAAATGTGGTGATCTCTGATTGATTAAAATAGTTAATTTTGTACCAATAATATTGCATTAACCAACTTTTTTACTCAATGTGCTAACTTCCTTATGAATCTTCCTAAGATATTTTTTACGTTAGTTGCAATAATTACAGGATACAACAGTATAGTAAAACTGAAAAAACCGGCCAAGTGCGAGTCGGACTCGCGCACCGAGGGTTCCGTACAAACCTGCAAGGTTTACAAAGTTTGATTTTGTTACAGCTTAAAGGTATTATAGACCTGAGTATTTGGTATGAATTTCAATTTAATACCTCTACGCGTTTATGAGGAAATGGGTAGTAAGTTTAAAATTATTAAAAAAATATATATTATGTGATGTAACTAAAAATTTATGGTTTTCGTAATTTTTCCTTTATCTATGCTATAAGACGTTGCTTCGTACCAAATTTCAAGATTCTGAGTTCACGGGAAGCACCCTGTAGGTTTTGATTCCCTTGCAAGTGTCGAAAATTTGCGGCATAAACGGCTGTATCTTTTGATTGCGTTGGCTTAGAAGTTTGATTTTTTCACAGCTTCAAGGGACAGTAGACCTGAGTAATTGATATAAATTTCAGCTTCATACCTCCACGCGTTCCTGAGAAAAAGGGTCTTGACAGACGGACGGACGGACAGACGGACAACAAAGTGATCCTATAAGGGTTCCGTTTTTTCCTTTTGAGGTACGGAACCCTAAAAATAAACTAGAATTGCTTTTAATTACTATACAACTGTTGTTACATAATAAAAACATTCTAGTTTATTTCTCAGTAAACTTTTAATTAAAGTGTAAGAGCAATTTTGACTAAGTTTTTAAAAATATTTCAACTGATATGTGACCACAACATAAAGCTCAAATAAAATTTAGTGAGCTGTCAAAAGTTGAAATCGTATTGAAAACCTAGTCGAATGTATGTAATTTGTATTATTACTGATGATTTCCCATGCAAGCTTTGTGCTAAACTACGAATAATAAAAACTAAGGAAACGTAACTCCCATACTTCAACTGTTTTGAATTTGTTTCCTTTTCGCACACTAAAATATGCCAATAGCAATGAAACACTAATACTCAAAGTTACGAAATAAAGCCGTTGACAATAATTATTGTCACTTGTATAATACACAAAATTGAGTACCGAACACATGCATAAAGTATGTATTGTTCGGTACTCAATTTGTAGACTTAAGCTGGAAACAAATTATCGGACGCGTCCGTAAGCCGCGGCTGATGGATGCGGCTTAACAATGTGCACGGTTCATACGGGGACGTCCGTGGATGCAGGAAAGTTTGTAGGAAGATGAGTCTTCGGATGTCTGGCCAGTCATTTCAGAAAACCGTCCGCCGTCCGCGGATGCGTCCCCGCGCCCCGTTCATAACGTCCGCGGATGCAAAAACATCCCGCTAGCCAGATTCTTTTCGGAAGTCCGAACGCTCAAGGTCGCGTCCGCGACATGTCAGACAATGTGCACAGTTTAGTGTATTTTGTATTAACCAGATAGAAACAAGCCGCATCCGAGGAAAACGTCCGAGGACAACGTCCGATAATTTGTTCCTAGCTTTATAGAACAAATTTTTTGACAGAGTTACTCTTCTTTAGTTTTTATTATTTGTAGGTGCCAAAAGTAATTTTGTAAAAAATATAAAAAATACAATGTCTTTTGTTTTGATAATAATTTGTCTATTACTTTTTATATACTTACTAATAGACAACTTAATCTACTTTCTAGTAGACTTGTCTGAAAATAATAATCCTCTTTTAGACTATTTTATTATGATGATTGATGCATTTTTATGTTTATAAGATGTAGAATGATATTTTGGTTGATTCTGCACAGATTTACTTTACTTTGTTTCCGGTTTCTGGCAAAATAATGATGCACGAGCAAATGCCAGTTGATTATTAGAAATTTAAAAAAAACCATAGCCTCAGGCTTCGATCAAATATTCTCAGGGCTCAGAGTTCAGACCATAAAGTTAATATACCTAGCGGAACAATACCGCTAGGTATATTAACTTTATGGTTCAGAGTTCAGACATACCTAATAGTTTAGAAAAAGTTTAGACAGATTCACGCACGACTTGTCAAACTTACGTACCTTGCACGGCCATTCGACCAATGACGTTAGTAGCATAGTTTACTGCATGTGTGCGTAAGCGCGGTAAAATTCGACCTTACTCGCCTCAGTAAGAACAAAGTCGTGGTTTTTATTTCATCTGAGGCTATGATCAATAAATATTTCTGTCTGATATAAATTATAGATTGATTTGAGACGTAGAAAATATGTTGAATATTATGTATGAAATTGTGTGATGTTCAATATTGTCATATGTGTACTCTAATGTAAGACTGTAAATACTATTTTTTTATTTGTTAATATAAGATTTTGTCGATAAAACTGTTGTTTTCTTTCATTAAAATATTATTGTACGAATTAATAGGGAATTTTGTTTGTATGTACAAAAATAAAACAACTTCGGTTACATGACGTAATGTAATTAAAACAGATTATCACAACGCTCTAGACATAATAAATTGCACCAATAAAATAATGTACCCAAAATCAGTCTGGTACCGAGGAGCTAGAAAAAAGGAAATACATTGGAATGAATATAAAAATTCTATAAAATAATTTAGTAGACGTTAACTACATATTTATAAAATTAATTACAAGACAAACAGCCTTATGTTCGAAAGATAAATGAAATAATTGATTTTTATGTTACCCTAGTGAACACTTAATATTTAAGGGGGCGAGTTTTCTACTTGTATCGTAAAATTTAAACTTGTATATATGTGACTGCATATCCTAAACTTTAAATTTGGAATTTTGAACTTTAAAAAATCACGAGGTGATCTTTTTTTTCTAAATCTATATACATAAGGAATGTGTTAGTTCAAACCTAAATCGTTATAAAATAGTACCTCCGATTTTCTCGGAGGTAAGCTAAAAGTTTTTGATAATGTCGATTGTGATACATTCCCATGAATTTTAAGTTATGTAGAAATAAATACAATAACAGAATTTTGAATTCTTAAATTGTATACAAATCCAAAAATGCGACGTGTACCTACGTACATTTTATGGTATGGCCCAAGGAAAATAATATAAAATATAATTAGAACGTAGTTTCGATTTACAGAATACATTTCTGTCATACATCATTAAATAACAAAACCTTAACTAAATAAAACGAGTAATGTTAATATATTGATTTACTACCTAAAATAGCAAACGAGATATAGAAATAATCGAATATACATTTATAATTTAAACAAAATAATATAGAATCAATTGTGCGTAATTAGTAGGCCTTCATTTATATGACTAGTTAAGACCAATATAATATTTGACTTTCAATTTACTTATATTGGATGTTTTTGGCGGAAAATAGAGTATGCGCTCGCTTATGGTTTATTGCAGTTGTCGGCCAAAATTAAGTAAAAACTTACGAAACTAGGTATGTTGGTATGTAAGCAGTTTACAGCGCTTACTGCTATTTTGCTTATAAGCGCATTTAAGCGCCTTTTTCCGCCAAACACAGCCATTTTGACAAATAACGTTGTATAATTATGTAGGGAGATCTAAGAACAGTAACAAATGTCTAGATTACAAGAATGTTCATAAAACTTTTAATTACTCATTCTATTTTATGTGAGCATAGGCGCTTACGAAATATTGTAATCACGTTTTAAAATCAAGGTATTTTCTGCAAAACGTGAGTCAAAGATTTACTTTTCCTTAAATCTATAAATAAATAATTGATGAGTTATTCGATTTAGAACTCTTTACAATAAAATAATTCATATGCATCACAAGTTTAGGCATATCGATAGAAAAGTTTTACCTTCTGTACGACAGACTATTATAATAATAGTCTGTCGTACAGAAGGTAAAACAATGTAAATCAACATAATGCAATAATTGCAGTATGTAAAAATTCATACCTAGTCACTTTCATACGTAAACTATTTATTTTTAGCTTGTTAAAATTTTTGTGATATTTTAAATAGTGAAACTTGACTCGGTGGATTTTAGTCATTTCATTATCATCTATACTAATATTATAAAGCGGAAGAGTTTGTTTGTTTGTTTGAACGCGCTAATCTCAGGAACTACTGGTCCGATTTGAAAAATTATTTCAGTGTTAGATAGCCCATTTATCGAGAAAGGCTATAGGCTATATTTTATCACGCTAAGACTAATAGGAGCGAAGAAATAGAGGAAAATGTGGAAAAAACGGAGGAAATTATTTGAAATTGCTTATTATCTTAAGAACTACTGGAGCAATTTTTATGTTATTTGGTACACATGAAGAATAGACCACGTGAAGGGACATAGGCTATTTTTTGCGGAAAAATGTACGGTTTCCGTGAAATTCCTAAATTACGCTGGCAAAGCCGCGCGGAACATCTAGTATTTAATAATTACGAATTAAAAAGTCTATTGCACTTAAAATAGTTAACATCAAGAACCAAGTCTTGAATAGATAATGTTTACCGTTTTCTGCCGTACAAATAACTTTACATCAAAAACAATACATTTCATACAGTAGAATGTAAAAGATGGCCTTGTAAAATAACGCAGTTACAAAAAGTTTTGCATAGAAAACTAATATGTATAAAATCACAGTAAATATAAAAATGGATTAAACATTATAATATCTACTTAAAATTAATTGGAATCATTAAGACTATTTTGTTTTAGATTGATGTTTACTATTAATATATTACGGTAAAAGACAAGGCCTACACGACATTGTTTATAAACTGCAGATTTTAACGACATACTTGTATAACTAGCCTTGTAATATTAATGTTTGAAGTTTCACTGGTATCTGAATATTGTGGCAAAGAAGATTGTTTTATTAACACTAGATAACCCGTGAACTCGTCGTTTTTGAAAATATCATGCTTCTTCTTCTAGAATACGAAGAATCATCGGGAGATACATAATCTTTATCACAATTTTATTCACACTGGAACAAGTGGGTATAACGGTCAGCGCAGAGAAAAGCGCAGCTGAGGAATCTTATATAAGCGCTAAAATGTTTCGAATTAGATGCATATACGTTTCCCGCGTATCTTCCACGCCTGAGCATTATTTATCAGGTTCAATATGGTTCAAATCATGTATATGCATCTTGTCTCAAAAATGACAGTTGATTTCGGAGTGTCTTATGGGACGTTTACATTCAGCCACTGCCGTTGCTCCTCGCGCTGCCGGCAACATTGCCCTGAATACTTCTGCAGCAATAACGACGCGAGTGAGCGTTTACACTGTTTTTGCAGTGGCATGACGAGTGGCAGCGCGAGTGACTATTTACATTCCCACTTCCCTGCAAAACGGGGCTGAATATAAACGACGCAGTATAAAAGCCTCTTCGCTGTCGCGTTCCCCTGCGCTGACTGTATCAGTCAGCAGTTTATAAATAACGCGCAGTATAATCTCAGAGTAACTATCGCTATCGGTCTACAGTCTACAGCTAACTGGCACATCGTGAGCACAATTACAAGTCAATGTATGTCAACCCTGCTCCCATCACTCCCGCCTGCCTCCCGCTTGTCTTAGGTCTCCGCGCCCTCTAAAAATTAAAAGTAATGTTTTGTAATTTTCACTTAGCTTTCAATCCATACTAACATTATAAATATAAAGTGTCTATATATCTGTCTATTACCTTTTCACGCCCGAACCGCTGAACCGATTTTGTTGAAATTTTGGTATGGAGATACTTTGAGTCCCGGGAAAGGACATGGGATACTTTTTATACGGGAAAAAATATGTACGTTTCCCACGGAATAAATGTTATTTCCATAGAACTAACGTTACTAAAGACTAATAGCAATATAAATAATATGTAGTTCCATTTTTAAAAAGCTTTGATCCACTTACTATAAAAAATATAAGTTTATATAGGGTGCAATTAAATCTTCCAGCCAATTTTTTCCAGCCATTAGGAGAGTCCATTTAACCAAAAAAATTGGTTGTTATTTTTTTTTCAATGACATATTTTATCCCATTTAAAATCGTTGCAGAACGGTCACTCGCGGCGCGGGGGAATGAGAGGGGGTGACGCCGGGGTGAGGCGCGCGCGCGGAGACACGTCACGCGCGGTCGACGCATCGTGTCCATTAATTGTAGTGTTTTTTAGGATAACTTTCGGAAGCTATTTCTCAATAATTTAGTACTGAGTGACTATAAAAGAAAAAATACGTGTATTTTTATTTTTAACAAGGATCAATGTATCAAAATTTGGCAGGAAGGTTTAATTGCACCCTGTATACGTTACAGACGTCTGTTTACAGACGGTACAGTTGTACACTGTTTGATCCTGTTCTGATACGTTAGGAAAGTGGCTCGACCGACGAGGACAATTAAACATTGTATAACTATAACTTTACATTGTTATTTTTTTATTAATAAGGGGGTAAATGAATACAAAATAAACGTACCAGGCGTTAGAGGATGATCACGCATCATGGAACCTGCAATATAACAATGAAAATGTTATACCAAATCACAAACATTTTATGCATTCCAAAATACAAAACTACTAATTTTCTACAATTCTACTTTTTCTACGACTAAAAACGCTGATATACTAAACAAAGTATGAGACTTCTTTTCTGAAATTCTAATAGGTAGGGTCTACTTAGCGAGCCAGCTCTGAGGAACCAAAGGCTGATTGGTCCACTTTACTTAAAAACTAAAATCCCCACTCTCCTGCACTTTTGACAATTCCTCACAGCTCACTAGCAGAAAAAAGCTGCAGTTGAGAATCTCACATCAAATAATATACAAAATGTTTTAATTAAATTTTAATTTACAATTTAAAGCTACTAGCTATTTTACGCATGCAGAAATATTTTGTACAGTAAGAAGTTCAGTAAGTGTATATTTTTTAAAGTTAATAACAATGCTTTATTTTAACTAGTAATATTAGTTAATTTATAAGAGTAGTAAATGGAGGAAAAGTAAAATATTATGTATAGTTTAGGTATTAGCTAAGACAGTAAGTAGTAACACATACTTACATATTTGTGACAGTAAGTAACAATGAAACAAACTACAAAGTCATGCAACGCGAAACATTAGTGAATGATGAGTGAAGAAAGTTGATTTCGATATTTGTGGTAATTAAAATGAGGTTACAATGTTTAATTTCCAAGTAACTAATATTTTTTTCCATAGAAGAATTGAAATTAAGAAAGAGGCATATTAGTCACACGTAAAACTTGTTTATTATATCTTAGAGCGTTAGCTTAGCGTTTACATAAGGCCAATCAACTGAAGAAACTAAAAGATACAAAATTCATATTTTATATCTTAAGGCTTTGAAATTACTGAAATATAGACGCTTTATTTTCTCTTCGTTCTTGTATATATTTGTATTATGTCTTTAGTTTCTTCTCAGTTATTAAATTTTATCACAAACTTATCACATTTTGAAAATATGGATTTTCATATTATAAGTTTAAGTTAACATGTGAGAAGTAAAGTCTGTGATAAAATTTGGGAACAAAAATCAAGAGGACAATATACTAATGACAAAATAATTAAACCTCCTAAGTTTATATTTAAAAATGAAAAAAGAAATTAGGCCGTCTATTTTTTTTTTCAATTTAATTATTTTATTCATAATATTGGCAGTAACTACTGGCTGCTGGGCTGGACCCAACATGATTACATAAAACGGCATGTTTGTACTGATACAGTGACCAGCACCAGAGCTAGCGCTCGCTACTTTATAATGTAAATGAGCACGTTTCACTGGCACCAGGAACTATCTCTAAATCACTGTATATTGTCCTCTAGATCTAGTCTCATATAGTAAGCGAACATAGCGTCAAGCGTTACCTAGCTCAGTATAGGATAGCGTCTGAAAGTTGGTTACTGGTTAGTGCGGCGCCGGGCGTGATGCCCACGATGCTGCCGCCCACACACGCCTCCACGCCCTCTGTAGCCACCACCATCATGTTTCACGACGATACACACATACACAGTTATTATCGGGCTCGTACACATAACTGTCAATAGGATATATTACTGCAATGCTTTCACGCTAGAGGCAGCACCGGCACAGACAGTAAACAAAGTTTTGTACGACGTTTGATAACATTTCTGTCAATATTCTGACATGACGTGTGCAACATTTTGGCAATGACCTCCATTATACAAGTACGCTGGACTTATGATATCCTTTGAAATGACAGCTGTTTATTGTGCCTATTTGAAGCGGAATCAGCGCCCCCAATGCGGGGGAAGAGAACTAAATCTGACGTAACTTGCAAATGGCCGCTTAATCGTTATTGGTTGTCATCACTAGTATTAGTTCCAAGTACTCTCACTACTTCTATCAGCGCCAATATGGCGACTTTCAAACGTCTTGGTTACGTCAGATTTATTCTCTTCCCCCGCATTGGGGGCGCTGATTCCGCTTCAAATAGGCACAATAAACAGCTGGGTATCATAAGTCCAGCGTACTTGTATAACGGAGGGTCAGTGTATTTTGGTCGGATTGTTTACTGTATGTGCTAGTAGCGCCCTCTGCGCCGACCTTTGCGTAATATTACCTATAAGTATAGAATCGCAATTATCAGCGAGTTTTTTCTAAATTTACTATGATATTAGAATGCTTTTGCCGCCGATGCGATGAGATAATATGATTTTGCAGTTATGTGTGAGGGCCTATAGACAGGACCAGAGTATGAGTTTTATCATTACTTAACGTGAGGTAAACTCACAGTCAGGTCTCAGAGTACTGATAAGATGGAAAGGGTCAGTGAACCTTCTAGGTAATATAACTCAGAATGCAGTGTAGATAGAAGACAAACAGACAATACATTTAAATACTTATCTGTATATTTTTGGTGTATCTATTTCTTTAAATAGTGGACTCCTCACGTTACTTATACAGGGTGCAATTACGTATAATACTAGAATTATTTTATTTTATAAACTTTGCCCAATGTATTGAATGTTTGTCGAAAGTATGAACTATGATAACCTGATTCCAGAAAAAATGTATTATTATCAGATATTTTACCAATTAAATAAATACGCCTTCACAAACCCTTAAGACATATTATTATATTCTTTTATTTAAATCAATTTTGTATGAAGTATGACTTTACTTCTTTTAAAACATGAGATGAAAAATAATGACAAAATAGCTGATAGTGAAGTAGCTTAAAAATCAAAATAATTGTTAAATGACGATGAAAATGAATTGAACAAGAATAAAAAAAATAAGATACCTTCGGGCTATTATAAGAATGCAAAATGCTTTATAATATTGTTTTGCTTATGATTGCATGATTGAACTCTGTATATCTCTAAC
Source organism: Cyaniris semiargus (assembly GCA_905187585.1). Classification (NCBI taxonomy): domain Eukaryota; kingdom Metazoa; phylum Arthropoda; class Insecta; order Lepidoptera; family Lycaenidae; genus Cyaniris; species Cyaniris semiargus. The sequence continues at coordinate 9,085,228 of LR994560.1, read as the reverse complement.
AAATAATAACGTTTGTCACGATATAGGCAGTTGTCTAGAAAAACGAAATATGTCATTGAAAACGTACATAATGTACCATCGAGGAAATTGATTCCTAGGCAGTTGACAGACCAACGTCACTTGGTCGGATCATGTCACTGACCTCCAGTATACAAGTACGCTGGGCCTATGATACCCACTTTTTTTTTTGTGCCTATTTGAAGCGGAATCAGCGCCCCCAGTGAGAGGGAATTGAACTAAATTTGACGTAACTTGCAAATGGCCGCTTAATCGTTATTGGTCGTCATCACTAGTATTAGTTCCAAATACTCCCACTATTGCTATCAGCGCCAATATGGCGACTTTCAAACGTCATTTTTACGTCAAATTTAGTTCCTATCACTCACATTGGGGGAGCTGATCCCGCTTCAAATAGGCACAAAAAATAGCTGTCATTTCAAAGGGTATCATTAGTCCAGCGTACTTGTATAATGGAGGTCAGTGGATCATGTCAATTCAATGTTAATTGTGAATTGTGATGTCGGCTGGGTTTGACGTAACGCGACCAAACTACGTAGGTCCCTAGGAATCAACTTCTCTGATAGTACCATTGTTAATATAATTAAAATAATAATATATTACTTCAATATTATAGTAGCCCGAAATATGTATAATTTGTTACCTGTGGTGCATAGCGCGGCGCCTTCCGCGTTGCCGCCCGCGACGGACCACGGGCGCGCCTTGCCCGCGGCGCGCGCGCACCCGTTCCCTAACGCACACACATTACACTCGCCCCGCCCCCTCACAAACACACGCCCACTAAAATACGTTTAGCTTACATAGCGAAGGACTACGTGCAATATGCCTTAAAACATTTCAATAATCTCTTTTTAGTATAAAGTGAAACATTCAAATATTATATTTTCGTTTAGACATGTCGTTTTTAGGGTTCCGTAGTCAACAAGGAACCCTTATTGTTTCGGTCTGTCCGTCCGTCTGTCTGTCCGCGGTTTTGCTCAGAGACTATAGTGCCTACAAAGCTGTAATTTGGCATGAATGCACATATTAATAATGCCGACAAAATGGTATATAGAATCTTTAAAAAAATATATGGTACTTTCCCTACACATCAAGCGGGATTTTTTTGAAAAGTGGGACGGATGATTTTTTTTCACGTCCACCCCACCGTATGGACACCCCATACGGTGGGGTGGACGTGAAAAAAAATCATCCGTCCGTTGGTTAGGTTTTTTTTAAATATTACGAGTTTTCAAAGACCATTTTCCAATTTAGGGATCCACTTGTGAAATATTAAGTTTTAAAGTGGAAAAAATCGTTAGAGTCCCTTCTGGCTTCTACCAGCTAATCGGTTGCTTCTGGAAATGTGAAAAAATTCACGGGAGTAGAAAACATACTGAATTTAAAAGGAAAACTATAACGGCTGAGAAGCCTTCATAAATTTGTGAGTAATAGTCCATCAACTAAAAAAAAAATATTTGGAGAAGTATAAAGGAATTTTTCATTCAAATTCCTTTGAACGTGACTGAGATGTTGTTAGTAGTATAAGACACGTTATAAATGTACATTCATTGACCATACAAAAATTATTAAAAACTAGCGGTACTACGGAACCCTATATTGTGCGTGGCCCGATATGCACTTGGTCGGTTTTATTTATTAACAAATCAATTTATAAATTTTAAAGTTAAAATCCAATCATTTTTGCGACATATATGAGAAAAAGTCTTGTCATTTTTGAAGGGACTTTTATAACTTAGTATTTACGTAGACGTGTGTTCGAGTAAGCAGCAAATTAGTAGACATTCGTGCCCCAAAGCCACAGAACAAAAGCTTGAGATCATCAGGGCTGCTGTGTTATACAATACAATAGTTAGGTCCTTATTAAACCCAATTCTTAGAAGATTAAGGGCCTGTTTCACCACTTCCTGATAAGTGCCGGATAGGCTATCCACCACTTAACTTGACAGATAGAGTATGGAGAACCTGTCAAAAAGTTTTGGATAGTCTATCCGGCACTTTATCAGGAAGTGGTGAAACAGGACCTAAGTGATATTTTGTATGATATTTCATAATGAATTATTCTGTGATATTTAAAAGACCATCTTTAGACTTGAAAGCATTGATATAAAAGGTAAAGCTGTGTTACTGCCAGCCACGAATCAGGCGACCGAGAGATACTTAATAGCTTTACCGTTCTTTCAGTTATTTCCGTCCTGATAAAATGTTATCACCAGGATCTACAGAACATTTTGATATAAACTCTCGTGGTTAAATATCTTTCTTAAACTAACTATAGCTGTGTTTAAAATTCTACCACGATCGCCTGAGATGAGGCTAAAGTCCGAACGCTAAACTGATCCAAATGTTATACATAAAATACAAAAGTATAGACTGATAATTTCACGGCTGTTTAATATTTTAATTGAGATAAGAGAGGCGATTCTCGTCATTACAAAAAGGCAAAGCGCAATAAACTGCGTTTTGCCATATTTTTTTTTATGAAATAAAGGGGGCTAACGAGCAAACGGGTCACCTGATGGAAAGCAACTTCCGTCGCCCATGGACACTCGCAGCATCAGAAGAGCTGCAAGTGCGTTGCCGGCCTTTTAATTTTTTTTTTTTATGAAATAGGGGGCAAACGAGCAAACGGGTCACCTGATGGAAAGCAACTTCCGTCGCCCATGGACACTCGCAGCATCAGAAGAGCTGCAGGTGCGTTGCCGGCCTTTTAAGAGGGAATAGGGGAGGGTAGGTATGGGAAGAGAAGGGAATAGGGGAGGGAAAGGAAGGGAATAGGGGATGGAAAGGAAGGGAGTAGGGTAGGGGATTGGGCCTCCGGTAAACTCACTCACTCGGCGAAACACAGCGCAAGCGCTGTTTCACGCCGGTTTTCTGTGAGAACGTGGTATTTCTCCGGTCGTGCCGGCCCATTCGCGCCGAAGCATGGCTCTCCCACGTATAATTTATTTTAAGACAGGAGTCACGTCTCAAGGTCAACATCTACTTGTATATTTCTCGTAGCTCGCGCTATCGGTATACACTGTCAGTTGTCACCTACACGTATCACGCGCCGGCTGTCTTTAAGACAGCAACTTGACGGTCAGTTTAGCGTCCGTTTATGCCATAAAGTTAATATACCTAGCGGAATAGAGAAACAAAGGCCTGAGCAAGCGAGATGTCACTATCAGTAACACTGTGTGGTAAAAAGAGACGTGTGATAATGACAGCAGAACTCTTTTTTTGACGTCCAGTCGGCACTTATCGGCACGTTGACAATTTAATCTCATAGAATTCATGTTCAATCATGCTTGTGTAAGTGTATACGTACACATATTTTTACACACAGATGTAAACCAATTTCGGTTTCGTTTGACAGCTCGAGATTGTTGCTCTATTCCGCTAGATATATTAACTTTATGGTTTATGCATGTGCTCGCAATGCGGTGTCACGATCACGTCCGGCCACACACGCGCCCACGTCGCGCACTCACCGATCACGTTCACGTTGTCCGACGACCGCGACGGCGGCGGCGACGTCGGCGCCATCTTGTTGCCCACGTTGTCGGAAGACTTGCAGCGAGATACCTCTGTGGAATGACCACGATGATTCAACACGAATGTATCGTTTCGACCATGTATATAAACTTTATTTATTTTTAAAGCTGTTTAATAAACAGCTTTTAATATAAAGACTTTACTTTCTTTGTTGTTTACAGTGTAATAGGTGAGATTCGTAAAAAGTCTTACCGCATTCTAATAATACTGGTGTACTTTCCCCCGATGTTACACTATACCTGAAATGAGAATAATATAAACACCACGTTAAACATAATAGGCTACTTGACCTACTTTTTTTCTTCATTCTAAACGCTTCTTAATCATTCATTTTCACCAAAAAAACTAATATTTTAATATTTTAAACAGTAGAAACCCAAAAAAATGTTGATTGAAAAATATGCCTTTTATATGGCGCCGAAAACACTGCCCGCCATTGTGCCGCCATAGTGTGACGTTATGTTTTTTTGTATTTTTATACTTTCTTTATTGGAAAAATTTTTATGTGCTAAGCGTTCGAGTCTAACAGTGCCAAAAAATTAGAAAAGAATTTAGAAATCATTTGTAATGTTGAACACTTTTGGAGAAAAGTTTTGGCCATTTCATTTCCCAACTACAATAAATGGAGATAATATATAAAACTGATGTTTTACTTGAACTATTCAAGAAAATATATTTTACAAATCTTTCTAGGCTTATTCTTATTATTTATGTACAAATAAACTTACATATAACGAGCACGATAAATAAAAGATATTAAATTACGAATGTGATGACGTCACATCCAAATCGGCAAAAGCGTTTTCGGCAGTACAAATCATATTTTCATAAAATCATATTTTCAAATCGACTTTATTTATCAATCATAAGCTTTTATTTGATGATAAGGGTGAAATACGGTTTCCTAGGCCAAGTTCTACTAGAAATATGCATTAGTTCAATGAAATTAAATATAGGTCAAGTAGCCTATTGGATCGAATAGAATGGCAAAAAAATCAAAGTATAAATAAAAATACAAAAATTAATTTAAACGTAGTTAAATTTCGACAGTAGCGATTAAGGAGCTACGGTAGAACGGTACGGTATACAATCGTTTTTAACATTCCAAACAATTACAAGCAGACCTTGTATGTTTATCAACCGTGTAAATATTTTTATAACTAATGGGCAATGACCAACGGACTTTGGCTTGGTGGTAGTTAGATGTAAACACATTACATAGTATCGTCGCGACGCAGGGTCGGCGAGTGATGGGGCGTGGCCCGCGGGCTGGCGCGCGGCGACGACGCCAGCGACGACAGGGAGTGCAGCGAGCGCGACGTGAGTGGCGTGCGCGCCGACACCGACGACGCCTCCTCGCTGCCCGGCGGCGTGCGACACGCGCGCCAGAACTCGTCCAAACCTGGACAGGAAATTGTTCGTTAGTTCGTGTCATACCAACTAAATATTATAGGGATTACAATCTGAATCCAATTGAACAGAATGGGAAAAGTATTATTAATTTTATATTGAGTATTTCTTACTCGACCCAATATTAGATATCGGATCGGATAAATGTTAAAACACTCCAAGGACAAACTATGTCAAGCAAGTTTTTTTAAGTCCATTTTACAAACCAATTTTTGTAGATTAATCCGATGGTTATTTTTTCACTAATCCAATCATAACATTAGCATCCACCATAACCATAACATATTTTTGTTATTTTTGTTCCGGTTATTTTGGAATAAAGTCTGCCTAGTTGTAATAGAAAACTCCTCCACAAATTACCTTCATCAATGTCTTGCGATTGGTCCGTTATCGGTCGCGACGGCGCTCTCGTTTTTACTCTCCTGGGTCGTCCTGTGAAATGTAGACAGTAGTGATTAAAAGCTAGTTATTTTGTAGTCTATTAATGAATGTTACGGAATCACAAATTTTGTGATTCCGTTAAGTTACAAGAACTAACGATTAACAAAACGTCTAAACAAGAAAGTATTTTCAAAAAATCACATATCACTTTAATATTTTAAAACTAAATTTACGTAATTTAGTTTTGCTGCCTAATTTCTTTACAAATAATATTAAAATATCAGCATTTAAGTTATCGCTCAACTGCTACTACTACAGTCACCTTTGACGAGGTGTCTGAGCGTGTTTGCGGGCAAGTCTGCGAGCGCATCGGCTGCCTCAGCGTGCAGCGGCGGCAGCGACAGCATCTCATTGCTGCAGCTCCACTAGAGTTCTTTGTTTATTCATTTTACCTTCTCCCTTTTATTCAACACCTGACCTACCTTTGACGAGGTGTCTGAGCGTGTTGGCAGGCAGGTCTGCGAGCGCGTCCGCAGCCTCAGCGTGCAGCGGCGGCAGCGACAGCATCTCATTGCTGCTGCATTGCTGCTGCTCCGCTACTGACTTCGGCCGCACGCGACGGCAGCGCTCGCGTCGCCGGCAACCGAGCGGCGTCGCCTAAACATAACGGAATATTTTAATGATTTGTTGTAAGTTAGTGGGAATAACAAAATATCGGGAAAATAAAAACGAAGTTTATAACAAGAACTGAACTTAAAAAAATCGGCCAGTGCGAGTCGGACGAAGGGTTCCGTACCATTTAAAAGCGAAAATAGGCAAAAATTGTATTTTTTGTTAAATATTTATTTAATTTTATTATTAATTATTAAAGTGCTAATACTATTAAGTATTTTGTGAATATTACAATTTCTTACGTGTAGCCATTATTGATATAGAGAAAAAAAGGCCAAAAAAATCACGTGTTGTATGGGAGCCCCCTTAAATATTTATTTTATTTTATTTTTAGTATTTGTCGTTATAGCGGCAACAGAAATATACATTCTGTGAAAATTTCAGAAGTCTAGCTATAGCGGTTTTTGAGATACAGCCTGGATACAGACAGACGGACAGACATCAAAGTCTCAGTAATAGGGTCCCGTTTTTACCCTTTGGGTATGGAACCCTAAAAAATGTGGCCAAGCCCAAACATAGTATTTGATGATGCGTTGTGAATTCGATCATATAATTATTAATACACAAAATACAGTTTCAAGAGCTTTTCAATGAAATACATCCATACTAATATTATAAATGCGAAAGTGTGTCTGTCTGCCTCTTCACGCCTAAACCGCTGAACCGACTTTGCTGAAATTTGGTATGGGGATACTTTGAGTCCCGGGAAAGGACATAGGATACTTTTTATCCCGGAAAAATGTACGGTTCCCTCGCGATAAACGAATTTCGTCGTCATATAGTACATAATAAAACTTAGTCTTACCAGGTTCAAATAGTCCAACTTCTAGTTAGCATAAAATAAAAAAATCAATATTAGACCTCCGCAAAAATTATACTCAAACTATCTATTTCAACAACAACTATTAGCGATTTTATCGCCAATTTTACATTTTCTTCTAATATCATAATATTATTTGAATATTTCTATTACAATTTATTTCCTATTTATTATCCCCCTTACTAATAATAACTTTTTTACACAGCGAATAACTATAATATTTCAAGATCTGCTTGTTTTTGTCTGGTATATCGGAAACGTCTTATTATGACAGACATACACGTAAAATTTTTTTATAAGGAGGTGTTACTATTACTAAGCTTTACCCCTGATATAGGAGACGGCAGGTAAAGAGTTATACGCTGCGTAAATATTTTATATGGGGCCATCATTATTACCGAGCTACCTAGCTAGCTACTTAGCGGGCCCCTAGACGATCAATTTTATCGTGCAATATCACGTATTGTGCAGTATTATTGACCGCCTAGGGTTGATATTGAACGCTCCCGCCTTTCAATCTTATTGTCAAATTAATTGTCCAATAATATTATTCAATGATATTGCACAATAAAATTGATTGTCTAGGTGCTCACTTACCCCTGAATGTGATATAGGCGACAGCAGGTCGGGTATGTCTGTCTCGGAGCTGGGCGCCGGTTCGCTGTCCACGCTGTCCACGCTCTCGCACGCCGACAGCGCCAGATTCTCTACCGCTTCACTGTGAAAACGTTGGGGTTCATTTACGTTACAACTCACAAGCTAAAGGAAAGGCAGGAAAGGTGAGAAAATCGTTAAAAAGTGGACGACAATAACACACAGAAACAAAGATACACTTAAACACGATTGCACCTGGATTACAACTCACAACGTTATAAGTAGCATGTCGCGAAGCTGGGCCAAGTAGCGCGATATTTTTAATTTTAGTTAATTTTTACTATTTGATTATAAAGATATTCTTACGGATACGGACACGTAGTGCCATCTAGCGTTAAACCGGCGAAACTGATCAGGGAAACACAGAAAACATAAATCCCCTACTTATTACTAGATGGCGTTAGGTGTATGTTTACTTACGCGTATTTGCTAGAAAGTTCCCACACTTGTTTACTTGTTTACTTGTTTACATGAATCGGAACTTTCTGGAATTCGTCTCGCCATATAAATAGCCGCAGGTAGACGGCCCGGCAATTCAGTTTTATCTGAGCGATCCTCGAGGCGACTTCGGAGCGAAAACAAGTGATCAATAGTGCTTAGTGTTTGGACTTAGTGCTTAGTGTTTGGACTTGGTGATTTGCGTGAGCTAGTGTCAGTGCTAGTAAAGTCTTTATAAGAGTCAGCAGGTCTTTCTCTCCAAATCCTCGAACCCTAGCACGTAACAACTGGTGTCAGAAGTGGGATTTGGAGATGCCATTGACTCCGAGAGAGGACTTCAAGGGGAGTGTCAGGACAAGGGCGCAGCGAGCTGCTGCCATTGACTCCGAGAGAGGAATTCAAGGGGAGTGTGAGGACAAGGGCGCAGTGCCATCGACTCCGAGAGAAGACTTCGAGGGAAGTGTCAGGACAAGGGCGCGACGGGCTGCGGAGGCCACACCCACTGGGGACCAAGCTCCGCCCACGGCGGGGCAGGCCCCACCCTCTGGCCCCGCCCACCAGGCTCCGCCCACCGACCACGCCCACCAGGCTCCACCCACTTCGGATGAAGCCACGCCCACTGGCCCCGCCCACCGGGACCCACCCACTGACCACGCCCCTCAGGCCCCGCCCACTCTGGACATGGCCACGCCCACTGGCTCCGCCCACCAGGCCACGCCCACTCAGGCCACGCCCACTCAGGCCACGCCCACAGGCCCCGCCCACTGGGCTCCGTCGACTAGCTCCATCCATCCTGCCACGCCCGTAGTTTCTACGGCCCATCAAATGGCTCCTCAATTGGAAAGCATAATTGAGTTAATTCAGGCTTTGCAGGAGTCTCAAAGAGCTGAAAGTCAGGCTTTGCAAAATTCGCAAAGGGCAATGATGGAGTCACAAGACCGCAAGCTCGGCGCTTTACAGGAGTCTCAAGAGCAACAAAAGGACCTCCAAGAAAAAGCGCTATTGGCTATAAAGGATGTTAGTGACACGGTGACTAAGCTTCGGAAAGATGTCGATGTTATGGAAGAACGAGTTACCGGGCTAGGAGTGGATATGGAAAATGTGAAAACCGGCCTCACAGAACTACAGAAGTGGAAAGTGCGCCTGGAAACCACAGGAGTCGCGACGTCTAGTGGAACTACCGGAGTAGTGGTACAAGGACCAAGAGTTAAAGTGCCACCATACGACGGTACTACTTCTTGGAACGCTTATCGTCAGCAATTCCAGACGGTTGCTTCTGCCAACGGATGGACTGACGAACAATGCCTGACCGCTCTCACTGTTGCGCTCAGAGGGCAAGCTTTGTCGGTCCTAGAAGCACATACAGGAAATGGGTTCCAAGACCTGATGGAGGCCCTTGAATCCAGATACGGGGAGCGACACCTGGAGCACGTGTTCCGTGCTCAACTTCGTGACAGAGTCCAACGCTCAGGAGAGGGACTACAACAATGGGCGTTGGAAATTGAAAAACTGGTCAAGAAGGCACACCCAAGAGCCGATTCCAAGATGATCGACACGAATATTGTGCAAGCATTTGTCGACGGAATCAGGGACCTAGAAGTCAGAGCTGCAGTGAGGCTACGTCACCACACCTCGCTAAAGGAAGCATTGGCGCATGCTTTAGAGGTCGAGGCTGTTCGCCGTGACATACGACAGACCCATAAGATCTACGAGGTCTCTGAAGAAGTTAAGGAGGTCAAGGCTCCCACGAAGAGAAGTTTTGGAGCCATGTGCTACAAGTGCGGTGAGAGGGGCCATCTTCAGCTCAACTGCCCGCAGAAGGAGACCCAGATGGCAAGGATGAAAAGGCTCGAGGAACAAGTAGCGGAGCTGAAGAAGCAAGGAGCTTCGTCCCCTGCCCGGGATCAGGGAAACGAATAAAAGCCAGGACTAAGGGGCGAGTACTGGCTGACGCGGAGGAAGCCCCGATAACTGTTATCTCCCAAGCATGCAGCGGGAATAGTCTTGTGATTCAGGGGACTATTAACAGGACGGATTGCAAAATGACTCTAGACACAGGAGCCTCTAGAACGATAGTGAACCCAAATCTAGTGAAAGCCGCAAGGAGACATAAGAAAAGAATTAACTGTCGGCTTCTTACTGCCTCCGGTCAGCCAATACCCGTCCTGGGAGAAATGTCAGTTACGATTAATGTAGGGGGTTACTCATACCCTCATGACGTTATCGTGGCTGAGATTATGGATGATTGCATCTTGGGTTTGGATTTCATGAAGAAACACCACTGCAAAATTAATGTCGCTGACGGAGTTTTCAAGTGTGGCGAAGAAGAAATTTTCATCCTTGGAGGCGCCTGCGGGAAAGTCGCATGTGTAAAGGAAGTCATTATACCTGGACGAGCGGAAGCTAGAGTGCTGGTGAAACTACCGCCAGCTGGAAAGAAGAAATCAAACAGATGCGTGTTGATCGAAGACACACCTACCAAGACATCAGCGCAAAAACTGATGACGGCGAGAACCCTTGTTAGTGGAAGCAGTAACGCTGTGGTCAGGGTTTTGAATCTTGGTGATCGCGAGATCTGCTTGAACAAAGGTGACGTCATTGGAAAGTGCGAGGAAGTTGTCTGGATGAGAAAGTGTAGTTCGATAACAGGCTCAGACTCAGCAGACAGCAGCAACTATGGAATAGTGACCGAGCTACTCGATGACTGCAAGAGTAATCTGACTTATTCGCAGAGCATGAAAGCTAAGAAGTTTTTACAACGCCACGCGAATATCTTCTCCAGTCAGGAAGGCGACCTTGGAAGAACGTCGATGGTTCAGCACAGGATAGATACCGGAAGCGAGAATCCAATTCGTCAACGAGCAAGACGGATACCCATTGCAAAGGAAAAAGAAGTTGAAGGCCTTTTGGAGGACATGAGAAGGCATAAGATTATTGAACCGTCTGCAAGTCCGTGGTGCTCACCTGTTGTGTTAGTGAAGAAGAAAGATGGCAGCACAAGATTTTGTGTGGACTACAGGCGTCTCAATGATGTCACTAAGAAGGACAGCTATCCATTACCTCGAATCGACGACACTCTGGATACCTTGAGTGGCATGAAATTGTTCTCGACCTTGGACCTGAAATCTGGTTACTGGCAGGTGGAAATTCATCCAAAAGACAAGGAGAAGACAGCTTTCTCCACCGGTAAAGGTTTATGGCAGTTTAACGTCATGCCCTTTGGATTGTGCAACGCACCTGCCACATTTGAGCGACTCATGGAGTGTGTACTGGCAGGCTTAGTTGGAGAGGCTTGCTTAGTCTACTTGGACGACATCATCATTGTGGGCCGCGACTTCGAGGACCATTTGCGAAACTTAGAACGAGTTTTCGCCAAAATAGAGGGGGCCAAGTTAAAGTTGAATCCGAAAAAGTGTCGTTTATTCAGGAGTAAGGTCAATTATCTCGGCCATGTTATCTCCAGTGATGGAATCCAGACGGACCCGGAGAAACTGGAAGCAGTTCAAAATTGGCCAACCCCTAAAAACAAAACCGAAGTGCGAGCATTTCTCGGCCTATGCTCCTACTACAGGCGTTTTGTTAAGGGATTCTCAGAGATGGCCAAGCCATTACATCGGCTGACAGAAGATAAACGACAGTTTATTTGGGACGAGACTTCTGAAGATTCTTTTCAGAAATTGAAGAAACATCTGTGTGAAACACCAATCCTGGGGTATCCACAACCTGAAGGTCAGTTTATAGTCGACACTGACGCAAGCAACACGGCCATTGGAGGGGTGTTATCTCAAAAACAGGGCGAAAGAGAAGTTGTAATTGCATATTTCAGCAAATCTTTATCTAAGCCAGAAAGAAACTACTGTGTAACAAGAAGAGAACTCTTGGCTGTTGTAAAGACGCTACAACATTTCAGTAAATATCTCATCGGCAGACAGTTTTTACTGCGAACTGATCACGCAGCCTTACAGTGGCTACTGCAATTCAAGAACCCAGAAGGTCAAGTAGCGCGATGGATTGAACAGCTCCAGGAGTATGACTTCAAGACGGAACACCGCAGCGGAAAGGCGCATGGGAATGCCGACGCACTTTCACGAAGGCCGTGTTCAGAAGACTGCAAACACTGTGTTAAGCAGGAATCTAATGAAGTAACATTAAAGTTAACGAAAACAAGTCCTTTGGGTCCATGGGAGAATGATGCTATGAGGGAGGCTCAAGAAAGAGATGACGACCTTCGGCACATCATCACATGGAAGAAACGGGGTGACGTGAAACCAATCTGGAGTGAGGTTGCACCCACTGGCGCTGTTACTAAGGCGTACTGGGCGCAATGGGACAGTCTGATTCTTCAGAATGGAATACTCTACCGGAAATGGGAGAAGACTAACGGCAGAGAGTTCCACCTTCAGATAGTTGTCCCGAGAAAGAGAGTACCAGATGTTCTCCGTGAAATACACGATGGCGTATCAGGAGGTCATTTAGGTGTAAAGAGAACGTTAACAAAAGTGCGAGAACGATTCTACTGGTTGCATTGTCGAGATGATGTACAGGATTGGTGCCGCAAATGCACTACTTGCGCTGCAGTGAAGGGACCACAGACCAGGAGCCGTGGGAACCTGCGACTGTATAACGTTGGCGCACCGTGGGAACGAATTGCAGTTGACGTAGCTGGGCCATTTCCCGTAACGGAATCGGGAAACAAGCATTTTATGGTCGTCATGGACTACTTCACCAAATGGCCCGAAGTGTTCGCCATACCAAACCAAGAAGCTACAACAGTCGCTTCTAAGTTAGTCGAAGAAGTGATATCTCGCTTTGGTGTACCTCTGGAAATCCATTCTGATCAAGGCAGGAATTTCGAATCGCAGGTCTTCCAGGAAGTGTGCAGAATTTTGGGAATGCATAAGACGAGGACCACCGCGTACCATCCACAGTCTGATGGAATGGTTGAGAGATTTAACCAGACCCTTGAGAGACATTTGGCGAAATTGGTAGATGACAGACAAAAAGATTGGGACAAGTATATACCACTCTTCCTTCTCTCGTACCGTACCGCCGAGCATGAGAGCATAAAAGCTACCCCGGCGTATGTCAATTACGGTAGAGAACTACGAGTACCAGTAGACCTCTTGACAGGAGGGTCACCGGGGGAACCAAAGACCGTACAAGACTATGTCTGCGATTTAAGGGAAAAGATGCGCTATATACACGCCATGGTTCGGGAAAATGGGTTACAGTCAAGTGAAAACATGAAGACCAGATACGACCGGAAATCGAACACGAGCGGCTTCGAAGAAGGGTCACTGGTGTGGCTGCATAACCCAACTCGCCGAAAAGGAAAATCTCCAAAGTTGCAGACCAAGTGGGACGGCCCATACAAAGTGGTTACCCGATTGAATGATGTGACTTACAGGATTCAAAAGCAACCAAGAGGGACATTCAAAGTGGTACACATAGACCGTCTGGCGCGTTACCATGGCAGTAATAACGATGCTCGGGACGAGCACCTCTAAGAGGGGAGTGGTCTTACGGATACGGACACGTAGTGCCATCTAGCGTTAAACCGGCGAAACTGATCAGGGAAACACAGAAAACATAAATCCCCTACTTATTACTAGATGGCGTTAGGTGTATGTTTACTTACGCGTATTTGCTAGAAAGTTCCCACACTTGTTTACTTGTTTACTTGTTTACATGAATCGGAACTTTCTGGAATTCGTCTCGCCATATAAATAGCCGCAGGTAGACGGCCCGGCAATTCAGTTTTATCTGAGCGATCCTCGAGGCGACTTCGGAGCGAAAACAAGTGATCAATAGTGCTTAGTGTTTGGACTTAGTGCTTAGTGTTTGGACTTGGTGATTTGCGTGAGCTAGTGTCAGTGCTAGTAAAGTCTTTATAAGAGTCAGCAGGTCTTTCTCTCCAAATCCTCGAACCCTAGCACGTAACAATATATTTAAAAGTATAAATTAAAATAAACCTAACCTAAAATAGTCTTTTTAGTTTCTGGTCGATTTAAGCCTTACATTTCTCAGTGTTTGTGCGCGAACTCCTCCAAAACGGCTCAACCGATTTTAATTTTTGTATGTACATTCGTTAGGCCCGAGAAAAGGTTTTTATCTACTTTTTATATTGATACAAAAATAATTTATATGGCAAAACAACATTTGCCGGGGCGGCTAGTAATATTTTGAAAAACAAATAACATAAGTCGAGAAAATTCTCAATTGTAAGTCCCTCACTTGAGCAGGTCTTGCAGCGTTGCGTTGCAGGGCGCCATGGCGTCGCGCACCGCCTGCAGTGTCACCAGCTCCGCCCCGCCCCCGCCGCCGCCCATCGCCGCGAACACCTCGCTGCACCGCTACACACACAAATATAAATGTAACTTATTTACTCAATTGTCATAGTTTGTCTTGTTTAAAATCACAAGGATAAAAAGTTATCCTTGTGTGTGGTATGTTGTTTTGATCGCGGTAGCGAACGGTCGCCCACCGCTCAACAACACACGCAGCAAATATTAATAAAATTAATTAATATTTCGCGAGTCGCGCGGCTCACACACCATGGCGCGGCTCAAACACCGTTGCACCGACACCATGGCGCTCGTATCCAACGAGCTGCTGGCGTTCGTACAACACGTCGTCAACACCATGGACGAAGATAGCATCGTGCAGCTCTGCAGGTCCACCTACACCAGCGAGGAGATCTGCAAGGGCAGGCTGATGCTGTACGAAGCGCTCGGCAAGACGGCGCAGATGACGTCCCGGAGGAGAGACGGAAGCGAACGAAGCTTGCAGGACATCATCTCCGTGCTCAAGCAGACTAATCCTGCGGGATTGCCGGTGTTTGTGGCCAAGCAGCTCCACAAACTGCCGGCGGTATGGACGGACCACGTCAACGTCTCCAGCCTGCTACAGAAGTTCAACATCATGAGGATGCCTCGGAATCCACCATCAGTGAGTTACGTAGTGAATTATTACAATTAAAAAGTAATAATTCATTATGTAGGTCACCCGAGCATCCGATTGACTCCATAAATATGCGTCGCGGAGCTCAGCGCGACTCGCCGTTTTGCACGTCAGCGAAACCGAGTGGGTCAGCAACAGCATCCGCCGTCAGCTCGCCGTCACCGCGTGACGTCGACACGAAATTGAGGCCATCGTCTCAACAGAAAAATTATGCAAGCGTCGCTGCTTGCCCCGCACCGCCCCCGCGGGTAAAGGCGAGGGGTGGAAAGGAGGGCCGCAAGGCTGAACATCTTCGACTCGACAGGGACGAGAGCAGGAGGTGCGAAAAGGAGGGGTTCGTTCTGGTGGAGAGGAGGAAGAAGAGGAAGCCCACCGTCCGCAACCACCGCGGCACCGCACCTTATGTGCCCAAGCTGCGCCTGCGCAGCGAGGTGCCCGCGACGCCGCTCTACGTGTCGCGCCTGCACTGGTCCATGACGGTCGAAGGCGTCGTAAACTACATCCGCGAGAAGACCACCTACACCTTGAGGGTGGAGCGTCTGCACCCTCGCCACAAAGTGAATTTCAGTTCCTTTGTGGTGAGAGTGCCGACTGAAGTTTTATCCATCTTCGAGGTGGAGGAGTTCTGGCCCGCCGGTGTAGTTTACCGGAAGTTCCGGGGAAGGCTCCCGAACGAAGCGCGCATCACGTCACCGAAAGAGACTTTACGTGATAAAGTGTAGTGTGATTGTGTGTGTAAATGTGTAAATAATATATATTAGGATAAAATTGTTCGGCGTGCATCCGTTGTCTGATTGCCATAACACAAGTTTTTACTTAGCATGGGATTAGACGACGTGATGTACGCTACCTAGCTTTTATACTATTGTATATTATTGTATGCTTAATAAAGAATTTGAATTGTAACAAATTCTTCACAAGGATAACTTACAGCTAAGCATTTCTAAAATAGTTAAATGCTATTAATCAGACATCCAAATACAAGTTTTTACTTCAAAATTACAGACATTGTTGTGAATAGTCTTTATCTAGGAACTTGCTTCTTTAATTCTAAAACGAAAATCAAAAATCAAAAGCAATGTTTTCTGCACAAGATACAATTCAATGATAGAACGAAAGTGTTCTCACTACTAGATCTACGTTCTCATTGTTATTTTTTATAATAATATTTTCTTTAGTAACGCACCTGCAAATACTGATGCAGCAGATGATGCGCAGCGGCGGCGGCTCGCTCGAGGGCGTGTTGTAAAGGGGGCGGGGGCAGTGCGGCCGCTGCCTGTGCCGCGAGAGCCGCCGCCGCCTCGCCCCCTGCCCACGCACGCTCTAACGCGAGCGCACGCACGCGCCCACCACCGCATACCACACTGTTTATCGATAACCTACAAATATTGTGGAAATAAGTTCCGCTTCAAGTCTGCAACTTCAAGTCTCCCTCAATGTAAGTTAATATATTGTATTACTTTTGAAGAATACATGATTGTAAACCTAAGTTATTGATTATTTTTGAGCCAGCTAGTAAAACAATGCTAATTTCAGAACTAATTTATTTTCGTATAGCTTTGTATTGTCTACAGCAGCGGTCGGCAACCTTTTGGCAGGCAAGGGCCACAAACAAGGTGGCAAAACAAACTAAAGGAGGGCCGCAGGCCTTATACCTACTCGTATTAACCCTAGAAGCCCAATATACCTACGCATAATGAGGGCTTTTCTAGATCACAATTTAAAAAAAATCTGCCTAGTGCGAGTTGAACTCGCCCACGAAGGGTTCCGTACCGTTACAGATCGAAAGTAGGAAAAAATTGTTTGTATGGGAATGGGGAATATTTAAGAGGGGCTCTTAAATATTTATTTTATTTTAATTTAATTATTATTAAATTACAAATATACTTAAGGATTCTGTTAAAATTTCAAGTGCCTAGCTGTTGTCATTATTGACTAAGAGCAAAAAATGACAAACAAATAATGTTTGTTGTATGGGAGCCACCCTTAAATATTAATTTTGTTTTGTTTTTATAGCGGCAACAGAAATACATAATCTGTGAAAATTACAGAAGTCTAGCTATAGCGGTTCTTGAGATACAGCCTGGAGACAGACTGACACAAACAGCTACGTTTTTAAGTTGCGATAACTACTGGCAATATTAGAAAACATTAGTTTTTGATACTTATCACTTATTCACAAAACATACACGGGTCGCAAGTTAACCGTTCGTGGGCCGCGGGCAGCGTGTTGCCGACCGCTGGTCTACAGTCTATACACTAATAAAACACAATTTTTCGTGCACTTTTTCCACTATATTAAGAAATTATTATAAATTTTAACAAATTACACGACCGGTTTCGAAATAAATCATCTTCAGGTGTACTTAGTGTCGAAAAATTGTGTTTTATTAGTGTTCAACATGAATTTCCACCAAGAACCAACAGTACAATCAATTACATATACAGTCTATACTGCAAAGTTCGCGTCATGAAAAAGAGGGTCGAATATTGCGTCACAAAACAGTCACGATTTGGGACGGAAGTTCTTCTCTGTACACACGCTCTTTTTTACTTAAAGTAACTTAATATAAAAATACCTCACCTTTCGTGTAACTCCCTCCATAGCGTGGCGACGCGCTCGCTGGCGCCGCGCCCTCCGGCCGCAGCGTCGCACGCCGGAAACTCCACACGCCGCACGCTCACAGACCGTCGCAGCGCGTGGGCTATATCCGTTAGACCTACACGAATACGTATACAATTAAATATTATTTCTATAAACTGCATTTTATTTTTTCTAAATTGTAATTCCATTTTGTGTATACTTACTGTAAACTTTTCAGTCATTTTTAGAGAAGCGTACTCTATATTACACGCTGTGTTCATAGTTCATACCAAAAGGTTACACTTAGAGCGCTTACAGACGAACGGCACGTGTCGGCGGCAGTCGACGGCACGTGTGGGCGGCAGTCGACGGCAGCCGTCGACAGTTTATTACACTTGCAGTTGTGACGTACCGCGTAAAGGTAAGCGTCCACAGGTCGGTATCGTACGCAACGGACGTCTCGCATCAAACGGATAATTTTTTCACAGTACGCCCACTGTACGTCACAACTCACAACTGGGGGCCTACCACCACCTCTACTAAGCGACACCGTTTGACAGATGAGCAATATTACTTTAACGTCAAACTAGCGTTGAAACTAGCGATCTTAAAACAGTTGATATTTCACAGCGGATTTATCATTTAACAATGTTTTACATTTTTTACTGTTTTTTAGTAAAATTACATATATTTGAAAAGTTAGTACGGTAATGTTATTGTAATCTTACAACAAAGTGTTCTGAAAAGATGATAGTTTTAGGAAAGGTGCAAGCGTCATAAACTATCAACGGCTGCCGTCGACTGCCACGGACACGTGCCGTCGACTGCCATCGACTGCCGCCGACACGTGCCGTTCGTCTGTAAGAAGCCTTAGACTTATCTACAGCTCACCTTGTATACTAAAGGCGTTTCTGTCTATATACAACGTCTGTAATGTACAGTTGCATTGCAGCGCTTTAGCTAGCAGTCGCGCGCCGGCGTCGCCCGCCAAATTGCCGCAAACGTCGAGCGTGCGCAACCGCCGTGCGCCGCCCAATGCGTTCAGTAGACCGTATAGATCACTCTGAGGAGATAGTATAATAATGAATCGATATTTTTTAATCAGCCTATTTTAACTTTGTTTGTTTTTATCCATAAACAACATACATACATACATTATAGTTCCCTCTTCATACTTAAAACGCAGAAATAATTTTTTTAATTTATTACGGGGATATTTGAGTCACCGTAAAAGACACAACAACAAACAACTAGTAATATTGTATACTATTTATTATGAAATATATAAAAAATATAGTAATAAAGAGATTTACTATCTTTACTACTGTATTGCTATACTGAATTAATAATTTTTCTCTCCGACGTCGTTTAGAAGGATTGCAACATAATAAATGATTTACCTTAAATTTACAGTCGCTGAGATCAAGTGAAGTTAAAGCTGTATCCGGTTCTTGGAGTACGTGAACTAATGCCTGTAAAATAATTCTTGTTAAGTAGAAATATGATTTTCAGTGTACTGTAAAAATATAATATTATTATATTATTCGCAATGTTTTGAATTTTTAGTACTTACAATTTTCAAGAGTTAAGCGATTTAAACTTCGAGACAATCACCTGTATTAGTGGTGGGGCGTACGAACGTTTTCCTGTTAGTTTGCTAAGCGATAAATGTGTTATAGAGTGATTTTTTCCTATTGCTCGCACGATGCCAGACAATTCAAACTCCATACCTAAAACAATTAAAAACCTAAGTTATACACAGTTCATTAAATTGATCTTATATTGCAAAAAAATTACTAAACCTATGTGATTATTTATATGCAAGCCACAATTTAGGCCAAATATTGTCTCTTTCACACTTGCAAAAATTGCAGAGCGCTATTTCATTTCCACTCGTCAACACTTGTTGTCTTTGACATAAATTGCAATATTTTCAGTTGGGAAACGACGTACGTGCCTCGGAACAGCAATATATACTCACTGTTGTCAGACAAGTCTAGCGACTGCAGACATCGCACGCCGTGTATACAGGACTCGAGCACGTGCGCCGCCTGCGAGGAAGCCAGCACGCCCGCCAGGTTCAGCTTCACGCCCAGCGCGCTCTCGTTACACGCCAGCCCGAGCAGCAGGCTCCTATAAGACATAAGTATTATGTATAATACGCAGAAGTTATTTAGGCTCCTCGTTTCAAGGAAAGCGTATGAAAGCAAGTACAAAATTAATTTCTTTGCTTTATTGCCAAATGTATAACTATTTAAAGTTATTAAATAAAGAGATGGACTTTTCTTACTTATCAGCGTAAGAAAAGTCGATCAGTCTCTAAGAACCAACATTACATACGAATTGCATGATGATGATGTGATTGTGACCAGGCACACGGTTTCAGATACGACATAGAAATCTAATTACAAATATCACTGTTTCCCTATAAAACATAAAATCCTTTCATACAAAGAACACTCACTTAAGCGCATCAGGTGGCATACGGCAGTACGACAGATCCAGGTCTTGTAACGCGAGGCAGGCGGTGAAGAACTGGCGGAAGGAGGGGGGCGGGTCTCGCGCGCGCCTCCCACCCCAGGGGTTACGCCCCACTTTTAGTGACGATAACCTCGCCGCGCAACCTCGGAGTAAAGCGCCCCACATCTGAGAAAGACAGGTATATGATAAAAGAGAATAGCGAAAGTCACTTTCTTGTACTACATACAAAAAAAATCTACATTAATCTTTTTTACCACCAACAGAGCAAAGAGCCCCGTATATCTTACGAAAGAAACGGGTATATGATAAAAGAGAGGTTTCCGACTCTCTAAAAATACAAAGATTTTATAAGAAATCAAGTTTATCGCATGCCTATTACTTTTTGAAATGTAAAATTAATACATACATTTTCCAGTGTAGTCTCTGTGTTCACCAGGTTCAAATGAGTCAGGACATTCGGTTGAGCAAGGAAGTTATACAAATTCTGTAAAAGATAAGATATCATCAGTGGTTTTTTTTTTTTATAAAATAAGGGGGCAAACAATTAACGGGTCACCTGATGGAAAGCAACTACCGCCGCCCACACTCGCAACATTAAAAGAGCTGCAGGTGCGTTGCCGGTCTGCCTTAGGCAATATTATTAATCAATTCTGCGAGTGTATAATATTTTTGCCGCAGCCTATCGCGCACGTATTCAATGTGTAACTTTTTTTTTTTATCATAAGGTGATATAACACTTACGTGCACGTCATCCTTGAGATTATTATGCGACAGATCGAGATGGGTCAGCGTGGTGAGATGGGCGGCGCTGTCGTTGAGTATCGCCGCTAGATGCGTCACCGTCTTGCCCGTGATCCCGCACTGCGACAGCGAGATCTGACGTAACCCGTCCGGGTTGTTGGCGAGACCGGACAGCACGCTTATTGCACCTGGGAGATAAAGTAATAACTATATTATTATATGAGAGGACGACTTGGTCGGTAAAACCTGGACAAGACTCGCAAGAAATAGGGAAAAATAGAGAACATCGGAGAAGGCCTTTGCAAAGAGGTACGCGAGGGAAGTGTTAACTCCTAACAATAAATAATTGTCTTTAGAAGACACAACAAAAAATAAAATTTCTGAAAGATGGGTAAAAGATAAGGTGAGATGTTTATAGTCTATATAAGATTTAAACGTGAACGCTTCTGTATTTATTTTACCATAAACTAATCTAACCTTTGGCCTCAATATGGTTCTGCGACATATCTATAGTATGCAGCGAAAGGGGCGTGCGTGCTCGTACTAGGGCGTGGCCGTGTCGGAGAGTCGTGGCGCGCCTCGACTGCGCGGCAGGCAGGGCCGCTGCACTACACACTACAGTCTCACCTTTGTGCTCAATATAATTCTACGAGACTGCGATATATTATGTATAGTATGCAGCGCGGGGGGCGTGCGTGCTCGTGCTAGGGCGTGGCCTAGCCACGCGGTGTGATCGTGTCGGAGCGTCGCGGCGCGCCACGACAGCGCGGCGGGCGTGGGCGCTGCACTAAACACTACAGTCTCACCTTTGTCCTCAATATGATTTTGCGAGAGATCTATAGTATGCAGCGCGGGGGGCGTACGCGCTCGAACTAGGGCGTGGCCTAGCCGTGCGGCGTGGTCGTGACGGAGCGTCGCGGCGCGCCACGACAGCGCGGCGGGCGGGGGCGCGGCGCAGCGCACGAGGCGCGCGACCGCCTCCCACGCCTCTCCACCGACTCGTACGCCGTCCCCGCACACGCCAGTAAACCACGTGTTGTGCTGCAGCGCCATTACGAGCGGGATCAGATCTCTGAAACAACATTTGAATTTAACATTAGGAGGGCGGAAGAAGACGAAGACAAATAATCACAGAAAAACGTAGCGTCATAATATAAAATCTTAGATGTTGTAGGTCACATTTACAGCATATTGATTACTATTCTTTATCCAGTCTGTACTACCCTTAAACTGAATGGTACAGCTGTTAATCAAACTCTTTAAAGTATTTTATGAAACTCACCTCTGATCCAAATGGTCGAAATCCTTCAAGTGTAGCATTCTAATATCATGAGCCAAATAAATTGTATCAATATCCCAAGCGACTTCAGCTCTGCAAAAATAATAAATAACATTATTATAATATTATGTACCATCAACAAGTATACATACACAAATTATTATTATAATGATTCTTTTAAGTATTACAGATTAAATGGTAAAAATGTGGTCGTATAATCCCTTGTATGCAAAATAAGAATTATTGAACAAATGAGGTATAAATTTCAAGCCATTTGTTTACCTAAAAGGAGTTTGGCAGAGGTCACACATGGCCGCATATTGGTTAGAAAAGTCCCCGCACGTAGAATGTTTTCTCGTACCACTGATCGGTTGTAAAGGAAAAGGCAAATTAACCTGTAACAATAAAATATGTTATATTCCTCACGATTAAACTCGTAAGGGGTGACAATTATTTAAAAAAAGCATTTTCTTAATCTTAATAATTATGACACACAGGCACAAGCGGTCCATGTGGCATGTTCTACTTAATAAATGGAGACAAGTTACTGATTCTTATGATACTACTATAAATAGTAGTACTTACATCTACGATTATTATTTAATACAATTTAAAAAATATACATTTTAGTAAATCAAAATAATTGTAAGCTCTTGTAAGGCCGTTCCACAAAATGTTTATCTCATGACTCATGCACATTTCACAAAAACTAAATGGGTCACTAAACGTAGCTTTAGTTCTGAGAAGTGTGTGCTCAACCCACCGCAGTGTTGTTCTGTAATTGCCGTCATGAGTAGGCGCTTTTGACAGACTTTTGTTTCTATGCTTTTAGGGTTCCGTACCCAAAGGGACCCTATTACTAAGACTTCGTTGTCTGCCCGTCTTTCTGTTTCCAGGCTTTATCTAATGTGCCAATTGTTGCCTATTTTTACTCTATAATAGTACGGAACCCTTCGTGCGCGAGTCCGACTCGCACTTGGCCGATTTAGTACTTGACAGGCCATGCACGGCTAAAATAACTTATGCGTCAACTTAGTAATATGTCAATATGGCTTACATTAATATGTACGAACAATTACGTCTCGGCACAGAATATATATTTTACGCCAGTATTATAGTACTCTGTGGTAGTACTAACAGAATTCCCACTCGCGAAACCCGTTTAAAGAAATAACGACTCATGCTACGATACTATAAAGTTCAAATTCCGACCGCGCAGTGCTAGGTGCCTACAATTATATTTACCTACATGTGCGCTCTCTTTCTATCGCGTAAGAGGTACCCTTTCTAACGAAATCAAGATTGTCACCTTTTAGAAAATAAAATAATCTTCTTTTAATTACTATAGCTACTAATAGCAAACTTTCTTATAGTAATCAAATTTTAGTAACCCAACCTATATTTTATCTATCTATACTAATATTATAAAGCGGAAGAGTTAATTAGTTTGTTTGTTTGTTTGTTTGAACGCGCTAATCTCAGGAACTACTGGTCCGATTTGAAAAATTATTTCAGTGTTAGATAGTCCATTTATCGAGGAAGGCTATAGACTATATTTTATCACGCTAAGACTAATAGGAACGAAGAAATAGAGGAAAATGTGGAAAAAACGGGGGGAAATTATTTGAATGGGCTTATTTGAACGCGCTAATCTCAGGAACTACTGGTCTGATTTGAAAAATTATTCCAGTGTTAGATTGCCCATTTATCGAGGAAGGCTATGGGCTATATTTTATCACGCGAAGACTATTTATACCCAAATAAATAGTCTTCAATCAGTGTCAGTTTAATTATACCCAAATAATAGACTTATTGTCTGTTATTTGGGTCAGATAAGTAGACCACGTGAAGGATCATTGGCTATTTTTTGTAGACTGATTTGTCTGTGAAATATCTAATTTACGTGAGCGAAGCCGCGCGGAACGTCTAGTATTTTATAATAGTTTTATATTCGATTATATAGTGCAGGAGCTGGTCTGGAATTTTTCACAACTTAAACATAGTAACTTGTATTTATTTCTGTGTAGTGTGTGGTTTGTTTGTAACAAATTGGTTTATTTGCTATGTTTTTGTATTTTTTTTACCTTTTTTTTTTGTATTTTAAAGTCTTAAATTACCTTATTGAAATATTTCTTTGACCTTTTTTTAATTGTTCATATTTATCAGATTAATAACGATTCTGTCGCAGCGGTTAAATCAGTACGTAGATATATGCGACGAAAAAAACTTGCGCGTGCGTCACCGCTCGCTTGTGAGTCCCTAGTGATCTGCCCCTTTAAAGGGGTACTTACATTTCGATACCTACACGCGCGAGTGGGACAGGCCTGGTATCGGTTAAATTTAAGGTTTGCTCTAATGAATCACTGTTACTTAAATATATTGTTTTAAATAACTAACAGTCACAAATCGTGTAAATTGGAGTAGGTATTTGGAACAAAATAATTTTATGTAACAAACATTACAATGTTGGGAAAGTGATTCTCATATTAACATCATCTTTAACATTGCAAAACTATTATACAATTTTTAACACCATTTGTTTGGACTTAACATCTTTATTGTTATGAATGAAGAAACAAAACTAAGGGCCTGTTTCACCACTTTCTGATAAAGTGCTGAATAGGCTATTCACAACTTTTTTGACAGATTCTCCATACTTGATCTGTCAAGTTAATTGATAGATAGCCTATTCGTCACTTATCAGGAAGTGGTGAAACAGGCCCTAAGTCTCACACATAACAACTAGATAGTAGGACAAAGGTATTTTTCACCGTTTTAATTTTTATTATGAACTCATTTTAGTGTTTACTAGACGACACGATGAACTTCGTATCACTTTCCTACTCAGTGCAGAATACATATATTTTTATGAGAGTAAGCAATTCTATATTGCCGCCGCCCCATGTACCTACTCGTACGTAATCTGTAGGGCCTCTAGGACGCTGCCGCGCCCCTAGGACGCTGCCGCCCCTAGACCTATAACGGCCTATTTATAAATCCGGGGCTGTTCCTATTAATATAAACCTTCCCTGGACTTCCACGAATATTTCAAGACTAGCCAAATTAGCAAAATCGGCCCAGCCGTTCTCGGGTTTTAGCGAGACTAACGAATAAAATAATTGTACAGCAATAGAAACAAATATAGTTTCTAGTTTCTATATAATAAGTGTTTTTATCTATTAGTCACAAGCCACGGACCACAGGAAAACAAACTTTTCTAGGAACATACTATGTACCTACGTCTGAACGTAGCTTAGTTACATGGGTATAGCTGATCATTTTAATTGGGATAAATTCATGTATTCGTTACAGTAATTTTAAATTTTATAACAGTGTCTACTACGTTAATAAAAACCGGCCAAGCGTAAATCAACTCGCGAACGAAGGGTTCCGTGCAACATAAATCGTTATCGTCATGTATTTTGTATGAGAGTCTAACTTATGTCTGGTTGACACAACACACGTAACTAATAAGCGGACTAGTTATTCACAAACTGAGACTGTTTACTAGTTTTGTAATTTATTTAAGGGCCTTCCCCTACGGAGATTCCGTAATTTACCGTATTTAGAGCCTTATAAACTCATAATTTGAAAGCTACAAAGTTATAATAAAAATACAGCAATAATCTTCAGTATATCAACATTCCTTTCCCCGTTTTAAATTTTCTATTTTTGTTTATTATACTCATGATATTAGCTTCCAAAGTAATACCAATTAATTAAAATTGCAGCATTCTTTCAGCATCTCCCTAGTATTTACAAATTACGTTTATTTGAAACACACGACAATAGATAGACAATTTCATTAACTAGATATTCGCTGTTTTAATTTTTTTTAGATCAATTGTGAACTAAGATAAGTAAAAAAAAAAAGGATTTTTGTGCGATCTCGGCAACGCGTCAAATGTATGGTCAAGGTCGTTTGCTCGGGGGATGGCCTTAATACAGATCGCTCGCTTAAACCGGGCGCGTGTGTACAATAACTACAATAAGGGCCTGTCCGCACTGCGAATTTTACCCGCACGGATTTCATTCGCGCGAATTTATTCATACAATTTTTTCATCCGCAGTGCGGATACTCGTAAAAGATTCAATGTGATACAAAATTACGCATTACCTACAGTTAATTTCGCAGTGCGGACAGGCCCTAAGTCTATGTCACTTGTCTATGAAAGCGCGCGGGTGCGTAATGCGTATTACGTATGTATTTTGCCGAGCGGTCTCAACGCAGTGCGGGTCTTACATGCTTATTTATTATGTTCCGTTTTAATCTTTCGGGTACGGATCCCTAAATATAAGCTGGACTATGACGATTGACACCGCTAAGTGAATAATAATTGTCAACTGACCTTGGATATGATGTCCTCCATCGGCACATTGGGAAATAAGTCGTCAAAGGCCGCGATCAGCGCGTGAATTGCATTGATAACACCTTCGGACGTTCCCTCCTCACCTAGAAATTAGTCACGTCATTTTACTTTTAGAATTCACTATGCATTTCGTTTCAATACAATTTGATCTAAGAGTCTAAATATAAACAAAGCTTAGAATGAGCTATAATGCTACCAATTCAATTTTGTAATTTTGTTGTTTAATTTTTTGATTGCATTCACATCCAAATGAATTGGAATAAAATCTGTAGATGACCAGAAAAAGGTCGCGGTGGATCGCAAACAACCGATCGCACTTAAAATGTATGAGGAAATATAGACTTTCCTCATAGATTATTGTATTCTGGCCTAAAGCGGACTACAATAATCGGCCAAGTGCGAGTCGGACTCACGCACGAAAGGTTCCATACCGGTATAGAGCGAAAATTGTGTTTTTTGTATGGGAGCCCCCCTTAAATATTTTTTTTATTTTAATTTTATTATTATTTCTTGAAAGTACAAATATAAATTAAGGATTTTGTGAAAATTTGAAGTGCCTAGCTGTTACCATTATTGATTACGAGCAAAAAAGGGCCAAAAAAAAATCACGTTCCTCCTAACAACTGGACAACTGGACGATAAATTTACAGTGATTCATTCAAACATTTAACATCAAAATGTCTTTAATTGGATAAACGTACTTGTGCGTCAAGGGTCAATTACCAATACCATACATGCACAGTTGATTCTTATGAGAATAGAAAATTATAATAATAATCTTTAATAAAAACTTTTAAAGCATCGAATCTGTTACATGCTAAAAATTTTACTGCAACCTTAACGCAAAGCACAGTAGGGCCCGTATTTTTGGTCAGTACTCAAGATGCATCTCAGTCTCAAGACACGGTTCAGGCTCTGTGATTGGTTGGCTGTCAAAATTTGGACCAATCACAGAGCCGAACCGCGTCTTGAGACCGGGTCGCATCTTAAGTACTGACCAAAAATACGGGCCTAGGTATAGCTCTTTGATAGTATAACAGATAACTAACGTGGCCCTGTTACCAACAATAGCTTCGTGAGTCACCCAATTGAATCAAATGAAATAGATTGCTTTTATTTTGTCCAGACCACTCATAAGTATGCTTATAAGTGCATCTTATCAGATAATTCGACATCTACTCATATTATACATATATATTGTACTAGAAGACGCCCGCAACTCCAGCTCCATTGCGCCAAAATTCGTGTATCGCGCAGGAACCGTCCATAATTCCGGGATAAAAAGTATCCTATGCCCTTTCTTGGGACTCAAATAATTTCCATACCTTTCAACAACATCGGATCAGCGGTTTGGGCGTGAAGAGGTAACAGACAGACAGACTTTCTCATTTATAATATTAAGTAAAGATAAAAGATGTATCTTATGGGCCGAGATTAGATTCATAAGACTGTGACTAGACAATAGACATTGTCCTGTGGTTGATAAATTGTATGTCATGTACATGAGTCTACATACTCATGTACAGAATGCTGTAAATGCGTATATATTCTTATATCAATAGACAATCAGTTCTCAAATGTCATGGTGCGGTCCTGTCACAGTAATCTGGACGCACCCTGAGCAATCAAAATGACACTCTCTTCTGCGTATACGCACAAGCACTAAAAATCGGGCGCTGAGCAGTGAGTACACTGTACAGGGCTGTGCTCGACCATAAAAAATACCCCTCATTTCCTCCATAATTTTTTTAACAAGTCTTTGGAGCTCGCGTGCATATTTCAGCCACAAGAATGAAGTAGGTATCCTCCTAAAATAGATCTCTGAGGGAATCCATTTGAAAACAATACTATATATTTGTATTTTGTACATTAAACTTATGCAGGTTCCGTTGGGACCATTGTCGACTATTGTTATTTTTATTACATGACTAATTGGTTGGCCATTTACAAACAATGCAGACAATTACTCACCAATAAGTATAGACACGGGCTTGTGTTCATGAATGAGTGTTATTGAAAGGTGATTAGGTTTTTTGCTCTCCAATGCCTCTATTTCCATCAAGTGAAATCCATTGTCAACCTGTTTAGTAAACAAATAATAAATCATTAAATCTTCAAGCGAAGTCTGGTTACTACGACAATTAGGAATAGGTACAAAACTTTACTTGCTGTAAAGTTTTGTACCTATTCCTACTTGTCTCGTTTCTCATACACGTGGGAAAGAAAGCAATATCAAATGTATGATTAGTAGATAGTCATCATCAAATTTTATGTGTTTTGTAACTGGACTTAAAACTGTATATGGACATTATTGTTATACAAGGTTTTATCCTAGTCTGATTCATTAGAAAAGTTGCTTACATACATACTGTAAGTAGCAGTACATACTGTACCGCTATTGGTTTATACTACAATATATTAGGTTCTATAGTTTGTTACTGCTGATGCGTTTCCTTAAATTATAAATTCAAGCTTAAGTACAGTTTTGAATATTTAAGTTTATTATATCCTTCAGAAAAATCCTCTTGATAGACACAACATACAATATAAATGCACCATCTCAAGTGTATTTCAAGTAATTTAGCTCTAAACCAGTTATAATACTCAATACAGAATGTGATTGCTAATAAATTAAATTACAAAAGTTATCTTACCCGTGTTGGTATTTTGGTAGTTGTAATAAATATTCTATACGCAGTTATGACCTAAAAGGAAAAATTATTAAATAAACCAAATATCAGTATAGAGGTTTTAAATGATGAAATTGATTTTCCCTAACAAATAATATGCAAACAATAATATAATTCAATAAGGCAATTTTTTAAATATTATTCCATAGCTTATTCTTATTTATTTCAACAATTACATAGATAAATCTGAATGTAACATCCAGATTACAGAATCTTTTGTAAAGTAAATCCTTGTGAAGTAAAGTTGTAAAGAAGTAAAAAAGGAAAACAAAGGATTTCCTTTCTTAAATTAAATATTTAATTTAAAAGAGAATTTTTAAATTTATGTTTATGAATATATCAATGCACATTATTAAGTAACTTTAGTAATAAACAAACACAATGCATAGCATGAGACACACCTAAGTGACTCATTCCTTATCCAGAAATTATTATCAGTAGGAGTTGTGGCATACATTTGTTAAATATATTATATTGTGTAAATAGCAATATAATATGTTTCATTCTATCAGGAAAAATGGTACAGTTCATAACAGTGTATTTACATGAGGAAAACTTTTCTCAATAACAATAAATGTTTAGTTTTCTAATATTTAGCAGGTAAATACTCACCAAAACACGATTATCAACCTTGTCCCCTCTTGATTCCATACGAATAAGAGATTTATAAAGTATTTTAACATTTTTCCCCAATACATTGCTGATACTCTCTAAAAGATTTACTTAATATTTATTAGTGCGTATTTAACAAATATGACATGTTTATTTTAAAATATACGAAACATACCGCTCAATTCTGAAGATATTTGTGATTTTATTGACATTTTCTTGATTTTCTTTAATGTCATAACTTTTTATGATAACTAACTTAAATTGAATGTTTGGAAGAACTTATTGTATAGTAAATTATCATCGTGTTTTAATCAATCGTTAAATACAATAACATCACAGGTTAAAATTTAATAAATTCGACACAAATCTAAAATCAAAATCCACAACAACTATCACCAAGGATCACCATTTTTCTGTCCTTTTTTTTTTTTAATTTTTATTTTCTAATGTGTACGAGTCATAGCCATGTTAGGAAAGTTTCGGTCTTGTTGGTACTTATTCGTCAAATGTAATCAAAATTAATTTAATTTGAAAACTTCTTCAAAATACAAGAAATGTGCCCAAAATTGCTAATAATAAAATACCTACTTTATTTTGCTTTTACGTACCGTACAACAAAAAATTATAAACACCGTTTTCCATCATGCGCACTATTAGGCTTTGTGCAGAATGCCGCATCGTGAATTCATAATATTATAACTTTTATCTTTTAAACTTTAATATTTTTTAATTTGAAATATTGTGACTTGTCACCGCTCCCCTGTTGGCACTTGGTAAGTTGGTAGTAAGTAGGAACTAGGAAGTGGTGAGTTGGTGACTACTGAGTACTGACTAGTGACCTTTGCAACTTGGAAAGTATATTTTCTTTATAAGTGTGGTTTTATAATGACGCGTCTGGCAGCGCGGTTGGTAAGCGTCGCGGTCCACGAGCTTTGAGTGCCTTAGATGCACTCCGCTTACCGCGCCGCGCTTACCACCCGCGCGGACGTTACGCGTCACTGTAAAACCAGCCTTACACTTTTAGCTGTCCTTAGCTTTTGTCCATTTGTTAAAAAAAAGGAGGAGGAGTCCTAGGTTGTCTGAACACAGTTTTCTTGTATGATTCTGTGGTTGTTTTATTTACAGAGTTATTGCTGGGTAGATATTGTTTTTGTTGGTTTATGAAAGAAGGTGGAGAACTAGGAGAAGATAAAACAGTTGAGTACAGTTTTGAAATAGGAGGGTGGAGTTTTGAAGCTTCAGCATATGATACATTTTTGTGAGCCATGGATTCTTTAATTGATTTTTGTCTGAGAAACTCAGGACAATTCTTACTAGTAGCTATATGGGAAGCTTGGCATAAACAGCAAAACACAGAATCCTCATCTACTGAACATTTGTCACCCGAGTGACTCTGACCACAACGGAAACATCTGGGAGTTGATCTGCACTGTGACTTAACATGCCCATACCTACAGCAATTGTAACACTGTATGGTAGGGTAAATGTATAAGTCAACAGGCAAAGAGTTATAGCATATAAAAATTCTTTTAGGTAATGTTTGGCCGTCAAATGTAAAAACTACAGACTCAGTATTAACGAACTGTGGAGTGTTATTTACAATGCTTTTTTTCTTTAAACGCCTTAATTTTAAAATTTCCCCACAACCATAAGGCAGAGTAACATTAGCCAAAATGTCATCCTCAGTCCAATCTGCTGGAATACCTCGAACCAAGCCTACACGGCAAACTTGGAAAGAAGGAAGGAAAACCTTGTAATTATTGTTTTAAATTTTCATTATTAATAAAATTATTGACATCAGAAAACACTGAGAAGGATAACGATAATCTATTTTTGCCAATCCTTTTAAGGCTGCCGTTCTCAACGTTTTTTATATTATTATTTTTAAGAAAACGACCAAATTCAACAGGGTGTAAAGAGCAATTTCCGTTAGAAGTTGAAATCTCCTTTTGAATATGTACTACATAGGGTGTAGAGTCGGTGTCGGTGTACAATAAACGGCTAACACGGGGATTAGTCAAGCCCTGATGTTTCTCTATAATACCAACTCCTTGTGTTTCTTGGATATTATTTAAGCTTTCTTTGTTTTCTGTATCACTTAAACACAGGCAGTTGATATCTGGTTTAGTTTTATTAGGATTTTTCTTAATTTTCTTATTACATTTTCTGCAAATTCGTCTGGATGTTGCAGGGCGTTTGCGGTTTGAAGATGTATTATTATTAATCGACGAATCAGTGTCCATAGAAGAATCGTTAATTTCTGATGTCTGTACAGTTATAAATTGGCCAGCAGGAGGGCACTCCGGCCCCCCCGGGTCCACATCCATATTTACAAAATATATACAGGAGACTTACCAAAATGCGCAGAAAACAATAAAAACTAAAAGAAACTAAATAAATATAAAAAGGAAACTAACTAACTAAGAAATTTACAATAAATAATTCAAAAAAATATTTTTTTCCAGAAAAAAAAAGACCGCCCTTTTGGAGATTCCCGCGCTTCTATTGACAGTTCACAGTTGACACTTTATTTTTTTTTCTTAATATGGCACTTCGGCTATTTAACCATGGCCAGAGTCGAGTATAAATATGGCGGGAAAACAATGTTCTTTAATATAATTTTCAGCATCGTTTTTCTATATTGTCAGGTCTAAAGTCTAGTCAAAATCTAAGTAAAAGTCAAAACATTCAAGAAGTCAAGTCGTTCGATTCAGTAAAGTGGTAGACGCTTTACTGAAACTTTAGATGGAGTTTTGGAGGGAACACAAAATAGCACGTTTCTGTATATTACATCACTTTCCTACACTTGTGCACGATAACGAATATGTAATGGTTAATATTCTACCAATATTACACATTAAAAACCCAGTTAATTGACACAATTTTAGGAAAATAATACAAAAACACATCACTTTTTCACATTCCCGGCAAAACTCCAGTTGACACTTGGATTTGACAATTGCTGACAATCAAACTGACAATCTGTAAATTGTTGACGTGATTGTTGACTCGGTTGACGCTAGAATTTCACAAAAATAATGGAATTCTATTTTTGTTAAATAGATTTTGTACAAGAAACTTAATGAGCGAAAAAGTTTATGTAATAAATCAACATGAACAAAAATTACGAAAGGTGTGCGCATTGTAATCGCCGCAAATGGTTATCAGGGTGCCTTCGCAAGTGGCTAAAACCAATGGAATGTAAACATTCTCAAAGAAACATAGATAGTAAGCGAGATTTAAACGATGTCGATATCGTTAATTGTGCTTTTATGCCCGAAAGGAAACCCATGGCCAACAAATTTGTAAAATTTTGGAAAAACAAGTTATTTATCACCGGAAGCGTAAGGTCACTGCAGAAGTATTTTGGAAATAAAAATAGTGGTAGCGAGTATTTTTACAATTTTAGCAAACCAGATGCTTCAGCATGCTCCACTACACATTATGATGCAGATAAAAAAGATGTTAATAACGAATATGAGCTAGAAAACCAATATAATATAGTGAAGTACCACCATGCTGATGGTCATTCTGTTCTACGTGGACATCATCAGCACACTTCCATAGAGAGCTGTGCACTCTACTGTCAACTTGCCAAGTAAGTTCTTATTGACTTCAACACAACATGACTTACCGTATTTCCCCGGACACATTTCTCCAAGACTAGGGGTAGCTAAAAAATTAGTTTTTACATAAAATTCTACTATGTATGTAGTAATTTAAAGTATGTGATCTATTTCAGGCAAGGTTGGTACTGGGGTGGAATAACAAAGACCGAAGCAGAAGAGCTACTGGCTGGACAGCATGACAATGTTTTCCTCGTCCGTGACTCTTATGACTCTAGGCACATACTTTGTGTGTCATTCCGCTGTGTTGGACGCACACTTCATGCTCGACTTAGACATGCTGATGGTCTATTCTCCTTGAACAACGAAACATTTGTGCCACCAAATAGGATTTCAGAGCATTGCGCAACTGTTGATGTCAAATCACAGTTGTTTGAGATGCCTGTTAAATTAGCAAGGCCATTAAATAGGTAAATATTTTTGAAATAGTCTCTTGTTCTTATATTCTACTGAAAAATTTACTGTTTATATTATATGAAAAATACTACTTAGTTTGTAATTTATAAAAATAAGAAAATATTCTAAATGAAACTTTTTTTTCAGATTCGCAAAATTGGATTCATTGCAAAAAATATGCAGATTTGTTATCAGACAGACTGTATCAGAAGGTCTATGGGATAAGTTACCACTTCCACCTAATCTGATATCATATGTGTCACTCGGAAGTGATTACATTACCCCATTATAATCAAATGTATTGACACTATATAGAATATTGTAAAAAAATATAGTGTGCCTTAAATAATCTTTATGTTCATAACAGATTTTATGTTACTCTGATTAATGATTTTGTACTTTTATGACCAAAATATCTTTCATTTTGCAACTAGGCAAATATTTATGCATCTGGAAGCTCTGAAAGATTATTTCTATTTTTATTAAGTTATTAGGTTGAACCACTTGCAAGCACACTTAAATTACATGTGGTCTATTACCTGAGCTGACATTATAACCACATGAGATCATGTTATAATTCTCAGTTCCTTCTTTTAATTTCAAGCTTTTGTGTTATAAAATTTTGCTATTAAATAAGAAATAACAATACACCCAAAAATATGGTGAAGCTTAAAAATTAATCATTTGTGTGAAATTGGCCTAGTTCAGACCGTCTTACAAAATTGAGAAATAAATAATAATTATTATAATGTATCTCCTCTTAGTAATAAAATGAATGAACACTGAACATATCATACTGTTTATACAATGTTACAAATGATTAATATTTTATTAAATTTTTATTCAATGTGTATTTTTTACTTTTTTATTATTAGCAGCGTACTGACTGAGCGAGCAAGGCTCGCGAGGGAAATCCTCGGTTGGTCAAGACGTGCCTCGCCCGAGGCAAACGCACGCGCTGCCTCGCCCGAGCGTGCCGCGGCCCGAACCAGCGTTTTCGATTTTTGTCGATGCTCAAAGGCGCCTCGGTACGTTTGCCGCGCTCACTCAAGACGGTAGTGTTTTGCCTCGCTTATTCGTTGCGTATTAGTTGTGCGTTTCAAGTTAAACTGAGCATCGATGCTGGCTAAGCCTTACGGTGGCTCGGCCATACCGCGCGAGGCAGCCTCGGATTAGACAACTTAAGAGACCGAGGCCGCCTCGCGCGGCATTCGTACTGCGGCAAATGTCCGAGGCTGCCTCGCGAGGCCGCTCGCTTGGTCAGTACGCGACTATTGGAGTTTGCAGCTGATGTGGTACATATAAAAACAATATTTAAAATAGACATAAATTTATTGACACACAACAAATACTTGCCGCTCGCTTGGTCAGTACGCGACTATTGGAGTTTGCAGCTGATGTGGTACATATAAAAACAATATTTAAAATAGACAAATTTATTGACACAGACAACAAATACTTTAATCATTAACTAATTAAATCCAAACATTTTGCTATTTGCTCTCACTTTAGAGTGTTGATGCCCAAAATATTTTTCGCCTGAAAAAAAAAGTAATGGTTACTGTATGTTCAAAATATGTCCATAAAGTGAAGACTTGTAATAAGTATACGGGATGGGACAATTATAGGGCAAGAGTATGTAGGTTTGACTTCTGAGTGTAATAACATGGCTTATCACATAGAGATACTATGTACTACGTACTGGAGGCGCCATTGCAAACAAAAAACATGTCACACTTGAGGCATGAGCGGGATAAGAGGCGGCGCGGTGATGGCTATAGATCAGTACCGCAGAAGTGACAAAGTTTTGTGCCTACACTCGAATGAACGCAGACTCTATTTGAGTAAGTGGATAAAATAAAACAAATATTTTTACTAAACATTATTAAAAGCTTTTATTTTACTTGCTCTGTGTATTAATATGTTCATATTATTAAATATATTAGTACATATTATTATGTAAGTTCGGGTGGAATTTTTGAACCCAATTTCGAAGTATGTATGTGCATATAATATTTTAACCGATTGAGCTGGAATTTTGTATACACGTTTGGTTTGAATGACAATGCACGATACAGTATGACATCACTATAAATATAAAATGGCCGATCATCCAAGATAGCGGAATAGTTATTTTCTATGCCGTCCTATAATAACAGTATGGATATTAAATAAAATAACTTTTTGAGAATAACTCGAAAACGAATGTAATGTCCTTCTACATCCAATATGGCGGCTCATCTAAGATAGGGGAATACAAACAAAGTTTCGTTTATTTCTGCATGACTAAAGAATTTTTTTTTTTATGAAATAAGGGGGCAAACGAGCAAACGGGTCACCTGATGGAAAGCAACTTCCGTCGCCCATGGACACTCGCAGCATCAGAAGAGCTGCAAGTGCGTTGCCGGCCTTTTAAGAGGGAATAGGGTAATAGGGGAGGGTAGGGAAGGGAATAGGGGAGGGTAGGGATGGGAATAGGGTAGGGGATTGGGCCTCCGGTAAACTCACTCACTTGGCGAAACACAGCGCAAGCGCTGTTTCACGCCGGTTTTCTGTGAGAACGTGGTATTTCTCCGGTCGAGCCGGCCCATTCGTGCCGAAGCATGGCTCTCCCACGTAAAATTGGATTGGATTTCAGTTAAAATAGTTAAGTGAAATCCAACTTTTAAGTCATGCAGAAATAAACGAAATAATAATATAACAAGTCGCTAAATATAGACACGGTTTTTTCACTAATCAACATCAAGTACGATTTCTCAAGGACATAGAAGTTAATTAGATTTTTTATATAAAATAACGGGGCAAATGAGCAAACGGGTCACCTGATGGAAAGCAACAACCGTCGCCCATGGGCACTCGTAACGTCAGAAGAGCTGCAGATGCGAGGGAATATGCCTTCTTCTTAAAATGCTTCTGGCGATGATAGTTCGTTCCACAGTTTTGCAGTGCGCGGAAGAAAGTTACGCAAAAAATGCACGGTGGAAGACCTCCACTTATCAAGGTGATGGGATGGTCCTCGGAGCACTCCCCGTGATACAACTGATAGAGGATGCAGAGCGAAGCTACATCTAGGCACAATTCCAAGAGGTCCAGCCTATTTAAAACACTATGGCAGTCAACAATTCGAGCGGTCCTTCGTTCAAATTCAATACTCGTACAATAATACACAATAACACTTATTAGGCAGCGTGGCAGCGGCACGGCGAAGTGATTGTTGAACATACAAAATATATAACCTCCTCCTTTTTAGAAGTCAGTTAAAAAACATCATCATCATCACTCTACTCCGAAGGCATCACTCCGAAGAAACACTCCGCAAATTGCCGAGAATAGAATATGACGTAGCCTCAAAATTCCGAAAATTTCAAAGGTGAGTACAACTCGGTCGAGTTGACTCCGTACCTGGCTGCCATACTTATACAAACCCCCCAGTGTTGGAACTACAAACGGTCGAGTTAACTCTGTACCAAGGATTTCGAAAATCGGACCACAAACGGCTGAGTAATCGTTGAACATACAAAAAATAATAAAAATAAACATACATACAGCCAAACGTATTACCTCCTTTTTTGGAAGTCAGTCAAAAACCAAAATATTACATACCAAAATTTTGCAAAACCGTTACAGCGGCTTGGGCGTGAAGAGGTAACAGACACAGAGAGAGACAGACAGATAGACGGACGGTCAGACAGACGGACAGACGGACAGACAGACAGATGGACGAACAGACCGACAGACAGACAGACAGACAGATACACTTTCGCATTTATAATAATTATATTATAATAACTATAGACCCAAAGTCCACTACATACTTACCTTATTTAAATGACTTAAATATTTATAAATACAATTATAATGTACGCATGTATAATGTGGGTACACGTAATACCGTATTTATATTACCAAAATACAAACTCGTCTACGTGAATACTACATTCATCGTCGTCTCATCATGATAGATATCTGTATTCTGCCTACATTCCCCTCTGAATCTACTACACTATGACAATGCGAAATGGCGCGCGTCTTCGCCTAGTAATTTAATGTTTGTATTTTAATTGAAAATAATTAAATAAGAATACTAACCGATGAAATGTTATTCCGTCGCATTTGGAAGTGTTTTTGGAATTATTTTTACAATATCTTAAGACACACCAAGGCATTTTTGTGACTTTTATTTTGTATTTTTATAAATGTCATACGTCTAGTGCGCTGAAGAGTTTGCGGCCGACTAAGTGCGTTGCGGCTATATAGATTCTGTTGAATGTAACCAAGCATTGCGTTGCGGTGTCAAGTCTAGTACGTAGTACTTATATGTCAGTGGCTTATCATAATGACAAGAGCTATTATAGACCTAAACCTTACACCATTTTACCTCACTAGACACTATCTTTACTTGTTTTTCTAGTTATTGGTCCAATATACATAGCTTTTACTTCTTATGAGATGCGATAAATCGGAAATGTTCTTTTGTTTCAAATATGAGAGTGTTTTGTCCATTGAGATACTATAGACTAGGGTTGGGTTGCACCAGAGGCGTGGTTAAAGTTAAAGTTAAGGTTAAAGTTATGGTTATAGTTAAGGGTGGGTTGCACCAACTTACTTTAACTTTAACTACAATGCCAAATGTCAAATCTTTGGTTAAAGTTAAAAATGGACGCCATCAAGACGCTATATTAAACCATAACCATAGAGCTCGACTAGGTTTTAAATGCATGTGGCGAAAAAAGGAACTAACGCTGTCATCATACAAAAACGCCATTTTTGACAGTTCTCCTTTACCAGCAGCGCCCCCGCCCACGTTCATTTATAACCTTGTTGGACCAGCTGTCATCTGTCAATTTCTCCGGTCAAAGTGAAGGTTAAGGTTAAAGTTAAATTTACCCTTAACTATAACCATAACTTTAACTTTAACCACGCCTCTGGTGCAACCCACCCTAAGGGTAAATATGGCGTCTTGATGGCGTCCATTTTGAACTTTAACCAAAGATTTGACATTTTGCACTGTGGTTAAAGTTAAAGCTAAAGTTACAGTTAAAGTTGTTGGTGCAACCCACTCTAGGATATTCTTAGCCTTATATCGGTGTATAAGCGTCAAAAGCATGTAATGTTATGTCCTACTTACCAGGACATAACAAAGGATATTTCATGTAATAAAGGTTTTTAGTGAACATTTTATGCTAGATAATGTTGAGTTTTGTGGTTCCGCTAAATAATAAACCATAAGAATGGCCAACGAATGCCTCAAACACGTGGATTTAACATTAAAAACGTAAGTTTTGAACAACGTTTTTTAGGCTTTTCAATCGGTATTTTTGTAAGCTAAAAAGATAATTTATAAGTTTAATAATCCCTTATTCGTGCTATATAAGGCATTAGTGCTAAAATTGTCACATCAATGAATAATTTGGCTACAAAAATTGCATAGCTTTTTACGCGTGTTTATGGATTCTCATTACTTGAACTATAGTTTATCGATATCATGAACTAACTGACTTTCTTTTCAGGATTATAATGTGCTTCGAAATGATCGACAAATATTCAAGAAAATAAACGCACACTACTTGTATGAAAATAAGCACAAAATGGCCACGCGATGACGGGCTAAGATTACATCTATACTATAATACTTTATCTATGGTTTTGTCAATATCTCAAATTTGTCTCATATTGCAGAGTAAGTAAAGAAGACATCCCTCTCTTCCTCGCACCTATATGTGCATATTTTATTATGTGCGATCTCCAATATCGTACCGCATAATGCGAAACCCGCTTACCGTTGTAAATGCAGCTGTCAGCGTTTGTGGGGCGGCAGCGATTGGGTTCATTTTGATGGCGATTTGAATAAATTCGGCGTCTCGTATGCGTGCTTTAACGAAATTCTTTGTTCCGCTACTACCTGGGCTGTTGTCAGTTAGGTAAAAGAGTTCAGATACTTTGTAAATACCGGCTAAGCCCACTCGTCGTAGGTACCAATTGAACTGAAATAAAATACTGGTTATAAAAATAACAATTAAGTAATTCTTTAAAATAATTTGCAATGTTTCAGAGCCTTGGCAATTCTTATACCTTGATCTTCGATTTGGTTAACGAGATGACTTATTTACATTGGCGTCAAACAGTGAACGCGTTGCCAGACTGAACCAAGATTCTAATTTCGAGTTATGGGAATTGGACCCTAGTAATGTCTACTACTAATAGGCTCGTCAGATACTTACATCAACACTTCTGTCGCCTGTGTGATAACAAATATCATCTACTAGGGAAAGCAATGTAGCTAAGCTGTTTGGGACGTTGTTAGGTAAGGCTTGTATTGCCATTGCCTTTGGCCAAGTGTTCCTGAAACGAGAAGTGAAAAATATCATGAGTTTCATGAGACAAAAGAAAGAGATAAATTGCATGGTCTGCATTTTTATGACTAGCACACTAACGCCATCTAGTGACATTTAAATGAAGTATACAACTGTTATAATTTTATATTTTGCTTAAAAAATTTTTATTTTTCGGTTTATGTATGCAGTAAAAATATATCCTGTCTCCATTTGTTTGTTAAAATAAAACAAATTCTTACTTATATGGATCAATCATAAGAATTCTTGTTACAATTGCATCCTCAATAAGTTTTACTGGAACATTTGGTTCTTTTAATTCTTCTTTGGGCCACTGAAATATAAAATAAAAAATAGTATTGTTAAGTTATCTCGTATTTTACAAGTTTCATTTATGATACAAAATTTTCTGTCTATTAAAACAAACTTGTCTTTTTAAACCTTAAAAACAGAACTGAAAGCTACACTTACATTTTTCATATGCTGTACAAGTTGTTCATTGCATGTTACATTAAAATAATGAACTAAATCTCCTCCTCCATTGGGAAACAGTCCGTGTGTGATGCCTGGATACCCAATAGCCTCTGAACCCTGTGTCAGAGATTCTACCGACCACCCTGATGTAGGCACAAACTCCATAGCTTTAGCCAGTATTCTTTTCTTTATATCCTCCTCATACTGGCGTTCATCATGTTCGGTATTTACTGTAATACTGCTGTCATTTGGTATTTCATTTTTAATTGTTTCTTTACAATATGTTCTGGTGAGCCGTAGGGTTTTACAGCTTTGTATGTATGCAATTGACATCAGAGCCTTTCGTCCATTTCTCATTGCTGTTAACAAACAAATATTATAAGTAATAAGAAAATAATTTTGGTGATACTATACAGTTATGTACATCCATTGACTTGAAAATAAATTAGTATATTTATTTGAAAAAGAGTTCAAAGAGTAGATGAGTGAAAAATATGTAGGAAGTTATATTAGTATTCTTACTTCAAACAGGGTTTAAAATATTATATGAATTGAGTAATAAAAAGTCTAATGAAAGTTTTAAACATTTTTTATTCATATTGTAAAAAATATATTATGATACAGGCTTCTGTTTGTTCAAATTGATACATTCACTTAATCTAGCAACAAGACCTTCAATCAAATGAAAAGCATTTAAAGCTGATAATATTATTTCTTTCTTGTTTTTATCTGGTATAGTGTCCAGCACATTACCACCAACATTAATGGAAACATTGATATTCTCTTTAGGATTATTCTTTGATTCTTCAATATCTTTTAACTTGACTTCATAGTGAGCCTTTGACATTTTTAGTGCCACCCTTAGAGGTTCTAAGTAGCTTGTTTCGATTGCCTCAAAATTATTTTTAAAGTTAGTTACATTGTCTGTGTCTTTTATGACTAAATATCTCAACAAGTTAAGAGATGTGATTATTTGGTCAGCCAATTCCACCAAGTCTGACTCTGCTCCATGTGGAAGGTGACAGATTTTCTTCAACATTGCCATCAGCTGAGAGTCCTTGAAACTTGCTGGCAATTCTGGTTCTTTAAAAGCTGTATCCAAGGAGTTTTTATACAAAGAGATTGCATAACCAATCATCCCAGAGTGATTAGCATTATCTATCATATATTTAACGAGAGAGCACCTTCCTTTATAGTCAAATTTGTTAACCAGTGTTCCTAATATCACAATAGACTCTTTACGTAAATATTCATACATGGAATATATAGCTACAGTCATTAGGTTTTTGCACAAATTATAATGAACCATAGTTAATTTAGTTGAAGGAATATTATCAGGGTATTTCTTTAGGATTTCCTTGCACAAGTATATTCCTTTAGACAGAGGTCCATATTCAGTGAAACTGAGTAAATGAACACCACAAAGAAGCACAGTGCACACAAGGTATTCTGGTGAGTACACAAGAGGCAGAGCCGTGTCTGGAATTTCAAAATGTCCTGACAACAATGCATAGAACAACCCAGACAAAGTAGTCATGTTCACTTTCTCCTTGTGATCATAAGGATCAACTTCTTCATTTTCATCATATTTTTCATTTTTGGGTTTTGATTTTTCACTTTCATTGCTGCATTTTTCAATATAAGCAAGGAATTTTAAAGGATTTTTAAGCAACGTGCAGATGTCCTCAATCAGAAACTTGGTACAAGCCCTGGTTTCACTATGTTTGTTAGTATCAGGATCTACATCCACATAAACTAATGGTTTACCAAACAGACTTATCAGAAACACAGAAATGATCTGTTTTGGTCTACATTTATCATCATTCATCACTTCACTTATAAAGGGGCAGTAGAATGGTGGTAATAAGGAGTAAACTTTATTAATTCTTCTTATGTTATCATCACACTCCATCAAAAGACGCTGTTTGCCTTCTAACTCATACTCTGGCACAGGTATGTTATCAATATATGTACTTATGGCATTGAGACACCATTCCAATGATCTACCTCTTTTGAGCGTCAGTTTCAGAAGGAGTTGCTGCAATGGTTGAAGTATGATAGAGAATTGAGCATCATTTTTTGATACTTCGATTTGTTCAATAAACTCTAGGAGAGCTTCCTCGGGGACTGCCGTCTGAACAATTATTGATAGAAATTGTTCACATGTTCCATAAAGTGAGGGCTTCAATGTGTTTGTATCATTATTTACTTTTGAAACTATAACAGATATTAAATCCCAACAGTTATCTTTGAACTGTTTTGCATATTTCTCATCTACTGCTACAGTGAGTGCTTCTTTGTATTTTTCACCATCCAACAGGGAAGACACATGATCCACAACATCTACACTTTGATCCATGATGAAGGATGTGGAAAGAAAGTTTGTATTTCCGTATACAATTCTGTAAATCAAGTACATTTACACTGTAATTGTTATTGGTGTTATGGTGTAACAACGAATATTTTTATTTTGAAGGACATACAAGCTTTACTTATCCACGAGTCCCATGCCAATACGAAATTAAATAAAGTTTGGACATGAAAAAATGTGTAAAACATTTTTTAGTGGATTTTTACATTTGATTTATACTTACAATAAATTATCTTCGGCATATGATTCATCCTTCCACTGCTTTATTCAATTGAATTTATTTTTTAACAATTAAAATAAATATTAACGAGTCTATACACTATTTTAATAATTTAAACTTTCGTTTATGTATTTTAGGAAGGAACAGGAACCAAAAAAATTAATCGCAAAAAAGCAAAAGTGAACGGCAAATAATTCTTCTACTTCTTGAGATTTTGACATTTACGAATAATAATTTGTCTATGGTTTAAACTTTAAACCATAGATTTTTTATTTTTTTAACACCATAGACAACGAAACTGTTGTCATGAGACTCATGACAAAACTGACAAAAGACGAGTTTTGCTTTGCCGGGAATGTGATTATGTGAAGACTGAAGACTTGAAGAGTGCCGTAAATCGTAATGACGTATACGGTATACCTTTGTATGTGGCAAAGTACACCCCCGGTGTCAGTGCCAAAAGCCAACAAAAAAAAATACTCAATTGTCATTCAGTTGTCATTAGTCAAGTGTCAAATTTTTTTATGTCGTCCGAGCTTGCTACATATATTAATCTGTGGTCGTCCGTCGGTTGTTTGGTTTTGGATAAATTTATAAATATTCTTAAATTGAGTTAATTAAATTGTTACGCGAAAATAGATTCGCTTAAATAGTGCATGTTACAACCTAGAATATATAAATCAATAGTCTCACAATGGCATCCAAACAAAAAACTATCTTCACCCGAAGTAAACCTCTTCTAAATATTTACAGTGGGAAGGATCAGGAAGGCAGGGAGGTGAGTTAGGTTCTGTGAGCTTTATTGTATAACCGTACACAAAGTATACTTATTCTAGAATAGTGCTTTTATAGAATATACAGACATACTGTTTCATAGGTGGAAGTGCGCGAAGATACGGAACAACTCGTGAAATGGCACGAAATATCCGATGCTCTCGTCGCCGCCGGCTACTACAGAGCTCAGCTTCAGGGGCTGTCAGCCTTCGACAAGATAGTCGGAGGTCTCACTTGGTGCATAGAGCTGTGTGACATAGATGTGGACATAAGTTTACTATTTGATGAGAATCTTACAATAGGCAAGAAAATGTAATGCGTGTTTCTTATTCAGCGGCATTTAAAAATACATGTTTTCACAACAAAGTCTACAAAACAGAGAAATACTATGGCATAATATACTATTCTCTGCTTTGTTCTATTTCTCAATTTTTCCTTACATAAATCTGCTGTTTTAGGCAAATGTTATGGCTCTTGTTAGTTGTGTGTATTTACCCAATATTTTTTTCCAGAGCTTTAACAGAAAAGATAGTTAAAGTATTGCCAAGCTTGAAGTGCCCTTACATAATAGAACCTCATCAGATTCAAGGACTAGATTTTATAAACATATACCCACTGGTTCAGTGGTTGATTAAATACTCCAGTGAGTTTAGAGAAGCAAAGGAGGATGAATTGAGAAAGTTTGCAATAATGCAGTATGAAAAGGATCACATGTTCGAATCAGACCAATTATATTTCCTCCAGAGAGAAAAGTTGTTGAAAAATTTATCTGTCATACAGGTATTTGTTTCTATTAGTATATAGATTTCAACATGATATTATGTTACCCACAAACAGTGTTTATTTGTGGGTAACT
This sequence comes from Cyaniris semiargus, assembly GCA_905187585.1. Taxonomy (NCBI): domain Eukaryota; kingdom Metazoa; phylum Arthropoda; class Insecta; order Lepidoptera; family Lycaenidae; genus Cyaniris; species Cyaniris semiargus. Next base: position 9,040,532 of record LR994560.1, on the reverse strand, counting down.
TATTATTATCATCATCATATTATTTACACTAGCACCACAAATTATAGTGTTACTGTCACACAAATCATGTTATCATTTGTGTGGTATTGCGAGGTGCATACCATTTCTATTTTTATTTTATTCTTCGATGGCGGATTCTTGGAAATGCTATTGTATTCTATTGTTGTTGCGAGCACCGGTGCTCGTATGGGGCTTGATGGGTTAAACTGCTTTGTATCTTCAACATGACATTTATTTTTACTCATTTCAGAATCTGTACAAACCTTGTCGAGTGCGCAAAAGAAAGGGTGGCTTAGCAGAGAATGAACTGGAACAAGTGAACTCTGTGTTATCTGAATATGATCAAAGAATGTTAATGTTGATACCTAGTAATCAAGATGAAGACAAAAAAGATGAGGGACTGGAATTCTTGGTATGATATTTTTAACCACATTATAATATAATATTGTCTTTTCCTTAAGAATATTTGAAAATGAGGTTTTCATTTGACCCCAATAATTTTTTTTATGCTGTATGTTGCAAAATAGGCCTACAGTTTTATCTTCTTTTTTTTACAGTTTGAGTATGAAAAAAGTCTTGCAGATCCAACAAACATTACTACAGAGGTAAGTTTACAATATTGTAGATCTGTGACTAACAAACATTTTTTTAATAGTTAAAACTCTCTTCAAATGTTTCCTAATTTTTTTCAGACGGATTTATTTATTCAAGAGGATGAAGATCATATAAATCCAAATACAAAATTGCATTATGCATTATTGCATTCTGAATTAACGGGTGACATTCCAAAGGAGCTTGAGCAAAGTGAAAGAATAAAGTACAACAAAGATATAGAAGATCTAAGCAAGGCAATAAGTTTATTAGAAAATGAGGTAGATTCTACTAAAAAGATACACGAGGAGAGAATGGAAAGAACAAAGTCTAACTATACTGATGTTACAAGAAAAATGCAGCATTTAACAAAGAAACTAATTAAATCAGATGATTACAGGTTTGTATGTTAGCTAGATTTGGCTATAAATTGTGTTATTATAATACTTAGGGCCTGTTTCACCACTTTCTGATAAAGTGTCGAATAGGCTATTCACAGCTTTTTTGACAGATTCTCCATACTTCATCTGTGAAATTAAGTTGTGGATAGCCTATTCGGCAATTATCAGGAAGTGGTGAAACAAGCCCTTATTGTGACAATCTGTAGACATTTCTCACATGTTACTAATAAAAATAAAGTTAACTATACAATGTATTGTCTTCATCTGTTATGTTTGTAAAGTCACTGAGCTCCTAGCCAGACGTTTTCTTTATCGCTCCTTCATAGAATCGCCAATCAAAATGTATGGAATTGACTTTTTGATCGGCGATTCGATAAAGAAACGATAAAGAAAATGTCTTATCTAAAGGGCCTGGACAGAGAAACGCAAAACAAAAAATTTGACATTTTCAATTACCATTTTCAGTGACAAAGATGTGAAAGTTTTCTACAAGTCACTAAAGGAATTAGCAAAGGAAAGAAATGAGCTACTAAAAGTCATTGAGCACAGGCAAAATGAACACAAGGTTCTTCAAAACACATTGAGGTATTGTCATTTACATAATACAACTTCAGATTAATTATTGTATAACTTTTGTATAAGGCAATACTTTGTTGGACACCCTGAAATTATTAAGTTATCCTGAATATAAAAAATTCCTCCTTTTATTTTAATTGACAACTGGTTTCAGAACTCTGGCAGTACCAGCCAGATTTTGTTAATGATCTATGAGAAAGAAATGTCTAGTTAACTCATCAAGCCCCATACGGGCACCGGTGGTCGCGACAACAATAGAATACAATAGCATTTCCAAGAATCCGCGATCGAAGGGTTAAATTGATGTTTATTTTCAATACAATCAATTTATGGTATACATATTTTTTTTTAGAAATCTTGAGGAACCTAACACAGTTATAGAAGACAATCCACTAACACCTGAAGAATTGAAAGAATTCCAGGATAGGGAATCAAAATTAAAAGAATTTATTGCTCAAATGAGGGTAGAACTGGGTCACTTGAATCGCCAAGTGCTAAGGTACTCTGTTGCCATAGATGAAGTACCGGGGCCCGCAGAGCTACTACAGTATGAGAAGAGATTTGTGGAGTTGTATAATCAAGGTTAAGAAAATACTTTTATAGCTTTGTGGCTCTGTATACAGGATGTAACAAAACAAAGTGATAATACTTCAGGGTGTGTATGTTTACTAGTTTCTTAGCAGACAGAAGCATAAAGGTCATAGTTGACGGCGAATGCTCGGAAACTCAGTCTGTTGATGCTGGTGTCCCTCAGGGCTGTGTGCTATCGCCTACTCTATTCATAATGCATATCAATGACATGTTACAGACCAACGGCATTCATTGCTATGCGGATGATAGAACAGGTGATGCTGTATATACCGGCTCCCCTAATATTTCTCGGCAAAATGTCACTGAGAGTCGAAACGAACTTGTGTCTAAGGTGGAGAATTCATTGGAGAAGGTCTCTGAATGGAGTAGACGTAACTCGGTCCAATTCAACCCCGCCAAGACACAAGTCTGCGCGTTCACCACTAAAAAGTCACCAATGGTCGTATATCCTCGTTTCGAGGGCACATCTTTAACCATCTCCCCTAGCATTGAGATACTTGGCGTCAACATATCGAGCGAAGTCCAGTTCCGATATCATCTAGAGGGTAAGGCCAAATTAGCCTCGAAGAAGCTTGGTGTTCTTAACAGAGCGAGACAGTACTTCGGTCCGGACCAACGCCTACAACTCTACAAGGCGCAGGTTCGGCCTCATATGGAATATTGTTCTCATCTCTGGGCAGGGGCGCCAAAATACCAACTGCTCCCTCTGGATCGTATCCAACGAAGGGCCGCTCGAATTGTTGACTGCCATAGTGTTTCAAACAGCTTGGACCCCTTGGAATTACGCCGAGATGTAGCTTCACTCTGCATCCTCTATCAGTTGTATCACGGGGAGTGCTCTGAGGAATTGTTCGGAATCATACTACCTGCAACTTTTCGCCATCGTCCCACGCGAAAAATATACCATTCTCATCACCTTGATGAGTGGCAGTCTTCCACGGTGCGTTTTTCGCGTAACTTTCTGCCGCGCACTGTAAAACTCTGGAACGAACTGTCACCAGCAGTATATCCGGACCTATACGACCTGCAAACCTTCAAGAAAAGAGCGTATTCCCTCTTAAAAGGCCGGCAACGCACCTGCAGCTCTTCTGATGTTGCGAGTGTCCATGGGCGACGGTAGTTGCTTACCATCAGGTGACCCGTTTGCTCGTTTGCCCCCTTATTTAATAAAAAAAATAAAAAAAAAGTGTTGTTGACATAGAGTTCACTGTGAAAGTAGCAGCGCTAAACGAGCAAATTTTTTTGTGATTTGTATGGGCAAGCGCCCCAGCGTCATGAATTTTCCCATACAAAAGTTAAAAAAAGTTGCTCTTTCAGCGCTGCTACTATCACAGTGAAGTCTATCTCATACACACCCTCAATTAGGATTATCACTAAGTTTTGTTACACCCTGTATATATGTATTGTATATTTATTATTTTACTATGTTTGCGATTAAAATATGTAGGCCTCTGTATAATAGACTATTTGACAGTAAGAATTTTTTTGTGATTATTTGCTTTAAATGCATAAAAATATAAAATGATGGTTCTGTGATTTACATAAGTTTTAATATAAATAATAACAATTAATATTGTATCCAATTAATATTGTATCCCTTTAGGTCTTCAGCGCCCACAAGGGGGCGTTATCGCCCACTTTGGGAAAGACTGGTTTACACGCTAGTGATGTCACTTACAAAGCGCGACGCCATATTGCTGAATAAAGCGTTTCGGCGGCTTATTTGAATTTTTATTCACATGTTTCTTACGAAATACGTATTTAAAAAATAATAAAAAAATACTTTCGATAAACTTCTTAATCGCAACCAAGTAATTCAAGATAGAAATTAAAAATCTCTCAAATACCCTATTCTATCATGTAGGTATTCCAATTTAAATATTAACATATTTGCTTTTCTTTGCAGTTGCCTCAAAACACAAGGAGACCAAACAGTATTATATATTTTATAATACACTGTATGAAGTCAAGCTGTACACTTCTAAAGAACTGAGCCTTTTAAACTCTATCTTGGACAACTATGAAGAGTAAGTTTGATTGTTTATTAATTTACATAAATAAAAATGTGTATTATTATGCAATATTACGGTTAAACATTACGATTAAGGAACTCATTATCATTGTACTATAAAGTCATTTTTTTGGAATTAAAAAGAAAGACTACCTTCATGGAATTAATCTTTTCGACTCAACTACGGCGATGCAATGTAGCAAAAATACTGATCTAATTTTTTTTATCAGAGCAATGTCATCAGCGAGGAAGAGGGAGGAATTTATGACTCAATTTGAATCTATAGTGGAATGGGTGAACCAAACTGTGAAAAAAGTGGAGCAGAAGTTCAAACATGAGAAGGAGCAGAAAGCTTCCTTGCACGCGGAATATTCTAGGCTCATGGAAGTACAGAGAGAGTATGCAGCTGCTCTGAAAAAGTTGGCCTCCGGGAGACAGAAAAGTGACACGTCTCAATAATAACATTACTAAAGTGTTGAGAGTTATTCTCAAATTTCTGGGAGTGTGGTCTTTGTTTCAGCAGCTAAAACTCATAATGCTCTGTATAAAACATTATACAGAGCAATATGTGTCTGAGAAGAAGAAATAGATTAGAGATCTGCTAGGTCAGTATATAAGTTATTAAAGGTTATAAAGTTAATATTTGGAGTTCATTCAATGAAAGTTTGCCTGAGAAAAAGAAAGAATGGATAAACTTATGAGATTATGTACACAATGATATTAACGAACAATATAATATTCGTTTTACATTTATGTTATGGGCAAAATACAAAAAATAAAATAACAATTATTCTTTTATGCATTAATTGTATTGGCCCACAGTTCAATCAATATCATACAACATAATTAAATCTTATTTTCAAGTATAGAACCTAAATTAAAATATATATAAAATTAAGAACATAATATATTTAGCTTTACGATTTACAATTTTGTAATGGTATATGTATAAGTATATAATACTGCTATAATATCTAGTCGCCTAACATAAATTTATTATCTCGGTGCAATTTCGTATCATCAAACGTTATAAAAAAAATATTAATTATTTAATAATTCCAATTGTATTTATTAAGACTGATTAAGTGTTTTGTTATATTTTTAAGTTTGTTCACTTTTGTAAAGGACGAAATAGATACATGTTCGTTTTAAATATTTCAAGGAATTTTATTTTCACTGGTACAACTTAGAATCCTAATATTTATCATTGAAATAAATGGCTTACCTTTTTTCTCGCTATTTTTCTCAAGGTATGCTAGGTATTTCTCTCAATTTTTATTTACAATATAAATTAAGATCAATAATGATTTTAAAATATTAATTCCTATTTTACAATTAAGTAACGCCGAGCAATGGACTCAAAGGTCCTTTATACATAGGCAGCAACTCTTTTTTTTCTGTTGAGTTTTTTTTCTTTTCCAAACGTATGCAAGGTGTACACTTGGTGTACTTACAGTTAAAATGTCTATTAGCAGTAAGCTCAACTTTATAAGCATTTAGCTCTTTTATCATCAGAGCGTGACGACGCCGCCGTGTCCATGTTTGTGTGAGCTTTGACCTTGTCCATGAGTCCCGTGACCTTGCCCGTGAGTCCCGTGACCATGACCGTGTGTCCCGTGACCTTGCCCGTGAGTCCCGTGACCTTGCCCGTGAGTCCCGTGACCTTGCCCGTGAGTCCCGTGACCTTGCCCGTGAGTCCCGTGACCTTGCCCATGTGCCCCGTGACCTTGGCCGTGACTCCCGTGACCTTGGGAGGTTCCGCTCGACTTTTTGTACATAGTGAACGAAATTAGCTCTCTGTTTGCATTCGTCATTGCCATGGCGTGGGAAACTACATCATAACCTAACAGCCCGTGGATTCTGTTCACGACGACTAGTGTTATTCCCTTCTGCGTGACTCGCACTGTTCTATCTATGTCGGATGCGGACGCTATGGGCACGCCGAAAGATGAGTTCAGATCCTGAAACGGTAATTGTCACGAGGTTAGGCTGGTTTAAGTGTCACACGGCAATATGCATTACGCTATAAGGAGCGTTTTAGAGTAATGCGGAGGGGTCCGTACGGACCCGTCCGCATTACTCCTTAAAACTTCATACAGATCGGTCTACGGAGCGATCCGTACCGACGGTCTGCGTGACACTAAAACCAGCCTTAAGGCTGCATTTCCACTAGCGCTAAACTAGCTGCGTTTCGAACGACTTTTTATTAGTTCTTAAAACAAATTCCCCATAACACAGTTTAGAACAGCTATAGTATGAAATATGAATCCACCGTATATCATAATGATAACTGATAAGACATAATATTATTATGCTAAGGTTCCAGGTACCCAAGGCTATTATGGACAAGGTGCGACCATCTATGACAAAATGCATTTTCCCCGGCTCTACGGAACTTAACTACCAAGGACCACTAATAAGTTATTCTTGCGAAGAACTTAAGGGTATATATAGCAGAGTAAGTTCTGTTAATATAAATAATATCATACAATAAACATAACAAGTAAATCATAGTTACTCAACACAGAGATAAGTTTTACGCGACGTTCAAGAGTTGCTACTTAAGTTATCGGAAATCACGCAAATGTGTACGCCTGATTTGGGCGGTCTTGAATGAAGATTGACTACTGTATTACTAATTACATTGTGTCAGTACGATAAACAAATTCTAAATTTTCACTTTTCACGTAGCATACGCAGCTGATAATGCATACATGAATGAATAGCGGTAAACTTATTTTATCACCGCTCGTTGCCCGTTGCATTGTGCGCGCAAAAAAGAAAGATTTCGGCAACCGTACATTTTTCCTCTATTAAAAGTAGTGTATCATGTATGTCGTATCCCATGATCTACTTTACATCTATGCGAAATTTTATAAAAATCGACCATATAGTTTCAAGTCTTAAGACTACGGTAAACAACAAAACTAAACTTTTTTCTTAGCAATTAAAGTGTAGATATGTAAAATATTATACGTATAATAACTTTGTATCAATAGTTCACTAGAAAATAAAAATTCCTAGTTCAGGCAGCTTAGCAAAATATTTATCAATCAGTACAAACCCTGACTAGAGTGGCTCTCTCGTCTCGTTTCAATCCGTAAACAGTAGCGCCCTCGTCTTTGGTGAGATTCGGCAAGCTGAGGCTGCCCATTACCATAATGTACGGCATATTCACTCAAATACCGGCGTTTCTAATTCTAATTATCATATTTATTTCGACTGAATACGTGCGCACGCGCAGCGCGACAAGTTGGTGTGAGTGAACTCTGCCTACCTGGCAGAGCCGACGCGACGTGGTTTTATGGTTTACAATGGGTGCATATGTGTGTGTTAAAGGCTTTGCATGTGTGACGACAGACTAGCCACGAGTGGCCTTGCTTTGGACCGCTCAGATGTTTTGAGTTTTGTAAAACCGATCCTTATGTAGTTAGTTGTTATAAAGGTCTACTCAGAGGTAAAATAATTCCGAACACTCTGTACACTCTGAACCTGTGTTAAAATTAAACTAAATTACTTAGCTATAACTGGAGGTAAATAGGTACGTATATTCAGTATGTAGTTATTGCATATTTTTTATTTTCCTCTCGTTTCTCGTTAACTTTGTTATTACGTAGTCGCTACGTTTAAAGTATGTTTAATCTGCACGTATGAAGTTTTTAAATAGGTACTGCTGTTTTTAAAGCTGCTAAATAAATTCTTTGATAATAATATGATCTTTAGTTAGATTTTTAAGTACAGTCTTCGTACTGTGGTCTTCAATCAAATATTTCTGACTGTGGTACAGTGCAGAGAATTCAGACGGTCTACTCACATGAACCTACATTAAATATCAATATTATACAATATTACTTATATCAATGTCATGCCTACATCCGTAGTCCATACTGATATTACAAAATATGCGAAAATTTGTCTGCCTGGTGCCTCTTCACACCCACAATGCTAAACCGATTTTGCTAAAGTGCAGATGACACCTACAGCACTTGCAGATTATAATATAATTATGGTTTGTCGCGTCCCCCGTAACTTCTTTGAGCGTTCACCAAAACAATTGTTTCATAAACTACACCATAAACACCTAAACACCAGCTACCACCTAAAACGTAGTGATTGTATTCTCTTTGCTAAACACCTTCATAGATTTTTATGCTTATTGTCAAAAGGGATATCAAATGTCTAAAATCTTTAAATTATAAATCAAAATAAAAATTTCAATCAAATATCAGAGATATTTGGCGAGTGGAAAGCTCACTATTTTATAATAATCATGAGCGGTTGTAGAAATATACCTTTAGGTTTGTACAATTTTTCTTAGAAAATATTATTAGATATAAAGAATTACGTAACAATTTACCAACCTTAATTTTACGATATAATGCTACGCAGTCACACCAAATTGCTAGCCGCGAAACGTGAATTAAAGGTACGCAGTTGACTGTAAAACTCCTAAAATACCATCGACCTTGGTTTTCACTTTTCACCAAGGTTTAGCTGTAGGGCATACAGATGATGAAGATAGTCTGTACCTAGTCTGTAATCTGTAACAGACTACAGTGTAAAATTTAACAAACAGCATATTTAGTAATCGGTACCTAAGTTAAAACTAGCTTCTTATACTATTTTCAGTTTTCGACACTTATCAAAAAGAAAGATTGATGTTCATACAAGCCGTGGCCGACTTGTCAACTAAATCGACCAACGTGAAGTGTCTAGAAAAGTGTGGAGTACTAGGTAAGTAAACTTATTAGCCTTTGGAGTAATTGACAACGATTGTGCAGCTTTAGCAGCCTTTTCAGAAGATTATAGGCCTAGAAGCCACAGCCCACAGGTATACTTAGAAGTTAGCTAAAGAATATAACTACTACTAGAGATAATAATATCATCTATCTGATTGAGAGATTAATAACCAAAATTCGAGAACAGCCGTAGTGCCCACCTAGGGCTTAGAAGTTAGAGTGGAGTACCGCCGATCTTAGTGGGTAGAGGCTGCACTCAAACCATCTCTCGATTGCAGCCATATGATCCTGCACTCAAACCATCTCTCGATCGCAGCCATATAATCCTGGCGGTTCTATCTAGACCATGTACCTAGATATAAGATAGTTAAAGGTTGATGGAGCGAGAGTTGAGACAATATACCCTTCAGGAAGTATGTATATAAAATATGAAACTCTCAAGTTCATACAACAATTTTCCAGAACTTATCCACCCCTTGCTATCAGACACGTGTCCGAGTATTCGTCAATGCGGCGTGGTGTCAGCGGCGCGGCTGGCGGAGCACGACGCGGCCGTCGCCAGGGAGATTGTCAGACAGGGCCTCGTCGCGACAGTGCTGGACAACCTCAATAAGTATAATGTTAGTAGTGTCCTGGGCTCCTGGCTAAGCTACTGTATGAAATTTTATGACTAGGCTCGTAATTGGGACCGACACCTTACGGTCTACTTATCAGCTCTGGATTGATGTATAGGCAGTAGGTATAGGCTATGGCCTTTGGGCGGCAGTGCGGCGTTCGTACATAGGGGCGGTAAAATTAAAGTAGCCTATACTCATAAAAAATATAAATCCGGCCCTGCCTATACCTAATGTTTTCCGTAACGCTGCGTAGAAATTCCTGTACTGTTCCTACTTATCTGTCAGCAATATGAATGACGTGACGCTTCTCCATTTAAATAAGCGCGAGAAAGATCGCATTTGTTGATAGACTCAAAGCAGTTACGTTTAGTCCTTTTGATATTTTGCTTTCATTCCTAGAAAGTAAGGAAGCCTTCAAAGATGCTTTATATCAACCCATGTGATCGACAGTAAAGATACTACAAAGAGTTGACACTGATTTACTTTATTTCTACTTACGAGTATCTATATTGTTAACTCCCTACCTACCTAAGTACATTTTTATTGAATTTTGATTTCAGGTTTTCTACAAGCGATCAGCGCTTTATCTTATGAGAGCTGTTGCCAGGTAAAAATTACAACAATACTTAATTGGGCACTCACAAGGTTCACATAGCTTTCATTTGTAGAAAAACAAATTAACGTACTTATATTTCAGACATAACGAAGAATTGGCATCAGCGCTTGTGAGTCTCAATGCTTTGGAGCATATTGTTTCATGCCTTGAAGATTTTGATACGCAGGTATGTACTCGGTAAAATATCTACTTAGTAAATATGCATTGATTTTATACTACCAGCAATTACTAAGCTAATTTGTTGCTATAATCATAGACTCTATAATTACCAAAGGTGAAAGAAAATGCAGCTTGGGCACTAGGGTACATCGGCAAGCACAGCGAACATCTCGCTGGTTTGGTCGTCGACGCGGGAACTCTGCCCTTGCTGCTTCTGGCCTATCAAGAACCTCAATTGAGTCTGAAACAGGTAGGCTTTGTAGGTATTTTTTTACAAACAGGTAGGGTTTGAAGGTTTGATAAACATTGGGTACCTTTTGTCGCCGAGAAAATGCCTTTAAGCATCTTACGAGTTGCGGAGGATGGGGTGTCCTGCCCGCATGTAGGTATGTGGGTATCTGCTGCGCCCAACAGATGGTGGTGGATGCAGCCCATACCTACTGAAAACTCGGCGGCATGGTAAGTCCACTATGCGCCCTCGGCGGGCCGCGGGATCGCGTGAGCTTTATATTACGAATAGGTACATTATTACATAATATAACCGACATCAAATAACTGCCTAACGCGGCAGTCGCAAATGTCGCCTAAAATTTTATTACTTGGCTAAAAGTTAATTCTTAGTTATAGTATAGGAGGTAGCAACGTTTTCGAGAAAGTATTAATTCAGGACGGCTGATTTTGTGATATGTCGTCATTCTTGCTCTTCTGGCTAGAGTCCGGGCGGTCTGGCTGCCGGTAGTGGTTGCGTTCATTAGTGCGCATTTCATTTATCCAGTTGATGCTATTAATATAAGGAGCGCCTGATAAAAAGAAATGACAATCTCTCGCTTCTGGCTCTTGTCATGTTAAAGGCCAGGCTTTAACAATTATTATTACTGTCGTAATTATTACGTTTGTGTTAAGCACTCCTTGCTCACTAAAATGTTTTTAAAATCATTTAAAATCACTTAAAATCATTTAAGTATAGGTAGGTACAGTATGTATACTAAAATGATTTTAAAATCCAGGATTATAACCTGGACAAAAAGGTTGCGCACTAATGAACGCAACTACTACCAGACCGCCCAGACTGTAACCAGAAGAGCAAGAATGACGATATTATATCATATCACAGAATCAGCCGACCTGAAATACCTACTTTTTTTTCAAACGTTGCTACCTCCCGTACCATTATAATTAATATGATAATTATTATCATAATATTGTGACTTCGCCCGTTCTTCGTGTGGTATGATAGAGAAAACATGACATTTTAACATAGGATTAGTTCACCTAGGGATAGCAAATGGGCCTATGTTGCCGAGCAATTTAAATAAAGGTAATTTTTTCATAGATAACAGCTGGAGCTCTAGTGGACTTGGCCCAGCACAAGCCTGAGGCAATAGCTGAGTCTGGCGCGATATGCCATCTGGTGTGTGGACTGGAAAATCAAGATCCGAAACTAAAGGTAAAAAAACACCACAAAAACTCTTTGTGGTCGCTTAGGGGTCGTTAGCATTTAGCGTCAGACGTAAGTCGTTACTAATGCGCTATTATAGTTGTTAATCATTTATTCAAAAGTATTTTTATATCGGAATATCGGAATTGGCACCACCTCGGTACCTTAATGTCCTGCTCTATTTAGTCTTGTATAAAAAATTTACGTGCTCCAGTCTCAACTTATACCTGAGTCATGAGCGTAGCGATCTGTAGTCGGATCTAATCTACGAAGCTTGCTCTCATCCATGTATTTATCATCGGCTTGTCTGTTATAAGGTTATAATGTATTGTTATTTCAGCGCAGCATATTCTACGCCCTGGGTGCGATCGCCAGTGCCCGTACGGAGTTGGCTGAGGCCGTGGTGGCTGGCGGAGTGCTGCCGGCCGCGCTACTACACACGGGCCATGATTCAGCAGCCGTGCGCCGCGCCGCCGCCTGCCTGCTGCGAGATATCGTCAAACATAACTTGGAAGTGAGTAGCTATTGCGTTTACGATGGAATCATTGGTTGTAATCATAAGCGAGTGAAAGATACAAGTGGCAATGAGTCAATGTACGAAATTTCGAGTGCAACCACCCTATACTACAGTGCAACCTCGATACAGTAACAAATTGGAGGGAAAGAAGTAAAATATCTGCTGTTTCAAGTAATTCCTTGAACTATACGTCTTATCCTTATGTAAAAAAAAAAGAGTATGTACTTACTATATTTATGTGGTCGCGGTCGCAGACACCGTGCATTTTCCTGCTAGTAATTTCATAATAATCAAGAGGAATTTTCTGTATAGCTAGCCCAGCTGGTTGTAAACTCTGGTGGCTGCAGTCCTCTAGTTGAGTTGTTAAGCGAGAGAACCGCAGGGTGCATGATACCCGCTTGCATGGCTTTGGGATTCATAGCTGGACAATCGGATCAACTTTCAATGGCTGTTATAGAATCAAAGGTTTGTAATTTGTTTGATTGCACTTTTATATAAAAAAAAACTTACTGTTCTTCATATTTTCTATAAAAAGTCATTGCTTTTTGGTTACTTGTGACAATTTAAAACTACAAAGTCTAACCTGATTTGAATATTTTTAGGCAATACTGGCACTGGTAGATACATTACAGAATGAGGATTCTCAAGATGCGGAATTGTGTGCTGCGGCTTGGACGCTGGGGCACATTGCAAAACATTCCCCACAACATAGTCTGGCTGTTGCTGTCACTAATGTTTTTCCTAAATTCTTGCAAGTAATAATAATTACACTTTATTCTATCCTATCCTACTAATATTATAAAGGCGAAAGTTTGGATGTATGTATGGATGTATGGATGTATGGATGTTTGTTACTCTTTCACGCAAAAACTACTGAACGGATTTTAATGAAACTTTACAATAATATTGGTTATACATCAGAATAACACATAGGCTACAATTTTAATCGACTCAAAATGGAGGAGGTGTTGTTCGTTTTTTTATGTTCAACGATTACTCCGCCGTTTGTGAACCGATTTTCAAAATTTTTCTTTTGGTGTATAGGTTATCATCCCAATTTGGTACCATATTCATTAAAGTGGTGACCTGATGAAGGGATCCATAAGAAATCGAGGGAACTCCTCAAAATTTATATGGAAACATGTGGTGACTTCGTTTTTGTGAGCAGTATTCTAAGCATATGATACCAACAAGTAATATTTTGCACCACGGTATACCATGGTTCGGAACGTGCTGAGAGAACTCCTGACTCTTTATAGACACAAGTTTGGGAGTTTCGACGTTGTTTTAAGAACGGAAAGCATATGCTACTATGCAAATTACATTCATCATCATCATCACTACCATAAACCATTATAGAACCATGTATCGTCCCGTTTTGACCCTATTAGGTATTGATACTTTTCATAGTCTTTTATTATATATCACTTAAACCGCGGGTAACACCGCGGGGCACAGCTAGTTAACAATAAAACTATTAAAGATCCTAAGCAAGGAACATTTATTATTATAATTTTATGACGACCTCTGTGGCTAAATGGTCGAGTGTGTGGCAGCTCAAGCCAGGGATCGCAGGTTCGAGTCCCGCCGACAGAACAAAAAAGTTTTCAATGTTCCCGGGTCAAAACGAGTCTTAAACTAAATTATTATTTTAGTTATATACAAGTCCAAAGTCATCACCTGACCTAAGAGCAAGAGTGTGTTGTGCTTTGAAACAGTCAATCCAGTGCTGTTTGCACAGACCTGCATTAGAGCCACTTCTGCATGCGGCACCTAATGATATACTCAAATATGTCCTTGCTCAATATGCTAAAGTAAGTGTAAATTTTAGTGTAGTTTACTATACATTTCTTCCATTGTTATTACTTATTTTATACGGTCTTTTACTGCATTCCAATATTAAAATATTTACTAACCCCAAGGAGTTAAATACATAATTTTTACAGAACTTAATGCAGTTTTCTGAATCTTACTGAAAAATATATCAGTTTTTGGAATAATATTCTTCATAGTTTAGCAAATAGCAGTAATCATAATATTATATGTTGAATAATAACAGTAACCTTCAATACACTGGCCCATCATCCAGGTTGTCGTCTTCCTCCTCATAGTCTTCTCCGTTATCAAAATAGTTATTAGCATAATCCGTACCATCATCTATTTCTTCTTCTTGCTCCTGTTCATCTTCTATATCTTCATCATTATCCTCTCCTTCTTTTTTTACAGTGGCTTCATTCTCATCCGTCTCCATGTCTTCTGTGGATTCTTCTTTTTCTTTGCTTTCTAAATTTTGCAGCCTTTTGGCTATTTCTGCTGGGTCCTCCAGTTTCCTCTTTCTAGTGACAGTTCTCACTTTTCCCGCCTGCGGCCGTAACTCGGGCGGCATGTTTGCCCATACGCAGTCTAATACTCTACCCCTTTTCGCGTTTAGCGCTAGAAGTTTGTATTTATCGGAATACCTTTCTATGCCATCGGTGCGAGTGTTGATTTTAACGAATGCTGGAGATTCTTGTAGATACTCGATGAATTGATCTTTGACTATAACCATGTAGTCTGTCGCAGCATCAGATACGAGTGGCAGGGGTTTAGTTTCGAGCTTAGGAAACAGAGGAGGCGGTGCTAATATTTGTGGAGTGTTGTCTCCTCGAGTGATTCCCAAGGCTTGCATTTGCTCTTGAGTTAAAGAGGTTCCGCTTCCTCGCCCTTTGCCTCTTCCAGCCATTTTGATAAACTCTTTTTAATTAATTGTAGCAAGGTTATGGCGAAACGTAAATAAACAAACACATGTTTCTGACATTTCACATTTGTCACGTATGACATGCGTCATACGTACGAATTCATACGAATTGACGGTAACTTTTTTTAAACAGAACCTAGACTTTATTGCACGTGTGCTAGTTTGGCTAATCCTTAAATATATTTTTTAGATTTTACCAAATGATGCTCGCGCAAGAAGACTTTTTGTTACTTCTGGAGCTCTTAAACGAATTCAAGAAATAGACAGTGCACCAGGCACTTCTTTAAAGGAATATATTAATATCGTAAATAGTTGCTTTCCCGAAGAAATAGTGCGGTAAGTTCATACTATTCGAACAATAAATACAATTAATTAGTTGTCTAGCTCAGTTTCAATTTATCATTACTATGTTTCAGGTACTACACCCCAGGCTTTTCAGAAACATTGTTAAATCGAATAGATGCCTATAGTCCGCGGGTAACTACCAACTAGATATCAACTAATTAATTAACCTATTCCGGTTTATTAAGTTAGTAAAATCACTTCCGAGTCCCGTCGTTACCGCCGCAAAAGTATTCAGGGCAATATTGCCGGCCGGGCCCGGCCGTGGCAGCAGCAGTGGCTGAATGTAAATGCCCCGCCATATGTTCATAAACGCTGCAGTGACATGCCGCAACGTTGCGCAGCACTGTGGCCTCGTTCTAGTATACTAGGGTGAATGAAGAAAGTGGGTCAGAGATAGAATAGTATATTTTTATTTATTATTTTCAGGTTCCAGAGTTGTTTACAGATAGAATCCTCAGCGATTGCCAGAGTGAAGTTACATCGAACATTGAAGCAAGTTAAATGTTATTTTAATTGATTGTATTAAACAAATTTTCCAAGTGTCCACACAAGTTTTTGGACTTTAAAGCTTCGTCCACCAACAGTTGTATATTCGATAGCCATAGACTGAGTAATGACTCTGAAAACGTATCCGTTATATAATTTTAGTTGATTAGAAATAAATAAATAAAATTTTAAATATTATACTTACTTGTATCCTTGACTATTAAGGGCATTTAGAATAAGTACGCCTTCTACGTCCACCTCAAAATATTCTTTGTGACTATTGAACGGTAGGTTCAGACTCGAAAAGTGGTTTTCTAAATATTTTATAGTTCCGGATGTTGAGCCCTGTAACAATACATTAATTCAACAAAGCGATTTATTTTGGCTTTTACTTTTTTCTCGAGTACCGAGGTTTTCGGATACCTATTCTTTCACAAGTCTACACCAACGCCATCTTTCATTTCATCATTCAAAAAAATATTTACCCAAAACTGGATTAGAGGTACAGTACAGACTACAGTCCGACAAGGCTTTATATGAATGTGTCAAACTGTCAATGGGCGCTGCTGCTGGTATGGAGAACTGTCAAAAATGACGTTTTTGTATGATAGAAGCGTTAGTTCCTTTTCTTGCCACGTTCATACACAGCCGTACTTTGTGACACAGCCTTGTCGAACTGTAGGTATCAAGTAGGTCACAGAGTACTTTATTATATAGAAGTAGGTATAGCCTTGGTATAAAAAACTTTTTATTTAATATGGATAGTCTCAAATTTTTCTTAATGTCTATCAATCTTATAATGGCAAGGATAATTTGGGTGGGAATAGCCACTTACTAGTATCCTGTATTCCTGTATTAGGATTTAGGACCTCTACTTTAATATTCACCTTTATTTTGCAAGTTATTTCCTCCGTCGATTCTGATTCAGTCACCACTATGTACGTCATTTTAGATGCAACTCAACTACCACTTTGATAAAACAAGTTCTATTTTACAAACTTTATATAGTAGTCGAAGTTATCTACTGTGGTTTCCAGTTGATAAAAATATGCGATTCGCACGGATGTAATGATAATACTGGGTTGAAGCCTTGACCTAATAAAAGGCACTGAAAAGTTAACATTTATTCTAAAATCTGGAGATTTTAGATATACGGTAGGTACATACTTTTTATAGGTATAAAACAAGAGTGTTAAAATGGATAGGGCCGCGCCACACCGGAATGGCAGCGGCTGCCTGGATCCGCGCGCGTCGCCGCGAGGTGCCGCGCGCTCCTTGAGTTGGCTCCCCCCGCCGCACGCGCTAGTTTTCTGTGTTCTAGCGACAGGATAGGCCGTAGTGTCGGCAGAAATTATGTTTAAAAACGAAAATATCGTATTGCAACACTGACCTCCATTATACAATAATGGAGGTCAGTGTATTGCAAACAAAAAATGGATACTGAGGAGAAGCTAATTACTATGGTACAGCAATACCAGTGTAGGCTCTGGAGGTAGCGCGCGGCCGCCGGCGGCGACGCGAGCCGACTCTGCCATTCCGGTGAGAGCCGGCCCTTATAGTTAAAGAGTATTGAGAACTTACGGCCAACGCTAAAGCTCGCGCGGGCGCACACTCGCGTGTGTATAAATAAATAGTATGGGCAGCGTCGTCGCCCGTGTCCGCGCTCCGTCGCACGCGCCTGCGCTGCCTATACTATTTTTCATTTATACACACGCGAGCGTGCGAACGTGCGCCCGCGCGAGTTTTAGCGTTGGCCCTTATTGGTGGCTCGCAAGATACAATGGTCTTGGATTATGGATAATAATGAAAAAATAATAACATAAATCATAGTTTACTGTTTATTTTGCAACTTTTTACAAATCAAATCAAATTAATTTTTATTCAGTAATTTTTTTACAAAAATTTTCCGAACGTCGATTCTAAGGTGCCTACCACCGGTTCGGGAACTAACCCGGCGAGAAGAACCGGAGTAAGAAACTCGCACGGGGCCATCTTTTACCAAAAAGATGGAAAATTACAATAAAAAAAAAAAACATATTACAATATTATTATGACTTTAAATAGCTATTTACAATAGGATATATAAAAAATATTTTAATAGCCAGTAGGAACCACCCTATTCCCAAGGTGTGTTGTATTCGATGAAATCATTGATTTTATAAAAAGCTTTAGAGATTTTGAACATTTTCTGGGATTCTATTGTACAGGCGTATATAATCCCCGCAAATTGCTAATGCGCCTGGCCGCCATTTTGATGACGTAATATCGTGAGTCGTGACATTGAACACTCAGTACCAGGGGTATGACAGCTTTAGTTCCGATTGTACCGCTGTGGCGCTGTAATCGCTCGCTGAATCCTCCTTCTTGTACCGCCATTTTGTGACGTTTACCTATGTCAATGTCAATTCAAATTTCAAAATTCAAATTCATTGTTGATGTTCGTTGCGTCTACGCCAGTCTTGTGTTTTTGTGTATTTCCTCGCTTTTTGCTTGAGTTGAGATCCAAAATATACATTTCCTTGTGCTGCGATCGACATCTGAACAATGAAATTTAAGTGCTGTGTTGGTGGTTGCGATGCAACAAGTGACACGCACAGACTTTTTAGTATGCCCAAGAACGATTCCCTTAGGAAATTGTGGATGTACTTTCTAGTGCCCACAAATCCTTTGCTTATCGGACTCTCGAAGGAGCAATTAATCAGGAAACGTGTTTGTTAGAAACATTTGGAAAAATAACAATTCCATAACAGGAAACTACTCAGGGATTCCTACCCGACCTTGTTTACGGAATCTGAAATTAAGCATGGTGAATCGCTCTCTAAAGATAGACCCGGTAAGTTGATTAATTAAGTCTGTATCAACAGGCATAATTACATCAATTATCTAAAGCTCTACATTAAACAATTTCAGAGTGAAGCAGTGTTTCAATAATATTTCAGGGCAAGGCGATCACACCTATTCCAAAGATCCAGAGACTGTGGATGATATTGAGGATGACAATAATTGTGATGAAGAGTTAGTTGGTTGTTCTTGGATATTCTGGTATGTACTTGTATAATATCTAAAAGTATCTTTTTGATAACTAGACATGAGAATAAAACCATTTTTAATTTAATCTTCCATCATTGTTTTACTTATGTATACAAATTAATGTCAATAATACTTTCCAGAACAAAATAAAGAACTGTAGTCAATTTGCTAAAATGATAATAGTACTTCTTTTGTGGTACTAACAACAGAACAATGTTTTTAGGGTTCTGTACCCAAACGGTAAAAACGGGACCCTATTACTATGACTTCGATGTCTGTCCGTCTGTATGTCATCAGGCAGTATCTCAAGAACCGCTATAGCTAGACTTCTGAAATTTTCACAGATTGTGTATATCTGTTGCTGCTATAACAACAAATACTAATAATGAAATAAAGTTAATATTTAAGGGGGGCTCCCATACAAGAAACGTGATTTTTTTGGCCTTTTTTGCTCGTAATCAATAATGGTAACAGTTAGGCACTTGAAATTTTCACAAAATCCTTAGTTTTAATAAATAAGTCAAGTAATTTTTACAATGTGTATTAAAATAATTAAACATAAAATTATTTGCAGAGAAACTATAGATAACCTAACTACATGCTTAACCATTTCATTTTATTTGCAGATATCTTAAATTCTGGGACTGCTGAGAAGAATACCCTCGAAACAACAGCACTGGTAGTGGAATTTGTCAATCAGTTATTTGACAGTGTCAATGGTTACCCTGGTGGGGCAATAAAAGGAACTTAGGAAAGCTGTTAAAAAAAATTCAATCCACCACAAATTTAGGGTAGAAGCCATACAAAAATTGAAAAACATAATTTTTTTTGACAATAACAGCAAAATGTAGATTGGTTCAAGTTCCATCATTAGAAGGATGGATAATAACTCTAGAAAGCTTTCAGAGGATATCGAAATTATTATTTGAAAAGTTTAATGTGGAGTATTATTATCCGAGAAATATAAACCAGGATCCACTAGAAAATTTTTTTGGTAGAGTGAGGGCTTTAAATTTTAGAAATATTAATCCTGACGCAAACACATTTGTATATGCATACAAATCACTATTATTTTCAAATTTACTGAGCCGTCACTCAAAAATGGCTAATTGTGAAGCGGACAACGGAGAAAATATAATTGATTTAAATTTTCTTTTTGAAGAAGAAAAATTTGTTAAAGAAAATGAATTGCCAAGGAACATATTAAGCACTCTACCCACTCACATGTCCACTTCACAGCAGCCTAGTGGATCCAGTTTAAGAAATGAAGTCATATCCGAAAAAATTAAAGTTCAGTGCTCTGCATACACTGCTGGATTCATCTGCAGAAAAATGACAAAAAGTATAAAATGTCTGAACTGCTTACATACATATGTAAGTATTTTGGAAAATGAAGAAATTCATAAATACATAAAGTATAGAGAATGGAAATTGTTAAAAAATTATAATTTGCTTTATCCCAATGAAAAGCTTTTAATTTTATACAGAAAGTTAAACACTTTAATACACAACTTTTTGAATAATTGAGGCATGGAATTTACAAATGGGCTAAGTGCCAAAAAAAGCAAAATTTAAATTTTACCTTTCAAAGGATCTATGTTGTGCTGCCATTTCATGTCATAGGTGCAAAGTGCCTGCAACATTTTATTCTAATTTTGGTAATTTTTCATAGATGGCGTTGGGTATAAGTGCCAAAGATTTTTTCTTTACAAATGGGTCGCGCGTGTATTTGATCGTAGTAAATGTCAAAGTCAAAATAATCGTTTGGTGGTGATTTGTCAATGAATAAAAGTTTCTTTATTCATTGTGATTTGTTTGTTTGATAAAATTTATATAATAGAGACTAGAGAGTATTGTGAAAATGAGTGATTCTAGTAAAACTAAAAATAAAACATTAATAAGAAAATCTTTGAAAGAAAGAGGAAAGAGTTATGTTAGCAGGAAAGGAAAAGTCATGCCGCCAAAAAAACCACCTTCTATGCTGGTTAGTACATTGTTTTTGTTTCTTAAAGTTGTTTAGTTTAATAATATCTTATCTTCGCTAATCAACTATCTTTGTTGCAGAAAATATGCAAATGTAAGAACCAATGCGATACAATAGACCATGACATGAAATTAACTTTATTTGACAAGTTCTACCGAGAAGGTTTAAAAACACAAAGAACATATTTGATGGGGCTGTTGCATCTGCATAACATTAAGCGACGCCGACATGGTAATTATGATGTACCATCTGAAAGTAGACGACAAGCTACTATTTCTTATTTTATACCTAAAGGTGATGGCACATTAGTACCAGTTTGCAAAAAAACATTCATGGATGTTTTTGCGATTTCTAAAAAAGAAATAGAGACAATGATTCGTAAAAAGAAGCATGGCGATACATCATTTACTGACAAAAGGACTTCACACCAAACATCAAAATATACTGAATTAGATGTGCTGAGAATTAAAGATCACATTAATATATTCCCCCGAGATGAGAGTCATTATACACGAGCAAAAAGCTCAAAAGAGTATCTTAGCCCTGATTTGAATATACATAGGTGTTTTAAATCCTTTAATGAAATGCACCCTGATAACCAAGTATCATATAAGTTTTACAGAAAAATATTTTTGAGAGATTTTCCTAATTTAAAGTTCAAGAGACCTAGGACTGATACTTGTAAAGTTTGTGATCGCTTGTCGGCAACAGTGCGTTCTCAAAATTCAGGTAGTCGGTCTGCAAAAATTGCTTTAGAACTACATCACCGGAAAGCAGAAAAATCCCGTGAGCAAATGGGCATAGATAGGCAGCAGTCTCAACTACCAGGTAGTACTACTGTCACACTAGCCATAGATCTTCAGCAGGTGCTCTTCGTGCCCACTCTAACTCACTCAGAGATGTTTTACAAACGGCAGCTTAGCTGTTATAACCTATGCATCAATGTGGCTGATATTGGGAACTCTTTCATGTGTCTTTGGCATGAAGGAATCTGTAGCAGAGGAGGCAATGAAATAGCGTCATGCCTACTGACTTTTATAAATAAAGGAATAATTACAAAAAAGGACCATCTTATAATATGGTGCGATAACTGTGCCGGCCAAAATAAAAACAGAATGATGCTTTTCTTATTGATGTATTTAGTGGCAAATGGCCACTTTAAATCAATCGAACAGAAATTTTTAATAACAGGTCATAGTTTCCTACAGTGTGATAGAGACTTTGGAATCATAGAAAAAAGAAAAAAGGTTATGAAAAGTTATGTACCTCAGGACCTAAAAAAAGTAATTTCTGGTGCAAAAAATACAGCAAAACCTTTCCAGGTGATTGATATGACAAGTGACTGTTTTTTTGACCTCCAAGCTGCTGCAGATGACATAATTGTGACTAAAAAACTGAATATCTCAACAGCATCTCGGTTGTTAGTAAGGGAAGATAAGCCAGGTGTAGTGCATGTAAAAGAAAATTTAGGAGACTTGGAACCATGGAAAGAAATAAATGTATTGAAAAGAGGGAAATCTATTTCAGACTTAAAAAATGTGGAGTTACGTCGACTTGTGGCTAAAAATACTATAAGCAGAGAAAAGAAGAAGGACTTAGAAAGTATGATTGAATACTTGCCAGAAAATTATCAAGAATTCTACAGGAATTTGTGTAATAACTAATTATTTCAGAATATTGGCACTTAGCCCCAACAATAATTAACATGGTAATTAGCCCATATGTAAAGCAAATATCTTGTCATTTGACCCATTTCTTTATTGATTAAAATAATATTGATTTGTTTTCAGAAATAACTTACTACTAATATTATTAAATGGTACATGTGTAAACAGTACCTATTTGATTTCTGTTTTCATATTATTAATCCAAATAAAACGTTGATTGAAAAGCTAATGCATTTTTATTCAATTTCTCAATAATTTTATTTTGGCACTTAGCTCATTTGTAAATTCCATGCCTCAATTATTGTCATGAAAGAAACATAAAATTTAATTTAATTTCTAATATAAATAATAATCTACAATTTTCCTGGTTAGGATGTTCTTCCCACGCTAAAATTATTAAGGAGGTATTTATTAAGAATGTTGTGAGGCTTCATATCCATAATTGGTGTAATATAATTAATAAAATTTTGAAAGGAGGGATTGAGGAGAAATATGTCACTAAGATGGATATGATAAAAAATAAGCATTAGTTAAATAAATAAAAAAAAAAATTGCGTAAAAAAGTATTAAATAAATAGTTTATGTAAATATGTTGTTTTATTTATTATTTTAAAAACAATAATTATTTTATAAGTAGTGATCATCCACGCAGTCCACATCGATAGAATTAGCACATCACTATAACGCTCGATATCGATACTTTTAATTATGCAGCACTACTGCTCTAATTTGACAGACAGAAAAAAAGTTAAGCAGCGCCACAACGGTACAACTAGGTAACTCGGCTCTAGGAAGTGACACATTACGTAAAATAATGAAAAGCAGTCTAGGGTATCGATTTAAAAAATGTAGCCAAAAGAGATTAGTGTTGATTGAAAGACCCAATATTCAAGCTTGGAGGGCTAAGTATTTACGCCGCATGAAAGAAAATGATTCACTTGGCGCTGACAAAAAACAAGTATTTTATTTAGATGAGACCTGGATCCACGCCCACTACACTGTCAAAAGCTGTTGGCAGTCTGCTACGGATGTTGGAGTGAGAAAGAACGATAGCCCTGGTCGCCGCTGGATAATCGTTCACGCTGGGAGTGAGTCAGGATTTGTGGATAACGCACTTTTAATGTTTAAAGCAAATACAAAAACCGGTGATTATCACGATCAAATGAATGATGAAAATTTTACAAAATGGTTACAAGAAAAACTTATGCCCAACATACCCCCTAACAGTATTATTGTGATGGACAATGCCCCCTACCACAGTAAAGAGGACGATAGAACTCCCAACATGAGTGCAAGAAAACAAGTGATGGTTGAGTGGCTCCAAGCACGTAATATTGAGTTTCCCGAACACTACACGAAACCGGAATTGTATTTGTTAATAAAAAACCACAAACCGCCGAAAAAATATATCGTAGATAAATTAATTACTGACCATGGCCACGAAATAGTAAGACTGCCACCCTATAACTGCGACCTCAATCCCATTGAGTATATATGGCACCTCGTAAAACAAAGAGTTTCTGACAAGAATGTAGAACAGTTGGAGAGTAAGGTAGAGCAATTAACTTTGGAGGCTTTGCAGTCAATTACTCCTGATGATTGGAAAAAGGAGTTAAATCATGTGAAGAGGCTTGAAGAAGAATACTGGCGTAAAGATAGATTAGTAGACGAATTATTCATCATCAACACTGGAGATGATAGTGAATCAGAGACAACAGACTCACAAACCGATTCTGAATCTGATTTAGATTATATGAGTGGAGTTGAAGAGTTAGGTTAGGTTAGATTTTAAAAATGTGCCAATAAACGTTGAAAATTATTGAAACATTTGGTTTTATTTTTAAAAGTTCCATACAATTATTATATTATATAGGGTGTCTCAGTAAGAGTGCACTTTTTAACGTAGGTACCGGTCGGTCTGATCATTTGGCGAAGTTTGCGAGCGGTTTCAGCGTAACTTTCCCTAGTTTTGTAATGAGTTTTCACAATCATAACGCATTTTTCTTTTGAAAAGCGTTCCATTTTTAATATTCAGAATAAGAGCTGCCACCAAGTTACCAAAAAAATATATCCAAATTTAAAAGTGCATTCTTACTGAGACAGCCTTTATTTAACCCGATCTTATTGAAGATCATAAATAATTAAAAAAATATTATTTATATAAAATTAACTACCTATTAGAATTTTTTGTTAGCTGTACTTGTTGCGGGTGACGTCACGTGGGTGTTAATTAGACAAGGTTCCAGCGCATTAGCAACTTGCGGGGATTATACACTGGCTTTTAAAAGATGCTGACTTTGCTAAGTCTTGATCACTGGAATTTCTAATTTATTCTTATTCCTAGTGTTAAAACAATGATTGTCGCTTTTCTTTTTGGAATTATTTAAGTGTACATTATCCAAGACGTATTGAGATGCGACGGTCAGAATATTTATAAGATAAAAAGTATCTATTACAAAATATTTTGTAGGTATGAGTGAATTTTTATGATCTTGAACACCTCTCGCTTGTACTGATTGACCTGAAAAGAAAAAAAATATATTTAGGCTAATGAAAAGAAAAAAGTTCTTGTTATAATATCTGTGTGGCAATCAGATGTAAAATATCTTCAAAAAATTTCTAGATATATGCTTGTCAATTAAATCATCATTTACCATTTTGTGTGAATTAATCTATGATTATAGTTTAACAAACAGGATATTTTCATTTTTTTGTCAAATAGATGAACTACTGGATCAATTTTGAGGGGGCAAAAACGGCGGGAGAGTTATCTGTTTTGGATGTCTATGAAATTGTAACTAACTGCTCACCTGTATGTATACTCGCAAGTACTATATCATCCAGAAGCAGTCTGAAAGATGGAGGAAGTAATTAAAATAATGTTCTATTTATATTTTTTTACTATGTAGGTTTTTGTATACTCAGTAGTTACCATACCATATTTTCCCCATGGCTTAGTGAGACAGGGATAACTTGGTTTTCATCATAACAGTACTTTTAAATTATAAAGTTGTTACATATAAATAATATTGTAAAATAATATAATAGAGATGTACCTGTTTTCTGAATGAATGTTTAGCAGGACTTATACTTTATTGGATCTCTTCTTGATAGCCTCTTAACCTAAAATCAAAGGAAATCAATATAAGAATTTACAGATTATTTCATGGCATTCGATAAGAGAAATCGTGAAATCAGTTGTTACCATACCATAATTTTCCCCATGGTTTTGTGAGACAGGGATAACTATTTTTTTCATCATATAAATAATAATTATATTAAAAAATAGTTTTTTTTTATTCTAGCATAATACTGAAGATAACCTAAATTAATTAGTAAGAACTTACATTTGGAAGGATTTTGCTCTCTTAGCTGCATCATACTGTCCAACTTTTCATACCTGAAATAAAGAAAAGTTAATTTGAATATTTTTACAAAATAAAGTAAATCAAGGAAGTAGTCTAATTTAATCAGTTGTTACCATACCAAATATTCCCCATGATTTTGTAAGACAGGGATAACTAATTTATTTCATCATAATATGTCAAGGTCTTCATTCAATTAATCAACACGTTGAGGGACATTCACCTGAGCTGGATACTTCCTGATATTATAAAAATGACGTAATATTATAAAAAGTAAAAACCCTTACCTTAAAACATCAGCAAATTTTAAGTTAATTTCATTAATTTTCTAATGAAACCTCCACCTGAAAAAAAGATACGATTTGAAAAAATGCAAACAGAATTATTGTTTAAAATAAGATCTGCATTTAATGTAATCAGTAAATAATTTATCATCAAAAAATTATGATATATGCTTGTATCTTAGCATCATGTGAAATATGATTAAAATACATAACAAAAAAAAGGTGCATTTTAAAAAATTCAGTTTTTTTAAAGCCTCTTTTGTCAGAGGTATTAATTCATTGGCAAATAGTGGACTACCATCTGCCTAATCAATTTCTCTGACTTACTTTCTATAACACTTACCTTTAAGTCTTGTATTATTCTAGCTTTTTCATTTTCTTCCGTCAAGATTAGCTTATTTAATTTACCTGCAACAAAAATATCTAATTAAATATTTCAAATTGCAATATCAGTTCTCAAAATATTTAAATTATTTCGTCAGATAAATCAATCAACATATTTTTCAGACTGGGGCGATATAATAATCATCATACTACATATTTCAAGTGTGAAACTTACTAAAACATTTTCAGTATTAGTGTTGGTTTATATTGATATTGTAGTGAGTGCCAACTTCTGTTTATAACCAACAAATGCTATCATAAACATTGATACAATGCTGATACAGTGCCAGACTGTGGATGATAACTCCAGTGAGATTGGAGTTCACTTTTTTTTTAATAGCCTACTTGTGTCCCACCATTGGGCCTCCCCTCTTTTCTTCATATTCTTAATTCGTTTATTGCCAGAATGAAGTACAGATTTATTCTATTATTTTTTTCTCCTTGTGCTATCAGCAATAAGCTTTTATAATCTGATTAGGTCACTTTTAATAGAGGTAAGTGGATGTTGTTTCCTTGAACATCATTCCAAGTCTTAAATCTGTTTCCTTTTAAGGCGAACAGTGTCTCCTGTAGTGTTGAGGAGATTTTGCGCAAGTACATTTTGGTGTTCTTTAAGTTTGTTCTTATATTTAGTAGTGTATGAATTTACTGTTTCCTTTATTGCAGCGGTCGGCAACACGCGGCCCGCGAACGTTTTACTTGCGGCCCGTGAAGGTTTGTTAAAAGTATCAAAAACAATGTTTTCTGATATTGCCAGTAGTTATCGTGTCATTTTGTTTATTTTTTTTATCCTCATATAATACTCGCCCATTATGTCTTTCATACATTCCGGGCAGTCTAAATCCCCGGTTTCAGAAGCTAAGCTCAGAAAAGCAAGCGCATACTTCACATTAGCCAGCCTTGCTGGCTTTAATATTTTTCATAAATATTTTTAAAAAATTTTATGCTTGTGTTTTGATTTTGTCATTATTTCCTATTATCAATATAAATGTCCAAATAGTGTTTTATGATAACCTATGTTGGGTAGGCTAGTTCTAAAATTAGAAAGTATTTTTGGGGGATGGGTTGAGGGGCGTCGTAAAGAAATGGCGCAAAGTCCCAAGGGCGTCACAGTACAAATAAGTTTGGGAAGCCCTGCTATATATTATACAATTGAATCTTTCATTCTACCATATTAAAATGGTGTGCAATACTAAATTAGTCCTTATTAATATCTATCAATATGAAATTAACAACCAGTGCATTTTTTTAAATAACTAGACAATAATAGTATGTAATTAAATTTTCCATAGTTCACTGTCCCGTGACGTCTTTGGCTACTCTTTGTCGAACGCATCCAGTTGTCGCGCCACCTATTTTTTGGATCGGCCTGTTACGCCGTGCTTACTACTACCCAAAATTTTTATTCAACTCACCATTAATGCCATAATATTTCGAGTCACTCTTCCTGTCTGCTCTTATCGATGACTCTTATGATATAGTTAGTGTTGCGACAGCAGTGATTTGGGCATTTTGACATGTCTGTAACAATATAGCACAATTTTAATCCAAACTGTTCATATTCCTTCTCTGAAGGTGAATGTTTAACATATTCAGAAAATATCAATCAACACGTCTTATGATTCAGACTGGGGCGATAACATAATCATCATTATAATAATAACAATTTCTAATGTATGAAAAATGTGTAAATAAAAGTAAGTCATAACTCATAATAATATAATACATACTTACAATAAGTATATTAAATATTGAAGTATCTTTATATTTGAACCCTTTTGAATGTTTCTGCGTTTTTTATGTTACTATACCTGAAACTGAAAAAAATATTTTAGCACAAGTCAACAATGTTGTTCATTCATATAAACTTTTATTTTTAATCAGAATACTATCAATCAACAGTTTTGATTCAGACTGGGGCGATAACTTAATCATCATTATAATAATAACAATTTTTAGGGGCCCGTTTCACCACTTCCTGATAAGTGCCAGATAGGCTATCCACCACTTAAGTTGACAGATAAAGTATGGAGAATCTGTCAAAAAAGTTGTGGAGAGCCTATCCAGCACTTTATCAAGAAGTAGTGAAACGGCCCTTAGTGTCTAAACACACTATGCCGAAGTTCCTTGGAGGAATTTCCGCATGATTCCGCCTGCAATGTATTTTAAATTACCGATGACATACCATGCCGAAATTCCGTCGCGTTATATTGTATGCGTTTGACATTGCTGACGTAATCATGCGGAATTTCCGCCGCGGAACTTCGGCCTAGTGTGTTTAGAGTGGGCTAGCATAACAACAGTAGACGTGGGAAAGAATCGACATACTGACAGATTTTATCGACAAAATGACGGATTTTCATTGTCTAACTGTCACTTTGTCCTATTCTTCCGTAGAAAGAAACCGTTTCTATGGTGACCATGCTACGCCTGCTGGTTTAGACACACACACCACACGTACCACATTTTGCAGTCGTTGTCGACCACTTGTCAGATACCGAGCACATCGCAACTACAACGTTGCGTCGATGCAACGACAGTGCGCGCACACCGCCCGCGCTCTTCCCCCCCCTCCGTTTCATTGACTTTCGTACGTAACCAGTAACCACATCGCAACCACTGGCGACAACGCAACCACGTCGGCATTTTGTCGGTACAACAACGCAACTACAAACAGCTGCAGCGACACCATTCACACGTAACCACTGCTTGACGACATTTTGTCGTTGCGATGTCGTGTGGTTGTGGTACGTGTGGGTTGGCCCTTAATGTATTAGACTATAAAAAGTATGTGTAAATAAAAGTGAGTCATAATAATGTAGTACTTACAATATAATAAATGTTGAAGTATCTTTATATTTGAACCATTTTGAATGTTTCTGCATTTTCTATGTTACTGTACCTAAAACGGAAAACTTAAATTAACACAAGTCGACAATGTTGTTCATTCATATAAACATTTTTTTTAATCAGAATACTATCGATCAACAGTTTCGATTCAGACTGGGGCGATAACTTAATCATCATTTAAAATCAGTAAAAAAAAAGTAATAACAATTTTAATTAAACATTAATTGAATTGAATATTAAATAACCAGTAACTTACCTTTAAAATATTATTTTGAACTTTTACAATGGTTGTTTTGGTTGTTATGTTCAATGGTCAGTTTCACGCAGATAAAACCTGAAAAAATGTTATCTTTAATTTTTTTAACTTAACTCCAATTACACCAGTATCTTTGTAATTATATTTATATCAGTAACTATCAATCATCAAAATACAGCTAGGGGCGATACTATTGACATCATTTTAAATAAGTTATACATAAAGGGGAGACCACACTTGCACCGCTTACAGACAAACGGCACTTGTCCGCAAGTGTCAAAAAAAAAAAAATCAATAAAAAAATCCAGCAACTGCTGACGACAAGTGCCGTTCGTCTGTAAGAAGCCTACGCGACAGCGGCGCGTCGCCACACTTCACGTTCCATAGAACTGACTTTTATCGTCGCGAAACTTACTTTATAATTTATATGATTTCAAAGATTTTTTTTTTTTATTAATAAAATTGGGGCCGTCTATGGGCTGTTCGCCCATATCCTTTTTTTGTTATTTTATTATTTAGATTTTTCGCACCAAGGATAATTGAAATAATATTATTAATTTTAATTAATTGTAGTCCATCACGCCATGGACTTTTTTTTTTCTTTTTATATATAATAGAATAGATTAAAATATAAACAAATAATAAATAAATATATATTTATTGTTTTATAAATTACATAATTATAATATTAATGTTTTGAACGGTGTGGTCCCAGTGTGGCGGCCAGTAGATCCGTCATTTTTCGATTTCCTTAGATTTTATGCTGCTCCACCCTTTGCCTTTAGATGTTGTGACATTGGCTTGGTGGAGAGGGGTCAAGCTGGGTGGAGTTTCTAGGGTGTTGAAGAGATATCGTTCTGTGTCAAAGAATATTTGGGCATGACGTGTAGTGTCGCGCCGTTGCAACTTGCAGCGTAGTATCGCGTAATGCAGTCTCACTTTAAGTGTAATTTTTTTGGGTCTACTTACCAATCATCAATGTTGTCAGTATCCAAGGCAATTTTTGTCAACAGTCGTTGCAATGTCTCACGTCAGATATGGAATCTAGAAAAAAAAAAAATAGTTTAAGAAATTTGTAACTATATAATTCATCATTATTATGTTACGAGCAGTTCAGCAACTATCAATCATCAAAATACAGCTAGGGGCGATACTAATGACATCATCAAAGAATTGAGTTGAGTTGAGTAATATTTTGTGGAAGTAACATACCTTTTGCTCTTACATTGTCTTAAAATGTTGCCATCAACTTCTTCAAGTTCCTAAAACCAAAAATTCATGTTAATAATTTTTTATAACAGGAATAATTCTTACTTTTATTTCAAAATAACTTGTAACATTCAACCCTTGGATATACAGCCATACAAATTGCATATCTTACACGGAATGTGCTAATGTTCCTATCCAGAGTCAAGCATGCCAGTTGGTTCTGTGCACACATCGGCTTTGGTAGGGTATAAAATAAGCTTGTCATTCAGATTTTAATGATGGTTGCCATAATAATTAAGACCACATCAGCTTGGCATGACTTTTACATGCTCTTGCAACATAATATTATCACTTTCTTGCTAGCAATCAGGCCTGCTGCCTGTACTGTCCATACCAGACTAAAAATAAATTTAGATCCTTTAGAGTGGGAATCAAACCCAAAATCAATGTGGATAACTCTTAATCATTGCAAAAAATAGAATAATATTCAATATCTTACCAATATACTTCATCTTCATCAGATAACATCAGAAAAGAAGCATGAAAAATCTAAAAACAAAAATAATTTTGTAAATAAAAATATTTCATAAAACTAATCCTGTGACACGAGACTGTAAGAATATTTGTAACATTCAACCCTTGGATATACAGCTATATCAATTGCATATCTTACACGGAATGTGTTAATGTTCCTATCCAGAGTCAAGCATGCCAGTTGGTTCTGTGCACACATCGGCTTTGGTAGGGTATAAAATATGACTAGAAATGTAAAGTAAGCTCACAATCTAATATTATAAATGTGAAAGCGTGGATGTTTGTTACGCTTTCACGCAAAAACTACTTGATGAATCATTATGAAACTTTGTACACATACGCATGGAGGTATTAAAGTAAAAAAAAAATGTTGAGGTGGCGCGGACGAAGTCGCAGGCAACAGCTAGTTAGAAATATTATTTTAATTTTGAATAAAAGTTTACTAAAAGTAGCAATGATAATGATTAAAATAAATTGTATGCTTACATTTTTCCTCTGTGTTTCCAGTGTCAGCTTATGCATTGGCATGTCTGTAAAGACAAAGTAAAGTATTATCCAAATCCACAAAGCACAGCTTTTATTTTAATTACAACAGTTTTTTCAGTTTAATCGGTAAAGTTGAAATCATTGATTCATACGAACGAGACATGAATATAATCATCATAAGAATATTGAAGTTAAAAATTGAATGGATAAAATATAAATGTATTTCAGTTGGTAGCATCATAGCCAAAGCCAGCTCTTTCATCTTTGTATTTAGTTTAAAATGAAATTAAATAGTTTAGCCAATTTACAATAGGAAAAAACTTACTTGAGACTGCTGAGTAACATACTATGAAAAACTACTATTTTCTTAATATTATTTGTATTTGGCAATTTTTATAATTCTTTAAGTATGTTATCTTCTCCATCCCTCAGTACCATTGTTCTGAAAAGAAATAGAGAGTCAGTAATTTCTTTTATATTATGAACATATAAATGATCAAGATTATGATATTCAGAAAAATCGGTAAGTGGTAATCAAAAAGATTCATACGAACGAGACTATATTAAATCATCATTAAAGTAACTAACTTACTAATCACATTGCAGCCTTATATTATAATCTCTTTGTTATATATTCAATAACACTTACATGAAATTGTTGGAATTCATTTTTGTTGTGGCCATTACCTGAAACATAAAGAAAATTGAGTAAGGATACAACATTTAAGGATCATAATTTTCATGTAACTCACCTCATGGTCTTTTTATAGGTTGGAATAACATGGCAAAGTATTAACACTGTGATAGCTTAAAAGTAATTCTTTATTTGTAGTCCTATTAAATACAAGTTTCTCTCAGACACAAAATGGAATTACTTCTTTGCTGGTTTCTTGGAGGCGGGTTTCTTGGTGCGTGGCTTTTTCGCCTTGGATTTGGGGATCTTCTTCTTGCCGAAGACTCCGGCGCGCGCCGCCTTGAGTTTCAAGCTCTTGAACGTCGCTGTTCTGGCACGGTTCCTCTTAACGCGGGCGCTGGTAAGCTTGAACCTATCGTAGTCTGTCATTTGTGCGCGCTTCTCCTTGTTTGCAAGATTTTTCGCCCACTGGCTTTCAGCCCATTTCTCGTTCAGCTTAGCATCTGTCCAAGCTTTCCTCACCACGCGTGTGGGGGCTGTGAAGGGGTATTTCAGACGGAACTTGGTGAGGTGGAGCTGGTTGAGACGGATCTGTTGCCTCGGTACTCCGCTACCGGGTCCGTCGACAAGCGCGCGTGTCTGGTCAATGACATCGACAACACTCACAAGCTTTCCCTTGAGAGCTCCATCCGCGACCAGGGCTACGCGCCCTGGCTCAACATATCGTGCGAATGGCATGACGTTCTGTAAAATAAAAAGTATTCATTGTACTTACTAAGCAAAATGGTCCGTATGTACACTACCGCTGTGCGTGAGATTTATGATATAAATATTAAATTATGACAAAACTTCTGGTAAATATACAATTTACAAGATATTTCCCACAATTCTATTCTTTTCACTATTGAAAATATAGCTCGGCACATAGGATTTAAATGGATTAAAATATTCCTAACCTCGCAACGTCTTTACAAACACGGAACACTTGGAAAAAGGATGTTATTTTGACAGTTGACAACTGAACGACTTTTGCTTGTCTATGGTTTTTTAATTTTTACTCATTCTTTTTAGGCATAGGGTAATCAAAAGAAACTATAATAAAACACCGTCAGACTAATAAAGATTCCGACACAACTTACGGTCTAGTCTACAGGGACTATAATATCGGTATATTTTTTATACCGATATTGTTTATCGGTACAAATATCGATAATATGGGAGCGAGCAACCGGTACTGGTATCGATATTTTTTTTCCATACATTGATATCGATATTTTGAATTGACTATATCGGTACTGTACCGATACTGAAATACCGGTATATTACCAGTATTTTATCTCTTGTCCCTCTCACTCTCACTCTCACTCTAGATTTTGATTGCTATCCAATAGCGAAGCGCCAAGTAAGTACGAGCCACGCACGGCGTATCACGTGCACGCGATCTGACAACGTCGCTCGTACGGATATCGGTACGAAGTATCGATAAAAATACTTTTTTACTAGTTTCTTAGAAATCAATACAAAAATCAATATTTTCGAGTGATATCGATACGTGAATCGATATTTGAAGCAAAATATCGGTAAAATTAAATTACCGGTATACAGTCCCTACTAGTCTAAAAGTCCATAATATCGATATGGCCGTTAATAGAATAAAAATATTTAATGAATTGGATTTGAAGATTAGAATAATCATTATCACTACCGATATTTTTAGGTCTGGATTTTAGCCCGAGCGAGCCCCGAAGTGGGCATTTTTTTGGGTACTTTGACTATTATAAGTGGATATTGAAACGATGATGCGTGCGTCTTTATCACTGATGTCAAAAATAAAAATAAAATTATCTATGACAGCACTGGTTTCCGGGCAACGAAATTCAAAAGTCACAACACCAAAATATTAAATTATTTTGTAAATAAAATCAACAATAATTAGTAATTAAAGTTGTTAAAAAGACACGGCGAATTGAAATTATAGTAACAATGCGTTTCAAGTACAGTAAAACTATATTAGAAGCTCAGGTAGAAATAACAACTTGATTTTCTCCATATTTCTCCATACTTATGTATTTTTTTGCTTCTTTATTTCTATAACTGTTACATGGTCTGATAATATCTTGTTTCCAGTCTTCTGACAGTCCTATAGTAGATTTAAGCTGGTCTCCAAACAATGTGAAGTTGGCGGTAGCGACGTGCGACCGCGTAATATTTCTTTACGACCGCGATGGAGTCCGTCGCGATAAGTTTAACACCAAACCTGCAGATCCGGCTGCGGGAAAAAAGTCCTACACTATTACAGGTGCCTGTTGCCTAATATTAGATTGAATTAAGATGACTAGTCTCTAGGTAATGTAATGTTGAGTAATGATCAGTAGATCGCCTAATGGTAACGATCAGAAAATATAACGCTGCTCATACGTTAAAATAATATCCTCTTTAATCCTTTAACTCCTGACTACCTAAAAGTAAAATTCAATTTCCTCCGTCATATCAATCCTATTCTTCACTCTGCAAACAAACTTACTCTTGCTTTTCCATCTCATAAAACTTCATTCTAGTATGATTCTTCCTTCACCATCTCCGCTATTCGACTCTGGAACTCCTTACCCGATTTTATAAAAAAATCTGAATCTATAAATATATTCAAAAAACGTGTAAAACAATATTACTTAGATCTCTATATAAAACTGTTGGTGTGTAGGTTCTTTTATTTATACTTTATTTTTTTTTTGTCTTATTATATCTGTGTAAAGTTTATTTAGTTTATTATATTATGTTATTAATATTGTATGTAATAAGTATATTTATATATATTTTTTATGTCATTATATTCTTAATTTTATTATCGGTTGTCTGGAAGAAACTGTTTAAAGCAGTAAGACCGCCTTTTTGCACAATTTTGTAATTTTTATACTTTTTTTTGTTGTTGTTGTTATTTCTTTGTTTTATTTGTCTCTTTTATGTGCTCTTATGTCTTTTCTTTTGTGTGTGCAAATAAAGAGTTTATTATTATTATTATTATTAAGCCGAATTTACGTTAGGCCGTATTTACATTGCGAATCTAGTGACTTGAGATTCGTTTTATGACATTAATTTCATCAATAATTTCAAATGTAAATCTACAGTTTTATTATGCTTGCATCGGTTTCGTGACACTGAATTATTTTGTGCCATGCGCATATAATATATTTTTTTTTATAATTGTCACGCAACTATTTTCGCGATGAAAAACTGACAGGAAACTATATGTCTCGAAAGCATTCGCAAAGGGCAGACGTACATAATTGTGCAGCTAAATACCTGCCAAAATGCGATGCCGACGTTGGTTAGCAATTTTATATTTTTATGTCGACCAACGTAGGTTTTACCATTTTGGCGCGTATGTAACTGACTGGAACATTCCAGTTAAGCTTTGGCTGACGGATCTGTCAAATGTCTTCGACTGTACAACACACGCGTAACTTGGTAGTTGGTACCTTCTTCAATAGACTTTCCTGAGTTCCAAGTTAACATTTGCCTGTCATTTTTGTAGCGATAGCCTTCAGCGAGAACTCCGAGTCGCTGGGCGTGGCTCAGAGCGACAGCATGGTATTCGTGTACCGCGTGGGCGCAGACTGGAGCGGCAAGAAGGTGATATGCAACAAGTTCCCGCTCAGCGGCGCGCCCATGCGCCTCGTCACTGCCGATAACGGCTTCTACACGGGGACCAGCGATGGAAAAATTAGGTACTACATAATTGTAAGCTGTAAGAGAAGGTTTACGCATAATAACGTAGTACCAGTGACGGATTAACCGTTAATCAAATTAAGCAATTGCCTAGGGCAGTGTTTTTCAAACTTATTTATGACGCTACCCCCCTTACACGACAAAATATTTTAAGACCCCCCCTTGGCTTCTTTTATCATGTACTAGCTTTTGTCCGCGGCTTCGCTCGCGTTATAAAAGTGTTATTATATACCATTTTTCATCCCCTATTTTATCCCCTTAGGGGTGGAATTTAACGAAAACCCTTTCTTAGGGGATGGCTACGTCATAGTAGCTTTATGTATGCAAAGTCTCAACCCGGTCGGTTTAAAATTGACAAAGTTTCATACAAACTTTCATCCCCTATTTTAACCCCTTGGGGGTAGAATTGATCAAAATCCTTTCTTAGCGGATGCCTACGTTATAACTATATATTTTTTTTTGAAGCTTTCCTTTTGTTAAATTGCATTTTTAATCTTTATTGTTTTTTACTAAAATAGTTCTTTCAACCTTTGGCGACTTTACAGAATCTTCGCGACCCCCCAGGGGGTCGCGACCCACAGTTTGAAAAACACTGGCCTAGGGCATCACGTCTCACTCTCACGTCACCAAAAACCACACAAAAAAAAATCCAGAAAAAAACTAATGTTTTTAGCTGGTAAAAGTTTAAAGACCGATTCTAGTTGACATACGGATAGGGGACACAGGCATGGATTGCTTAGGGCATCAAGTAGTCTTAATCCGTCACTGCGTAGTACTCTTTGATTAGTACATTTTCATGTAGTGTTTAATCTGTAGTCAAAACGTCTCTTTT
This sequence comes from Cyaniris semiargus, assembly GCA_905187585.1. Taxonomy (NCBI): domain Eukaryota; kingdom Metazoa; phylum Arthropoda; class Insecta; order Lepidoptera; family Lycaenidae; genus Cyaniris; species Cyaniris semiargus. Next base: position 9,003,467 of record LR994560.1, on the reverse strand, counting down.
GCGACATTCACATCGAAGTAATAATGCTTGGCTAGAGAAGGCCTAAGCCCTTTCAGCCTTTGTAATTTCCACCCTTAGTAAAATATTATTTAAGTCTACGTTTCTCATTCATTCCAACATAGTTGTGTTTTATTCTTTAGATTTATTAACATGGTTATGCTAGGTCTCTGGACTGCAAAAGCAACAAGAGCTCCAGTCTTTGGTCAGCTGGGTCGTGCTGCGTGTCGCTGGCGCGGAGCGGCGAGGCTGCCGCGTCGGGCCACGTCGATGGCGCGCTTTACGTCAACGGCCGCCTGCTGCTGCGGTACAACCTACCGCCCACTGTCTTGGCGCTGGTGACGCCCTATGTAAGTGACAATAAGAGCTACAGTCCATGGTCAGCCGGGTCGTGCTGCGTGTCGCTGGCGCGGAGCGGCGAGGCTGCCGCGTCGGGTCACGTCGACGGCGCGCTCTACGTCAACGGCCGCCTGCTGCTGCGGTACAACCTGCCGCCTACAGTCTTGGCGCTTGTGTCGCCCTATGTGAGTGACAATAAGAGCGTTGTTGTTGTTGTTGTTGTATATAAAGACTTCTTCAGAATGTCTTCATTGTACAGAAATGAGTCTTAATAGGAAAAGTTGAAAAAAATTCCTGGGAAGTTAAAGAAAAACGTAGACAGTGAGAACACGTTACATCCTGAAAAAGCAAATTTTAAGTAAGACTGTTTTTTTGTTACATAATATTATGTGAAGTGTTCCTTCTTATTTTCAGCTAATCGTAGGTGCGTGTGACGGTCGCGTGTGCGTGTACGAGGTGCAGCGCGGCGCGCTCGTGCAGAGCGTCGAGCCCGACCTGCCGCCGGACCGCCGCGATCTTATTACTGCTGCGTTGAGCCCTTCGGGACAGGTGGGACATTTTTACCCCGGCCGCACATTAGAATTTTTGATCTGAAAAATTCGGACGCCCGCCGGAACGCACTCTGCTCCATATGCTTTTTGTGAAACCCGCATACTATCAGAATTCTGACGTGTTGACGTCCGACAAAATTTTTCTGATCAGAAATTCGGATCGCGCTCTCTTACATTTTGTACTAAACTCGGACTCGCCGGAAGGTTTCTGATAGGTGTGCGGTGTGGTGGTCCGGCGGGCGTCCGAATTTTTCTGATCAGAAATTCTTATAATACGTGCCGGACTTATACACTACTATAACTGACTAGTGACTGCTGCATTTTTATTCATTGGCACAGTGCTAGAATCACTGAAATGGCTTCCCGCTATTGTGTTAAAATCAGTATTTAACATAGAAATGGCAATATCGTACTTATGCCAACCTTACATTAGGAAACTAGTGTTATGCATGTTGAAATGAATTTCATGAAAGTAGTTGCAGCATGTTTAAAACTACTTTCATTGAAATAATAGTATCAACATTATGGCTCTGTCAATATCAAAGCTATATATAAAAAATATTTTCTCGAAACACAAGACTTTTGGGGATTCAAGGATGAGTCAGAAGAAAGCATTTGGGCGCAATGCGTTTAATTCCTGAATCAGGAGATGAATATTCGTTACTGAATTTCATATTTTTATCGGCTGACCAACGTTGGTTTGCCATTTTGGTGCGTATTTAGCTGCACGATGTACGTCTGACTGTGGATGCTCTTGCGATACTAGTTTCTTGTCACGTTTTCATCGATATAATTAATGTCATAAAACAAATTTGAGTCACTAGTTTCGCAATGTGAATTTGGCTTTATGTAATTTAAAAGACGTTTGTTCTGCTTGATTGGAGATATTGAGCAACTTTTTAAGATTTTTGGTTACCAGTCAGATCTGATCAGAAGCGTAAAAGAATGCGTCAGCCGCAATATTTCTTCCAGACAGTAGCAATCGGCACGTTCGACGGTTGCCTCATAGGCGAGGTGAAGGAGGGCGGTGCGCTGGAGCTGAGCTCGCTGCGCGTGCCGCAGCTGTACGCGGTGGGCGCGCTGGCGTGGAGCGCGGACGGCACGCGCCTCGTGCTGGCCGCGCAGACCAGCGCGCTGTTGGAGTACGAGGCTGTGCTCAGGTTATTCACAACCCTCCTTTGATCCCAATTGGAGAACTTACTAGACGCGGCAAGCATCAAGACGAATTACGCATTGTGAGTCGGGACTCGGGCCTTAGGTCAAACCAATATAATGAGGGTTGTTGAAATTCTATTTGCCACCGGGTGCCGCGATGTAGCCTTAGGGTCAATCGTGTCAAATAGACATATTTCGTGACACATGACAGCTATATCGTGACACATGCCAGCTATATAGTGGTCGTGTTCGTCGGCGTAATTTTTAGCGCATGCGCTGCAAAACCATTTATTGCGCATGTCAAAATCATAGCAACGACAACGTACACGTTGTTTAAACTTGACGGTAACTAAGTATATAAACAACTTTGTTCGTGGCGTTGCCATGACATGACATGTTTTGGACATGCGCAATAAAAGGTTTTGCAGCGAATGCGCTAAAAATGTGTAATTTTTAGCGCATACGAACCAGTGACACATGATGACATGACAGCTATATCGTGACATATTATGACAGCAGTTTGACACGATAGACCCTAAGGGTGGGTTGCACCAACTTACTTTAACTTTAACTGTAACTTTAACTACAATGCCAAATGTCAAATCTTTGGTTAAAGTTAAAAATGGACGCCATCAAGACGCCATATTTAACCATAACCATAGAGCTCAACAAGGTTTTAAATGCATGTGGCGAAAAAAGGAACTAACGCTGTCATCATACAAAAACGCCATTTTTGACAGTTCTCCTTTACCAGCAGCGCCCCCGCCCACGTTTATTTATAACCTTCTTGGACCAGCTGTCATCCAGACCAGCGGCGAGGCAGCGGTGAGACTGCAGTGCTCTCGGTCTGTTCAAATTGTCTGTTTGCACTGTCTCGCCACTCTACTCGGTAGGTATAATCTGTAATCAAGGTTGTCTGCGTTTGGTGGTTCCGCAGGCGCTGGGTGTGGCGCGACGCGGTGGAGGTTCGTCACGCGAGCCCGCAGCGCATCCTGCTGACGCGGCTGGCTGGCGACGCACCGGCCTTGGTCGTCACCGCACGACTCGGCCCAGAGATATACAACGTGCGGTTTGTGGGCGAGTATTACATTGATAAAGGACGCGCACATTACAGTTTAAAATATTGCTCAGTGTAACTGGATCAGGCTAGAGGAGATGTGTGTGCTCCAATAACGTATACCTACAAACTACCAATAATGTGCCACCAACTGTTCGAGATCTATCAAAAACGATCCTTGTAATAAACGGTTTACCAGTACCAGCAACCTCACTCCTCGTCCCACTTAAAAATTGGATACTGCGCATTTCCCTCCTGTTTTGCTGAGCGATTGTAAAAATATTGGAACTATTTGACGTGTCCTATTTTTGTTTTTGAACAGTGCGTGTTTGTGTACAGGTAACGATTGGTACGCCGTGTGTCGAACAAGCAACTCCTTGATCCTTTGTGACATAGCTCGCGGTCTTACCAGTGAGGTAAGAACGTCAAACATATTCATGTTATTTGTTTTTGAATTTTGTACCATTCAGAGCAATTCATTTAACTATGACGTGTTATTGTTGTGGGTCACTGTTAGCCAAGTGAAGGTAGGGTTCTTCATTCCTAGCTTCATTTTGTCTTAAGGGTATACTATTTGCATACCCTTAAAGCTGATCGCACATTTGTCAGCACCGTATGCGCCGCATAGTTCACAGTTCGCACTTCGCAGAAATGCGGCGCGTACGGCGCGTGCTTGCTGATAAAATATGTACGATATACGTGGGAGAGCCATGCTTCGGCACGAATGGGTCGGCTTGACCGTAGAAATACCACGTTCTCACAGAAAACCGGCGTGAAACAGCGCTTGCGCTGTGTTTCACCGGGTGAGTGAGTTTACCGGAGGCCCAATCCCCTAACCTATTCCCTTCCTTTCCCTCCCCTATTCCCTTTTCTTCCCATCCCTACCCTCTCCTATTACCCTATTCCCTCTTAAAAGGCCGGCAACGCACCTGCAGCTGTTCTGATGCTGCGAGTGTCCATGGGCGACGGAAGTTGCTTTCCATCAGGTGACCCGTTTGCTCGTTTGCCCCCTTATTTCATAAAAAAAAAAAGATCACCTTAAGACTCTCACTGTTGACTGACACTTACACATCAAAAATGGCGTAAGATTTTTTTTTAATTAATTGGTTACCGTGCGTCAGATACCATGGAGTGGCGGTGGAGAGCGCGTGTACGCGGCGGCAGGCGGCGCGTGCCTGCTGCACCGCGCGGGCGAGCTGAGCGTCGTCGAGTACGGCCTTGATACTGTGCTGCATACCGTACGTATACGTCTGCCCTAGCCCCTAGTAGCTATATTGAACAACTAGACGTTCCGCGCGGCTTCGCCCGCGTAAATTAGATATTTCACAGACAAATCAGTCTATAAAAAATAACCTATGATCCTTCACGTGGTCTACTTCTTATCTGACTCAAATAACAGAAAAATTGCTCTAGTAGTTCGTGAGATAAGCCCTTTCAAATATTTTTTTTTCACATTTTCTTCTATTTCTTCGCTCCTATAAGTCTTAGCGTGATAAAATATAGCCTATAGCCTTTCCCGATAAATGGGCTATCTAACACTGAAAGAATTTTTCAAATCGGACCAGTACAGTTCCTGAGATTAGCGCGTTCAAACAAACAAACAAACAAACTAACAAACTCTTCCGCTTTATAATATTAGTATAGATTTTCGCCTGCTGCATTGCTGATATACAACAGGCGAAAAATACCCTGTAGGGTGTAACAACACAAAATGATAAACTTTGAGGTGTCAGGTGTGCATGTGTCTTTCACATTAATTATGAAGTTCACTGTAAAAGTAGCAGCGATGAAATAGATACTTTTTAAAATAATTGTATGAGTAAATTCATGATGTTAGGGTATTTGTCATAGAAATAGAAAAGTAACTAAAATAAACAAAACGCAAAAAATAACTCTTTGTTTTGTTACATCCTTTATAATCATCCTGTCACGGCTGGTCTATTCCCGCCGTGTGCTGCATGCCTTATCATCGTTCAGAAGGCTACAGTAACAGCGGTACGCTTTCAGGTGCGAACCGAGCGCGTGAACCCGCACGTGCTGAGCGTGCGAATCAACGAGGGTGCGTCCTCCCACGACGCTGACCGCAAGCGCCTCGCCTACCTGTTGGACAGGCAGACCGTCGCTGTGGTGGACTTGGTGACAGGTATGTGGTGCAGTTTGGAATATACTCTAGGTTTCTAAACAAATTACATTGAATTTTGTGCGAAACATTGTCATAATATGGTCTGCAGACCATTTCAGGCCAACACACATTACTGGCTCCATAAGCAAAGTTATGCCTTATGGAGACTTAATATGTAGCCAAATTCATTGATTAAGGGTGTGAACAAACGAGCGTAATTTGGTGAGTCATGAATCATGAGTCACAGAATTTCGGTCGCAGAAATTCTATTTAATTCAGTTGTAACTGTCGAACGTTTGTGACAGATGTCACGCTTTGCTCAATTCGGTCATCAGTAATTTATATTGCAGGCGTAATCATGCTGAACTTCGGCCGCGTAATTTCGACCTGGTGTGTTTAGACACTATTATCGTGTGTCATATCAGCCGAATGCGTCGGAACGTCAAAACGGCTTCGGAAGTTCGGTCGCGTATTTTCGGTCTAGTGCCATTAGACATTAATTAGAGTGTAAACACACTAGGCCGAAATTACGCCGCCGTAGGTCGGCATGATTATGCCTGCAATGTATTTTAAATTACTGATGACACACCATGCCGAAATTACGTCACGTTATAGAGTTCAGCCGAACTTCGGTCGGGCGTAAGTTCGGCAGCGATTCGGCGGCAATGTTTTTCTCAGTGTCAATTCGGCGGTGCTCGAGACACTGAATACTCGGACAAAGCTACGCAACTGAATTTCCGCCGCGTAATTTCGGCTCATACTTGCCGCGTCGGGCAGCGGCAGCGGCATGACGAGTAGCAGGCAGCAGCGCGAGTGACTATTTACATTCTCGCGCTGCCCACTTCCCTTCACTTCCTAGGGTTGAATTTAAACGGCCCATTGCAGGCAGTCAGCTGGGTCAATGGTGGCACGAGGCGCGGATCGACTGGCTGGAACTGAACGAGAGCGGCGAGCTGCTGCTTCTGCGCGACACGCGACGCCGCCTTGCGCTGCTGCGACTTGACGGGGATAAGGTTTGCTCAAACGTCATTTTCTTGATATAGTCAATATAGTCAATAAGCTATCCTATACTTACTATGTTTTTATTGCTGAACAAAATACCTCTTCAGAAATTTCATACTCGGATTCAAAAAATTAGCACGCTGTTTTAGGTCAGCAAAGTGAGCGTTTATTGGCTAGTAGCGGTGAAGTCGTTGAATCAGATTTAAATTGCTCATTGCGAATCAGGACTCAGGAATAATTTTTTGTTGCACCTTGTAAAGACAAAAAAATTGTTTTAGAATTATTGGTTATAATCAAATTCGAAGCCTTAAAATTGCGTAGAGTAAGCTTTTCATTCTTGATTGCAGGAAATAATAGCGAGTGGAGTCAGTTTTGTGCAGTGGGTGGAGAATAGCGACGCTTTTGTTGCCCAAACTCCGACCCATTTATTGATATGGTAAGATTTTTTAACTGGAGGTCAAAATTATAAAGTTCAGAACAAAAACTGATCAGTAACTGGTTGACAAGATTACAAGAGTTATGTCAACAATCTTTAGTACCCTCCCTTCGTCCACAGATTGCTTTCCAAAATGCTGTTATCGACAGGGGTATGACGAATATAATGGACACTGGTGTGCTGCACGGACGATATGTCATATGCTACGAATAATAAAAACTAAGGAATCGTAACTCCCATACTATTACCGTTTTAAATTTGGTTCTTTTCGATCTGTCATGTAACGTCAGCCTAGTACCGCTCAAGGCCACCTAAATATTGCAAATATTGTATTGAAATGTGTACCTAAGGTACACTTTTTTGACAAGTATTGTGGAGCATGTTTTTTGACGGAGTTACTTTTCCTTAGTTTTTATTATTCGTAGGTCATATGTCTATCATCTATTTTGATATTTCCATATTCTATTCCGTATTCGTCATCGATGTCGCAATAAATATTGTGAGAATTTACAATGGATGATTTATATCGTGTGCACACTGCTGTGACTAGCATATCGAATATCAATGATCTAATGTAAAATATTAAATAACATAATTGCAACGTATCTGCAATACACACCTTTAGTAGTATGTCAATAACCAAAATATATTTTAACTATGCCTCCTATTAATGAGAAAATCTGCCGTTGTTATATTATATTATGGGATTTACCCAGGCACTTTTTGTACTCACTACTCAGCTTCTGTTATTTACCACGGCCGGGTGTACAATGTACAGGTATAGCGCGTGGGAGACGAGCAGCGTGGAGATGTCGGAGTGCGGCAGCGGCGCTGTCGAGCTGCGCGGCCGCCAGTTGTTGCGGCCCGGCGCTGCGCCACTGCAGCTTGACGAGCACCGCTTGGAGTTCAGTATGTAGTACAAGCTGTTAGAAAAGTTTAGGTGGATTTACTTAATTTATACAATACACAGTTTAAAAAAAAATATTGGGCTAGACATAAACCTGAGCAAATGCACGGGTTATGTCAGATCACGTCATGACACGACATCGGCTGACGTAGACTAAATTACAGAGGTCTGTCACGAACGTATGCCTATGAACGAATTTTTCTTAAGATAATTACAGCCCCAACTTTACTAGTACCATACTTTACTAGTAAGATAATTCTAGAACCATAATATTCATATTAATTGAAGTTTTAAGCCATTCAGAGTATTTAATTTTTCCACAAGACAACGGTCTGAGAAGCCGCGATTTGTACGGGTGCGCGTCCTACCTGGACGGCGTGAGCGGCGCGGACGTGGCCCCGCTGTGGAGGCAGCTAGCCGAGCGGGCCATGGAAGTCAGCGATGTGCAGGTGATCATAAGACTCTTCTATTTTCAGACGGAATCCTGCGCCCCTAGCCAAGTGACAACAAGTTTTCTTTATCGCTTCTTTATAGAATCGCCGATCAAAAATGTATGGAATTGACATGAGCGTTCGATAATAATATTATGAAGTCGACATTCGTGATTTGACCTATGTCATGTCAATTCCATACATTTCGATCGGCGGAATTTCTTGTCTTAAGTAAAAATAATCTTTTTTTTTCAGTTGGCTGCAAAATGTTATCGTGAAGTAGGTGACGATGCTCGGAAGTTTTATTTGGACCAAATAGTAGAGCTAGCCACAACTGAAGGAAACGGTGACGTAGCTGCAGGTAAATAGATTTTGGCATTCGTTGTTTCCATGCATCGTCTGTACTTTCTTCTTTAGTTTATTTTTTAAATCAGCAAAATTAAAATATTTATTTCTAAATAGGTTAACAAAGTTAACACTTTTAGAACGTCGCGTCTACATGAGGCCTACCACCGGTTCGGGAACTAACCCGGCGAGAAGAACCGGCGTAAAAAACTCGCTTGGGGCCATCTTTTACTAAAAAGATGGAAAATTACAAAAGTAACTTATACTAATTTACAAAAAGTATGTAACAATGTTATATTTATATAGAAGCAGCTTACAGTCAGTCAGCTCATTTTTACCAGGGTGTGCTATCATTGAGATCTATCTTATAATAAGCCCTAGCACACAAACGTTCTAAGGAAGCGATAAGCAATTTCGTTATTACTGACTGTATGATCGATTGTTAGGTCAACGGCTTTAGGAATAACCCATGGAATGGCACAAGAATGTACCAGCTAAGTAGATTCTCCTGTCATCTAACATCCAATTCCATTTTCACTTTCTAGGTATTAATTCAGCGCTAGTCCGCGCCAAGCTGGCAATATACTCGGGCGATCTGGCTTCTGCTGAAGAATGTTACGTGAAGGCAGGTCAGCCAGAGCTAGCTGTCAAGATGTATCGGCAGTACAATCGCTGGACGGAGGCCATAGCGCTGGCCGAGAGAACGGATAGAGCAGCAGTCGACAGCCTGAAGCAGCAGTACATGGATTACTTGAATTCTACTGGTAGGCCACTGGCTAATAGACATGCTTAAGAGCTTTCAGTCAAGCTTCGATAGATCATTGCTGGAGTTCATTATAGATAATGAAATAGTCATGAGGCTTATTCTAATAACTCGATTGCCACATCGAGTGTAGACTGTCTAACTCACATGCAGATATGCTCAAGCGCGAGTATGACAGCCTGCGATGATATTTGTGACAAGATAATGTTGCCTGCTGTATATTACTGTATCCGTTTACTCTGATTGACTGATTTTTTCCGATCGTTTCTGATTGATAAAGTTTTGAACATTTGTGGTTATTTTTAATAGGTCGTTCAGGCGAGGCAGGCGCGGCGCTTCTAGCAAACGGTGACGCGCGCGGCGCCGTCCGCGTGTGGCTGCGGGGAGGTCGTGCGCGTCGCGCCGCCACCGCGCTACTGCAGCGACCTGATTTGCTGCGCGACACGACGCTGCTACACGATGTGAAGGATCGATTGATACAGGTAACACTGTAGTATAATCTTCATATAGACCGTGGTTACATAATATAATCATGGAAGTATACTGGGCCGAAAAAGTCTGAAGATCTGCTTTACCTAATAATTGACGTTTCGTAAGCACACGCAGTTTAACTATCTAGTTTAAATCTGTAATGTCTACTACGTTCAATCTTACATTTTTACAAGTAAAATACTAATTGCATTTTTTAGTTTACCACTTATATATATTATTGTTGTTGATTATACTGTAGATTTTTGGTGAATATTCATGTCCAGCATTAATAAAACACAATCTTCTTGCGCGATTTCCTTTATATTTACTAATATAGTGGAAATAGTGCAAAGAGATTGTGTTTTATTTATGTTCATTGTTAACTATTTACTTGAGTAAAAAATTACCTGTTTCAATTTCGGTAGTAAATGAGTTTTTAATATTAGGAAGAATGGTGGGAGCTTGCGGGCGAGCTGGCGGAGCGGACGGGCGACAGTGCCGCTGCCGTCGACTACTACGCCAAGGGCAACAACTTCGCGAAAGCAGTGCAGCTCGCAAGAGAGGTGAGAGAAACTTAAAATGATAGTAACTAAAACTTATAAAAATATATATAAATTATAGTTTAAAAATTAGGACCAAATTACTAAGCTATATATTTGCTCAGCTTACGCTGTTGCTTTAATTTGCTTTGGCTGAAAGGACACGTGTGTTTGTAAAGTCATATTCATCTATCTGAATATTTATTTCAAAACTTACACTGAAAAAAGTACGCTTAAAAGCAAACACTGGCTGTTTGCTGTGGTCTGTGGACTGTGGCGCTTTAAAGGTAGACAGAGATATTTTTCCTTTTTTTCTACATTAACATTATGCCCACATGTCATCAGGCGTGTCCGCACGAGGTGACACGTCTGGAGGGGGAGTGGGGGGCGTGGCTCGCGAGCTCACGGCAGCCGGGCGCTGCAGTGCCGCACCTCATTGAGGCGGGACGCACCACTGCTGCACTCGGCGCCGCGCTCGCCGCGCATCACTACAGCCGCGCGCTGCAGATACTGCAGGTGAGGTGACTTGTACTCAGTCCTACGAGGATCTTTTGAAGAGTAAGTAATTAGGAATTGATGCTGTCATTTTGTAAAGGGCCAGAACGGAGCTGAAAAGCAGACTGTTTTCACCTATGTTATTCACAGCTTTAATGTGGCGTGTGTCACTTTGAGTTACAGCTGCTTTGCATCGAGGCAATCCTGTTGATGTCATGTTGCCAAAAGATCATTTTACGACTGAAATAGAGCCTTGATATAATTTATTATACAGAATAACAAAAGAATTTCATCACTTGTCGCTATGGTCTAAAAACCGTTGTGTTTTAGGTCATTGAAGATAAAGAATCTATAAAAGAAGAATGTAAGCAGCTGGGAGATCATTTCATATCAGTTAAAGTAAGTATTAATTTGCCAAGTTATGAGCTACTACGAAAGATAATCCAATTTCAAAACCAAATGTGTTAACAAATCAACTTAAAATTATGTAACTACATAAGCAACTGCTTATAAAATACAAAACTGCTACCTTTAATGAGCACTGCTAAATATTATCTTGTTGTAAGTCAATTTTCTACTTCTTTTTTATTAAAAAAAACCCTTTACAAGGACTGGGAGACAGCAGAGAAGGTATTAACATCATGCGGTATGACGGGGCGGTGCGTGCGCGCGTACAACGCAGCCGGGCGGCTCGCGGACGGGCTGCGTTTAGCCGCGCGACTGTCGCCCGACACAATGCGCGACATCTACGCGCCGCTCGCCGCGCAGCTGCGCCAGGATGGACAGCTGCGTAAAGCTGAGCAGATATACGTGGGATTGGGAGATGTTGATGAGGCGATATCTATGTATAAGGTAGAGATATAGAAAGTATTAATAATGGTTAAATACGGATGACACTAAACTCACATATTGATAAACGGCACAAATTGAAGTTGCCCAGTAAGGACAAAAATTTTCGCCCTGAGTCTTGACACTTGACTCAAGGCGAAAATTTTTAAATCGACAAATTAAAGGGTTTTTATATTTTCAGATGCAGCCATCACTGACCTCCATTATACAAGTACGCTGGACTAATGATACCCTTGAAAATAACAGCTATAGTGGAGATTGTGCGATAAACAAAAGAAAACACATAAAACCACTACTTTTCAAAAGTTTATTCACTAGTTTTACAACTATGGTATAAAACATTACACAAAACTACGAAAAACAACTTAAAACTCCTAGCGGACACCGGCACCCATCTCAAAGATGGCGGCCGTGAAAAAATGTGTGGCGCGGGCTGCGCTGTGATTGGTCGAGCGCGGACCACGCCACCGTCGCTTTACAGTCGCGGTAATTTTAAAAATTTCACGCGGGCACGTTCTGTTACACAGCTATTTTTTGTGCCTATTTGAAGCGGAATCAGCTCCCCCAATGGGAGTGATAGGAACTAAATTTGACCATTGACCAAATATATTTGTCTATAATTTGACGTAAAAATGACGTTTGAAACTCGCCATATTGGCGCTGATAGCAGTAGCGGGAGTATTTGGAACTAATACTAGTGATGACAACCAATAACGATTAAGCGGCCATTTTCAAGTTACGTCAAATTTAGTTCTCATCCCTCTCACTGGGGGCGCTGATTCCGCTTCAAATAGGCACAAAAAAAAGTGGGTATCATAGGTCCAGCGTACTTGTATAATGGAGGTCAGTGGCAGCCATATATTTAATTGACATTTTTACGTTATATTATGTTTATTTTTTTAAAAACTATTTTATACACTTCAAGGAGGCAAAACAGTACGACTCTATGCTACGACTCGTGGCTGCTCACCGTAGCGCGCTGTTAGAGGCGACGCGCAAGCACGTGGCGCAGGCGCTGCAGGCTTCTGGCGACCTGCGCACCGCAGAGAACTACTACATACAAGCCGGTAATTATGAGACCTTCTTGCGCCAATATAAAAAAGGACAACCTAGTTATTGATAATACTTTTCTAATATATCAAGCCTGCCACAGACATAGATCAAGATAGATACCGCATGTGTATGTACTTCGCGTGCCATATCGCGTTCTTTAGTCTGCGCTCCACCGTTCGGAATCGGACCTCAATCGGAATTTTAAAAATGCCTAAATGTGCCGTATTGAGCTGTAGAAATTCGAATAGAAACGTTGGCCTAGATAATGGACAAGTTTCTTATCATCGGTACGTCACAGTAGGTAGGAAAAAAGTGGTACGCTTGTTTTCATACAAAATATGCAGGGACATGCGGTATCTATCTTTATCTATGTCTGTGAAGCCTCCCCTTTCGTAGATGCAAAAATAAAAAAATTAACAATTCATTTCTTTAACACATCCTCTCTAATAACACAGAAGATTACTTATTATTAAATCTTACGATAAATGATTGACACAGGTGACTGGAAGAGTGCAATAGCAATGTACGGCGGGGCGGGTCAGTGGGAGGCTGCGGAACGCGTGGCGCGCGCGCACGCACCCACTACGGTCGCGCAGCAGACGGCGCTGCAGTGGGCCGCCACGCTGCCACCCGCGCCCGCCGCTCGTTTGCTCGCCGCACGTGGTCTCGCAGCCGTCGGCGCCAGATGGGCACTCCAGGCGCAGAGGTTTGAATAATTATCGTGTCTGTATTTTATTAATAAGAATAAAATTAAAATATTCAATCGCTTATGTTTGTTAAGTCTTCGACATAACATACATCTTAAAAATCATAAGTAATCAACGTTACTTACAATCATTTATAAAACCATACAATTTTGCATTATTTAAATGTTAGTAGTTTAGTTTTTAACATGTGATCTTTTCTTACTTAATTTAATTAAAGACATAGTAAAAATACAGCATCTTCCCCAATGTTTCTAGATGGGACATCGCCAACGAGCTGAGCGACCTCGGCGGCGGAGTGTCGCGTCGCGAGGTCGCGCGGCACGAGGCGGCGGCTCTAGCGGCGGACAGCCCCGAGGCGGCGGCGGCGGCGTTCGTGCGCGCCGCTGCGCCCGACGACGCCGTCCGCGTGTGGCTCGCGCGCGGTGATCATCAGCGTGCGCTCGCAACAGCTGAGAAGCACGCGCCGCATATGGTAAGCGACGTAAAGTATTGACGTATTTAATATTATATATTTATTATTTATACAATTTTATATAACTACAATGTTTAGAAGACAAGTTTATGGGCACAAAAATATAACGAAGAGGTATGTCCTGGCTTTATTATTTAGTTATTTTTTTTAACTTTCTACACTAAACGGGATTTGTAAATGAATAAATTTCCAGTTAATACAGGCCATATTAATATTTAAGGTGGAGGAAGTGCTGGTGGAAGGCGCGCGCGCGGCGGCGGAGCGCGGCGACCTGCAGGAGTTCGAGACACTCATGATCCGCGCCAACCGCCCACGGGAGGTCGTGCAGCATTACAAAGATCTAGGTTCGATCACCTTTTATATACATTATTTGAGAAAAATAATAAAAAACTATTAAAAAATATCAGAATTCACGCATCGCTTGTGTAATTTGAGATTTACCTTGCCTTACTTTTATTGACATTTTATTTTACTTTCGTAAATTCTTTCAAATCAAATGTGTTGTCTATTGGTAGATGCTAAGGACTGCAAGCACTCTAAACAAAATATGTTCGTTTTCGTCATATTTTGAAGCACGGACCGATTTTTAGACTTTTAAAATTAATAGATTTTTGTTATATTATTTTTCTTTGTTTATAGAACACTGTTCTAAATCATTATTTCACAGAGTTGTACGAGGAGGCGTCTCGCGTGGCCCGCGAGTACGTGCCGGACGGCGGGGAGGGGGTGCCGCCCGCTGTACCGCCACTGCTGCAGCGCGCCGCCGACCTGGCTGACAGGTATGTCTTGTTAATGTGGCATGTGAATTTTTGACCTTAGTTGTGGTGTCCTAGAGACTGATGAGAGAGGTACCTAGATTTTTAATTAAAGTATCTATTTTCCCAGACCTACCAGAAGTAGTTACAAAAATAATAGAAGTTTCAAGTATAGTAAAAATAATGACAGTTTTATTTTAAATAATAAATAAATATAATTAGTTATAAAATACATTTTTTCATATTAGAAAAAAAATTATAACTCTGGATAGCTGTCAATGTAAAACAAAAACTTGTTTGAGTCAGGGAGGAGTGGAGCGATGCGGTGCGTGCGTTATGCGGCGCGGCGCGTGCGGGCGCGGCGGGCGGCGCGGCGCGGTTAGCGGAGCGCGCGGCGCTGCGGGCGGCGCGACTTGCCCGCGACCGACTGCGCGGGCAAGCGCGTGCAACCGCCGCTGCTATGCTTGCTGATACGTAAGTATACGCTTATTTATGAAAGCTTTTTTATAAGCTTTTGTAGTTGTTAAGATGAGCTCGGCTATACTAACTACTGAGAGTAATCGGCAACCGTCGTTTTTCATAATCATCATCATTTTACAAAAACGAAGATTACTAACGATTTTAGCAGGATGATCAAACTATACTACTACATTCTGAAGCATGTTTCTGTATAGGTATTTTTAAATATCTTATTTGATTCCACACCAGTTTTGCTGAGATTGGCCAAGCTGACGTAGGAGAGCAACTCAGAGCGGCCCTATTGGAGGATATGGACGAGGAAGGTGCTGGTTATTTCATTTTTATTATTTATAAAGCATTTCAAATGTGCAATGTTCTAGATCTCGACTGTGATGGCCATTCAATGCGTTTATTACATGACTGTTAAAAGAAACTAAAAGTGTCATCATCCTGGGATAATAAACTCAACTTAAAATATATAATATGAGTAATACTGTTCTTGAAAAATCTTTTGCTTTTGTTAAATGAAACAAAACCAGGTACGTCAGCGGATTACGAAGAAGAAGAGGAGGCGGCGAGCGAGGCGGGCGATGCGGGCGACGCGGGTGACGCGAGCGAGTCGACCGCGCTCGAGCAGCTCGCTCGCAGCGGACAGTGGCAGCGCTGCCTCGCGCACGCCGCCCACCGCGCGCCGCACTACGCGCTCAGATACGTCGCGCATCTGTTCAAGACACACTCTGTATGTACTCTTTGAATTTGGACTCCTTTGGTAAAATATCTTTAACGCCTCTAGTCCACCGACGCTGCGAACTGCGAAACAGCGGCGAACCGATTTACTGTCTCATCCGCCACACGACAATGCGTTATATTGCATCTCGCTCTATTACAGTTTCGCATCACTTTCGCAGTTGTTTCGCGTTTCGTAGTTTCTGTGTACTAGAGGCGTATAAATGAGTTAACTTGGAAAAAAAAAGTCTAGAGAAAAATAAGTCATAGGTCACAAGACATTAAGCCCGCCTTGACCATAAATGACTATAGTATATTGTCTGTTTTTGTAAAGAAAATCAGTGGTTTTCCTTGCAGCGTACTGAGGGTCTCGACATAGAGAGCACAGAAGTACCCGAAGCGTTGTTTGCAGCGCTTGAAGCGCTGCGGCAGTATATAGTATTATCGCAAGCGTCACTCGGCCCAGGCGACGCGACGCTCGCTCGTGCGGTGGCGGGCGAGTTGCTCGTGCGAGTGTCCGCCGCGCCTAAAGCAGTGGCGGCGCTGCAGGGTGCTGCCGCGGTGCTGCTCGCGATAGGCGCTGATGATAGGATACTTCAGGTGATTGTAGGAATAATATAGTCCTGCTATTAGGCAGATTGATTTGTAAATAAAAACCAAAAATATATATTATATCCTGCTATATTTTTTTGTTTTTAATATTGTTTTGTATTATATATTTCTCAAGAAGATGTCAGTAAATGTGTACGAAATGGTCATGTTTAAAAATTGTTAAGCTTGTGAATTGCATTACTTTAATTATTTACGATCTTAATTGAGTAAAAATAAAAATATTTGACCGTGATTATAAATTTGCAGGCCATAACTTTATTGATGGCGTTGCACGTTCCTCAAGTGTCGGCGAAGGCGGCGCGCGCGCTGCCGCGTTACACGGACGTGATAGTCGCTGATGTTGGTAAGTCTTCATGATGTCTTCCGTGAAGTCACTGTTATGCGTCGTTTATATTCAAAGTTCTGTTGGGCAGGGTAATGGGCAGGCAAGTAAGCAGGAAAGTGGGCAGCGACAATGTAAATACTAAATAGTCACTCGCGTTGCCACTCGTCATGCCACTGCCGCTGCCTAGTGCGGCAGGTGAGTAAAAGCCTGAGTGTAAACACTCACTCACATTGTTACTGCCGCAGAATTACTGAGGGAAATATTTCCTGGCAGCGCAAGGAGCAGCGGCAGTGGCTGAGTGTAAACGACGCATTAGCAATAGAACCATATTGGGACTCTTGAATGCTATAAAACTTATGTAAAAAATTGGAGATACGGTTAAAAACCGAACTCTGCTGAAAGTTGTATTAACGCAAACGATTGATTTTAATCGTCAACCTACATTTAAGATAGTAGCAAAAATATAAAAATTAACCATGAATTGCTGTCAAGGTTCGTCTATAACAAAATTGTTGGCGAGTTTCCGGATAATGTATCCCCAATCATTAACATAATATTCAAATGCAATCAGTAGACCAACATTCTTATATTGGTCAGCGTTCTACATGTGCGGCATGACTGTCCGCGGGGAGGCTGGCGGCGCGCGCGAGGCGTTCGTGCTGCTCAACCACTGCCTCGACCTCGCCGAGGCCGCCGACGACGACAGCGCACACATGATAGACTACACAGACTTTGGTATGTCCGTACTAATATTAAACCGGCTGTACACATTGGGCCAACGCATTCAGCCTGTTGAGCCAACGTGTACAGTACGGAATGACTGACGCTCTCAAATTATGGCAAGTATGGCCCAATTTGTATAGCGGGCTTTATTGATGCCCAAGTGTGATTGTCCACAGTCCACACTGCCTTCAACCACAATTTTGAGTGTAGTTTAACCATATAACAAATTTTCCAAAAAAATAACTTAGGCTATATACAGGATGTTTCAAATAAGGTATGGTAAGCCCAATGGGGGTCATTCTGAACAACTTTTGTTCTACAACTTTTGGAAAATTCGCGATGTGCAGAATGACCTCCTGAGCCACCCCCTTTCGGCTTACTATACCATGAAACATCCTGTTTAAAAAATCTAATTATCCAGAATGCACGGACTGGCCTCGGCAGCCGCTGCTGCTGGGCGCGGCGAGCGTGCGCGGCGCGCCGCTCGACAGCGTGCGCGACTGGGTGCTCGCTGTGTCCATGGACCAGGCCGTTGACCAAGTGCGTGTTATTATGTTTTTTACACATACATACATTTTTAACAATTTTGACCATAATAAAACTCATCATGACTCACGGAGTCTGGAGTATATTTTAGTCATGAGAAATATTACTTACGGTCAAAACTATTAAAAATATATTACATCACAGTATAGTTTTGTACCATATTTACTTTAAATTAATGGAAATTTAAAATATTAGGTTTTAATAACGAAACTAGTAATTACTTTATATTGACTATGAACTTTAACATATTATAAGACTGATAGTAGGCAGTAGCTGTAATCCGAGTCCTGAACTTATTATGTTGATAACTTAATATTCAGAAAATTGTAGAATATTATTTGGTTCTTCCGATGCATAAGATGCCTTAACTAATAAAAAAATATAGTAACTAATATGTTATAATACGATTTACTTAATTTATTAATGACTTGAGCGGTATTTAGACGTTGCCGGTTGACGAGCGCGGGCGGTACGCGGCGAGTGTGTCGGACGGCGAACAGTGCTGCGTGCTGACGGGGTATCCGCTCGCCTCGCGGCTTGTCACTTTTGCTAATGGTAAGCTTGCTACGATGTGCTTAGAAAGCGTTAATTGATTCTACAAAATTTCAGATTGGTTTACAACTAAGCGTTCAATTTTTAAACAATACGACGTCAATGTCCGCATTTATCTAAATTAACTTGCCTTGGTATTTCATCTTAAGATCATGCACGAATTTTTAGTACTATATAGTATTAGATATTGCACGAAATATTTTTTATAACACGACCACTATATGAATAAGTTTTGTCCACACAAAAATCTGTCATTTTGCCTCTACGATAGGCTAGTAAATGTAGCGTAGGGACCGAATGCCATTTTTATTAGTCTCTTTTTATATACGTTTGAAGAATGCAACAAATTTCACGGTGAGCTTGACGTTGTTTTCAGGGCGCTGTGCTAACCGCGAGTCGTGGTCTCGCGTGGCGCACGCGGCCCGCTCGGCGCCGCTCGCCGCCGCGCTCGTGCGTCACGTCGACGCCTGGTGCGGGCAGAGCGACTTCGCGCATGTGTAGATAGTATTTATGTTGATCTTGTAGTTATTTAGCATTTGAATTATTCACTAACTGTTATTACAAGTTTTAGAAAATGTTACGTCAATTTTTCGTCTGTGTGATAAACTTGGTAGTCACCATACATTTTTGAGAAATTGAAAATTCTGTAATAATTACTGATTTATGTTAAAACATAGAAGCTACGAATAATAAAAACTAAGGAAACGTAACTCCCATACCATTAGCGTTTTAAATTTGGTTCCTTTCGAACTGTCATGTAAAGT
Source organism: Cyaniris semiargus (assembly GCA_905187585.1). NCBI lineage: Eukaryota > Metazoa > Arthropoda > Insecta > Lepidoptera > Lycaenidae > Cyaniris > Cyaniris semiargus. The sequence goes on along the minus strand of LR994560.1, from coordinate 8,984,314 downwards.
CAGCCTGATACCGCTGAAGGCTACGATCAAATATTTCTGCTGAAGGCCTTTTGTAAATGTATCGAAAATGTGTACCTAGGTACTTTTCCTTAGTTTTTATTATTCGTAGCATAGAAGTAATAATTTTTTTTTTGAAAATACACAAATTTTAAATTATGTAAATAATGTCATTCAAAAATACTCGTTTGCGGTGGTTTCATTAGAGTTGAAAGAAGTGTTATAATTTAATCTTCTGAATCTTCTGAATGTCGGCTACATAATATTATTATTATCGAACGCTTATGTCAATTCAAAAAATTTTGATTGGTGATTTTTAATAAATAGTGGTGAATTTTAAGAAATAGGCAAGTTATTTTCTTTACAAAAAAATATTGGCTGTAGCTTTGACATAGGGATCATACTTTGGGGTGTGTATGATCACCCGTGTGCTCACTGTGAAAGTAGCAGCGCTGAAAGAGTAAGGTTTTTCAAACTTTTGTATGACAAAATTCATAACTCTGGAGCGCTTGCCCATACAAATGACATAAAAATTGCTCATTAAGCGCTACCACTTGTTCTAGACTATAGAGTGACGTGAGTTGAGGCAATAGATGTTCCATGTAAAATTCTTTTAGTTTCGTAAGTCGTAACCATTTTGTTTTCTCCGGACCACACTGCAAAAATACATTGTCGTCTTTTGGTTATATATGTAGTTGACCTTGTACTTGATAATACCAGGAATCATTTTTATTTCTGACTCTGATATTATCTCGTATGTCCCAAAATTTAACTTTTTCTTTTTTATCGCTTCTTCGATTGGTATTTTGTATGTTGATAGTGGACATTTTATTTCTACAATTGTATCATTTCCAACTAAGCCATCAGGGGTAGCTCCTAGAAGTGGTGGTTCACTATCTATAAACAGCCTACATGGACTTATTTGTATTTTTTCAAGTGGACATTTTATTTCTACAATTGTATCATTTCCAACTAAGCCATCAAGGGTAGCTCCTAAAAATGGTGGTTCACTATCTATAAACAGCCTACATGGACTTATTTGTATTTTTTCTTGTCCTGTTAGTTGATTAAGGGCAATTGCTTCGTTGTTTATGCAATTTGCCATATGCAGTTTTGTACAATGATTTTACAATGCTTGCACTGGCGGTCGGACGTCGCTTGATAATTTTACTTAGATGCTGTCAACAAATTTTGGCGAAGTTCTAGCCATTTGCTGCTATCTCTTTTTAGGATAGTCTCTCTTTCGATTTCTTCGCTTCTTGTGCCATGTCGGGTTTTTGGCAGGTATCTACTCCATAATATTTATCCATAACAAATAATGACGGTTTTTCGCGAAACCGTTGTTTGTTCAAGGTCCTATATTTTTTATTCATTTTTTTTAAGTTTTCATAATATTCTATTTTTGATTGCAGACTTCTACTTAAAAGGGATTTTTGTAGATTATATAACGGTCTTTAGGTATTGTATACCACGACAGCACCTGGGTTAGTAAGTTCTTCATTGAATTTTTGTTCGTTTGCCGCCTACAAATTTTGCTATTATACTATTTAACTGTTCGACAGGATTACTGTCACAGTCATAAATTAAACAACTGGAATTTATTGCTACTAATCCAATTATGTTTTGTATTTTAAGTTTTTTATTTTTCGTACTAAATCCTCACTTTTTTTCACTACTACAATAATATTCTTGGCAATTGTTGTGATGGCCAAATAAGTGGTTATATGAATTTGAGATATCTACATGAAGTTTAATTATTCTCGCACTTAGTTCTCCATTATCGTTCTTATGTTTTTAATCGCTGAAGAAATTACTTTTCGAATAGCTAATTTTCGTTCGCAGTGGTTAGCATTTTTCTCATATTTAAAGAATATTTCGTGTCTTTGCTAACAGAAGCTAATTTGTTGCATATATTACGAAAAATATGATTCCTACATTTTATTTTTTCTACTGTTAGGCTCTCATACGGTCTAGCTTCTCGGATTATTGAATACGTGCTAGAGTCTCCGTCTGCTATAATTCTACGATTATTTGGGTCTCCATATTGGTAAAAGGACCCGTATAATTTTTAAAGCATATGTGTTATTTTGCTACTTCACCTTTGTTTTGTGCACGGCTGCAGATGGAATAATAATTGTTTTAACCCCTATTTCTCTCAATGATGGCTGCTGCTCCTGAAAGTGCAGAATAATTGGTTTTGTATGACCGTTTAGACCAGCAGCCATTAGCAATAACGTCAATTACCGCTACACCATCTTTTACCCTGCCTTCCTCTATTGCAGAACATCTTTCTCTTTCAGCCGCGACAGCCATCGTTTCATGTGCAGTTTTTTCCCACTCATCGCAAACTTTATTATGATTTTTGTTGAACTTTTGTTGTGAATATGTAAACAACATAATGGGAACATTCATGGAAACGCATAGTCATTGAAACTGCTCCAAACCGATCCCAGCATTTGTAATACGCGATGTATCGCGTAACTTAAATATCAACAGCAGCTGTAGCTGCTGTTGATATTTAAGTTGAACTTTGGGTGGGGATCAGACGTATTTATGAAAAATGTAGCTTTACACATATTACAAGTGAATTTTAATTTAGAGCGTAAACCTATTTCCATTTCGCTAGTAATATTATTTAGGTTAGATAGATTACATCCATATAGAGGAGCATGATTTGAAATAATATTGAGTTTTTAAAAAAAATATACTTTGTCTATTATAAGTCGCTCACTAGCATCTATAGCTAGCAAATATTTTCATCTGCTATTTTTTTTACTTCTTTGTCTTCGTCCGATTGTAATAGACTCGAGGTTAAATATTACTGAAATATATCGCAAAGTGAAGAAAAACAATTATTATTATTATAAGTCGTGACTTTAAGCTTTGTAAAACATTTTACACGCTACGTAATTTTCATTAGCAACGAGTTTTGCTATATCACTAATATATATTATGCAGACCTGAGAAAATTTTAGTTTAGATTTTATTAAATATTTTAATACCCCAATGATTACTATCAAGACGAGATCCTTAGATCCAAAACCTAGTTTGTTTTTTATGTAAAAATCTTGAATTACACTACCTACCATTCGATTACGATTTATAAGCACATTTTATGCTGTCTGTGTTCTATCTTTCATTTTTTTTGTTTTGTTTGTTATTTTTTTTTTCTGTCTTATTGTAAATTTTTTTATTGTGTTTTGTATTTCACATTGTACCTATTTGTAGAATAGTGTAATGTCCTATTGTGCCAAATAAAAAGTTTATTTATTTATTAAAAAAAAAAAAAGAATACCTACGACTTACGAGTGACTTAAACTTTTCTTATTGCGCCTCTATACGATGGCCCATCGTTGTGGCCCATCACGATGGCCCAGCGTGTGGAAGACGTAGTGGTGTAGCTGTAGGATGGCTGATGGCGCCAGCGATGGTCGTAGGATGGCGGCGGTGTCGGGCATTTTACGGATTTCATTCAAAATGACGAGTACTTGGTCTCATAATAAATGAAGTTATAATAATATTTAAAGGAGATAGTTTTTATGGATGTATGGATGTTTGCTACTCTTTTACTTAAAAACTACTAGACGAATTTTAACAAAACTTTACAATAATATACTTTATGAAGGAATACATAAGTAATCGAGGGAACTCCTCAAAATTTATATGGAAACATATGGTGACGTCGATTTAGTCGAAGTATTATAAGCATATGCTAATAACAAGTAAGATTTTGTACCGAGGTGTACCTGGTATACCATGGTTCGTAAGATGCTTAGAGAACTCCTGACTATTTAAATATACAAGTTTGGGAGTTTCGGCGTTGTTTTAAGAACGGAAAGCATATGCTATTATTACATTCATCATTATCATCATCATTACTACCATAATAAACCATTATTTTAATTTTAGTCTCGAAATAATTATTCTTAGAAGTCCAGGGAAGGTTTATATCAAGCGGCCTCTACACGCTGGCTGTTTGTCACAAACACCGCAAACAGCAAACAAAGTCCCAAACAGCAACCACAATCACCCAACACAAACAGCCATCCACATGCTTGGCGAACGTTCATTACATTCCGAATCGGCAAACATGGCGGACGACGAGCTTGTGGCAGCTATTACTTTCGGGTTGACATATTTTTATTATAAATTACAGCAAGAGAAAGAAAACCGAATAGAATCTTTTTTTTTCTTCAGATGTCTGCGGAACGTAGCCATTAGTATTTCTTTTTTGGCCTTCAATTCCTTGACACTTTTATTCATTATAATGCTGATGCGAGTCCATGCATCATTAACCTTTTGCCGATTTTTGTGATCGGCATCTTTGGAATTCCAGAGACATGGCTCATTTTGATAAGCCACCAAAAATGTCAGAATCGTAGGTGCTAAACAATCACTCATTTTTTACGCTTTGCGCGCCAACGTAAAAGTGTAGCAAGTAAATACGTCCGCCTCCCGCAAGCTCGCGCGCATTACTGATCGCTGTTCAAACGTGTGGATACGTCGCAAACTGTTTGCCAAACATCCTTTGATCTGGCAAGAAAAACCGACACCGATGCCGAACACTGCCCAACACAAACACAAACAGTCAAACAACGACAAACACCCATCCACACGTCCGTGTTTGCTGTTTGCTGTTTGCCATTGTTTGCCAAGCATGTGGATGGGGCTTCAGGAGGGAAGTGATACGAAGTTCACCGGGTCATCTGGTGAAGTTATAAATTATTAAAAAATGTACGTTTTGCATTGCTGCAATGGCTAATGCTTACACGTCCATCTTGAAAGACGTTTAGATCACAACTGAACACGGCCATCATGTAGAGGCGTTGCAACCATTGTATAGCCATCGCATGGGCCATTTGATGGGCCAGCGATAAGCTATGGTGTAGAGGCGCAATTAGGTTTGTATATTGTATATATATTAGTAACGTCGCGCGTCGTAAAAGTTAAAACTCATCGCTAATAAAAATGACGTATATTTGAAATAATTTTTATGGTATTTGCTAAAAATAACAAGGTAACTACTGGATTAGAAATTAATTACCGTTTTGGTATAAGGGGTTCATCATAATATTTTTCATTTCAATTCGGCGGAATCATGCCGAACATCGGCCGCGGAACTTTTGCATGGTGTGTTTAGACACTTAGGGTCAATTTATACTAGCGCAGAGTCGAAGCGCATCGAAGCGAATTATTAAAACTGAACATAACAAATTCAACCATAACTCCAAAGCGTTAACGCACTTTATTACTTCTGAGAATTTAAAAAGGCGCGCGCATCCGCGCGAATTCGCGTCAATACGCTCGACCAACGCTGATTGGCCTCACAGAAGTAATATATGCGTTACGCTCTGGAGTTAAGGTTGAATATTCTGTGTTCAGTTTTTGGGAATTCGCTTCGCTTCGACTCTGCGCTATTATAAATTGACCCTTAGGGCCTAAGGCCTTAATTATCAGGAAGGAAACAGGCGGCCCTAAGGATAGGCTATCGACAACTTTTTTGACCGATTCTCCATACTTCATCTGTCAAGTTAAGTGGTGGAAAGCCTATTCGGCACTTATCAGGAAGTGGTGAAACAGGCCCTTAGTCTTTTTAAACACAATCTGTACTTATTTCAATCCAAATTATGTACTTAGTCCATAAGATTATTTTGTATTGAAAAATTGTTTGTTCCTAAATAAAAATAATAAAATAATATTTTGTTTTAATTCTCGTGAATCGACAAATTAATAGGGGTAGCCCATTTGTTTTAAACTATGAAGTACCAGGAGCGCATAACGTATGAAGAGGTGTTTGCGTTAAATTTTTTCGACCTAGCCACAAATTCTAATATTTTTATTGTGACTACCCCCAATATTTTGTTTTTATTCTTTTGAATTGACAAATAATTATGGGTAGCCCATTTGTTTTAAACTATGAAGTACCAGGAGCGCATAATGTATGAAGAGGTGTTTGCGTTCAATTTTTCGACTTACCCACTAATTTTAATATTTTTATTGTGACTACCCCCAATATTTTGTTTTTATTCTTTTGATTTGACAAATAATTATGGGTAGCCCATTTGTTTTAAACTATGAAGTACCAGGAGCGCATAACGTATGATGAGGTGTTTGCGTTCAATTTTTTCGACCTACCCACTAATTCTAATATTTTTCTTGTGACTACCCTTAATATTTTATATTGGGGGTAGTCATAAGAAAAATATTTATTTATCGGGGATTGGTGAGAAGAAAAAAACCGGCCAAGTGCGTGTCGGGCCTCGCGCAATATAGGGTTCCGTAGTACCGCTAGTTTTTGATATTTTTTTAATGGTCAATGAATGTACATTTATAATGTGTTTTACACTACTAACAACATTATCTCAGTTACGTTTAAAGGAATTTGAACGGAAAGTCCCTTTATACTTCTCCGAATACATTTTTTTTAGTTGATCGTCTATTACTCAATAACTTATAAAGTCTTCTTAGCCGTTATAGTTTTCCTTTTAAATTCAGCATATTTCCTACTCCCGTGAATTTTTTCACATTTCCAGAAGCAACCGTTTAGCTGGTAGAAGGGGACACTGGACTCTAACGATTTTTTCCGGTTTGAAACTTCATATTTCACAAATGGATCCCTAAATCGGAAAGTGATCTATGAGTACTCGTAATATTTGTAAAAAACCTATCCAACGACACCCCATACGATGGAGTGGACGCGAAAAAAAATTCATCCCCGCTTGATGTGTAGGGAAGGTACCATAAAAAAAAAAAAATTAAGATTTCATGTACCATTTTGTCGGCAACATTAATATATGCATTCATGCCAAATTACAGCTTTGTAAGTCCTATAGTCTCTGAGAAAAACCGCGGACAGACATACAGACAGACAGACAGACGGACAGACGGACGGACAGACCGAAACTATAAGGGTTCCTTGTTGACTAAGGAACCCTAAAAAATCTTAATAATATTTTTATTCAATTTTTTTTTCTCAGTCTCTTAATACATAAATCATAATCCCAGGGCGGGTGGCTTAAGTCGTTTTGATGTCTAGCCCACCCTAAGTAATAAATAACACTTATAACAAACTCCCTAATGTTCGCTGTCCATGATATATAAAATATGTTTTATTCTATAGTTGAATTTAAAAACAGTTTTTAATTACATTTATTAACACTTTTTCCATGTTAGCCAATGATATTAAATAAAATCACTTAATATATTTTGCACTTTTCATACTGCGCCTGAAGAAAAAAAATAAAGCAATAAAATAACATGTTAGCCATTACTGATATTGAATATAAAAATTACATATCATAATACATATAACGAAAAAAATGGGATACGTTTTTTTCGTGTCGGGCCTGGGTAAGTTTTGTATGGGCCATGATCATTCTTCTTTGTAACATTAAATAAACCTTCGACAATAATTATCCATCAGCTCCAGTCTTCTCTTGTAAAGGTCTCTTTTAGAGTACTTATTTCTTTATTTTTTTTTTGTTTCCCATGGTTTCGATAAAAAAAATCTCAATTCGGAGTAAGGGCAGCAGAAGTACAGTCCTCTCGTCTCAAACGCGCGGACGTATGCGCGGACGCGACTGTCCGGTGAAACAAAGCATCGTCGTCACCAACGTGTCAGGTTGAAACAGAAAAAAATTCAATGCGGAAAAAAATCATAGCGCCAATGTGGTTTTTATATTAGTGTCCGACCGAAACTGATTTTTCAGCCGAAACCGAAACCGAACTTTCGGCCTTACTCTCAGTTTCGGCCGAAACCGAAACCGAAACCGAAACTTGATAAAACATTTAAAATGACGATTATTTACAGAAATGTACTATTCTGTAACATTTGTTAACACATAAGAAAAAGTGCCAAATTGGATTTTTTACTTTTTGTGACATTTCTTAAAATAAATATTATTCTTCTTTAATCTTAGACTCGAATAATATTATGTTCCGTAGAAACTTTTCAGTATCATATTCCGTTTTTTTTTATCCGATTCCAAGTTTTTAATATATTACATCGAATGATTTCCCTAAAAGACATGAGCAGAATTTATTTCAAGGCATTTACTACTGAAAACACAATCAATTGCAGTCATATTCTTTGTGTGGGAAACACGGACATGCAGTCTCACAGACCGCGGTCGAAGTTCAAAACAAAATTACTGAGTAAACTTGCAGTTGGTGTCACAATTTTTTGTTTGGTTCAGAAGACGTTTTGCCACTAAAGCTGCGCGCACTGGATCGGAATCGGAGCGTACGGAGCGGCCGGATTTGTAGCTTTGTATTGATTTCTATGGTACTGCGTGCACTGGATCGGCATTTCTGCGCCTGATACCGGTATTTATGCTGATGACGTCATCCGCAGTGAACGCTTCAATCAAATTCCGAACGTTTCAAGTTCTGACGTAAATAGGCGATGACAGTTGCTTTACAAAAACCTAAATTGCCGATGCTGAATGCGAATGCAGTGGACGCACCCTATTGGCATTTCATAAATGACGACGCTCCGTCCGCTCCGTACGCTCCGATTCCGATCCAGTGGACGCGCAGCTTAAACCTAAGATAACACTAGTCAACACCATTTTGTGCCTGAGTTCTGTGTACCCAATTTGGATGTCTTACACTTAATTAGAGAAACAATTATTTTAACTCATAAAGTTTGCTTTTATAGCCTGCCTAAGCCTAGCCTAATAGAAAACCTGAATTTTCTTCTTTCAGTTATGTATCAAAAGAATAAAATATAATATTATTTATTTCATTTATATAATTACTAACATTCACTAAAAAATAATTAGAAGAAAAAATATACTATTAAATAAGGTTTAAAATTTGATATTTTTTGTATTTAGGTGAGCATACTCCAAACATAGCTTGTAGCATGCCTCTTTAATAAGTACGTGAGATATGTGGCACCCATATTTCTTCTGGTTTTTTAATAGAAAGTTTAAAATTTGTTTCAAAGGCTTGATAAATCCTTTTGTTTGTCGGTACAAGTAACTTTTTCGCTCTTACTTTAGTAAATTTTCCGCAAATATAGCAAAAACTTTTTACGTCAATTTTACACATTTTTGAAGATATTTTTGCCCTTTAAAGTACATAAAAATCATAATTTCTCTAAAAATTCAATACACACAGTAAGTGCCAGTGGCAAACTTCCCGTTCCAACTCTGATATCCCCCCTAATCTTGGTCACGACGAGCGTTAGTCTCTAAGAATTTTGAAAAAATCTTATATTTTTATTTATCTTCGCCTTGACTATAAAAGTTAACTTTCTTTTTTTTTAATTTATGTTTCTGGTTAATTTTCAATGCAAATAATCGGATAATAGTCATTAAGTAACAGGCACATGAAAAAATATTTTTTGTCGACTTGTGTAATGAGGGCCGCAAGTGTGAAGCTTACGGGGAAGTGGGGTAGATATGATTCTAGCAGAATAGGAACGGTCTGTGAGACTGCGCGTCTATAGTTAAAGGTTAATTATTGTAAATATAAATAAAACGCGTGGTAAAAGGAATAGAATGAGGCGAGATGATTGACTAGAAAAATCTCGCAAGCTATATCTCTTCTTATTATTTTTATTATGGCGGCCTCAGTGAATTGCCAATGTCAGAGTGATTTTGTGTCGACTTTGATCTATATTGCAAGTCTGGTGAAGGAACAAAGCTATATTTATTAAACAAACTTATCTACTATTACAGGATAACAAAACAAAATTATTAAGTAAATAAACTTCACACACAATATAATCAATTTATCATAGCATTTACTTAATCGTTTGGGAAAAATTGTTAAAATATGAACATAGTACGTAATTCACCAACAGGTACATTATATATTATATAAACGTTTAGAAATAAAATTCAACAATACACCTCTAATGTTCGATAAGAATAACTTTAGACAATTTGATGAAAATAAAACGAAGTACTTATAAAAGCAAAATAAATACTTAGTAATTTGGCACTAATTTGCAAAACATAGCCACAAAACACGATTAAATGGACGGTGGCGAAACAAGCCAGGGCCTTGCCGGCGAGCAAGCACGAGTTAACTGCGAAGTTTACCGAACGACGCACGAAAATTCACGAACACTTAGAGTTTCGGCGGGGCCGAAAGTTTCGGCTATATTTTGGCCGAAACCGAAACTAAGGCCGAAACTAAATTTTTTGGCCGAAACTGGCCGAAACCGAAAGTTAGGTCAGTTACTATTTTATATTAAAAATCCGCCAGGTCAGTCCCTCGGTGATAGAATTTTATACGATGTGTTAAAATATTAACCCAGTTTAATGCATGGTTTTGGTAATCTAAAGGTAACCTTTCGAAGCGAGCGTCTATAGCATCAGTGACGCCGCGACTGTTAAAAATTTTTGGTTCGGCGTCGAGCACAGCTACACTAACGAGGAGTCTGTGACGTCACTGACGCAAAACCATACATTTTTCACAGTCGCGCCGTCACTGACGCTATAGACGCTCGCTTCGAAAGCCCACCTTAAGAAAAATTCGTCAAATTAGATGCATATCTTTGTGATTTTTTCCTATCGAGAAAATTACATAATATTATTAAGATATTGACTTTTCGCTAGGTCCAGACCCTTAGAAATATAATGTATTATCTATGTTTAAAAAATTAAACAATTCGGGATTTATTATCAAGTACAAAAATGATAAATAAAATCGTCATTTTTGCTTTAGTCGCCGTCTTAAAAAAGGGAAAAAATAATAAATAAGACACCAGTGTTTTTGTACATCGCTATAATAAACTCATTTGTTATCACATTTATTATAATAATATACTTTGACACACATATTTGTTACATACTAAAATTTGCACTAATCCGTTTTCGCAACTAGCTGAGAGTGATATGAATTTCGTTTGATATAGGATACGTGAAAATTTCCCGCAAAAATTTCAAAAATCTATAAGAATTTGTTGTTTCTTTTTGCGAAAACGGAGTTTAACATGTTCCTTGATCTTCTATGGAGAATGTAGGAAAGGTACACCGACTTTTAACTGGGCTCAGATTTGTAGGGTCTTAAGCGTGTAATTTACATATTGGTATGCTGAAGGAAGTTCATACGCAAGCTACGAGAAAATTGTACTATCAGAGAAGTTTATTCATAGTCAGATGGAGGACCTGCGTATTTTGGTCGCGTTTTTTTCAAACCCACCCAACAGATGACAACTTATATTAAGTTCGATCAACTTAACATTTTTTACATAGTTTGTAATTATTATGTCATCAATTTTATTTTAGTACTCCACGTTGGGCCATGATGAAATACCATGATTGCCACTATAGCAAAGGTATATCGTGCATTATCCGATGTCAAGCATATTCGTCTACGATTTCTCATGATCGACAATAGAATCAATCGTAGACGAATATGCTTGACACGTTCGTAATCACATGTATTGGTCCATCATTGGCCAACGTGGGGAGGCCGCATAAGGACAATGACCTATATTCCCCGTAGCCTCCGTACGAATGACAATAATATTATGTAAAGTGAATTTTTGAGGCACAACAACATTTGATATACTTTATCATCTGACTTACATAGAGTATTTATTATCATTACTAATATATCGAGATAGTAAGCGTAAAGTGGTTGATCCCAACTGCCGTTGACATCTTAGGCCGCGTGCACATTCTCCATGCGACTGACTTGGTGAGAGTGTGCGCTCGGCTTTACATAAATATCTATATCTGATCATAACGTAATACATTTTAGTTTATCCATTCACAGCTTTAATAACTTCACATTATTTTATATAATATGTATTTTTATATATTATAGTTTTACGTATTTTTATGTTCTATAATATTTTATGAGTAATAAGTGTGATAAAATTTGTAAAGGTATAACATTACTATATTTTTGGGGATTTTGTGTGTAGTTACAAGGGAAATGCATGACAAATGCCAGGTTCACACGGCACAATCCTGCATGTTTCCTGCACGGTTTTTTTGCAGTATACGTCTTAAGGATTAAGACTACTTGATGCCCTAGGCAATCTATGCCTGTGTCCCCCCCACCTATCCGTATGTCAACTAGAATCGGTCTTGAAACTTAAACTTTTACCACCTAAAAACATTAGTTTTTTTCTAGAAACTTTTTTTGGTGTGGTTTTTGGTGACGTGATGAGAGTGAGACGTGATGCCCTAAGGACGGATGTTTTTTGTCCTTCTTCTGGTGCCCCCTCAGACGTGGTGCCCTAGGAAATTGCCTTGCATTAATTTGATTAAGGGTTAATCCGTCACTGAGAACCATACACACGTCGATTGTACTGCACGATTTGTGCAGTACAATCGGCGTATGAATGTTAAGACGTATACTGCAAAAAAACGTGCAGGATTTTGCCGTGTGAACCTACTCTCATATGAGAAAATAATGTCTTTCATCGCTACAATATAAATTTTCTGCCATAAAAATAAATTAGAATAACCTAATAATAATAGAAATATATTTTTTATAAAAATATAATGATAACCATTTGCGATAATAATGCAAACCATAATATTTGTTATAAATTATTTTTGAGGTAGAATAAATAAAATAGGTGTGCACAAGGCAGTTACTTGGAATCACAGTAAGGCAATTATTATTATTGTGTGAATATATAATGTAATTTTTGATAATGTATATATTATATTAAAGGTTAAAGGTATTGTTAGTAAAGTTTAAAAAAGCAAGTTGTTCACTTGTTATCACTTCTGGAGAAAAATTCTGAGATTTTAACTCTAATATCATGATATATTTTTGTTACACAGGTAATAAAAATTTTTCATTTAAATTATTTAGGTAAAAATTTGTTGTTATGTTACGGTGATTAATATTCACATCCGAAATTATAGACCAATTTTATTGTTCTAAGCAATTTTAAAAATACTAAGCGTTTTTTATATGTACAGTGATTTGAAGAGTATCAAATTTTGAAATCTTGAACTGGTGACGAAAAATGTCTAAATGTTCATCAAATACTGACTATATGTGGGTCTTCACTAGGGGGTATTACGTTATCATCTATAAAGTCCTAACAATTGTAAAGCGATAGAATTTTCTATAATATAACTTACATGTAACGAGCCAACTAAATCAGTGTAAATTCTGAGTAATAGAAGTGTCCCACAACTGTATAACTTATTGAGAAATTAAGGGATTAAGGGTATGGGCGTATAAATATTTTAAATAAATTTACAATTTACTTAATTTTTCAATCTTGGGAAGTTATGATTGACTAATATATTTTGTTCGAATCTTTTTTTCATTCTCTTCATCTGATTAAGTTGGCTCTGTTGAGGGTGTCTGTGGAAAAGGAGATGTATTGTCAAGCGAGTCCTAGGCAGTAGACTACGACAGTGTTGGAAGAACACAGTTTAATGAAATACATCGATATGTTGACTGTATCTAACATCGACCGAATATTAAACGACTAAGCTAGGCCAGTAATATAGCTCGTAATAGGATTTCAGCTACAATATATCGTCCAAACAATAATCGTAGTAAATATATTATCTCATATATTTTGTTTCGTAACATTAAATATATACAAAGGTAGGTAAGTCAACGAAGTGGAAATTCGTTAAGTAAATAGAATCGCAACTTCACGGAATCTGGGTTCGACGATAATATTTAACGATATCGAAAATATTTAGACAGTATCGATTTCTCAATGAGGTTCTCGTCTCTGACGGATATAAAAGTTAGAAGTATAAAATATTCTATCACGAAAATAGTTGTGCGTAGAAAATTTTGAAAAAATAAAGTCGTAATATTTACAGATCGTAGACGTAGACATTCCACACAACGAAACGATTAAACGACTATACGTTGGTATGTAGGAAAATTCACTAAAGCACAACCTTGGAAGAATAGTATCTAGACGCGCTTACTTACTAGGATCACTTATGAAAGTTAATCATATAAGGCAAAGTGTAAGTGGGGTTTAGATGTCATACAAACTTACCTCAGTATTATATAGAGAATTATACATACGTTCTACGCTAGTAGACTTTGAAGTTAGTCTAGGAATGATAGATAACTACGTTACAATATATACCTAATCCGTAGAACGAGCTCATCGACCGTTCGAACGAATTCTTCCTAACATCGACTGAGCTGAAAATAATGGGCACTCGAGTCCCATATATTTTAAAATATCAAAGGTATAAGGTACCTATATATATATATATATATATATATATATATATATATATATATAGTTCAAGATAATATGCTACATAAGCGATAAGTAAGCTCCTTGTAGTGAAGTTTGTTATATGAAGAAAAAATATGTTATACTAACGCTGTAGACAAGCACATTAAAACTTGCGTAGTAAATGTTATTTCGTACAGTGTAAATCTACTTTACGCATAGCGTAAATACGCTCTACGCCACGCCAGTAATTACACTTTCTGTCTTGGCGCGGACACACTCTACGCCGTAGCGTTATTACACACAACGTCGTAGCGCGAATACACTCTACGCCGTAGCGTAATTATACTCTACGTCGTAGCGCGAACACACTCTACGCCGTAGCGTAATAACACACAACGTCGTAGCGCGAATACACTCTACGCCGTAGCGTAATTATACTCTACGTCGTAGCGCGAACACACTCTACGCCGTAGCGTAATAACACACAACGTCGTAGCGCGAATACACTCTACGCCGTAGCGTAATTATACTCTACGTCGTAGCGCGAACACACTCTACGCCGTAGCGTAATAACACACAACGTCGTAGCGCGAATACACTCTACGCCGTAGCGTAATAACACTCTACGTCGTAGCGCGAACACACTCTACGCCGTAGCGTAATAACACTCTACGTTGTAGCGCGAATACACTCTACGCCGTAGCGTAATAACACTCTACGTCGTAGCGCGAATACACTCTACGCCGTAGCGTAATAACACTCTACGTCGTAGCGCGAATACACTCTACGCCGTAGCGTAATAACACTCTACGTCGTAGCGCGAATACACTCTACGCCGTAGCGTAATAACACTCTACGTCGTAGCGCGAATACACTCTACGCCGTAGCGTAATTACACTCTACGTCGTAGCGCGAACACACTCTACGCCGTAGCGTAATTACACTCTATGCCGTAGTGTGATTACACTCTACGTCGTAGCGCGAATACACTACGCCGTAGCATAATTACACTCTATGCCGTAGTGTAATTACACTCTATGCGTAGCGCGAATACACTCTACGCCGTAGCGTAATTACACTCTATGCCGTAGTGTGATTACACTCTACGTCGTAGCGCGAATACACTACGCCGTAGCATAATTACACTCTATGCCGTAGTGTAATTACACTCTACGCGTAGCGCGAATACACTCTACGCCGTAGCGTAATTACACTATATGCCGTAGTGTAATTACACTCTACGTCGTAGCGCGAATACACTCTACGCCGTAGCGTAATTACACTCTATGCCGTAGTGTGATTACACTCTACGTCGTAGCGCGAATACACTACGCCGTAGCGTAATTACACTCTATGCCGTAGTGTAATTACACTCTACGTCGTAGCGCGAATACACTCTACGCCGTAGCGTAATTACACTCTATGCAGTAGTGTGATTACACTCTACGTCGTAGCGCGAATACACTACGCCGTAGCGTAATTACACTCTATGCCGTAGTGTAATTACACTCTACGCGTAGCGCGAATACACTCTACGACGTAGCGTAATTACACTCGTCGCAGCGCGGATATACTCTACGTCGTATTGCAGATCTACTTTACGCATTTATTTGGAAAATTTCAGTAGTGAGCAATTGCTCAGAATATTTTTAGTAGAATGCTATCTACTATTGTATGAAATGTGCGCTAAATCTAAAAACACAGTTTCTACAGCATTAATATCTTAATCTGAGTGTACTAAGTTTTATAACATGTGGAGCACGCATACGTTTAGAAAAAGGAAAGCGATATTTCACATTTGTAATTTAAAGGTCGCTTATTTACAAATATAAAAGATCACTTACAACCGTATATAACGGCATCGGATACACCAGAGAAAACGGAAGTATGAAGGACTTAAAACCTTCAATAAGCCGTCGTCGAGATACTGAAGGCTTTAAAGCGATGTAGCGTTGGATGAATTTCAAAAAGTGGAGCGTCGAACGTTGAGCGACGAAGCGCTGAGCCGTCGGGGAGCTAGTGTTGCCGCTCCGGCGACGGCTCCCTGGATCAGTCGGGCGAGTCGTCGGCGAGGGAGGTGGCGGGGAAGAGGGGGTACCAGCCGTACGTGCGCTGCGGGAGTGTAAGCTTGTCCAGGTTGATCTCGGCGCCGCCCAGCGCGAGGTTGTGCTCGAAGCCGCCGCACCGCTGCCACAGCATCACAACCAGAGTACGACCGAGAGCCTCGCTAGCCTGGAATGCGAAATAATATGTGGTAAGCCGAAGTATATAATATTTCCTTTATAGTTTTGTGAATAGACTATGCGGCCTGGTCAAGGTCAATGGGAAATTAGCCTACGTTCAATGCACCAAAAAACAAAATGAAACTGAAATAGAATTGGACCTTATTTATTTCCCAAAAATACATTTTTTTTTTAAATATTTGGAATGTCCGATTGCACCAAGCAACACATCATACAATAACGCATATTACTTGTTTTAATTATTGTTTGGTTAACGGAATAAAGTTTTACTAAAAATGCACATTCGCCGCACGTATCGTTTTTTTTTCTCAACGTAGGACTTGCAGGTCTCTAAATTCGAAGATATTAGCAGCATCAGCATGTCCAATGTACTATCGAGAAAGTTGATTCCTAGGCAGATGGGGAACCTGCTTAGTTTGGTCGCGTTGCGTCAAACCCTGCCGACAGGTCATAATTAAGAGCGGGCTGTCAAATTTTGCTGTGTTTTCTAATAAGTATTACGATCCCGGAAGACGATTGACTCAAATAAAATTGAGATTTATTTAATCATTGTATATTTATCTGATATTTGGCTAACCAAAAACACGATTCACTTATTTTGACTCGATAGTTTTATTTTTTGAAATTATGAATCTTTCTGGGCTTTTCAACAAATACCTGTTACACTTATTGAGTTACTATCATTAAATAACTTGCACTATTACAATCACACACTTTATAAAATAATAGCTAAAGGAAATATTAGTATTTATTGTATTTAATTTTTAAGTAATCATCAAAAACATTTTTAGGACTTACGACCTTCACTTTCGTGCTATAATGCGGGAACCGTTGTTACGCGATATTGTTCGCTATTAGCTGCAACGTAAAGCACATTGCCCGGGAGCACGATTCATGGAATCATTGTATCACGATCGGAGGATAGCGGTGTGTGTAGGCGGGGCTAGCGTTTTGACAGTAGGCTCATTGACATGATCCGACCAAATGACGTTCGTCTGTCAACTGCCTAGGAATCAATTTCCTCGATCGCGATGGTACCAACCTGGTACTTGAGCGTCTGTTTGAAGTGCGGCTCGGTGGTGCGGCGGACGACGCGCGTCTTGCGCTTGTGCAGCCACTTGTCGCCGTCGCGTAGGTAGCACTTGACGTACGAATCCGGCACCTCCCCGTTCACGCCGTACACGCGCCGCGCGTGAGACACCTGACCATTTAGTTTATTTTATTGCTATTTAGCATGATAACATTATGTTTTGCAAATACACGCACAAACACAAACTTAATTAAAAAAAAAGAAACTAGCCCAAAGTATCAGCACAGCTAAATAAAACGCGTTTAGTCAATAATTACATACGGGGAATATTGACTAGTGCAGGGGTCACCGATTAATTTCGCTCGGGGTCCATTTTAAGAAATGAAATGACCTTCGCGGTCCACACATTTTGCAAAGGTATTTACTTACATATCAATGAGAAAAGTGTCAATTTTTGTTGCTAGTTATATTTATGTCTGAAGGTTGGAGTGAAATTGTTGACAGCTATTGACATTAAATCCTGGAGATGTTCATCAGTAAGTCGAGAGTCGAGACCGAAATTTATTTTTAACGAAGTTCATCTTCAAAAATGCTTGGTCTGCACACAATGGGTCGGCGGTCCGGATGCGGACCGCGGTCCGCTATTTGGTGACCCCTGGACTAGTGTACCTACGGTTATAATGCATCCGCAACGAACGTCGAACTAACCTCGAGCTCAAGCTGTCCTTTAATCATGATAATGCTGAGGTTGATCTCGGCGTGAAGCGGCGGCAGGTGGGCGTTGCGCGGCGGCAGCTGGCCCGGGCCGAGCGGCACGTCGTCGTCGTCCGCCACCGCCTCGCACGCGCCCGCCGCCGGCACCGCCGCCCACATGCTGCCCTTGCGCCCCGTCGCCGTGCCTGCCACACACACACTCACAGCCCGCCGCGCGCGCACGACAGAAACATCCAGAGTAAACACACAATAAAGCACGTCAAACAGCATCGTGCCGATGTCAAGTATCTCAAGAACACATACTCTCAAACGAATCCTTTCCTAAACACAGAAATGAAGGAGGAAGCGGTTCAACGTGTGCAGCCAATAGTGTCGAGTTGTCTAATAGTTGCCGAAAGCGTTCTCATATCATTTAATGGTAAAGCATTCCGTATCAGCAGCCATTATCGTTAGACTATCCGAGAAGTCGAGTCGAGTCAGCGGCCGCGGCCGGCCCCGATCCCGACGCGGGCTAACCCTCGTCTAAAACGTGTACGGTAAAACTGTTTACGTACTCAACTACGCCTACTGACAAACTCGTATGTACAGGAAGTCTAATAGAATGCGCATCGTAACAATGAGTGACATTCGCGAAAATAGTAATGAAATCCAACAATATATCCTAGACGATATAGATACCATCGAAATGAACGGACGGGCAGCCGATAGACGTTACACAGAGACAGATGAAGTGAGCGTGATCGCCCGCCGCCGGGCATGCGTCAGGACAGGACAGAACAGACACAGTGAAGTGATGAAAAGCATCGGGCGCAGCCACATTCAACGGTGCGAGCGCGCGGCCGTCGCTCAAGCAATGTATGACCCATGCTACTACTGGTCGCGGGGCCGCATCCCGCGCCCCGCCCGTCGGCCGCGTCGGGTGGGGGGTGCCCGGCGCGGCCGTCGGACGCGGGCTGCGGGATACGGCGTTCGGCCGTCGGACGTCACAGGGGCTCGTGTACGAGTAGACCCGCGCACGCCGCCGCACGAGAAGGCGCGCGCGGCGCCGCGGCGGTCGCTTACCGAGGTGCTAACGATCCGTCGCTGCTGACCAAACAAGCACAACACAGTACAAGTCAGTACCCTCGAACTTCGCTTATATAGAGGTCGGGGAGGTAGAGGGGTCCGGAGTGTATAGCGTTGGCGAAGTGTGGATTGTAAGCGGATCTGAGTTACGTGTGGGAGACTGAGGAACAATAAAATTGCTATTACATCCGCATTTTATTTTATTATACTAAAACACTGTCATTTATTGTGTTATTTATGTATTTATTTCGATAGTCATGTCTACGGCATAGTGTAAAATAAATAATTTACCATATTCCAATAGGTTGTTTAAAAGTTTTAAGATATCTAATTAGAAGCTTTATTCTTTCTTGTTTTATACTATTTACAAAATATTTAGGTACGCTCGTACAGACTAATTATGGAGTAGTTTTTTTTCTACTTTATAAATAGAAAAGAAATATCAAAGTAACCGAAATACGTCAAATCTATGACGAATAGCCTACAGTTTAAAGACAATCGCATACCAGTAAGGATGTTTTCGTAATGTATTAATTATTATTATAAACAAAATAATTCTGATTAACATTTTTCAAAATGACTGGCATGCGATGCCTTAATTTGATAAGTATTTAAAAAAAACTTACGGAAGTCTCTCAAAATGTTAAAATATGTAAGTGTTTGTAGCTATGCAAAAAATGGGATTGACCCACATCTTTCTTATGAAAGTTCATGATTTTCTTTATGTCTCTATAATATTTTTATTATTGTTAATGGTTAATTGTAATAGTAATATTTTATCATTTTGTGAGAAGAAGAAGAGCACGCCCACAAAGAGTATAGACAAAAGTGACTTACGTCGGGCGGTGGAGCCGGACAGCGAGAGAGTTCGGCCCAGTTCACCCTTGACCGCGCGCAGCGAGCGCAGGATGTCGTCGGGGTCGCGACGTACGCACGACGAGCGCCGCCGCTCCGTGCGCCGCGAGCACACCTCCCCGCTGCCTTCTGCCCCGCAACCACACAATAAGGCTGGTCCAGATGTGTATCATTTGTCCGATCCGATCAGCGTAACAAGTATCAAGCTCCGTGAGGAGTTGTGGACGCCTCGATTTACTCAGTATCCAGATCTTCCGGATGGGACGGGCCATATTATAACGGCGTATCGAGATTCCGTACCATGATAAGCGTAACGTCACCCGTCCACATAATATGCGATCATGATACGCGTTGGCGACACGGATACGATGATTGGATCGGGCAAATGATAAATATCGGGACCGGCTTTAGCCACCGCTTTCCGTGCCTGGTGTTACTAGTCACCACCAATACCTTTCTCCTGCTGCTGAAAGGAGGACCTTCGGGAGCCGGGCAGGGAGCGCGAGAAGTCCTTCCCCAGCTGGTACACCTCCACTTCCAGCGTTTCCGACTGCGAGGAGCCGCGCCTCGAGCCCGCCACCCACGCGTGGTCCGGGTGCAGCAGCGAGGCGCATTCCCCGATCGAATCTACGTCGTCTGTTCAAAATTCGAACGTTAGTAGCTGCAGTGTTATGAAAAGAAAGTCAGACCAGCAAGGTACTCAAGCCATCGATGAACAATAAACGGCGCATGCGTACTCCAGGCCAGGATTCAAACGTCGAACATGTAAACGAGAAACGAATGAGACGGTTACATCGAAACATAGAGACAGAGGGACACCAGTCATCGATGCGGCTGAATACCTGATACGGATCGTTGAGAGGCAAAGTCTCCCCGACGAAGAGCTCGGGCACCTGTAAGAGATCCGCGCGGCGACGCGTTAGCCGACCGAGTGCCGCGCTCTTCGAGAGTCCACCACACTGCACGCTCTTCTGCGAACGCTTTCTCCAAGTCCATCTGAAAAAAAATTAAGTTATATCTTTAAATCTTGTTTAAAAATTTAAGATGTCGGTTCCTAACACTTCTAACTTCTATGACAAGACACAAACTGTTCATTATACTCACCGTACATTCTCCGATTAGGACTGGGTCGATGCCTGGGCAGGCATCCCATAGAGTCAGTTCCAGAGCCCTTCCAGCGAGCAAATCAGCGGTGAGTCCGCCAAAGCCGAGAGTTGCGTTCCAGACGGGACTGCAGGATGCTGATGCGGGGTCTGTTTCTACTGGTGGGCAACTTTCACTGGAAGAATAAGGTATAAATATGAATATAAGGTATACTGACAATTTTAGAATAAGATCTTTTTTAAATAAAATATTCGTCAACTTTAATAACATTAACGTCGTTTAGAAACTCACAGCGATGGGAGTAAGCGTATTCTGGCAAACGCTTCCGGCTCATCCCCATAGCCGAGTGTGTGATCTCTCGGGGGCAGGTCATCTGCGGCGATGAGGACCACCACCAGCTTGCGCAGCTCGCTCTCGAACCACACCTGGAGCTGCGCGCGCGCAGAAGGCCGCTCCCGGTAGCGCTCCGCACGGTCCTGCTCCTACACACCCACAAACATTATTGAGTTTGTGGACCGAGATGCAGCAGACATTCTAGGACTAAATTACCCAGCCGATAAGTCTAGAAAGAACTCTATCTCCCATAAGCTTTACTAGGAGCTAACGTAAACGATAGGGCATAAGACGTTACCTACAAATAAAAACAAAACAAAGGGAATTTATCGGTTGCATAGAGTTAAATGAATATCTTTGGGAACTCTGTCAGTCATGCAGTAGCTATCGGTCAAATCGGCAATCATTTTCAAAAATCCCATTCACAAAAATGTAGTATTCGGTCATCACTAGAGGTAGTGTTTTCCATTTCACTGGCAAAAATTTCATAAAATGCATGCGTCGGGCTGAGGCATATCTATTAATACATAAATCGATCGAGTGTGACGCTCCGGTCGCCATGCACAAAGCTGGATCATGCTAGTATCGGATCGACAAGCCGCCTTAACAAAAATCCATCACGACAAATCAACATCACCGTCTAGTGCCAGTCCTATATCGTTAGCGGTTTTAAAGTAGATTTAACACTATACAGCTTGCAAGTCAGTTCCTAATAAAATGTAGCGAGAAATTTTATTTCAAGACTAACAAAACATTAACATGAGAACCCTTCCTTTCATCGGTAAGCTAGCTCGAAACATGAAATTCTAAAACACAAATCGTTCGCACGCTTCGAAATGATCTGCCGTAACTCTATAATGTAGCAAGCGGTAATGGTTGTAAGTAGTTCCATGGTCGGATCGTCGTACTAAAAGCTTGATGAACATATAGATATGATGCGCGGTATTTCGTAAACTGGGCATTGTCGTCACAACACAAAACGTCAGTGTTCGGATGAGGGCACCTCTGTGCGGTCATGCGTCGTCACTCTAGTGAACATTCAACTATAGAGGCGTATGTACATTCGTCGTGTATCGTACAAGCGGTCGGTGCGCACCAGTCGCTCAAGGGTTTGTCGAGTGGTACTCGTGCTCGAAGCACCGACACTGAGGCCGTCTCGTGTGCGGCATCACACTACTCTAATCAACAGCAAGGTTCGACATTAACTCGAGGCGCAAGGAATTGAAAAACGGACCGTTGTCATTCGCCTGTCGCTGTGTCGCTCGCCTCGACTGCTCCCTCCTCCGTTACTATCGTCTTCTTTGGGTTTAATCTACATTTAAAAAATCCTAACTACGTAGGTTTTTTGCATGCCTTGATCTGGTGCTACCGCAAAAATATATTTTGCGTCTTGCTAAGAATTGGATATGGTTAGAATACATAAATATCCTTACTCAATGTAAGGTTTGAGTATCGGAATTACAAAAGTATGACGTGCTACTTATGATGTACTGATGTTACAAGGTCATAATAAAAGTTTCGTAGTTCATTTTAACTGACGACGCGAAGTGTTAAATATTATCGTTATTAAATTAAGTATATTTGATAATAGAAATTATAATTTAATGATCACATTTTAAACCTTTTAAACAGACAGGCTGCACTATTTAGAATTACTTGACTGAGTGACTGAATAATCAAAAAAATTTAAATTTTCCTGAAAGCTTTTCCGAAAATTTTACATGATGATTGACTTAAAATACTTGAGTAAACAATAAATGAAATAAACATAATCAGGTTGAAATAACAGGTCTATTAGTTATATGGATTTACAAAGTTATATATAGTTTAGTTCTTAGTTATATATCTACAAAATATGTTAATAGAAACATTGATTTTCTTACAACTAGGTTAACATGGAAGATTTTAAAGGTGGTAAGTGCTACGGTATCACAGCTGAAATGGGAGACGCGGTCTGTGTATATAGTGTAGGTGTTTCAACTGCAATTCCTATATATTTACGCCCGATCCCAATATACGATCCCAATCCGTTTTTACCTATCCAAGATCGATATTTCAATCCATATTTGTGTTTGAGTGTGCCAATAATGTATCCACAGATTGAAATTGCAATCTGTGTTTGCAAGCCATCCATGGGAGGTTCGATCTAAGATTCCGGATAGCCCTCCGTGTGAAAATGACAGTTCGAGTGTATTATACCTATCTCACAGTTTTGACGTTTCTTTCAATCGGTGTTTTGATCCAAATCTGTAATCTTAAGAATTTCTCGGTTTTGCTGTTTGGATAATTAATTTCTGTAAAATATGGATTTGTCTATACTCTCAAGCAGTGATAGTAGTGATTTTGAGGATCTTATACTGATTTCGAGTGATGAAGAAGATGCCCCGAGACGCTGTTCACGTAGGATGAGAAGAATGAACTATATGCAGAGTCTCGATGAAGCTGACTTTACTTTTAGGTTTAGGTTATCTTAACCTGCTGTGGAATTATTGTTAAATGAAATAATGCCTTTCAATTACCGACAGTTTGTTCACAATCATCAATCATGAATCAACACAACGGTCGTGTTCGTTGGCGTTATTTTTAGCGCATTCGCTGCAAAACCTTTTATTGCGCATGTCCAAAACATGTCATGTCATGGCAACGCCACGAACAAAGTTGTTTATATACTTCTTTACCATCAAGTTTATTGTTTTACTTTTGATTTGACAATTGACGGATGGCTTTAAAATATTCCGTTCCGTTCCATCCATTTATTACACCGAGATTTTAAAAAAATATTATAAAACAGACACAATTTGTATCTTTGTTAATTAACTCATCAAGCCCCATACGATCACCGGTGATTGCGAAAACAATAGAATACAATAACATTTCCAAGAATCCGCGATTGAAGGGTAAAGTATTATATTAATTTAACATATATTTTATAAACTATTGAATTTTATTTTGTCGATATGATTTATATTTCCATTAAAATATACACGAGAAACCATAGTACTTATATTATGTCAGTGCGAGAAACATGGCAATTGCGCGAAACTGAACGTGCGTGAGGGAAAAGATCGCGTGCTATCCGACCACAAAAAATATTGCGGATTACAACTTTTATTATTGAAATGGAGATTGGAGATCGATCTAAGGATTGGGATCGATCCGAGATTGATTTCAATCTGTGGATTAGGATCGAATATTGGGTTCGGCTGCTAGTTGCTTAAACAATAATGATTAATTTGCGATAGACGGCTATTATCAAATAATTTAGGCTTCGAGGGAAGAAATAGGCGTAAAAGTCTCCCTTATAATATATCTTATGTAAGCATCTGCATTAAAACGCAGAATTTCATAATCGAGTATTGACTCGGTAGACTGCTATTACATATTGATAAGGTTATAGCATATTTCTTTCAATCTTGAAAGTG
The DNA here is from genome assembly GCA_905187585.1 of Cyaniris semiargus. Classification (NCBI taxonomy): domain Eukaryota; kingdom Metazoa; phylum Arthropoda; class Insecta; order Lepidoptera; family Lycaenidae; genus Cyaniris; species Cyaniris semiargus. The sequence goes on along the minus strand of LR994560.1, from coordinate 8,959,402 downwards.
AAAAATTTTAGGATTCCAACAGGCCAATACCATATCTTTAGTTTTTTAACCTTACTTTATCTTTCGTATAAACAGGGAAAGTATACATCGACTAACATATCAAAGACCCTGACGTTTTTACAATAGTACACTCAACAAGATAGTCACAAAGTCGAAGTCAGTAGGCACTGAGTGAGTCTCACCTAAGAAGAGCATTTATTCACAACACTTAAGTGAAATTATCGTATGGGTATTATACCGGGGTTTTCGGCAGTTTCCGCCGCGTCGGTGAAGACGGCGACTTGTCTGTGTCGGGCTCTGAAAACAAAGCAAATTAAATAAGCCAATGAACGGACGGATTCGGCGCGCGTCGTGTGTTCCCAAACGCTATAGCAATTTGAGGTTCTTAACATAAAGCTTATTTTCATACATTCCCACAACCGCGTACGCGCAGAAAACGCGCACGTCTGAACGCGCCCTTAAGCCTAAGTCGAAGTAGAAAGGAGTCTTTCGGCTCGTTTAGAAATAGTTAACATGGGGATTTAAATCTAGAAAATAACTTGAGATGTCTATTAGTCACTTTTCTTACATTTTATGATGATTAAACTACAATTTAATGAAGAGTTTGACATATAATGTATAGGGCTTATGTCAAAATAATCATGTAATGACAGTTAAGTAATTGTCTCTGAGTGCGGCAGTTAAACGTTTTTCTTGAGTAATAAAAACTCCTATTATTATAAAAACAAATCTGTTATAATAATAATTGTTGTCCTAATTGAAAACATCAGCTATCCAACGACATATTATATCATATTGCTATTGGAGGGTGGTCTCAATTTGCGCATCATCCTTCGAACCACGGCTTACGGTTTTTAAATGAACGGAAATTTTGCATGAACATATTATTATTTAAATAATAGTATGTTAAAAAGATAAAACCGACTTCAATATTGTACGTAATTGAGAATTAAAATTCCCTATATCAAAAACTACTGAACCGATTTTGATGAAACTCGCAGCATTCCCTAAGTTGAACAATACCTAGTACAACAAAAAAAAGTATTATTTGAATTGCACTTGCAGTTCCGGACATATACGAACACAAACAAAAAACCTATATACATACAATATACATACGTCATACATTTTTGAAATTTGGCACATTTGTTCAGACGCTGATATAGACTAACATATACGAAAACTGGCAATTCTGGAAATATAACATACATACTGATCGAATGGATAACTGGTCCTTTTTTTGATGTTGTCGGTTAAAAAGCTTACTTCCTTTCCTTACTTGTCCACGTTTCCACGTACCATACAGTCCATGATGGTGCTGCGTGGTCGGCGGCGCGTCGTCGAGGTGCGGCGCCGGCTCCACCAGCAGCTCCACGTTATCGCCGCCGCGCTCCAGCACCGCGCACACCTCCTCGAAGCTGCGCTCCGTCAGCGGCACTCCGCACCATTCTAGCACCTACGGAGATGGATATAGGGTGGTATATTCAATGGACTTTCTGAAATTCGGTTTACATGGAATAAGTGAACTGCTAGAACACTAATCTATACTGTACTCGGCGAAACATGGCGGTAGCGGTCATTGACTACCTGTCAAAAACTTGTCATTTTCTATATAAACCGCGATTGACAATGAAGTGTCAGATGTTGTCAATCGCGGCATTGTATAGAAAATGACAAGGTTTTGACAGGGAGTCAATGACCGCTACCGCCATGTTTCGCCGAGTACAGTATAGCGCCTATGAATTAGGATTACAGTTTTAGTTTTTCATGGCTTAAATACCATTTATTATTAACATGGAAGACTCTCTAGGTGCTAAAACATCATTCTAGCACCTAGAGAATTGGATATAGGGTATTCTACGACTGTATCTATATTTATGGATTATGGATTATTGGACATAGTGTCAAATAATAACTATTCTAAATTTCTTATATTTGGTACAAATGGCCGCACTTCAAGACATTTAATGATAACTTATGTAACGCAGAATTTGTCAGAAAATATATGGAGCTTACGACAAAACCTCTAATTGAGGTTTTATCGTTCAAAGGTTATCAATTATAGTCTCTGGCAAGTCTCTGGGTGCGGCCGTTACAAACGAAGTAATGTACTAACTTTGTCCCCCTGCTGCAGGCCAGCCAGGTCAGCTGGACCGCCGGGCACCGTCCACACGATGATGGCCTCGCGCCGCCCGCTCGCGTCCGGCTTGCCGCCCACCACGCGCATGCCAAAACCGCGAGCTGCAACAATTAGATGGTTTTCAGGCAAAAAAGCATTACGTATAAATAATAATGTAAGTAAAAAGATATGAAATACAACTAGACAACTTAAATATTAACATAGCCTAGATGCTACCATAAATCCGGGAGGTTGTTATGAATCTAATAAATAAAAAACTAATCTCTTCAACTAAGTATAAGCAAAGTAAAGATAATGCATACGTTTATTGATAAAACAAAAGTCTTTCAGGTTGTGGTGTTTTTCATGATGCTATTTTTTTTTCATTATTTAGCAACAACGCTTGATTCTATACTCTAAAGAAAAAATACGAGTTTGTGTCACTGCAAGAAAATTCTCTAATCGAAAAAACATACATCTATGTCCCTTGTCACTGGGGTCGCGTCGCAGCGACACGCGGCGCGGCGTGCGGTCGTCGACGTCGTGTATCACGATCTTAATGGCCTCGGCGTCGACGGACATCTGTCGCGCGGCTGCTGCTGCGGCGGCTGCGGCAGCGGCTGCGGCAGCACTGTCGTCGCTGCGGCTCGTCAGCGCCGCCATCGCGTTTAGCGCGCCCGTCCGCTGCTGCAGGGCGGCTATGTCTGGCCTGTAATGACATAAATTAAGTCTTTATAAAGTCTCAACGCCGATATCAATTTTGTGTAGGTATATATATCTGTACCAATATGGTAACAGCGCAATAAGTGTAAATTTTTCAATGGAACATCGAGATTTGCAATATAAAAATGTACGTATGTGTTCACTAGGCGACACTACGCTGCAGCTAAGCCACTTAATACGTCAAGCCCAATTCTTTGTATGAAATTGTACAAGTTAAGCCGCACTATGCGGCATCAAAGTTACGCGACACAAAACGTCAGTTCTATGGAACGCGGACGTGAAGTGTCGCGAAATGAGCCTTTAGATTTAATTATGACCAGGGGATGAAAAACGGCTGTTACACAAAATTCTAATTTTGCTGTGTCAAAAAATCCATAATGCACGGGCCTCTAGCTAAAGTCCGAAAAAACAAATCTCTCTAAAGGAAAATCGCCTCAGTACTCACAGCTGACTCCCGCGGCGTCGCACGGGGCGCTCCTCGTCGACGCTGAGGCCGCTGATCTGCGGCGTGGGTTCCTCCACATCCGCGCGGTACGAGCCGCGCCGCGACCCCGCCCCTACCACGTCCACTGCTGACGCTCTACGGAAAATTATTATTTTTAAGCTATTGGCATGACTTTTATCACGGGCTTTGAGCGCGGCGACCGAATCAAGAAATTCCGTAACGAAAATAAACCTAACACCAACCGCTCTGACCACTTGCATGGCGTGCCGTTGTCGTGCATCTTTTAACGTCGTTTCAGTTCGGCAGACTTCAGTACGGTGTTTGTGTGCGTGCGATTACACGTATGCGAATTATAATTGCATAAGTTGATAAAAAATGCTATGCAATAGCTTTACCGCGACAGTCCCCGAGTGCCACACGTATTTTTTTAAAAGCACACAAACTGATAATAATAACTACCAACCACATATATAATATCTACTATGACAGAGACAGTGTACAAAATAGATTATGTTTAAAGTTATTGTGATATCTGAAAATTTGGAGAATATGGTTCCGAATAATGGTATTCAAAAGTTTTTTGGTGTACTTGTTTTGACAAGTAATTGAAGTGAACAAATAAATAAAAAATAAAAATAAAATAAATAAAAAATGTTTTATTTCTGAATAAATTTGAAACAAATTATTTATAAAAACATATTTTTTTGAAACAAATATTTTATAACAACATATATTTTTATTTAATGTTACGTGGGACATCATATTCTGAAAAAAATTGGAGAGGAACTATCTCATTAATAAAACTACCGATTTTCTATCTCTTATTCAAAATGTAACAAGTATAGAAAGATTGAAAACGTTTTCAAAAATGGAGCTAAAATACAGCCCACCACAAGGCAAAAGAGTAAATTTTAATTTTCCTATTTTTTTGGAGGGTCGTTTGCGGGAGACAAAAGAGAATAGGCAATAAGAATAAGGGAATAACAAAAGGCGACGAACAAAAGACTTGAATGTGACTTAGGTGTATTATTTGTACAAATAAAAGGAATGACTTGAATGTAATATTTTAAAATGTATTTTATCCCCGCTGTATTTATATAAGCTTCATTTAAATATTTCGATATCTATATGTTAATGTAAATACATTTACTAGCGTAGATTTTACCACATTATACGCTGGAATAATGAAATAGTGTGCTTTAAAAAGCTTTCTCGTAAAAAAAAGTACATTTAATGGTGACATTTTACTCATTTACTGCGCAAATAATGGCTTCTATGTAAAAAATATCTGAAACGACAGCACTTATTTCGCCATAACACGCAATAATAAATTTCTCATTTATGTAAAAAGTCACGCTTCGATATTTTTGTAGCATCGTGACACATTTGTATCAAATATTAAAATGTAATCAAATAAATGAAAGCTACAGATTTTGTTTGCACTTTACGAAATGAAACATGTACCAAAACGAAATTATGCTATACTAGACGACGCCCGCGACTCCGCCACGACTCGATCACGTGGGAATTCTACATTTTTCCGGGATAGAAAGTATCTCCATACCAAATTTAAGCAAAATTGGTTCAGCGATTTATGGGCGTGATGAGATAACAGACAGACACCCTCTTGAATTTATAATATTAGTATGGATACGTCTGAACTTAACTACGTTTACCGCGCTTTACATTGTATAAGCCAATACATTATTGAGGAGCGTGGATGAGTATAATGGACATTTATTAGATCCATTGCTCAATCCTGGTTAAGAGCGAACTGTCAAATTTTGTTGTGTTTTCTAATAAGTATTACGATCCCGGAAGACGATTGACTCAAATGAAATTGAGATTTATTTAATCATTGTATACTTATCTGATATTTGGCTAACCAAAAACACGATTCACTTATTTTGACTCGATAGTTTTATTTTTTGAAATTATGAATCTTTCTGGGCTTTTCAACAAATACCTGTTACACTTATTGAGTTACTATCATTAAATAACTTGCACTACTACAATCACACACTATAAAATAAAAGCTAAAGGAAATATTAGTATTGTATTAAATTTTTAAGTAATCATCAAAAACATGTTTAGGACGACGACCTTTACTTTCGTGCTATAATGCGGGAACCGTTGTTACGCGATATTGTTCACTATTAGCTGCAGCGTAAAGCATATTGCCCGGAGCACGATTCATGAAATCATTGTATCACGATTGGAGGATAGCGGTGCAGTTTGTGTAGGCGGGGCTAGCGTTTTGACAGTAGGCTCTTAACGAAATTTATTATCTCGATGTGACTTGGGTCGGCGTGAGATACGGTGTTCGTTCGCTGTCACATACAAGGTTAACTAGGAAATAGGGTGCATTAAATAACCTACATAGCCCCATATTCTATGATACCCTAACAAAATACGATCGGAGGACTTTCAATTTGCCCATTCAAACGAGTATGGTACGCCTGATACTGAGTAATGAGCCGTTTGGAAAGAGAGATCTAGTGAAAAGGTCTAGTATGTGTCATAGATAACAACAATATTGTGATTTGTGTTATTATCTAAGATTGTCATATACAATAGACCCGATACACGATGCTCATACATATGGGTCCATTGTACTCATACATATTATTATAGTAGCATATACATTATACACGCAGTGCATTAAGGCGATACGACATATTTAATGTAACATTTATTCGTCTTGTGGGAACATCAGTTAAAGCCTGGTATAGAGATCTCTGACCAAGCGAAGTGGAATGATTGGTGAGGACCCATTGCTTTAGTTGTCAGCTGAAGCATATTGGCACTCTAGGGCCCGTATAAATAGTCAGTACTTAAGATGCGACCCGGTCTCAAGACGCGGTTCGGCTCTGTGATTGGTCCAATTTTTGACAGCCAACCAATCACAGAGCTTGAACCGTGTGTTGAGACCGAGATGCATCTTGAGTACTGACTATTTATACGGGCCTAAGAGTTCGTACTACAGAAAGTAATATTATCGGCAGAATATCACAGGAAGAATGCCAACGATGAGGTAGGTAGGTTCGCAAGTAACGATCTAAAAAAACATCTATATTCTATAGCAGGGGTCACCAAATGGCGGAAAGCGGTCCGCATCCGGACTGCCGACCCATTGTGTGCGGACCAAGCATTTTCGAAGATGAACTTCGTTAAAAATAACTTTCAGTCTCGATTTACTGATGAATAATATAGCTTGCACCAATATCTCACTCCAAACTTCAGAGAGATAATTGATAAAGTAAATAAATACCTTTGTAAATTCCGTTATTATCTTTGTATAATATTTTTTTAATGTGTGGACCGCGAAGGTCATTTCTTTTCTTATTGTGGACCCCGAGCGAAACTAATTGGTGACCCCTGTTCTATAGCATGACTAGGAATCGCGACCCTCAATGGTTTGCTATAGTCTCAAAATCTTATTTGCAGTTTATTACCCGCAAAAACAATCAACAATTTATAAAAAAGAAGAAAAATTACACAACAGCTTAATATCTCTAAAAATAAATTTAAAATCTGTAAAAGAAATGCGAAAACAATGTAGTCGTGTATTATAATGCTATGTATTTATTTATATTGTCACTTATTAGTGTTTTGTTTTCCGTTAAAATTAAAAAATACTTACCTTCTGGACATGGGCGGCGGCGCCGGCAGCGCATGCGGCGCGGGCTGGTCCTCGTCGCAGGAGCGCTGGCGGGTGGCGGGCGCGCGCACCGAGCGGCGCCGCACCGGCGTCACTGTCGACGGCCGCCGCGACTCCGACGGCGTTGTGGCTCCACCCTTCAACTGACGGGTTAAAGTGTATTCATACAAAATGTTGACAATAAGCAGAATACTAGATCACCTAAGGCTGCGTTGTAAGGAATGAGTTTTTAAGATCCAATAGAATCGCTGCTGTTAGGGAGGTCAGGCAAACGAAGCGATTCTATTGGTTCTTAAAAATACATTTCGCAACGCAGGTCCGTTGAAAACGCACCCTAACTTAGAAGCTAGGAGACACTCCTGGCTGGTGATAAAAATGCGGTGAGTCGTCCTATTTTTCAATCTAGGCAAAATTGTTGTTTTTCAGCATACAGCAATAGTCGGTTCCAATTCGACCCATGTAAATCCCGTATTACATGATATGAAAAGCTCCGGGTCTACGTGTGATAGACAGGTAACATGTAACATGTCTCCGAATCGCATATTAATAACCTAGCAGCCATATTATTGAGTAAAGTTTCAAGGTGAGTTGCAAATGACAAGTTGGGACCTATTTATTCTCTATTTATAAAACAAGACTATGAACTGAATAGGTTCTATCACAGAAGTTGATTCCTAGGCAGATGGGGGACCTACGTAGTTTGGTCGCGTTACGTCAAACCCAGCCGACAGATCACAATTAAGCTGGGAACAAATTATTGGACGAACGTCCGCGGACGTTTTCATCGGATGCGGCTTGTTTCTATCTGATCAATACAAAATACACTAAACTGTGCACATTGTCTGACATAAGTCGTGGACGCGACCTTGAGCGTCCGAACAGAATCTGGCTGGCCAGATGTTTTTGCATCCGCGGACGTCTGCCATTGACATATAGGTTAGGTCTCTGACGTCCGCGGATGAACCGTGCACATTGTTAAGCCGCATCCATCAGCCGCGACTTATGGATGCGTCCGATAATTTGTTTCTAGCTTTAACATTGAATTGACATGACCCGACCAAATGACGTTGGTCTGTCAACTGACTAGGAATCAATTTTCTCGATGGTACGTATACTATACATAAAAATATTTACTGAATTATAATAATATGAAGTTGTTTTAAGATTGTGAAACAAAACTATGGATATCTTTATGACGTCTTTTATATTTTTCAACTGCCTCATAACTTGGCTTTAAGATAGCCACTTTAAACTAAAAGTTGCAGAGACTATCAGCGTAGTTTTTTTGTTTCTTTCTTCGAAATGTATATTGGCCTAGTTTTTAACTGAAGCATGAGACGGTAGAAGTTACTCGAATATATTTATGAAAAGGGAGTGTTTCTATAGACAAGTCTATTTATAAAGTTTGTGGCGGCGGTAGAGCGAATGTAGATATGTCGTGAATTGGAGAGAGTCCCAAAAGCGCATATTGAATTGCAAGTACGGTCTAAATTCTAAAAGCATCAAAGTCTTGAGTTACTTTATATGATGTAAATTAGATTGAAAATGGTAAAAACATTTCAGAAAAGAATTATTTTTACCACGAAGTTGCAAATGCAAATTGAATTCTTTTCAATCAATTTCAATCAATTCATGTAATTATTTTAGCGGAAGAGAAAGAAGCTTAAAATTTTATTTGGTTCTTTTGGAAGTGTCCACGGTTTTTTACTTTTAAAAACGAAGTAACTTTATAGAAACTTCGACTCGAAAGAGTGTCAAAGTTTTACCTATTGTACTGGTAAAAAGTTGTGCATAGCAAGTTAGAAGTTTTTTCAAAACTTTTTTTAACAATACTATGATTTAATAATGTCCCTTATGGGATCGAATAGTAACAGATGAATAATTAGCTGTGATAACTTCATGAGTATTAGATTTTGAAACACTTGAAATTGAGAATTAAACTGTTTCTATAATGAGTTGATAATGAGGTTTTGACGTCATAGCAAATTTTAAGTTCGATATGCAAACTTACTACAGACAGTGCAGCGCTACTGCATATTTCGGTCACAGAACAACAACTTGATTTTTTTTAATCAGACCTTCTTTAGATTAGCGTTTACCTTCTTTAGACCTTCTTTAGGTCGCTGATAAGCATTCGTGTCCTAACCCACAATTTTTTTGTTAAATTTTGAATGTAGTCTAAGGGCCTGTTTCACCACTTTCTGATAAAGTGTCGAATAGGCTATTCACAGCTTTCTTGACAGATTTTCCATACTTGATCTGTCAAGTTAAGTGGTGGATAGCCTATTCGGCACTTATCAGGAAGTGGTGAAACAGGCCCTAAATCATCTAAAAACATAACTGCATTCATTACTCAATATTTTTTTTGTGGGTTAGTACACGAATGCTTGACAGGGTCTATTTAGGGTCACAGACCGTAACGCGAGTCGCGACGCGTAGATGCATTTCTAAATTTGTATGGATTTGACAGATTTGCAAGACGTCTCACGCTCACGAAATCTGTTACTGTGCATCTACGCATCGCGTTGCGGTCTGAATTGACTCCTTCAAATTTATGTGATCGAACTGCGTAGTTTGATCGGTACGTGTGTACTAACTTTCTCGAGCTCCTTGAGCGATGCGGGCGAGACGTCTGAGTGCCGGCGCAGCTCGGGCGAGCGCGGCGGGGCGAGGCCGCTGCTGGCCGTGCCGCTGCCGAGCCGCGCCTCCGAGTGACGCCGCTGCAACTCCAGTATCGGCACCTGAATAAATAATAATATAATTATAGTCAAAACCGTTAAGAGCGGTACAGAACTACAAATATTACAATAATTGCATTCCAAAATGTGAAACGAGATAAAAAACTTTATAGTAATACCTATAATTATTATGAAGTAATTGAGAGAAAAAAAAAAATTATAATGCTATTCGCAATGGTGGAACTTAGATATGAGTCTTTGGTAAATTAGAGGGCACGTTTATGGATACACAATAAAAATTCTACGGTCGCTGTTAAGAGTGTGTTTGACAGTACAGTATACTGTCAAACACACGCTGCATACTGCAAAAGCATCGCGAATCGCGATTACGTTGCTGCTAAACAGCGGCGACCAAATATGACCAATACGCTGTTTAGTGACGCACGCTGCTAAACAACGCATTGGTCATTATTTGCAAGTGAATCATAAAGCATTAAAAATTATTACCTCGAGTAGCGAGTCTGTGCTGTCCTGCGCGGACGGTGGCAGTCGCGGCCCAGCCTTCCGCCGGCACACCGAGCACCGCCATGAGTTCTATCACATACAAATATGTTCATATATTAGAATAGTTTAAATGTTGGCTTATTGTAAAGTGTAAAATATTCAAATGATGTAATCCCAACGTGGAGGAGAAAAAGTCCCAGCAGAGGAAATTTTTGAGCTACTCAGGACGCCGGAATAAAATTATCATCTATATTACGTAAAAAAATAAAATCCCTGTACCATGTAAGGCCACTCTAACGGGAAAATACTTTTTATTCGTTAACTAACTAAATAAAATAAGGAAACAAATTATCGAGTAATGCTCTGTTTTATCAAGTATCATATTATAAATCACTTTTTAACCTAGCTTGAATAGCCATTTAATAAACTTAAGTTTTGTTAAGCTCTTTCAAATGGCCTTGCAAGGATCACAGCTCCAAACAAGGCCAATATTATACATCAGTCGTTTAACTTGAAAATAGAGTTACAAGTATTTATTTATCTGCTTTTACTAAAACGATATTATATTCTTTTTCAATTAAGCAACACGTGAAATGCTCAATATATTTATATCATCTAAAAAAACTTTAATAAACATTGCTTGACCATGATCTTATAACTAAGAATATATTAATAGAAATTCTTTAAAAATAGTAGTAATGAGTATCACATTGACACCTTGTAACTAATCGCCAACGCGTTTTATAATGCAATAATTTTTTTTTAAATCTAAAATGGCCTTCTTATGGGCTTGTTCCGTCCAAAGCCAAAATGTTCAATATGAGAGTATAAGTTTAATTATCATAATAAGTAAAGATGTTGTATAAAAAATCATTTTTTTAATTATTACGGTACGCATTTATAACTAAAAAATAACTGTTTATATGTTAATGATTTTAAGATGTTCCTTGTAAAGTCCATGTACCCTAGCAAGGCCAACCATCAAATCTTTGGTTGGGCCTTATAAGGAACCACCGACCTTCCTAGGAACATTTAAGTTTTGCAGTGTGCGGAAATTACAATTGTAACCTCGACAACCAAAGTCTACAAACAGTGAGATCGCACGTCAGCCACAATTGCGGCGCGATCGACTCGCCGCCGCGTTTGTGGCCTTAAGTTTGATGGATCTAAGTGTGTAGCAGAAATAATATGTCTTACCATAACGATAACTATGACTTTTTAATAGTTGGCCTTCAAAGCAGCGTGGCCTTCCATGGGCCATGGTCGTTAGATTAAGAACGCTCCTAGACAACCGGGCCGTATTTTGGTGAAATTTTTACACATATTTGGAATGCGGACTACTTTTTAGCAGCGAAATGAAATGTTCTTTTCCTTTTACAAAGTTGCGGGTTACAAGTTACAACCAGCTACTATCCATATAAATTCGATAATCTCTAACGAGTCTCTAACGTATTGATTGATGCTCCCGGCGTATAATCCGTTCCGAGTTATACTACCTCCGAATTCATATAAAATAATCCTTATGTCGACAGCATAAAGGTCCTGTCAGGGGCAAATAGCTTAACAGACAGCTTGGTTCGCTAATGATCGTTTCAAGTGAGCGGCTGGTCGGCGGTTGCGGTGTCCGCTCGGTCTCGCTAACAAATTGCCAGTGTAACATACATGTTAATGACTAGTGGTACTCGATAAACGGCCGGTACAGTTAACCATTTAAGGCGACGCCTTGATAATTTGGCTGTAGCGATATCGATTTTTCTCAGCAATGACTAAAGCTAAGAAATTAAAGTTCATTGTCAGTATACATCATGTCTTTGAATTACCCATAGCATAACACGATTGGTCAACTTTTACAACACAGAATAATCAATCAAAAAGACCTCTGTAAAAAAAGGGATTCTAATTTTGCCAACAGAGGAGAGTGATTTAAGCTTCCAAAATTTGTACATAGATTGGTTCAAGCATACACTTTAATTTGCACATAGCTTATATGAAATATATTTATGGATTTTAAATTACGCGACAAAAACATTTTATCGCTTACGCCTTTTCCATTTCTTTGTGTTCCAGCCCGGCCTCTCATAGAAAACAAGCAATCTACAACATAATATTCAACACGGTGTTTTACTTTAACGCGGCGTCCGCGTCACCTTAATGGTTCATTCGGTAGTTCATGTAGTATCTTAATAGCGATTTATGGCCTGTTTTCCTATCTTTAAATAAATAGATCGCAGTCGGAAGTTTTGTTGCGACCGCACGACAAAGACAAAATAAAGCTATCGTCACATATTAGGCATTTCGAAAACAGTATACTTCGATAAATTGCATTCCATAATTTTAATAGCGAGGTTACATATTACCTTACTTCGCTGTCAAAAATATCGAATCGTGTATCGTAACTATTCAAGTACCCACTCTTAAACTATTATTTACAACAATTACAGTAAATACAAAAACATTCAACTGAGGGTTTGCGTTAATCCAGCCCTTTAGATGGGAAATCCAATTACGTCTTATCCAGGAGCGGTTCATACAATAACACGACAGTTACAGGGCCGACGTAACACAATAGAACGGGATTAATTACGTTGTCAGTCAGATTGCGTAACGTGACTGTTTTCTATTCGAGAAACATCTTCGACGTCTCGGGGCCATCAATTATTTCGCCGATACTGGCTCATCTCATCTGTACAGAGTTTCTAATGTGACGCCTTGAAATTAATGGAAAAAGGCTATGAAAGGTTGTTGTAATTTTACAATTTCTTCCTATATTGTATCAAATCCTATAATTTACCTATAAGGTATGAAGGTATGGACAAGATTAGAAGAACATAATAATATAATATATCTATGGACGCTTCACACCACGTCAGTCTGGCCCCGTGATAAGTACCTGAAGGACTTGTGTAACGGGTACCAGACAACGGAAATATTATATTAATACTTTTATACCATACATATATTCAAGATTTTTATTATATTATGTTCCGTCGGCAGGATTCGAACCCGCGACCCCCGGCTTGAGCGCTGATAACACGCTCAACCACTGAGCCACAGGGGTATTCAAGCAGATTTGTGGATAAATAGATAATAGATTTATAATAGATTTGTGGATGGGTGGTATATGGGACCACATGGTACTGTTGTTGAGTGAAGTACTATCAGAGAAGTTGATTCCTAGGCAGATGGCAGACCTAAGTAATTTGGTCGCGTTAAGCCAAACCAATCCGACACAAACCGACCACATGACGTAGGTCAGTCAACTGCCTAGGAATCAATTTCCTCGATGGTACATATTAAATATTAATATATGTTATGGCAGGCCGAAATACACCTAAATAAACATGGACATAGAGTTGTATTTACCGCTTCCTCGTCGCTGGCGGGCTTGGAGTACGAGGAGCAGTCTTCGCAGACGCGGTGCTGGCAGCCGTTGCACACGTGAAATACCTCCCCTGGCTTCAGCGCCTTGAGGCACACCCGGCAGGCGCCCGCGCGTGACGGCGCCTTGCCCGCCTCTCTGTAATATTAAAACATTGAGAATAATTTGCGCAAATCTGAGTCAAAGTAACTTAATTAAATGTAAAACATTTCTTTCTTCATATTATACTTTATAGGTAATAAACATGGTATTCTAACATATAGTAACACAGAATGTGGCAAAAGAACCATGACAAAATATGCTATAAGTACTCCACTGAGGACGTTGGCATTTAATAATATTTTGGGAGCGCGCATGGACAAATACTCCACTTTGAACATGATGAAAGGTTGACACGGCGATTGGATAAGCACCCCACAGTATGTAAGTTAAACTTGGCATAGCGCGTGGATATCCACGCCACAGCATGCAACGTATACTTGGTATAGCGCGTGGATAAGCACTAAGCAAGCTTCAGTATGTAACGTAAACTTGCCAAAGTGGCATAATACGGTATTGCGCGTGATGTAAGGTTGGCCCAGCGCGTGGATAAGTAAGACACAGTATGTGACGCAAACTTGGAATAGCATCAGTAAGTAAGTTTACATCACGTAAACTTAGCACAACACGGTACTGCGCGTGACGTAAGGTTGGCCCAGCGCGTGGATAAACAAGACAAAGTATGTAAGGCGAACTTGGAATAGCTCATTACTCAGTAAGTAAGCATGCCGTAGGACGCGTGACGTAAACTTGGCACAACAAGGCACAGTGTGCGTGACGTAAGGTTGGTCCAGCGCGTGGAAACACGGCACAGTGCGCGTGACACCAGCGAGCACGTGGCCACGTGACAGTACAATTAGCTGCAAACAATAGCTCGACAACTTTTAATAAAGAAAGTTTCAATTCACCTTGTTAAGTTTCTGACAAAGCTTTTGTAAGCGTTGGATGTAGGTAGAACAGTGTGCTTTATAAAAAGTTTTATTACACCTGGTTTTAGCTTGATCGTTTGTGTCCATACAACTCTTAGTCTACAGGGTGTAACAAAACAAAGTGATACTACCTAAGGGTGTGTATAATATGTCCTTTATATTGAGTTCATTGTGAAAGGTAGCAGCGCCGGAAAAAAGAAGAACTTTTTTGTGTGATTTGTATAGGCAATTGCCTTAAAGCCATGGATTTTCCCATAAAAAAGTTAAAAAATTACTCTTTCAGCGCTGCTACTTTCACAGTGAACTCTGAAGTACACACACACACTTTGTTTTGTTACACCCTGTATAGAGTAGAGACAATATGCTAAACATTACTTACCGTTCAGTCTTGGGCGGTTGAGCGGGCGGCGGCGGCTGGGCGGGCGGGGGCGCGGGCTCCGGTGCAGTTTCCGCCGCGCCCGTCCGCGGTCCCAATTTCGTTACTAAAATAGACAATTGATTTTATTTACAAAAGGTACAGCGTACAGTTAAATATATTAAAGATAGGTCAACATTTTTTAGTCATTTTATCGTCATCGCTTGTTATTTTTTTAAATTCAATGAATTCAATACTCCGCGATACAATCCATTTTTCAAAACAAAAATAATAATTTGTCAAAGTAATAGAGGTATAATCCATATAGCTCATTGTAATTTACTTTGATTAATAGTTCCAGAATTTTTACTCGTTTGCACTAACGAATATTTCAGCAAACGCTTGCTTTTATATTGCTGTAGCTTCAAATATGTAAGCGGAATTACCTTTATTTCGCGGTATTACAACTATGCGAGCCCGGAGCGCTTGGCGAGTTATTGCAATATTTCATAAATATTGAGAAACGAGAAATTTTCATGAACTACGAAGGCTTTGAAATATTCATTGAATTTGTTTAATGATAACTTTAATATGGAAGCTCATAGTGGCATTGAGCTATGAATATGATCGATTGAATTGCAAGTGAAGCGAGTGCTTTGAGGTCGTACGTCGCGATGTAGGGATATTGTCGTTTAATAGCCTTTACTCGATTCACTATATAATCAGACTATTTGATACTCTAGCTACTTTGCATTATTCTTACTTCCACCATTTAAATGTTAATGGATAGTGTATTCGGTTTAATAATCTTTATTTCTCATTAAGACATTTCGTCACTTGTATGAGAACATTAAAATATTACAACATTTTAAAATTTCGACAGTGCAGGTAGTTTTAAAATTTTAAGAAGCGAATAATACCATGTATTAAAAGTAAAGGGAAAGGACATAGGATTTTTTATGCCGGAAAAATATACAGTTCCCGAGCGATAAACGATTTTTCATGCAACGCAGTTGCGGGCGTCATCTAGTATTATGGTGCTCCCACACTGCCGTTAGAAAATGTTTGTAAACATTTTCTAACATAAAAACATTTACTAACAAATGTTGTCAATTGTTACATTTTGTTAGGAACTGTTACATGTTATAAGTGCTCCCACATTGCCGATGCCATAAGGAAAATGTTAATGTTTACTAACATTTTATCACATTTAAATCTGGTATTGGCTCGCAGTTTGGTTTGCGTTCTGAGGGCGTCTACACGAAAATGGAAGAGGATTTGCTCATTGGAATAGCTTTCATTTTTTGTTTAGAAAAGAAAAAAAAAACGCTGTTATTGGATGCGCCAAAAGCTAAAAGCTAGAGGAAAATATAGAATAGAGTTCGGTATCTGCTCTCGTATTACTCCGCGTAGACTATCTGTTTAGCCCATTTTTAACATGAGGTTAACTCGAGAGAAAAGCAGTGGACTGTATAACAATTATATATTCGTAATTTGGATACAAAAGAATGCCCGTGTGCGACGCGTACAAGTTCTGAAGGTGAAGTGGCGAGCGGAGGGGGCGCGCGGTGGCTGCTGTCCGCGATGCGCACGCGCAGCCGACAACGCCCGAGGCGGTCCGCTCAGGTACATTCGGCCGATGTGGATGCGACGACACTATCGCTAAGGGTTTACGATAAATAACGTCGGAGGCGTTCCCCGACTCACCGCATACCCCTCCGTCACGACTTACGCCGTTTATAAAGGGTTAACAAACAAAAGGTAACACATGTTTTATTTTGTTATAATTTGTTAACTTAGTTTACTAAACATTTTTTAACATTTGTAATTAAATGTTTACTAACGTTACTAAACATTTTCTAACGGCAGTGTGGGAGCACCATTATGTATAAAAATGCGTTTTACCTATAAAATGTCTTGACTTATTAGATACTTTAAAACAGTGGCTTAACGACATTAAAAAAACATTGAACAACTATAATGTCCAGTACAGTACAGTGAACGTAAATCTTTTTAAAACAAGCGCACTAAGCATTGTAATTCTACACAACGAGATTCGAATTTCTCTTTGATAATTAGGCCCGTATTTTTAGTCAGTACTTAAGATGCGACCCGGTCTCAAGACACGGTTCAGGCTCTGTGATTGGTTGGCTGTCAAAATTTGGACCAATCACAGAGCCGAACCACGTCTTGAGACCGGGTCGCATCTTGAGTACTGACCAAAAATACGGGCCTTAGAAACGTGATTTCCTCATTCAGTGTAAAAAAATAGGGAAACTAGTCTTTGATAGCGTTTTCACCGAGCCCCTATTGGCGTAGAATTTTCGTTCTCAGTGGTCTAGACTCTAGCAATTTGCTAATGTAAACGCAGCTGTAACTCTCATTTAACGATTTTAATTTACGTCATTCGATGGCCACCATTAAATTCGTCCGTCCGAAGCATCGTCATCGGAAATTTCGACTCAGCTGAGCATTAAGGCCATCCCCCGAGCAAACGATTTAGACCATACATTTGACGCGTTGCTGAAATCGCACAAAAAATAATTTTTTTTTACTTATCTTAGTTCAAAATTGATCTACAAAAAATTTAAAACGGGGAATATGTAGTTACTATCTATTGTCGTGTGTTTCAAATAAACGTAATTTGTAAATACTAGGGAGATGCTGAAAGTATGCTTCAATTTTAATAAATTGATATTACTTTGGAAGCTAATATCACGAGTATAATAAACAAAAATTGAAAATTTAAAACGGGGAAAAGAATGTTGATATACTGAAGATTATTGCTGTATTTTTATTATAACTTTGTAGCTTTCAAATTATGAGTTTATAAGGCTTTAAATACGGTAAATTACAGAATATCCGTAGGGGAAGGGCCTTAAGATTGAGTCGGCATCGTAACAATAAGAATGCGTAGTTCGAACGTTTGGAATATTAAATGATTTTCTGGAGTTTTTATCAAACATCACGGTATTGCCGTAGCTCAGTGGTAGGAGATCGAAATGTGCTTCTAGTGCTATTTTTGACACATGGTATGTATATGTGTTGTAATTACGAGATACTTCAGCTTTGTATTTGTACCCTTTAAATTGGAATATTTCCAAATAGATACCAAATTACGCAAAAGATTCCAAATAGGCAGATGATACAGTTGGTAACAAAAGTGGACTAAATAAATCCTATTAGACCACAAATTCACTGTACACAGAGTATAGACGTGGTTAGGTTAAGAATTAAGTCTTATTAAGCCTATGGGGAGTACGGACGCTCTATTGATTTTCCTCTGAGCGGCCTTTCACTAATACCCTCATGGGCATTGGAAAGCTAATCCAAGAAAAAGGGTATTTAGCCATTTTATTTGTCAGTATTGTAGTTTTACTTCGTGTATTTTATCGCTATCTTTATCTTTGACTTAATCTGCAAAGGCCATTGCAATCATGTAGACGGTTTTTCACTCAAGGTCTTACTAAAAATGGCGTCTAGAAGACTATTTGCGCTTTATTTTGAAAATTAAAGCACTATACAAGTGCTTTAATTAAAAGCTTTTATTTAACTTGCTCTGTATGTATGTAAGTATGTGTGTTACGGTGGAATTTTGGAACTCAATTTTGAAGTAGATATATTTAACCGATTGAGCTGAAATTTTGCATACGCGTTTAGTTTGGATGACAATGCACGATATGGTATGTGACATCACTCTAAATCCAATATGGCCGACCATTTAAGATGGCGAAATAATTATTTTCTATGCAGTCCTACAATATGGATATTAAATGAAAGGGCTTTTTGAGAGTAACTTGAACACGAATGTAATTTCATTCTACATCTAACATGGCGGCTCATCCAAGATAGGGGAATAGTTATTTTTAATGCACTTCTGCAATATGGGTATCAAATTAAAGGGCTCATTGAAAGTAACTCGAAAACGAATGTAATGTCATTCTACATCCAATATGGCGGCTCATCCAAGATACGGAAATAGTTATTTTTAATGCACTTCTGCAATATGGGTATCACATAAAAGTGCTCATTGAAAGTAAATTGAAAAGTAATAGTTAAGTCGTGTCGTGTCGTGCCGTGACGTGTCATGTCGTGTCGTGTCGTGTCGTGACGTGACGTGTCGTGTCGTGTCGTGACGTGACGTTTTGTGACGTGACGTGACATGAAGTGACGTGACGTGAAGTGACGTGTCTTGACGTGACGTTACGTGATGTGACGTGGCATGACGTGACGAAACGTTACGTATTGCGTCGTGACTTTACGTGACGTCACGTGACGTGACGTGACGTGACTTCAAGTCAAATCCAGCCGGGTTTCAGAAAATGACCGGTTGAATCCGGTCACTTTTGTTAAATGAAATTTAGCTTTTTAGTCATGCAGAAATAAACGGTATATAACAACTCGCTTAATATAGATTTTTCAATGGTCAAAGTCGAGTACGATTTCTTAAGGACTTAAGTTAATCAGATTTTAACAAATTCTTGAAAAAAAACAAATTACTATCAAACAGACTAAGAAATCTAGCCAGAGACAACTAAAAAACAAAAAATAAATTATAAACAAAAAACTTTTTGAAAAAAAGCTATTATTTAAATAGTCTAAAAAGAAAAAAATATATTTTTCCTTAAAATTTTTAACTATTAAGTTATTATCCTCAATTTATTATACAATTTTCATGATAATAAAAGCTTGTCGCGCGATTTGTAAATAAACTGGTAAGTACCAATTTAACTGAGTAAATTGATATTATATTTTTATTTTAATAAATTTATCAAGTACTGATAGATTGTTAAGTCTCGCGAGTCGCGACAAGCTTTTATTATCATGCAAATTGTATAATAAATTGAGGATTATAACTTAATAGTTAAAAAATTTAAGGAGAAATTTATTTTTTTCTTTTTAGACTATTTAAATAAAAGCTTTTTTTCAAAAAGTTTTTTGTTTATAATTTATTTTCAAAGTAATCGTTACGAAATATATTAAATGTCTCGGCAATTATTTGTTCTTTGAACAAATAATTATTTGTTCAAAGTCAACACAAACACATTGTTTCAGTGGTATTATAATCCCATTAAAATCTACATTTAATGGGAAATAGTCAATAGAAGAATTACGGATTTAGGCCCATTGGCGCAGATCTAGGTAAAAGTTAACCCTGGGTTAAATAAGTTACATCTCTTTTGTAAATATGAAGAAAGAGAGCATTAATAACATTAATAATGATCTACCTTAATCCGAAATCTTTGAAAGTGGGCCTTACAATGATTTTGACCCATTATAAAATTATGAGGTAAACATTTATTTTACTCATTAGAGTATTTATTAGGCATTTTTATAGGTACTATAAATTACAAGGTATATATTGTAGCTAATGTTAAAAAGAAATCAAGTCACATAATTTTTGTATAAAATATTTAAATTTTATTTGTATTCTTGTAGATTAATTTAAGTTATGCACAAACTATTAACAGATGGTTAAACACAGGGGAACATAATTTAATAACAAAGCTATTCATAAACTAAAAGGCACGGCAAAGGAAGAGTTACAATGAACAATTAATTCCAGATTCCTTTGAGTTAGGGAACTTCTAGAAGGATTTATTATGAGATTAATTAGTCTAATACTTCTCTGGCAAATATCAAACTCCGAATATCCAGGCTACGTTTAAATTATCATGTAACAAACTTCGGCGCAGATAGCTTCTTAAGAACTCCACATCGCCGCTCGGCTTATGAATTGTTCCCAAACTGTATTTACTACGATCAACATAATAATGTAAATTCTAAACTCAATTTTATATAAGCTTTTAACCATAATCAATATTTATTACTCTTTACACTTATGCTTTATTTTGTCTGTACTCTAGTCTATAACAATTTATCTATATAAAAAAAAAATGTTTATCTCCCTAAAACTCGAGAATGGCTGAATTTGGCTAATTTTAGTCTTGAAATATTCGTGGAAGTCCTGAGAAGGTTGATATTAGAAAGGAAGTGTTAAGTTTACCGGGTCATCTAGTAAATACTTCGATTCAATAGCCGCCGCTTATATAGCACTAGATTCTGACGTTAGATCAGCGCTATTGCAATATGACTTACATTGGAACAGCGCCGTTTAGCATACAATAGCACTGTATAACACGTTTAATCCAGTCCAGCGTCTAGTATCCAGCTCTTGCTACGATCTCAATGTGATTCTGCTGACTTATACTGAGATACTCAGTGTTCCAAGTTCTTTGGTAAAACATCTAGGGCCCAAGGATTTTTCTTTCACAAATATGAGGTACGAAACAAAAAGGGAAGAGAAATTATTATAATGTACCGGAGTAACTTTAGGCAGACTGGTGCGGGCGCAAGTGGGCCTAAGTTTATTGCTTGCCTGGTACTTAGTCGAATTTCATTCGCAAGTTTCGATAGCGAAGTAAAATATGAAAAATGTACGGGTTTTGTCATCTAACTTGGATGTCGAAACTAGCGAATGCAATGGACTAAGGCTGAATTTATATGCGTCCACGCGAACGAACAGTTTACCCGCTACACCGCGAACTTAGTTTAATGCACGGTTATGGCAATATATGAAAAATTCGTGAAAATTAGATGCATCTTTGTGATTTTTTTCTATCGAGAAAATTTTAAGATATCGTATTTTCGCTCAGATAAAATTCTTGGAAATATAATGTATCTATGTTTAGGAAATGAAACAATTCGGGGCCCTTTTTCAAGTATAAAAATGAATTATAAAATCGACAATTTAGGGTTAGTCGCCCCCTTAACGGCGGCGTGTCGGAAACAAATTGTTACATATAGAATTGCTTGTGATCTCGCGATGTAACGGCCGAGCCGCTCGTTCGCGCGGACGCATGTAAATCGAGCCTAAGTGCAACGCGGCACTTACCTTTGTCCTGCGCGGTGAGCAGCGAGGAGGAGAGCGTCTGGCGCAGCTTGCCGAACGTGCCCGGCGACTCCAACTGACCCCCCACCGCCGCCTGCTCCGTCGCCACCATCTGCAACAATATTATGCCTGTAGGATACCTGTATAAGGGCCCTTCCACACGACGTTTCTTACGCTCGTTTGTATCGATACAAACGCAAGTTGAACGCTCAGCAAACGGAAGGAAGCCGACACGTTTTAACCTTTACACACGATCCTTATTGTTGTATCGATACAAACGCCACGTTTTTCGAACGCAACTAGGACGTGCTGTAAGCAGTAAGCGCGCGCTTGTATCGTGTCTGTATAATTGCGTTTATATCGTTTTTGTGTCGCGTTGTCTATCGATCGGCGCCGCTTTTGACTACAGTAAATATCGATACAAACGCGTGTTAAAAGCGCGCTTTTTGCGTTTGTATCGATACAAACGCTCGTTTCATTTGCGTCAAAAAACGTGTTTATATCTGCCAAAACGCGATGAAAACACGCAGAAGACAAGACAAAGAAACGCGCGTCGTCAGTGCGCGAAAAATCGTGGTGTGGAAAGGCCTTAACGGTAGGACACCTGTATATCTGTAGGACACCTGTGACTGTAGGAGATAAGATGTGTAGGGTATGTGAGGTTGCACAGATTGCGTTATGGTTTTGTAAACATTTACACCAACCAATACCAATAAAAATATCCGCATTATACAGATGTTATGGATTCACAATGTTCTATCTTTACAGGCAAGGACAAGACACTGCGTAACCAAATAGTTTGTATTGTATATACAGTGAGGAGCTTTTAATAATAGGTAAAAAAAAGATCCTAAATAATGTAGTGCCCACAGATTCCTAAAAATATTCATATCTAATAATATAAATGAAATGGTTGTAAATAAAACACAGATATAATAACTAAAATTGGCTATTAAAATTGTTGTGGGAGGTGAAATATCACATAATAGTGGCCTTAATGCCTTAAAAGGTATTTAGGTTATTTGAACAATAATAACAGGTAACATAGTAACATTCACGTGAGCTTTCCATTAAATTTATGAATAGACAGGATGATAAAGTTTCTGACATATTTCTTACACATTTTGTATAATATTTACAATTTAACTATCACACAGAACTATTGTTATGGCGTTTATTTACATTCCATTAATACTGTAAATATAAGGTAAAAAACAAAAATTTCCGTTCAACGGTTAAATGACGCACTTAAAAACATTCAATGATCACTAAACTTTAATTTAACGTAGAGTTTGTCAGATAATAATATATTGAGGTTGAGTCAATTTTAAAATCATTGAATCTCTCTGAGTGCGGCCCTAACTCTCATTCGGTGCATAGTTCTATTCATATGAAAAGAATTATGTATTTGCGGTATACCAGCTACATAAGTCTTTGGAAAAAAAATGTCTTTAGAGGCATTTCAAAGACGAGGAAGGAAAACATCGCTTTGAGGTTAATCGCTGTATTACGAGGGCTATTTCTGCCTCACTTTGAAATAAAACTAGAAGTTTAACGGTAAAATTAAACTTATACTAACTTTTAATTAACGCTATAGCAATAGCTAATGGAAGCCCTTTTCCTTCTTTGTTGTTTCAGTCTCGTAATGTAATAGGAGCGGAAGGTCGTTTAAGTTTTACGAAGAAATTTGGCCGTGAATTATCATAAGTTGTAAAATGTATACAGCATATAGCATAGTGCGGGGCTTGTTGCACATTTTGGTGCGGGTTATCAGCATCTAAAGAAAAATTTACTAACTGACTTCAAAAACGGAGGAGGTTTCTCAATTTGATCGTATATAATATGCTTTTTTATGTGTCAGCGAAAATTTTTGTCGTTCATGAACCGATTTTGTTGATTCTTTTTTGTTGGAAAGAAGACATTTCAAAGATGGTCCCATCAAGAAACACTGTACTATAAATGACGTTTTTTTGTTAAAATTACTATCACTACTTATTTTGTACAATTAATTCTTATTTTACTTATCAAATTTTGAACCACTCAAAGAAATGTATAACGCGTATGAGTAACTGTAATTAATTACATCAGCTGTAACGATTTGAAGCAACATCACAAACATTTAGGAGCACATTAAACACGTAATGGCTGACTGAGTAGTAACTTTGTGAATTAATTGAATTTAAATCTACATTGTAAACCGGGGAACCGCATTTGGAATTTAATGTTCATCGCCGAGTGCACGCTATTCGTTATTAAAATGTTGTTTTAAACATTACAAATTATGCTCCGTGTCAGTATAAAGCGTAATTGTTGTGATTAATTATGAACAGACGATTGTGTATTTCCGTCCGAGGGAAAATATTTGCCGTCTTCCTTTCCTTGGTTTTATTATATAAAAGTACACTATTTTTTGTGGAAGTCCTGAATTTTTTCTTATTATTTGTAGCTTACACTTATCATCATATTATTTCATAATTATAAAATAAAGTAGATAAAATTTGATTTATATTTTTTAGCCAACAGATTTTCTATTTACAATTATTATAAGAACATCAACCCTTTTTTAATAGTTTAGAAGTTTTTCTGTCGCTTATTATATTTATAAACTACTAGCTGACCCGGCAAAGTTGTTTTGCCATATAAATTATTTCTAGTATCAATATAAAAAGTAGATAAAAACCTATTCTCAGGCCTAACGAATGCACATACAAAATTTCATTAAAATCGGTTGAGCCGTTTTGGAGAAGTTCGCGCACAAACACTGTGACACGAGAATCTGTTATTAGCTAATATCGACGTTATAAGTGGCCAATTACGAAAATGAAGCTTCACCCTCTTAATCAACGTAGAAAGATATTTTCTCGGGTAATTTTTCCTTATCTCGCAAGTTTTCCTTTACTTCCCACGCGGGGTAGGACATAAAGTTTATTTCTAACCCTCCTTAACTCACCACTAGAGTCCGGCTTGATGGATGGCTGGAAATCTCCCCACAATGACTCCGACACATCAAATGTCTTTTAAGATATTGATACTTTGTAACTTTCGCGAAATGGTAGTCTGAAGTAAGCACCTCCACTATTTTGCTAGGGAGGCCATTTATTATAGTGAGGTTTTCGTTGACTTACGTCTATTACACATGAATGAGAAATAAATACATTGATAAAAAACTTAATATAATTCAATAAGCATTAAGTCGAGATTAATTAAGCATTAATTAGATTCTGTATAAAATAGTACCTATTTATTTTTTTATAAAAACTGATTCTTTTAGAGGACATATATTCATGTGTATAAAATAAAGGTGTACAGGGCAAACCTTTTAGAGTTTAGGTGTGACGGGTAAGGGATATCGGAATTAAATACTAAATTTCATACCGAAGCTCGCCTCTGGCGACGAACACGGTAATTAAGTCTCTCGGACATTTTATACACGTATTATATAATGGAAACTCGTGTCACTTTTTAAAGTGCCCATAACATGTAATGGACAGTAATTGTACTTGAATGTACATGTTGTATTGTTGTGAACTTCATATTTATATCTACTTATCTCTACATTGAACTGTTTTTATTTCATAGGCTAAATAAATGAGCAGAAATCAAGACAGAAAAAATAAATCTTCTGTTGTTTAATGTTAAGCGTTCGAAAAGAAAAAGGAAATAAGTAATTAGTAAATTTCCTATTACTTTAAATAGATGTTGAAGATCCCATCCTTTTATATTCTGTTTAGAAATGCAAAATGTTTCTATAACATCGCACAAACGGAACAAAGATTTGCCGTTTAAAAATACTTTAATCCTCAAAGAGACTGAAAAAGGAGTTTATAGGTGAAAACTGAAAAGAAACAAGCGCTTTATAAAAAGAAAACTGCTCTCAGAACGGAATTATAGACACAAAGTTAATAGGTAAACGTTTATTTAAGCATTCGTGGCAGCGCGCGACACAAAAATTGTTTTCGGAATACAAGCAGCTCGCGACCGCGATATTACATATTCTAACCGACAACAAATAAAGGAATGCTTAATACAAACAACTATCAAGGAAGTTCTTTATACACATTTTCAACTATATCAAGGCACGCTTGGTAAGCTCTGCTTTGACCTATTAAACAAACTTGTGACAATTTAAATAATAACCCAAGAGCAGCGACGGCCAGACTTTAGTAGGTTTTAGGAGGAGTTCTGAAGGTCTACCTGACTTTCGCTAAGGACTTTAGCTCAATTTTTATGTAATATTTTCTTCCGCATAACCGTAGGAATCTAGTCTTCCACTGCCAGACATTTTTGACCCTTGCTTCCCACTACCAGACACCCTGTTAATGTGTGAACTTAGTTAATGATTTCTTAAGTTTACGCGAGTATCACTCATGATATTACAAGGAAACACTTACGGATTTACTTCGCGGAGCACTTTTACTAATCCCGACGTTTCGGCTGCTTTACAGCTGCCGTGGTCACGGGTGGACAGTCCACCCGTGACCACGGCAGCTGTAAAGCAGCCGAAACGTCGGGATTAGTGAAAGTGCTCCGCGAAGTAAATCCGTAAGTGTTTCCTTGTGAACTTAGTTGTTTATTTACACACATTCTCAATGTGGCCTTGTACCATGAAACTGTTTTGAGACTCAAACAATCGGACGAGAATGCCGCGTCCTACTCTAACAAACGTGAAATGACGTTGTTAGAGCCTCGTCCGATTGTTTGAGTCTCAAAACAGTTTCGTAGTAGGCCTACAGCTTACATTGAGAAGTGTAGCGACGCATGTGTAATGCATTAACTATCAAACTGCTGCAACAACATCACTCATAGTTGTGCCGCATTGCATTTCAGTATGAATTCGATCTTAAGTCGGACATTGGTGTTTGGAGAGATTCAATTGGTGCAGGAAGCGAGTCTAGCTAGTTACCCAGAGTCTAGGCTAAGTACTCGCCATTGTCCTAGATACAATTTCATTAGACATTACAATTGAAATCCAATTTAATTTAACTAACAGATAACAGTTCAATATCTTTTGTGAAGTAAATTCTCAGTAAATAACTCGCTGTATTGCAACGTATTAATATACAGGTTGTAACAAAATTAAGTGATAATACTTTAGGGTAGTGTAATTGTGTATGAGTCTCTTTAACTGTGAAAGTAGCAGCACTGAAAGAGCATTTTTTTGGTGATTTCTATGATTGCCCATACCAAAGTTAAAAAAATGTTATTCTTTAAGCGCTGCTACTTTCACAGGTCCTATATGTAGGACTTAAACACACTCTACAGTATTATTACATATTAGTTTTGTTACACCCTGTATATACCTATAACTTTTTTTACATTATTATTAGAATAATTCGTATGTCGTCGTCTAAAGTGTGTTTATCTCTCTATCTGCTAGTCTTTTAACTCTTCACTCTTATTTTGAGTCCTGCAAGGAATGAAAATAGGATAATGAGATGATAGACAAGAAAAATACACGGTTCCGCGTGATAAATGAATTTCTGTAAATAAAAGCTTCGGAAAACATCAACTTGTAAAATATCAAAAAATTGTGTAAATGTTGTTATAATAAATTATTGTAAATGGAAAATGTGCTTTCTAAAAAATATAAAGCAAATTTTTATCATCATATTTGCCAGGCTTATCATTATACCCGTTATTTAATCGTCAAAGGTATAATGAGCTTTTTATCTTTTTACAAGTATAACATCGTTACGTACAAAAGATAAAGGAGAAAGAAAAGGGGTACTATGTAATGTCCCTTTTTGTTTATAGGTGTATAATATATCAAGGCAATATAAGTACGTAAACTATGACTTATTTTTAAACATCGATCTATAAAGCATAAAGTTAATATACCTAGCGGAATAGAGAAACAAAGGCCTGAGCAAGCGAGATGTCACTATCAGTAACACTGCATGGTAAAAAGAGACGTGTGATACATGACAGCAGAACCAATTTTTTTCATCTGTTTGACGTCCAGTCGGCACTTATCGGCACGTTGACAATTTAATCTCTTAGAAAGATGCTTGTGTAAGTGTATACGTAAACAAATTTTTACACACAGACGTAAATCAATTTCGGTTTCGTTTGACAGCTCGAGATTGTTGCTCTATTCCACTAGGTATATTAACTTTATGCTATAAAGAAAGTAGTTTTTACGATTGTTGTAAACATACTAGAAAGAAAAGTAAATAAGAATGCTCTCAACAGTTGTAATCGATGCGAATAATACGATGGTGTTTTAAAAATAAACACTGGAATAACTCAGAACGCCATTTTATATTCGTCGCTCTTTTATTTTTTTAGCGTGCAAAGCCGCGGGAAACAATGAGCATTTAATAAAGAGCTTTGAAGTACACATTCAGAAAATATATTGTGTACAGATACAGACCTGTCCCGATGTGAGTTGGGTCCTCGAAAATTACGCCAAATTCTCCTTTCAGATTACCCTTCGTGATCCAAGGAGCCATGACGAATGTAATAATACACCGTTTGCACAAATAGAGCCTATCTATTTCGTATCCAAAAGTTATATCCCTTCGGATGATAGAGTAATTCTCACAATTTTGTAAATAACTTTTTTCGAGCCTGTTATGTAAATTTATGTTATTGAATTTTAAAAGCTTTAATTTAACTTGCTCTGTATGTATGTAAGTATGTATGTTCGGGTGGAATTTTTTAACCCAATTTTGAAGTACTTAGATATATTTAACCGATTGAGCTGAAATTTTGCATATACGTTTAGTTTGGATGACAATGCACGATATGGTATTTGACATCACTCTAAATCCAATATGGCCGACCATCCAAGATGGCGAAATAGTTATTATATGAAAGGTCTTTTTGAGAGTAACTCGAAAACGAATGTAATGTCATTCTACATCCAATATGGCGGCTCATCTAAGATAGAGGAATAGTCATTTTTAATGCACTATTTTTAAAGCACTTCTGCAATATGGGTATCAAAATATAATAGGGCTCATTGAGAGTAAATTGAAGAGTAATAGAGTCAAGTCGTGTTGTGTCGTGTCGTGACGTGGCATGTCATGTCATGTCATGTCGTGTCGTGTCGTGTCTTGTGGTGTCGTGAAGTGACGTGACGTGTAAGTTAATCAGATTTTAACAAATTCTTGAAACAAAACAAACTACAATCAAACAGACTAAGAAATCTAGCCATAGATAACTAAAAAAAATATAATCAAAAAACTTTTTGAAAAAAAGGTTTTATTTAAACACTCCAAAATGAAGAAAATAAATTTCTCCTTAAAATTTTAACTATTAAATTATAACCTCAATATATTATTACACAATTTGCATAGTAAAAGCTTGTCGCGAAACTTAACAATCTATCAGTATTTAATAAATTTTTAAAATAAAAAATATGACATCAATTTACTCAGTTAAATTTGTACTAGTTTATTTAAAAATCGTGCGAC
This sequence comes from Cyaniris semiargus, assembly GCA_905187585.1. NCBI lineage: Eukaryota > Metazoa > Arthropoda > Insecta > Lepidoptera > Lycaenidae > Cyaniris > Cyaniris semiargus. The sequence goes on along the minus strand of LR994560.1, from coordinate 8,930,260 downwards.
AAGCTTTTATTATCATGCAAATGGTTTAATATATTGAGGTTATAACTTAATAGTTAAAATTTTTAGGGAGAAATTTATTTTCTTCCTTTTGGAGTGTTTTAATTATAATTTATTAATACTCAGCAGCTATAAATATAATTATAATACTTTTCGACTTGGTACAAAGTAAAATTAGATGTTAGTACTCTTCTTACTCGATATCATTAAATTTGGCAAGTTTTATAAATCTTACAAGCTGAACATTTTTTTGTTCTTTTGCCATAATATTAATTATTTCTAGTATCGATATAAAAAGTAGATAAAAACCTATTCTCGGGCCTAGCGAATGTACATAAAAAATGTCATTAAGATCGGTTGAACCGTTTTGGAGGAGTTCGCGCACAAACACTGTGACACGAGAATTTTATATATTAGATTAAATATGCATGTATAAGTATGTATATAAGGCAAGAAGTAAAATATTCCAAATAATCTTATTAAAAGAACGAAATAAATTAAAATTAACAGAATTCAATTAGTTCATACATACAAACGAGATATTTAAGGACACGTTAGGCTCAAGACAAAGCCTTAATAGACTGAGTTGAATGAGGTATATTCGATAAGACCTAATACAATAGTGGGTAGATGGTAAGTAGCAATCTAATATTTATTTATGCAGGCTGTTGGTCCGATCTCTCGGTATATTATTTGTCGAACCTTTCCTGTAAAGTGGATCGCTTTGCTCGTCTTGGCGGGGGCACTACCGTGCACCTAGATGTAGGGTGTAATGTATGGACGTGTGTAACTCAAAATCAGATTTAAAGTGGTCTCCAACGTTATTGGCATATAAAAATTGTTGTTAAACGAGATTGAGACGCCCAATTGACTTTCTATTAAACCATCTAAAATTGAATAGAAATTAAGAAGCGTTAAAAAAGTAAAATAAAATTCTGGGTTACTCTTAATTCTATTATGCGGAAGAAGGATATTTTGTTTGAATTGATTATATACTACGTGAAATTTTAATGGTTGTTTTCCCGCAGTAAAATGATTCTATCTTAGTAGTACAATAGATTTGTGAAGTTTTTTTTATTCAAATCATAAATAAAATTCGGCCAGATCATAGCCGCTCGTGCTTATCGGCATAAAGTTGCCATAGTACGTCATACAAAATATTTTTTATTTTCAAAAAATAACTTTCATGATTCGATAGTACTACCATAGATAAATCGTTCTGCTGCGGGAAAACAACCACTAAAATGTCACGTTGTATAGGCTCCGAAAGCATTGGTCATATTATCACGGACTACTAAATATTTACTATGTAGGTCATATTTGATTGAAGTTTACGTGAGAGGACATGGTTTTACTTTTTATCGCAGAAAAATAATACGGTTTGCACCCTGATAGTTGCGGCTTGCATAGTTATATTCTATTTAATGCTGCTCAAGCTTAGACAATGAGTCGGTTAATTCAAGCTATTTCAACCGTAACAAGATTGCAATTGTGCTGTAAATGAAAGCTATAAAGTTATCAATGTTTAAGACACCATTGTTAGGTTATCTTTACAAAACTAAATCTAAAATAATAAAGCTATTATAATGGAGCCTCTACAGCTTGGGCCACGAAAGACAAAAATTGCAGTGCTATTACATAAGTGTAGGGGCATATTCGTCAACTGCCCATGATCGGTGTAGCTTCTACGATCTTCTACGATCGTGGTGGCAATCATGATGCCTTCTGTAATTGTTTATCAATGAGCCAAGATTTACAGGCTCAATATATTTTAGCCGGTAAAGAGAGCTTTCTTAAAATAACATTATTGTGTATTTATTTTGCCCATTTATTAAAAAAAATGCCTTTAATGTTTAAAACGTGTTATTTTCTACTACGAATATAGATTAAAAAATAAACTTTATTGAAGCATTAGACAAAGCAATATTTAATGTGTTGAGTTTAATATAAAATAAAAGCTACTTTAATTCTGGAGGCCGTCCATTACCATCCACATTATGCGTGTCGTCCATTTGGAATGCACTTCAAAAACTGCAAAATAGCTTTCCGTATTGACGATTTTGGGCTAGCAACACGCCATTTGGATACTCGTGTATCCTTTAAGAGTAATGATTATTGACCCAGGACGCTATCTCCCGCCATTTTTGCCGGCGCGATAGTTCGGGGCGAGATCGATGTGTAATTAGGTCATGAACGCCGCTCCTGACCCGGCGACCCACTTGTTGCCAGCTCTAAACATTCAACTGGTCACACCATGCTTATGAGCATTATGTATGGTTATTGCTTATTATATTCTTAGAGATATAATATATGCTTCGTTTAATATGGCATCTTTATAGGATAAATTTGCGGTGATGTTTTCATAAAGTGTTTTAATGAAATTGTTTTTTTTTTTTTTATGAAATAAGGGGGCAAACGAGCAAACGGGAAAACCTGATGGAAAACTTCCGTCGCCCATAGACACTCGCAGCATCAGAAGAGCTGCAGGTGCGTTGCCGGCCTTTTCAGAGGGAATAGGGTAATAGGGGAGGGTAGGGATGGGAAGAGAAGGGAATAGGGGAGGGAAGGGAAGGGAATAGGGTAGGGAATTGGGCCTCACTAAACTCACTCACTCGGCGAAACACAGCGCAAGCGCTGTTTCACGCCGGTTTTCTTTGAGAACGTGGTATTTCTCCGGTCGAGCCGGCCCATTCGTGCCGAAGCATGGCTCTCCCACGTGTATAATAATAATAATAATATCTATAATATCTATGGACGCTTCACACCACGTCAGTCTGGCCCCGTGCTAAGTATCTGAAGGACTTGTGTTACGGGTACCAGACAACGGAAATATATTTAATACTTTTATACTATACATATATTTAAGATTTTAGTATTATGATCCACATATTTAATACACATCCATGACCTAGGAACTTTTATAAACTTTTTGTTCCGTCGGCGGGATTCGAACCCGCGACCCCCGGCTTGAGCTACCAACAGCCCACCAACTGAGCCACAGAGGTCGGTATAGTAACGAAGTAATATATAGATTATAGTAGGATTGATAATTATGTCCTTCCCTTGGCCTACTCTACATCTGTGCCAAATTACATAAAAAGTAGCCAAGTAGTTCGCCAGTTCGCGATAAGCTTTATAATATTAGTGTAGATTCAAACATTATAACTTTATTTTTATTCTAACCCAAAAATTCTCTTCACGACAACTAAAGACAAACACAAAAATCACGTCCATACGATATTTAACAAGAATAGTTTAAATTCGACCCTAGGGGCACCACTATGGAAGACCCTGAACTTTAATCTGCCTCCGCCGGGGCCGCCGGGGCCCAGACGGGCCTGGGCCGGGTTTATTTAGACTATCTCACGTGAGTGTGCCCTCGATCAATAAATCGACGCACAGCTCCACAGGTACGCTTAAAATTTCAACATTCATCGGGCGACAGTCAAAAGTATACGTTTCGAGTGCGGCCCTCGCTTTGTGCCGAAGAGTTTGTAATCTCTCGAGGATGCACTTTATTTAAGCTTATTTTGAAGTACGGAACGGGGAATTTTCCTGTTTGATTCTACTTTTCGTTTCCGCTTTTCGCATGCTGTACGGCTAATATTTAAAAGCTTATATCATTTTATAATATAATGTTGCCTGCAACTATATTGCACGGGAACCGTATATTTTTCCTCATTAAAACTTTTCCTTTTCCCTACAGGGGAATCAAAGTATCTTACTATCCATACCCATTAAAATTGATGTACCTTTTGAACCGTAGAGACATGACAGACAGAAAGTCAAACACTCGAATTTATGATATTAAGTATGAATTCTGAAATGTAAGTAGCTATTAATGTTTGATGTGGTAACGAAATTACAGCTAAAAAGTCATAGTATTTGTATGCCGGGGGCGCACCCGAAACAGTAGGAATACAAACAGCTTACTGCCCTATTATCATAGTTATCTGAACCACACATCTAAGATACACCATCCTACCTAACATCAATAAGTTTAATAGGATATCTCTATTTTCAATAGAAATAACTTTAATATCAATGAAATTACAAAAACTATAGTAAATAAAATAAACTGGCCTTCAGAACTTTAGAATTTTAGTGTCATAGTCTATTGTCAGATGAAGCACGGTGTAGTGAAAAAAAATTACAGTGTCTACAATAAAACGATTTTCCTCTTGACCGACCAAAAATCGTTTGTCCCATCCCTATCTATAAATAATGTGTTCAAAATAGCCGTTCAGTAAATATTCATTAGGAACGAAATCAATTAGGCAGTTTACCGATACCGCTCCGCCCACGCCCGACCCCGCTTTCGCTTGTACTCTCGCTCACGCTTCCGCTCATGCCTGTGTCCGCTACCGCTCCCGCGCCTACGCGCTATCGGCGCATCACCGTGTATCTGTTTACGATCATTAAACCAATTAGCAAATGGAAACGATAAAATCTGTATTAAAGCCACGAGGGAGGCAGTTTTCCACATTATATTTTAGTTGTACCTGTAACTCCAGTGTTTGATTTTGTGTTTAGACTAAAATATTAATTATATGATGTCCAAGTCATATTAGATTAATAAAAAAAAAAAGAATCAACATAATTTTAAGTCATATTGTGAGTTCCTATTTTATCTCCAAAACGTTATAATAAACATTTTGTAACTTAGATTGTGTAAACAAGGTAAAATCTTGTCTTTAAAAATCCGTCAAAGTGTGTTACAGAGTTTGAAAGTTGGACTGCCAGGGCTGAAGATCAATGATGCTAACTTCTAAGATTGGTTTTTGAACTGACACAAAATCTTGAGTTAAGCCCTGTCATGTTTGCATGGCCAATAAAATAAGGAAACTGCTGGTAGCGGCTGCATAGTAGTCTCGTAGCACTTCGTAGCAGCCTCGTAGTACTTCGTAGCAGTCTCGTAGCACTTGTTCCAATCTTGTAGCACTTCGTAGCAGCCTCGTAGTACTTCGTAGCAGTCTCGTAGCACTTGTAGCAGTCTCGTAGCACTTCGTAGCAGTCTCGTAGCACTTCGTAGCAGTCTCGTAGCAATTCGTAGCACTTCGTAGCAGTCTCGTAGCAATTCGCAGCAGCCTCGTAGTACTTCGTAGCAATCTCGTAGCATTTGTAGCAATCTCGTAGCACTTTGTAGCAGTCTCGTAGCACTTGTAGCAGTCTCGTAGGACTTCGTAGCAGTCTCGTAGCACTTCGTAGCAGCCTCGTAGTACTTCGTAGCAGTCTCGTAGCACTTGTAGCAGTCTCGTAGCACTTCGTAGCAGTCTCGTAGCACTTCGTAGCAGCCTTGTAGTACTTCGTAGCAGTCTCGTAGCACTTGTAGCAGTCTCGTAGCACTTCGTAGCAGCCTCGTAGTACTTCGTAGCAGTCTCGTAGCACTTCGTAGCAGTCTCGTAGCACTTGTAGCAGTTTCGTAGCACTTCGTAGCAGTCTCGTAGCACTTCGTAGCACTCGTTGAACTTCGTAGCATGTGCACGTGCGTAGCGTCTTCGTAGCACGCGATATTCGTTGTTATATTATTCTATCAAAACGTGGATTTTTGGCTAAATCCCTCACTAAAATATTTTGTACGAAATATAAATAAATGTTACTGTATAGAGAAATTATTTTTGAACACAGTAGTCTGCGTACTTATAAAAGGCTAAAAACTGTTTGAAACCCACATCTTATCCTTTATAATTGTTTTTCTATTATATTAGTTTAGTATCAGCTTATCAAAATAAATTTGCGAACAAAAAGCACTTTGATACGACACTTAATATAAAAATATCATCTCTTTTAGGGCTCCGTCTTTATCATAACATCAAACGCTTTCATACGATACATTAACATTAATTTTCAACATAAATTGCTATTAAAAGTTCTTTGATATATTCGCAAAATACATGTAGGCGTAACGCGATCCTCTTTGACGGCATCGTTAGAGAAAAATATACAAAATCGCCGAGAACTCGTATAATAGATTTATTATAATTGTGTCGGGAAGGGACCCTATTTTTATTGAGCGCGATCGAGCGCCGGGGTGAGGCTAAATTGGTGTCGATACCCAAACACGACGGGCTCGATATAATTGTCATTGTGTGCGGCGTATCCTGTATACAGGATGTAATTAAACTAAGTGATAATACTTTAGGGTGTGTATGTGTTTCTTATATAGAGTTTACCGAGAAAGTAGTAGCGCTGAAAGAGCCATTTTTTTAGATTTTTATGGGCAAGCGCCCCAGCGTCATGAGTTTTTCCATACAATTCACAAGAAAATTTTGCTCTTTCAGCGCTGCTACTTTCCCAGTAAACTCAATATAAGGAACATATACACACCCTAAAGTCCTTATCACTTAGTTTTGTTACACCCTGTAAGAGTACGTGATAACTGTGTATAAGAGTATGAGACATCTAAATCCATACTTTCATACTAATATAACTAGCTATGAGGGCTCGCGTCGTCACACCTTGACTGACTGATGATAACACATCTACATAATATAAATAAAAATTACTATGCCAAAGCACAAATCAATAGGCGTGATAGTTTTTCCGTAAAGTGTAAAAAATGTACAGGTTGTGGGATGTACTAGGGCTCGCTTCGCTCGCTAATAAATGCGAAAGTGTGTCTGTCTGTCTGTCTGTCTGTTACCTCTTCACGCCCAAACCGCTGAATCGATTTTGCTGAAATTTAGCACCGAGTTACTTTGAGTCCCGGGAAAGGACATACTTTTTATCTCGAAAAAATGTACGGTTTCCGGCGTCATCTAGTACCATACTAATACTATGGAAGCGTAGCTAAGTCAGTAAAAATTATTGTGCAAACCAAGATCGGTCATTCAATTTTTATCACCGTAAGCTCGTATAAATTATAGAAAAAATGTTACGGCCTGTCCACATCTCCACATCACGACGTCGTCAACGTGGAACGGTGCGGTAACGTGGCCCGGTACGTTGACGTGACATGAAAATTTACGTCAACGTAACGTAAGAATGCAAGTCTTTTTTCTTCTCTTTTTCCGTTTTTAATAATAGCAAAAGCAGAATACGTATTGTGCGGTACACATCTAGATCAGTAATGAAGAATGTAGCAGTTTTACAAGGCATGGCGACGTACAATGTTGCTATATCGTGATGTGCATTTTATGTTACGTTAAAGTAAATTTGCACTTCACGTCAACGTACCGTGCCACGTTACCGCACCGTTCCACGTTGACGACGTCGTGACGTGGAGATGTGGACAGGCCCTTAGTTACTATAAGATTTTCATTTATGTACTGGCCGTACCCAATATTAATAATTAGATTTTACTTTATTACTTAACTTGTTGAATTACCCACGCAACGCCCTAGAACTAGATGTTACATATTACAACGCACAATTTATTTTATTAACGCACGACACTAATAATTTCCAATAATTAGCCATAAAAAATTACTTTACATTCAATACGGCAAGAAAAACCCCATTTAGCCAATTACCGTAAAAAAGTTGCGAGCATAAATCTCGAGCTAGCCGGGGTAGGGGTTAGCACCTGGGTTATATTTCAAGTTCGGTCAGCGCGATCCATCATCCGTGACGTCATAACTCAGGAGGCGCGAGGCTCGGGGGGCGGGGCGAGCGGCGGACTGTGACATTACTTCGCCGTCACATTCTTATGATATTGGACTTTTTATTAACCGCGGAGTTTCCGTGGAGTTTGCAATTAATGGCTTTGTCTATTAGTTTGGATAAGCGTAAAGATGTAATTGAACAGTTCTGACACAGAAGAGATTGTAGTTTGTGTAAGCGTATAAATGATCTGCTAATTCGGCTTGATTCGATTCTTAAAGTATGAATAATAGAAAAAAAAAAAACTTTATTGACCGAAGTCGTGACGTGGAGATGTGGACAGGCCCATAGAGAGTTGGATTGTAGGTATTATTCATTTAACATCGTGCCTATATATATATGGAACATATTTCAAAATGGCCAACTAATAAACCAGTCCGAGCTGTAATGTAACGAGCGAATGGCCGCTCATACGCGCGAAGCTTTCATAAACGTCACAATAACTTGCACAAATTGATTTCCAATACAGCGCCAATCAATTCGACGGCTTAGTGCCGTTACAAATAATTGTGATCTGTGTTGCAGAGTATTGCACACAGCGAGAACATTTTACTTTATATTGTATATTGTAAGCCAAAATCAGTTTTTTTATTAATTAATAGGTTTGTTTAGGCTCGATTTATATGCGTCCAGGTGACAGAGCGGTTTGGCGGCTACACAACGAGATAACAATCGATTGTCCCCGTGTTCCACTTAGCGTTAAAAACGATCAAAACGCTCAAAATAAGAGGCATTTTGAGCGTTTTGATCGTTCTTAACGCTAAGTGGAACGCGGGGTGTATGTAACGATTTATTAGCAATTGTATGTAACGGCGCACGTACAGTTTCTGGTGATTTCTTTGAAAAGCGGCCAAAGCAAAAAAGGATGCGGAACTAACTCACTTACATTCTAAAGCACTGAAGCAGTCTGCTAGAATCTAGATTTATGATATGATGATATTATATTCAAAATTCAACAAAAAAAAATGTGGGCAACACAAATTCTTAACAGCGACCATATATTATGATAATAAGCTATTGTGATTTATGCCACTCATTCTGTAGAAATGTCAACCTTTAGAACTTTCTTGTTTTGTTACTGATTACTAACGCGCACAGTAAAAATACCATTCCTTACTCTGTGTGTGTACTCATATAGGCGGGTATTATACAGAGTTTATATGTCCTGGGTTCTGTGCTAATTGTGTGCGCGGTTTGTGTCGTGTGTCCTGGCCGGCCGTAATTTGTTGGCGTGATAGACGGCGCTAACAGTGTTCATTAGCTAAAGCAAGCTTCGAATTCGCAAATATATTTAAAGCCATCACTATCTATGCGTTAGTTATTTTACTTTTCACAGCACCTTATGTCGACGACACAAGGATCACTTTCGCAGAAACTCCGGGCAATATAACTTTGTATCAATTGAATTACTGAAAATTGATAGTCAAGTTTTTTAATGTTTATAAATGTTTGCGGTACACGAATAGTCGTTAAACTCGCCTGAATAAAAATGCTCCACTAAAATTATCATTAAAGCAGTCAATAACTTTTGTGTTCGTAAAAATATACAAAGTAAATTTTAAACAAACATCTTATAATGTTGTGATATAACATACATCATACACTCGAACGACGGGACGGTATAGAAGAAATATGCCAGAATCGTAACTCTTCTATTAGCTGCATAAAAGGAATAAAATAAGAAACCATCTTACCGCAACAGATATAAAGAAAATCATTCCCGCACAAGTTCATTATAATAACAAGAGGATATTCCATTTTCTATAATAAGACGCTAAACCCGCTCACGTAGGAGTCCTTATTATAAAATAAGAATGTTTATCGAGGGCCGTCCTTACATGCCATACGTACGTGACGCGAGACCCTACAATTTGATCGGTCTTGTACCCGCATCTAACGCTGATTGTCTCCTATATTCCTATTGGGTTTGGTAACATATTTCTTGCTATTATAAAATGAGGTTTCTTGAAATAGTTAAAGATATTTTGGGCTGCTGTTAATATTCTAAAATGGGGAAAAAGTATTCTTTTTAAAAACAAGTTTGCTTTTGCGGAAAGTTCATACAATATGAGGTGATATTATGCTTATTCGTTTAACTGTAACACCATATTCGAAAATTTTTCAATTTTTGAAAATTGCGTGACGGTTAAACGAATATTAAACGAATATTATCAATTTCTATCAGATGTTAGAACATGACACTCACACTGACACAAATTTATTTGCATCTCTGTTGTTAACGTTGTAGGAAGTGTAACAAGGAGAGAAACAATATAAGCTGGTTTATATTGTTTATTTATATTAGGTCGTATTACGACGCCCATTTTGGGCGTTTGATAGATGAGAAGCTATAAAACCAATTCATATGCCCAAAATATCACTTATTATTTTAAATACCAAACCTTATATAATATGAACGCTACTATAAACGTGCAAGATTTTATCAGGTTTACTTGTTGCTTTTGTATTGTCTAGGCAGAATTCATCACAACAAGTCATACTCGTATAACATACCGTTGAAGTATCATAAAGTTTTAATATACACTTCTGCCTAACTCTGAAAGATATACGATTAAAGTTCGCTGATGAGAGCGATACGCTCAACTTGTCTCGAGCGGCGGCGAGCTCACACGATCGAAGCCAAGTCATGTGTATAACATTACAATTTTATATGCGACTGCACCGCTTAATAAACTATAACACTTTCATGTGATTCCTCTAATATTTCACGAAGTAGAAGTTTAAGTATGTTGGTAGAAAATGTGATGAGCTCTTATTATATCTTTATTTATAGGTTATATAGAGCACTTAATTTTGCTGTGCTCTGCTTGCCATACGCATGATTCGCTCAAAGTATTTAATGGAGTTTTTGGTAATAAAGTGATTCATGAGAAAATATTATACATTAAAAAAATACTACTAGAGCTTAAAATTATTCAATTTATTAAGCTAGTAGTAGTTTACTATGCTAGAATGATATTTAAAAATATTGTGGCGGTACCCACAATTCGCCTAACATTCCTGCATCGCGCTATCGAGGTTTTCTGAGCGAATATATATACCACAATATAAATGTATGAGTAAAATACATGACTGAATTAAGAGCGGGCTGCCAAATTTTGCCGTGTTTTCTAATAAGTATTATGATCCCGGAAGACGATTGACTGAAATGAAATTAAGATTTATTTTATCATTGTATATTTATCTTATATTTGCTAAAGGGGAAACACGATTCACTTATTTTGACTCGATAGTTATATTTTTCGAAATTATGAATCTTTCGGGGCTTTTTAACAAATATCTGTTACACTTATTGAGTTACTATCATTAAATAACTTGCACTACTACAACCACACACTTTATAAAATAATGGCAAGAGGAAATTATAGTATTTTATTTAATTTTTTAGTAATCATCAAAAATAGTTTTGGGACTTACGACCTTTACTTTCGTGCTATAATGCGAGAACCGTTGTTATGCGATATTGTTCACTATTAGCTGCAGCGTAAAGCACATTGCTCGGGACCACGATTCATGGAATCATTATATCACGATTGGAGGATAGCGGGGTGTGTAGGCGGGGCTAGCGTGCTTTGAAATTTTTGGCAGCAGGCTCTTTATTGTTTATATTAGTTGGTAAGGTAGTTAAGTTCATCATATGCCAGTGGCAGGTACGCGAACTATGTTTTTTTCTTTATAAGATGAAATCCAGTTTGACGTCAGAATACGAAGTCGTAAAGTCAACTAAAATGTAAACAGTTGAAATATGACGGTAATACTACAGAAATAGAATGGGTTAAGGCAATAAGCTCTGACGCGCACTAAACCTGCCAAAAATAATGTAGGTAGCAGTGAGGTGGCGATAAGGTGGCAGTGAGGTGACGATAAGGTGGCAGTGAGGTGACGATAAGGTGGCAGTCAGGTGGCGGGATATTTACGGCAGGAGATTGTCACGCCCCGAATCGAGAGATCTGCGCAAGACATGAGATTCAAAATACATATTATATAACGTCTCTAACCTTGGTTAAGAATATTAAATAAAAATAATAAGTTGTTGGATTTTTTATAATCTTGATAATTCCTACAGTAATAAGTTACACGTTTGTTAATTTCAATTATATTTAGTTAAAATAAACAATTCTTTAAAATTTTAACCGGGAATAACGCTTTAAATTTGGCATCAAAATTTAATATTGTAAATGAAGCTAACAGATTATTCGGGCCAGATAACTAAATAGATAATATTAAAATAATGAACCACAACATTAGCTGCGGTCACTAATTAAAAGCGGAATTCATTTCATAAGTACGTTTCTACGTAAAATTATCACCATCATCATCTAAATCTTGTCTTAAAATCTCGTTTCTAAGACACAAAGTGATTGCACACAAAGAAAATATCTACGACATGAAAGACTTTACATGTGCTCTGATTGTTTTAATGTAGCATTGTTGCAGATGCAGTTTTGTTCTTTGTATGATCCAGTCTGTTTCTTATCACACTACAAAATGGTATTTTTATTTCATAAAAAATAATTGCTTCTAAAATAGTAGATAGAATTGAGGTATATCTAAGACTAGTTGATGCCCGCAACTCCGTTGCGCCAAAATTAGTGTATCGCGTGGGAACCGCACATTTTTCCGGAATAAAAGGTAACATATGTCCTTTCCCGGGACTCAAAGTATATCTATACCAAACAGCAAAATCAGTTAAGCGGTTTAAGCGTGACGAGGTAACAGACAGACCGACAGACACACTGTCGCATTAATAATATTAGAATTAGAATTGGATTTTAGTCTTTCGTTTTTATGACGTTTAACTTTATATATCTACTTTACACGCTCGTTATCTATATATAAATACGCGAGCGAAAAACTTTGGATCCCTTTTGACGAAAAATGCGGAAACGTAGGTGAATGAATGAAACTTATAATTTATTTTTTATTTGAGGTCGAATTTGGACCATTGGGCGTTCTCTAGTCTTATGAAAACTGATAGAAGACCCAGTATAAATAAATTGTGACATTATTGTGCCGGGACTGAACACACGCTCGCATGCAATAATAGCGAATAATCCGAATGCTCTCGAATTTAATCTCGAAATAGCAAGCATTTACTATAATTATAACTGAAGCTTGATTTTCCACATAATCTCTGTGAACATTTTATCTGGTCCGTGGGCGGAAATTGCATCGGGCGAGGGGATTAAATTTACTTTTAGTGACAGACTCGGCCAGACTCGGCCGAGCCGGCGCGGCGTGCATATGGGATCGATAATGTATGGCTTTTGTGAAACCTGGGGCTTTACATACTGTGTAACTTTGATTGAATAAAAATAGGCTATTAACGTCATTTTCATTATATATTTGCTACTATATTTTACAACAACTTCTTGACATAATAAATTCGTAATTATTTGATTTGAATCTACTTGAATGTAATTTTAAAAAAGGGCTTAGGCTCGATTTATATGCGTCCGCGCGAACGAGAAGTTTGACCGCTACACAACTAGATCTCAGGCAATTGTATGTAACGATTGTATTATTACATTTATATTGTACGTATTATTATATATGACCGTTCTATTCACTTACAACTTGGTTTATCAAAGTTGCATTTAAAATTAAAAGATTCTGTTTTTGAATTGCATTTTGTGTGAGTTTTCACTTAGGGTTAATTCAGACCGCAACCCGACGAGGCGAGGCGAGGCGCGGCGCGGCATAAATTTGTATGGATTTGACAGATTTCAATTGCGTGAGACGTCTTGCGAATCTGTCAAATCCATATATATTTAGAAATGCATCTAAGCGTCGCGTTGCGGTCTGAATCAACCCTGTCTTATCGCGTAGTCAGTCGACCATAATCTCAAAAACTATAATATGAAAAGCACACAAAATGAAAAGACTATAATTAATAATAAGACTATAATATGAAAAATGCACAATAATTATGTCAACAACCTACCAAGGCCGTTGGCCCCTACCGGATGACATAAAGAAGTCCATCAGACTCCGAAACGCGGCTAAACGCGCCTATGATCGCTACCCGTCAGAAGAGTGTAGGAAAACGCTTCGCCGCCTCCAAAATGTAATTCAAAAACAGAATCATTTAATTTTAAATGCAAAGATAAACGAAGTTGTAAGTGAATAGAATGGTCGTAAAATCAGACTTCGCTAATAAAACATGAGGATAGGAAGAAAACATTGTTTCATGAATCACGGGATCCTCGGAGTTTGCGGTTACAACGTTGCTCCGGAAAGGCGATAGCGTTTTAATATTGTAATGTGTTGCTAAGATGTGATTTTCCTGGAAAGTTTACGAAGACTTTTTGATGCGGTTTAAATTTTAAAACCGATAAATAAATGCTAATGTGATTACTTTTTAAACATTTTTTTTTGGGGGAACGACCATTTCTTACGAATAAAAGATTCACGCTGCGTTATAGACGTTATGTTGTATATTTTATAGCTATAGGACTGTATGCTTTGTCCTTGTATGTTGTGTTAGAAAAGTGGCCTGACAGACAGAAATAAAACATTTAACTATTTGTCTCTAAAGAAAGTGTTAATCTTTTTATTAGGAGTTTTGTGACATTATAGATAACAGCTAAAAATCTAAAGAATTCAAGATTTTGTGACATGTAATCCATATTAATATTATAAATGCGAAAGTGTCTATCTGTTTGTCTATCTGTCTGTTACCTCTTCACGCCCAAACCGGCAAACCGGTTTTGTTGAATTATGGTATGGGTGTACCTTGAGTCCCGGGAAAGGACATAGGATAGTTTTTATCCCGGAAAAATGCACGGTTTCCGCGCGATAAACAAATTTTGGCGTAATGCGTATTTATAAAATTTTCATACATTCTTATTGTTCAGTTTGTGCTGACGCCAGTGTGCATCTGTCGAGCGATTGACAATAAGGCCTCGCAGAACACCAGGGATCGCGGTATAGGTACTTATACCGTGATCATCACCTGAGTGGGGTCCTTTTCAGTGGAATTCGCATTACACTGCATTGTATTTTGTAATTTATACCCAAATAGACACTAATCTATATTATGTCCGTCTGCTTATTAATTTAATGTTCTTTTTTATGTTATTTTCTGTGTTATCTTTGTTTTCTATATACTTATTGTCTTTATTTTGTAAAATGTTTATTATAATATATAAATGCTTATTATTATTATTATTATTATGGAGCTGCGGACGTCATCTAGTAACTATTATATTCTATTTACGATTGTAGCTAAATTCTATACATATAAATAAATAGCAATACATGAAGTGGAAATTCCAGACAAGGAACACGTCCGGTGTTCACTGCTCAGTGGGCCACAACTGACGCCTATCATTATGCCCAACGCTTATTCCTATCCATATTCAATCATGCGAATTTTATTCGGACGGTCCTGTTAGTAAAAATATACAAAACGAAATAATATAACATCTTTGTTACTTATGTAATGTCAGCTTATGAAAAACGGAGTAGTGTATGAAAAGGCACAAAACGCCCGTATGCCCCTTTAAATACTATTTTATTTCATTTTTCATAATAATTAAGAGTACACTTTTATTTGACAGGCCATACAGACAACGAAGTTTCAGTAATAGGGTCCCATTTCAAAAGCTTTTATTTAACTTGCTCTGTATGTATGTAAGTATGTATGTTCGGGTGAAATTTTGGAACTCAATTTTTGAAAAAAATTTCTGGTGAAATTTTAGATATATTTAACCGATTGAGCTGAAATTTTGCATACATATTTAGTTTGGATGACAATGCACGATATGGTATGTGACATCACTCTAAATCCGATATGGCCGACCATTCAAGATGGCGAAATAGTTATTTTCGATGCAGTCCTACAATATGGATATTATTAAAATTTTAATGAAAGGGATTTTTGAGAGTAACTCGAAAACGAATGTAATGTCATTCTACATCCAATATGGCGGCCCATCCAATATAGGAGAATAGTTATTTTTAATTCACTTCTGCAATATGGGTATCAAATGAAAGGGCTCATTGAGAGTAACTCGGAAACGAATTGAATGTCATTCAACATCCAATATGGCGGCTTATCCAAGACAGGGGAATAGTTATTTTTAATGCGCTTCTGTAATATGGGTATCAAATGAAAGGGCTCATTGAGAGTAACTCGGAAACGAATTTAATGTCATTCTACATCCAATATGGCGGCTCATCTATGGGCTCATTGAGAGTAAATTGAAAAGTAATAGAGTCAAGTCGTGTCGTGTCGTGTCGTGTCGAGTCATGACGTGTCTTGTCGTGTCGTTTGATGTCGTGTCGTGAAGTGTCGTGTAGCGTCGCGTCGTATCGTGACGTGACGTGGCGTGCCCTGACGTGACGTGACATGACGTGACGTGACGTGAAGTGAGATGACGTGACATGACATGACGTGTCGTGACGTGACGTGACGTGTCATGTCAAGTCAAATTCAGCGGGGTTTTAGAAAATGCCCGGTTGAATCCGGTCACTTTTGTTAAGTGAAATTTAACTTTTTAGTCATGCAGAAATAAACGGAATATAACAACTCGCTAAATAAAGACACGTTTTTTTTCACTGATCAAAATCAAATAGGATTTCTTAAGCACGTAAGTTAATCAGATTTTAGCAAATTGTTGAGACAAAACAAACTACAATCAACAGAATAAGAAATCGAGCCAGAGATAACTAAAACATAAAAAAAAAAAATATATTCAAAAAAGTTTTTGAAAAAAAAGCTTTTATTTAAATAGTCTAAAAAGAAGAAAATAAATTTCTCCTTAAAAATTTAAGTATTAAGTTATAATCCTCAATATAATTTACAATTTGCATGATAATAAAAGCTTGTCGCGAGACTTAACAATCTGTCAGTACTTGATAAATTTATTAAAATAAAAAATATAATATATATACCCAGTTAAATTGGTACTAGTTTATTTACAAATCGCGCGACAAGCTTTTATGATCATGCAAATTGTATAATATTATATTGAGGATTATAGCTTAATAGTTAAAATTTTAAGGAGAAATTTATTTCCCTTTAGGCGCAGAACTATAAAAAAACAAAAAACTGAACGCCCGAAGCCCGGCTCAATCTCTTTGTGTGTGTTTTTTTGTAAACAAAAAACATACGTGCAGATTGCTTAGATATTGAAACTCGTCCTACAAAACGGGTCGGTAAAATTGTCGGCCTATATATAGATCTTTACCGCAATACAAATAAATACAGATGTGTAGCTTTGTCATATAATTAAACTTAAGTTCGAGCAAAACAGACTTTTACGCGCGCTTGACGTGAAACTGAATTTTCCTGAGGGGTCCAGTCCTGTAGATAAAGTAATGATACGGTTATCGAGAAAGAAAGATATTATTTGATTATAACAAGCACCACATAAATATTAATTTTAAAATTAGACATTTGATAACGTATACCTAGCTGTCTGCATGAACTCATGCTTGCCATTTTGTGTCTCTTTGAAGTTATCTGAAATAACGTGTATGTGTGCTTGCAGTCGCTTAGATTATATTATTAACACTGCAACCCTATTAACATGTGGGTACCTCATTCAGTGGCAAGCTGTGGCAAGTCATTTCTGATGTCGCCACATTCGATCTAGGATTGTTACATTGCACAGATTAACCGGGCTGATGCGGTCGACACAGCTGCGAGAGGAATGAGGATGCACATTATTCCTGATATGCCGACGATGTGTACATTGATTAGATATTAGAATTCACAAAGCCATGAACATTGAATACTTATTTGGTCTATGTAAAATAACACTGCTGCCAAACATATTTTGAGGAAAAGTATTAAAACGGCATAAAAAATAATTTGAGACGTTGGGTTATCTATACTAATATTATAAAGCTAATAGTCCAATTAACAAAGCAGGTTTAGAGTGCGTGGAGCTGCAATCTAAATAAACAATTTCTTCAGAAATGTATTCAGGATGCCCAGAAGGTAAAAATACTAAAAATCCCCGCTCATAGAATTAAAATTCCAGTTTTTGACCTTTTTTGCTAATAACAGTACGTCGTAGAGAAAAAATATTTTCTACATAATGAAAGCTTATAAAATTTACTACAAAGCTATGTCTTTTACACTTTATATCTATCTCCAATCATTGTCATGCTATGAGCTTCTAAAGTGGTCGATTTTCAAATACACATCAACAAAGTCTAAGGATATTTATACTTTATGAATTATATAAAAAAACTATCAGGAATTTTACAATTTTAGAATTCTTTAGAATTCTTTTGGACTATTCTTTGAGTGGACTATAAAGAAATTGTTTATTTGAACGCGCTAATCTCACTAACTAGTAGATCGACTTTTAGGGTGAAGCCAAACGAGCGTAATTTGTGAGTTGTGAGTCGCAGAATTTCGGTCGCGTAAATATCTTTTCATACAAATCATGACTCATAAAATTACGCTCGTGTGAATCAAACAGGACTTTTGTATGAAACTGAATGCAGCAGAATTTCTGCCAGCCGAAATTCTGCGACTCACAACTCACAAATGACGCTCGTTTGGCTTCACCCTTATGTAATTTGGCGCTGACATAGAGCAGACTACGGAGAAAGACATAGGCTACTTTTTCGTGGGAAAATTTACAGTGCCTGTAGAAATTCCTATCTACGTGAGCGAAGTTGCGCAGAACATCTAGTTATGGATGAACATGATTGATTACCACCGTGATCGCAAATCAGGAGGCCTACTACGAAACCGTTTTGAGACTCAAACATTCGAAAGAGAATGCCGAGTCCTGCTCTAACAACGTCATTTCACGTTTGTTAGAGTAGCACGCAGCATTCTCGTTCGATTGTTGGAGTCTCAAAGCAGTTTCGTGGTACGGCCCCTGTCTACAGCGTGCAAAAACGATGATCGTGGGCAATCACAGACCAATATACTCTACATATTTTTAATCGCATCTATCGGTCCATAAGTCAAAGTGAAGAGGCGCCGCATTCAACGTAAAGACTGAAGACCGTTATTTCTATTTCTATATTTATTTCATTTAAGCATCGCGGGAAGTAAATAAAATCTAAAATACATTTTCTAGGAGATGCTTCAATAAGAATGAAGTTATATTGAATTTTTCAGTAAATCTAATAATAACCAGCACTTGCATTTTAGTTGTAGTATTGCAAGGAATTGTAAATGTCCTCGTTTAAATATTTACCTCGCAATTTATAAAGGAGCGCTTCTGCAGTAGGATTGTACGACGCGACGTTTGAATAATAATTAAGTACATATTTAATAGGTTCCGTAAATACTGTATTAAATTTGTGAATAATAAAAATAAAAAAAATTCGTTGCTTATAAGCTCTCAAGATGAAAAGAAAACAGAACGCAACAGGCGAAACAGATATTTGTCTTCACTCCATTCTTTTCGGTTTGTTCATTCGACTCGCTGTGTTCTCATTTCCCTAGCTAATGAACCATTATTCGAATGTGAAAATCTTTTTATCGTTTCATTTAGACGTGTTAAATAATACTAGTATTTATACCCACGTTAAGATGGGAGGATAGCCGTGATGTTATACTATACATTACCGGAATAATACCAATTTCCTCAGCTGGAGCTGTGTGCCGATATAAACGCTATCATGGCTCCGACACAAACACATTTGGTGTTATTGTGTTTGTTGACACGCGCAGTCGGTAAATAGACAGCAATTTCCCACTGAGAAACGCATGAAAAGATTGATCGAGAAGAAATTCAGTCACGAACGGAACGGGAAACATTATAACTAAACCCTCTGAAGGTAATGTAAGTTCCTAAGATTAAAAGCTGATATTTATTTACTCGACTTCTTTGTTTTAGCACTAGAGTAATGAGACTTCAGTAGTATAACTTTGCACTCGATGATAAAATGTCTTACTTTAATTTATTTGTGTAAGCGCGTTAAAAAGTTTGATATTAATACTGGCGATTCTTTACATACTTATACAAAGTCTCATTACTCTTGCATCATTAACAGTACAGGAGTTGTAATTAAAATATAACTGCCTTTAATGTTAGAAACTTACATTAAAATGAATTTTGGTATTTTAGAAAAACAATATCAAGATAATATCAAGTGAAAACTTTTTGTTCTACCACAATTCAGTAATTTATGCTCGATTACATAATATACGAAGTTACAATGTATAAGTCGCATTACAAAAATAGTTCGCTTTGAATAAATATAGAAGTAAATGTTTTGTAAAAATATTTTATAAAATCAACTCGATGCTTTCTAGATAAAATACACTGCTCTAAATAGCTAAAACAAGACAAAAGAGAAATCTTTTCCCCGCTATTACGTAGAATGTGCAGTCTACGTTGCCTTACGTCGAGTAATGAGATTTCCCGATTCGATTGTTGACGGTACCGCTTCAGTTCCGTTTGGAACAAGTAGTTTAGTATCGGATTTTAGTCGATCATCTTTAGAATTTTACTCTACTACCAGCTAATTGAAAGGAGGATAGTTCCTTTCCATCAGGTGACCCCTAATTTTATAAAAAGGAGGGAATTTCTTTTGTTTTTCACAATCCATGACGTATCAGTTAAATGGCATGTGAAATGGTTAGAGACAACGAAATCCACAATATCTGGCTGTGATACCGAAAAGACATAATAATATTATAATGGCAGTCTTGCAAACTTTTACCAAAATATTAATTTGTAAATTTTTTAAGATAAATGCAAACAAGTACGTGTCGGCATTTGGCCTAGATGCGATAAAATATAAATAATAAATATGCATCATAATTCCTATTTTCTTTTATATTCTAAGAGAAGTCTACCATAAGCAATCAGTAATGTTTCTATACAAGCATGACACAAATAGCTATAAAGCCGACGAGTCGAAATGTATTAGAACAAACATCAGACAAAGTTAATATTTTTTGCCCTCCTCACTTGGAATATCAATTGAGATTGTTGGAAAATATTTCTGTAGACGAACTTTGACATTGATATAGATGAGCGTACCGACAGACAGACGTGACAATTTTATGGAACACCATTTTTTACTCTAGACTTTTGTGTAATGTGAAAAATATAGCCGAAATTACTTTCTCTTTTTGCAAACAACCGAATTTCGGGTGAAAAAGGGAATCTTTTGGGTTATAAATAAAACATTAACGGGATTTAGGCGTGCCGCGTGGGTCGCATTGTGTGTGACGTCACATCTCACATGTCACCGCGAGAGCTCGCGTTATCGCGACGTCGCGATGTATACAACTATCGTGTTGCGGTCTGAATCATTTGGGACTGAGACACAATATTATTATATTATGTAATATATACCTGATAGATCATATTGTATTCATAATAGTATAGAATATTTGTTAGAATTGCACGCATGTATTTGAGTGATATCAATTAACTGAGAGCAAAATAGAGCAAATTTGATTTCTAGGAGCTAACGTACTCTATTTAATTTAATTGTGGCACATGTATCTGATGTATTTATAAATCAATTATTTACGAAGAAAACGCCTTTAGAATAAAATAAAAAAAAAAAATACTTTCAACACAAACAGTTGCGTTGTAACAAACACAAGTGAACCGAAGACAAGAATAAAGAAATGTCAGGTGTTTTGGGTTAATTCTGGTGACAAAGTGCAGGGGATATGTATAATCTGCGCGGCGGGGCGGGACGGCGTGGGGCAGCGGGGCAGTGTTGCCAATTTCGCGACTTTTTTACTAGAAATGACGGTTTTTTTGTCGCTAAAAAGATTGATATTGTACGTTATTGCGCCGATAAGTATTTTATATATAATATATTTACTTAATATGTCAATTATACATTTCTACGTTTTTTTTTACCTATTCTAATATTTCACAGCGCCATTGAACTCTAACACCTCTTTCAGCCAGTTTAAGCGACTTTCTAACGAATTTCAGTCCAGGTACAGCCTGGCAAAAAAGAGTGAAAATTAATTAAATTCTATACAAAATTGTTGCCATACTGCCATACATTTTACTTACAAAATGTGACAGCTACGAAGAAACTAGCGCCCTCATTTTTTATTTACTCTTTTTGGCCAAGCTGTACTCGAGTTTCTAGGAGTTGGTAACACTGTGTGAGGCGGGGCGGTTACACCCGACGTATCAGTGCCGGGTGCACGGTGTTTGTGTAGCGAGTAAGCGCAAAAACTCTCCGCTCTCCCACTCTCCCTGCTCTAAATACACTTCATTTGTGCAGAATCAGAGATATTAAATAATTAAGCGAAAACTTTCCTTTGTTACAACTCTCCTCGCAATCAAAACGAAGCCCAAACTTATTTTTTCCCAAATGTAATTAATGTGAATATTAATCATTTGACTTTTAAACGGAACGAAGTTCACGGAACTTTGACATTTTATTTTCCGCTTGTAAGATGGTCTCTCATTACTAAGACGGAAATTTGATCCTCTTGTCAAAAAAAAATTAAAATATCTACAAATATGCATCACTACAATAAACAATTAAATTGACGTATCTTGCAGTATTGTAGTCCCTTAAAAAATCTGACACATCTGATCATGTGAAAATGGGAAATTATTAATAAAATTATTATACCTATTCACCAATTTTTGAGCTTTCTAAACCTTAGCTCTTTAGAACTATTATAATTCAATACTATAACTAACAAAAGCGGCAATTTTATGGCGCGTTGATCTCTTTTATATGTGACTCATATGTTCTTAGATTAATATATTAAACTAGACTAGATGATGCTCGCAATTTCGTTGCGCCAAAATTCGTTAATCGCGCGGGAACCGTACATTTTTCCGGGATAAAAAGTATCCTATGTCCTTTCCCGGGACTCAAAGTATCTCCATACCAAATTTCAGCAATATCGGTTAAGCGGTTCGGGCGTGAAGAGGTTACAGACAGACAGACAGACACACTTTCGCATTTATAGTATAGTATGGATAATCTGTCAGAAAATCACTAAATTCGCCATTGTAAAATGTAGAGAAGTATTAAATAAATAAATAACTTTCATAATATCTTTATCACATAAAAACCTTCGCATTTTTATTATGATTATTCTAAGTAGAATATATTAAATATTTCGGTGAGGCTAGGCAGTTTAGATATTTGGCCTGAATACTCTTCAGTATCAGGTAAATGAGGCCGTCAATATTAGAAACCTCCTTGCAGCTTTTGATTAAATAAAGTGAATTTGCGTTGCCACAGAATTTTAAACTGTGCGAGCTCGCATTTGTATGTGCATTCAATCATTTTAATCAGCGTGTAACTTGTCGCACGTTTGTGTATATTCAATAGAGATGTTGAAAGAACTCATATTCAAGCATTTAAAAAGATTAATCGACAATGCTGTCACTGAGTTCATCTTTTAATCTTCTTAATGCAATTTTTATTGAGTCAGTTTATCTTTTTATAAAATTGACTTCTGTTTTAAACTAGCGTGTTAGAGACATATTTTTTACATTAAGAGAAGTATTATGTTTTTCATGATGTAACTTTCATATTACGTAAGCCGTAAACAAAGAGAACTGTACTAATTTTAACACCAACCAGCTTTAAAAGCAAAAACCGCTTTTTGTTCGTATATTGGTAAAGTTTAATACAAAAGTTCTGATAGAGCTGTCACGTCGCTCCACGAATACATTCTGTTATTTAAATATTTCTCGCAAAAGATAAAAAAAATATAAATAAAAGATTAAACTTCGGCTCAGTCGTACGTATCGAACTCACACTAATACCTGCTCAATCAATATTTGAAACTATTCTTATAAGCCTTGTAATGTACAGAACGTAGACATTTTACTAACTCGTGTGTTTAAATTTAAATCAAGTATAATATTATGCTCTCTTTCTCATTCTCATAAAGTATGTAGTCATTTCACCTGATATTATACATATAAAGTAAGTACATGATACAATGTTGTGGTAGTATTATTGTAAAATTATAAATGCCGCTTTTTTTTGTAATCTATAGCATACAAAGAGTATTTTGAAGTGTCGTGCTTAGAATAATAATTTCGACACATTTGCTGTTATGTTAAACAGCAAATGAGTCTGAGTATATAGCCAAATTGCATTAGATAATATCGCTAATCTATACTAATATTATAAAGCGGAAGAGTTTGTTAATTAGTTAGTTTGTTTGAACGCGCTAATCTCAGGAACTACTGGTCTGATTTGAAAAATTCTTTCAGTGTTAGATAGTCCATTTATCGAGGAAAGCTATAGGCTATATTTTATCACGCTAAGACTAATAGGAGCGAAGAAATAGAAGAAAATGTGGAAAAAACGGGGGGAAATTATTTGAAAGGGCTTATTTGAACGCGCTAATCTCAGGAACTACTGGTTCGATTTGAAAAATTCTTTCAGTGTTTGATAGCCCATTTGTCGAGGAAGGCTTTAGGCTATATTTTATCACGCTAAGAAGAAATAGAAGAAAATGTGGAAAAAACGGGGGAAATTATTTGAAAGGGCTTATCTCACGAACTACTAGAGCAATTTTTCTGTTATTTGGATCAGATAAGAAGTAGACCACGTGAAGGATCATAGGCTATTTTTTGTAGACTGATTTGTCTGTGAAATATCTAATTACGCGGGTGAAGCCGCGCGGAACGTCTAGTAGATATATAAAAGTGTAGTATTTGACAAAACGCATCGTAAACATCTTGTCAATTAGCGATTTTGTCATTTAGCATCTAGACTTTAGCGAACTTCGCTTGCGTCACTCGAGTCCAATTAGTAGTAGACTAGTTATTAAACATCTACATTTTCAATAACCTGTGATGTTCAACACATGATGTGCGTATTAGCAGAGACGATCACTATAAAATCACGATTTAATTCGCCAATAAAATCCACTTTATTGCGGTCCCTTCTGTCTAACGCAAAATAAAAATTGATGG
The DNA here is from genome assembly GCA_905187585.1 of Cyaniris semiargus. Classification (NCBI taxonomy): domain Eukaryota; kingdom Metazoa; phylum Arthropoda; class Insecta; order Lepidoptera; family Lycaenidae; genus Cyaniris; species Cyaniris semiargus. The sequence goes on along the minus strand of LR994560.1, from coordinate 8,905,778 downwards.
CGCATTGAGAAGTAAGTGCGTCGTATCGCGCGACTAACGCACTGTGGGCTTGTATTGTGTCAATTATTTATTATTTTATGGACGATTTGTAGCTGAACCTTAACCCTCTTACTAATAAAAACTTTATATACAGTCAGAGAAGATGTCTCCTTCTTGTCTGATACGTTAGAAAGGGGTATGTATTTGCAAATTATGGTTTTAGGGAAAACACGAATATGGGAAACATATATATGGGAAAATGGTATACAATGAAACTATTAGTTTCATATAACATTAATAATTCTTCGGCTAAGCATACAATGTATGGTCGACATGTTTTGTTAATTCTTTGTCTTAATATAAAATTCTCGTATCACGGTGTGCGTGGTTGAACTCCTCTGAAATAGCTCGACCAATTTTCGTGAATCTAAGCGAGCATATCGGCTAGGATGGAGAATCGGACAACATCTACTTTTTATATTGATAAGTGCATTTGTTGAATAAATAATAGTAAATTATTACAACTCGAGACTGACGGCGACCATTGTTTGTGCGACGGCCGACGGGATAGCGATGGACGTTGCCATGGTGCCATACTTATTTAGTCACTTCAATAAAATAATATGGGCGAAATACTTTATATGGCAAAACAACGTTTGCCGGGACAGCTAGTCATATTATTTTATTGAAGTGACTAAATAAGTATGGCACCATGGCAACGTCCATATATTTTATAAAATTCTCGTGTCACAATATTAGTTACCGTACTGCTCCGAAACGGCTTTAAACTGATTTTTACCAAATTTTATATGCATATTCAGTAGGTCTGAGAATCAGCTACTGGCTACTTTTGATATTGATAAGTGCATTTGTTGAATAAATAATAGTAAATTATTACAACTCGAGACTGACGGCGACCATTATGTTTGTGCGACGCCGATGGGATAGCGATGGACGTTGCCATGGTGCCATACCTATTTTGTCACTTCAATAAAATATTATGGGCGAAATACTTTATATGGCAAAACAACATTTGCCAGGACAGCTAGTTAAGTTATAATAGTATTTTTTCAGAGAAACATTGCATAACAATATAATATCTAACTTTCAATTAATTTCTAGAGCTATTTTCTTTGCTCGACTTCAATTTAAGTTATTCGACGGTATAATTTGTGTTTTTTTTTTTGTTTTAATTTAAAAGTTTTATAATTGGACTATAGTATTTATAAATAATTTTGTACTATTTGGCGTCAAAGTAACATTAATCCGTCGATCGTGGGAAAAAGAGATACAATAGATATTCTATTGTGTCTCGGTCACCAGTGACCGTATGGGGCTTGATGAATTAAACTATAGATTCAGTTTCTCAATGGCTGAATGCTTAAGCTCTACTTAAATTAAGTCCCCAAACACTTCTTGTTCTTGTCATTTTGTTAAAAAGAGAAAGTGACAGCGCGCAATTTAGGTTCATTCTAAGTAGCAGTTTGGCCTTTGGTAACAAAAAATTAACTAAACAATGATAAATGTTGCTAAAAATCGAAAGTACCTTATGTCTAACTTACGTTTGTGTAACTTGCGTTATGATCTATTGTGTCCTACTCTATTTCATAGTTTAAAAAAAAATTACATAAGAAAACTTATAATCCTGAACAAACAAGAAGAAACTAGAAACCAGTATGTTGGTATCTGATCTGCTACGTATGCTAAAAACTTTCAGGATATTATGTTGCTATATTATTAACTTAGTTAAAATCACTCTTGCTTTGTTTACTGACGAAGAGTTTAATGATTTCATACATTGTTTAACCCTGATTAATTAGGTAACACAATATTTAACAAAAGCAAGTCATGGTTTGTTATAAAGGAAAATTGTCTTAGCGTTCGCGTTGATATGGTAATTTATATTAGGAAAACAACGTAAACAATTTTAACGACGCGTCGTTACATTTTTTTTTCAGATATTCGTTTATCGCATGGGAATTGTAATTTTTTCCCGGGTAAAGGCCGGCATTCACGAGCGATCCATCGATCTATTTGGCACGCTGTCGATCTAAAATTCGTCGATGAATGTCGGTAAACACGGTCGGTCCAAATGGATCGGCTCGACGCGATGGAATTCCAACTGCGCCGAGCCAATTACCGCGGCGCGCTCGTGAATGCAGAAAACCAACGGTCCGGTAGGTCTGAGCCGTCGCGCCATACGGCTCGCTCGTTCGTGAATGGTGTTACTCGGGAGCCAAAGACGCATTTTTGATTTAAGTTTGCGTTTAGAACACGTCCGGTGCTGTCGACGCCTACACTCAAAATGATCAAATGGAACGGCTCACTGGCGTGTTCGTGAATGCCATGAATTTGGCTCGACGCGACATCAAGTATCTAGCCAATAGCGCGAGAGCCATATGGACCGCTCGTGAATGCCTACCTTAAAAGTATCCTATGTCCTTTCCCCGGTCTCAAAGTCCATACTCCATACCAAATACCAAAATCGGTTTAGCGGTTTAAGCTCCAAGTGATTTGTCATCTGTCTGTCTGTCTGCTCATCGAGACAGAAAGAGATACTTTGTTCACTAACATTACATTACGTTCGATGTAGATGAAGATTTTGTCATATAAAGTTTTAACCTCTATTGACTCTATTAAGGTTGCATTTTTTTCTGGTTCCGGTTCTCACAAAAGATTTTGTAAAAATTTATGTAGTTTAAATAAACTACTAAACAAACATATTATTCTTATCATTAGCGGTGTCGACGCTAGTGAGTTGGTCAGTGAGTGAGGACATCTCCTATAAGTTAATAGATGTAACCATTATAAGGTATTCCGCTCATACTTATTATACGCAAGATAATAAGTATTAAACCCAATAATCAAATTATCCTCTCGTCACTAAGATTACTTTAATAAAATAATTGATTGTGTACAAACACGCTTGATGAATTTAATAATAATTTGGCAGCGCTTTAAATAATCCCTCGCGAGTTGCAGCGAGCACGATCTCATCACTCTCACAGATGGGTATTTGTGTTTCATAAACGTCTTCATTTATTTCGACGTGAATGTCTTTGAAATTGGAACAGAGAGGAATGATAACAAAATGAAAATATCGGCCGCGAGCTTATCTATGTCAGCAGATTATTTCCTTTTTTAAATAACCTCGATAGAGATAAGAACGACCAGCAACTATGGAGTTTCGGTCGCGGTTTCTTTCAGAAGTATCCAGTTGTGATGGTCTACCTAACCTTCTATAAAGTAGAAAGCTCAATTTTTTATCTAACTTTCTACGGGATAAGAAAAAAAATGCTTTATATTTTATCGCTTTTTTTAAATGACGAACGACGAAAGTTTTCAACTTAGGTATATAAAATGACGAAAGTCTGGATGTCACTGGTTATACTGGGCCAATAGGCGTTTACTGCCAAAAACGAGCTCGAAAGACTACAACCTACAAGACAAGGATGATTTAGCACGTGAATGATATTAAAGTTTAAGTTTGCGTAAAGCATTTAAATTTTTAATAAACTGTGATACATCTGTTACTAAAAATGACATCAGTGATAAGTCAAGGCCACGTCAATACAATACTCAGATATTTGGACTAGTTTATATCGGTATATAAACCAGCTATTTCCTACAATTTGTATTTTTATGGCATTATATTCTTAATTTTATTATGATTGACTGGAAAAAACCCTAAAGCAGATGAGATCGCCATTTTGAACATTTTTTTAATTGTTTATACTTTTTGTTGTTATTTCTTTTGTTTTTGTCTTTTTCGTGTTTTTATGTTTTTTCTTTTTTGTATGCGCAAATAAAGAATTTATTATTATTATTATGGCGATAAAAAACTATTTAATAAAGTGTTATTGCAGAAGCAAATTTAATTGCAATCATTTGTTAACTATTCACACTCGTTATTTTTACGACTACGATTATTGAGTATTTCAAAATAATAACGCTATGGAGCTATATTGCTCCATTTAAGGCCAACCCACACGTACCACAACCACACGATATCGCAACGACAAAATGTCGTCGAGCAGTGGTTACGTGTGAATGGTGTCGCTGCAGATTTTTGTAGTTGCGTTGTGGTACCGACAAAATGCCGACGTGGTTGCGTTGTCGCCAGTAGTTGCGATGTGGTTGCGATGTGGTTACGTACGAAAGTCAATGAAAAAGAGCGCGGGCGGTGTGCGCGCATTGTCGTTGCATCGACGCAACGTTGTGGTTGCGATGTGGTCGGCCACTAGTTCGCACGTGGTTGAAATATGGTCGGCCGTGGTTGCGATGTGGTCGGTATCACACAAGTGGTCGACAAAGACTGCAAAATGTGGTTCATGTGAATGGTCCAGTTCATTTACAATACGAAATATACGCCTGACCACGTGGTGTGGTTGTGGTTGTCGTGTGGTTGTGGTACGTGTGGGTTGGCCCTTAATTTAATTTCTGATGATATTGCGAGCTACTGATAAATTAATTTTTTCGCATCAATATTTAGTTAACACTCAATAATAGTATTGACCTATTTGGAAACTATAATCTTACTACATGAAGCCCGCAACTATTCTATGTCCTTTCCCGGGACTCAAAGTATCTCAATACCAAATTTCAACAAAATCGGCACTTTACAACTTATAATCGGCGGTTTATACGTGAAGAAGTAACAGACACATAGACAGACACACTGAAAAAAAATATTTTGTTGTAAAGTATCTATATATTAATACGCGAGCGAAAAACTTTGGATCACTTTTGACGAAAAATGCGGAAACGTAGGTGATTGAAATTTTGCACAGTTATAGTTTATATGGTGAAGAAGTGCATCGAGCTAATATTATTTTAAAATTATGCTTTTATCATACATTTTTTTTAACAAATAAAACATTACACACACTACAACACACACACTAGGAGATTTTGATTGACAAGCCTATACACACGAATTGTACTCTTTTATTTATGGTTGAAGTCTGTTGTCAAATTAAAAATAGATTTAGTTTTTTTTTTATTCTATCCTAAATACACAATTATTACACGGCCAGTTTGTCATCATTTGACTTTATTAATCTGAGACTGTCGCAGGAATTATGTCTAAAAAATAATAAAGTCAATATATTGATAATAGAATATCAATAGAAAAGCGCTGAAATTTGAAACTTATAATTTAATTTTTTATTTGAGGTTGAATTTCGACCATTGGGCGATCTCTAGTATAAATAAAATAGTATAAATAGTATAAATAGTATAAATAAAATAAAAACTTCAGAGTAATTATTGTTCGGGGCCCCTTTACATTGATTGTAGAAGGCTAGCTATGCTGTCCCTCGTTAAAGACTTTTCTGTCATCACAATATGAATATTATGTCATGTTACATAAAATATCGTTGACGTTTGAAATCTTTTGTAAGCCATACACGCTACGGTCTACCGGAGAGGTCCATATGTGCAGGTATGCCTGCGCAGGTAGACCGGAATGTGTGTGGGAATAGATTTTGCGCCGGTCGCCTGCGCAGGTCCAAAAACTGCACAGGTCTATTCCCACACACATTCCGGTCTACCTGCGCAGGCATACCTGCACATATGGACCTCTCCGGTAGACCATAGCGTGTATGGCAGGTATTAGATATTTGTCTTATGCTCGTGCTCATCAATCAGGTCTTTGACATTTTTCTTATGGCCGGTTTACGTTAATCCAATCAAGTAATCCAATCGTGTGATGGATTGCATTCCAGTGCATTCGAATAGCCATTTACATTACTCCAATAGTAATCCAGTGCCGGATTTGATAACTAGGATTGAAATAATGTAATCCGGCTATTATTATTTTAAAGTAAATATTTCAATATCATACATACACCGTTTCTAGCAAGATATTTAACGACGAATTCCGTATTCACGTCGAGATTATTAGGGTCCTTAATGGTCGTAAGATGGATGTGCAATCCGAATGCAATCAGTCATCATAAAACGATTTCACTAAGCGGATCCCGACCGAACACTTCGTTGAATTAGACCGGTGAAATCTCCCCAATGTCTGTAGCGAACATTTGAAGATAATAACGACCGTTTAATAAGTCTTCAAACTAACGGCAGCACAAATGATATTATCCATACTTATATTACTTATAATATCATAAATGCGAAAATGTGTCTGTCTGTCTGTTACCTCTTCACGCTCCAACCGCTGAACCAATTTAGCTGAAATTTGGTATGGAGATACTTTGTGTCCCGGGAAAGGACATAGGATACTTTTTATCCCAACAAAATTTGCCAAAACACCCTTGTAGGTCACAATCGTGTTTTAGTACATGAATGATATTGTCCTGGGGACGTGAATGCAAAGTAGCTATCAATAAAAAAATGACATTCAAGCTACAGCTAGTAAGTTAGCAACAAAATGATAACCTCTGTGGCTCAGTTGGTGGGCTGTTGGTAGCTCAAGCCGGAGGTCGCGGGTTTGAATCACGCCGACGGAACAAAAACTTTTCAAAGTTCCTGGGTCATGGATGTGTATTAAATATGTGTATCATATAATAAAAATCTTAAATATATGTATAGTATAAAAAGTATTAAATATATTTCCGTTGTCTGGTCCTGTAACACAAGTCCTTCAGGTACTTACCACGGGGCCAGACTGACGTGGTGTGAAGCGTCCATAGATATTATTATTATATTATTATTGACAAGAGGACATGTGTAACACCTATCCCTCAAATTACTGTTTCACTTATGGCGATCACACATTTATCAGCACGCATGCGCCGAACGCGACGCGTGTTTCAGAATTCGTTGTATGAAATGATGTGAAACCTCGCACATTCGTCTGCACCGTACGCGCCGCTTTTCGTGTACTTTGCGGTACGTTCGACGCGCACGGCACATACGGTGCTGAGAAATGTGCGATCAGCTTTATAGGATAGGCAACTATGCTTTTTGAGGTATTTTGCAACTATGTGCAAAAACTAACTTATTTTACCAATAGATGCTATTATAAAATTCTGCACATACACCATTAAATCTATACTGACGTCCTTGTTAAATTATATCTGGGGCGAAATATTAATAAGGCCTTTGCCTTTGTGGCGGCTAGGCCTGTAATATTTAATTAAAACATAATAGCGTTAGCCTCCTAATAGAGATAGTGTTACAAGTTTTCGTTAAATGGTCAATACAAAATTCACACAAGTATTGCTAGAATTTAATATTATTATTAAATATTAGATGAAATGGTGAAAGTATCATTTCCCTCCTAAATTCTAATATAAACCTTCTCTGGAGTTCCACGAATATTTCAAGACTAAACTTAACCAAATCGGTTCAGCGGTTTCCAAATTTTAGGGTGACTACCATTATAATAATATAGATTAATTTATAACTGTCAATAGTCCTGTCGGATTAGATTTATTGCTACTCCTAATCTGGAAACTCTACTGTATTTTTTCATAAATAGTAACATAATATATCTCCATTGTCTATACACAAACATTTAATAAAAATCGAATAGCTTGTTAAACGCCAGCTAACATAATAAAATATGCAAAAGTGTGTCTGCCTAATTTCTGTCTATGTGTCCGTTACTTCTTAACGCTTAAACCACAGATTTTTTATGAAATTTAGTATATGGATACATCGAGTCCTGAGAAAGGATATAGTAAAGTTTTATTTCGTAAAAATGTACGATTCTCGAAAATAAATTTCGGTGCATCGAATTTGTAGGCAACATCCAGTAAATAATTAATCAAAATTAATCTTTTGGTAATGAATTATGCACAAATAGGTTTAATTTTATGTAATCCGCTCGGCTCCCTACACAAGCTGTGTTATTACATCTGCATACATTATATTTGGCATTAACAAGCTTATTAGCTGTAGTGTGCACGCTACATTAAATTAAATGACAATTTACATTTCATTTACTGGTGGTTTGTCACCACTCTTTTTTTAAAACAAAAATTAATTATAATTATGTAATTTATTTTATATATTATATTTGAAACAAAAAATAATCAGAATAATATAGTCGAATAGCGTAAAAAAAGCTCTAAGTAGTTTAACCATAATGACGCTAATTTTAAAAAGTATGTGTAATTTGTATGTGTTTACACCTTTCCAAGATGAATAATATATTTTAAATAAACATTTCTGTTTCGTTTAGATCATTTTACAAACATTTTGTGCTCTAGAAAAATCTATAGGTACCTATTCTATATTGACACTAAAATTTTATGGGCGGACGGTGTTGACTTACCATTATGTGAGACGAAAGCTCGTTTCCCTGCTTTATAAAGCTTAAACGGCTTTTTCTGGTGCTTTATGACAATGTATAACGTTATTATGCCCTAAACTCACGCTGTCGGAGAGTGACTTATATTATTCACAGCTTTTATAGTGTTATACGAGGTTTATACTCAAATATTCTATATTCGTACAAAAATACTTGCGAGTTCTTATATGCTCAAGATATATTAAATATACTAATAATAAAAAAATTGCTGCATAAAATTCGAGGCACGTGTACGAAATCTCTTTATTTATAATGAACATAGAAAATGCAGTCTATTCACGCGGTAAGAGGGTTTAATTTCACGTCCCATTCAGGGTGTTGTTCTACGGCGCTACGGCCTGCGAGCCACTACGGTCCGCTACGGTGTGCTACGTTTTGCTACGTTCCGCTACGATGTGCTACGAGGTGCTACAAAATGCTACGGTCCGCTACGAACTTCTACGGTATGCTACGAAAAGCTACGGCACGATATGAAAAATGCTATCGTGCTACGAGTGGCTACGAATCGCTACGAGAATGCTACGAGATTCCGTTTCAACACTTTTTATTCATTATTTTAATATTACATTTTCATTTTAACTTTGTGTCTTTATTATTAATTTTAACTTTGTATCTTTGTTGCTGTAAAAGCTTTTTTTTCTAATTTGTTGTAATTATAAAGTAAGAAGAAGTCGTAGTACGTAGAAAAAATTACTTTCGTTACTACTACCATATTTCAAATCCAATTAATAAAACGTTTGAAGAAACATTGCAAATGATAGAAATTATTGAAATTGTTGAATATTATTAAACAAAGTATTTTATAATTGTTTTTTTAAAAGAATTAACAGGTGACATTCTGTACGTTTTATTATTTTAGATGTTTATACCTAAATTGTTTGCTTTATATTTATATTTAAACTAGCGACCTGCCCCGGCTTCGCACGGGTATAAAATATATAGCCTATTTCACTCACTGAAAAAATGATTAAAATCGATTCAGTAGGAAGTTTTGATCTATATTCATTACTACCCCGTGGCCCGCATTTGTCGGTACCGCCGCAAAGCTACGTCCCGCAATTTTTAAATCTGTAGTATCTTCGAAAATATTCATTTAAATTATATGCTGTAAAGGGTCATATAGATCTATATTAAATCAATAATGTATTTAAAGTATTTAATTGGATAAGGATTAATGCCGTATTGGTTAAAATTGCTTCGAAAATTAGCCATTATTTGTAGTTAAAAGTAAATGACAAGAAAATGTTATTGTGGGATATCCATAAGAGATAGACATATATCATCGCGAAGTTTTCTGTAGACCTTTTCATAGTGTACAATACTTGGTACATTATTTTGATAAATCTCGTAGGGTTCAGCCTGCGTTTGCAATGTAAGCGGATTTTTTTTTAATTCTTTACGACATCACATTAGAAACCCCAAAAATAACAGTATTTCTCCCCTATTTAATGAATGTTTTTAAACTTATAAACCTTCCCCTTTAATCACTCTATCTATTAAAGAAAACCGCATCAAAATCCGTTGCGTAGTTTTAAAGATTAAAGGGAACAAAGGGACATGAGGGAAAAAAAGCGACTTTGTTTTATTATAATATGTAGTGATTAAGTAATGCCACAATCCACATAATATGGAAATAAATGTAGTTAATACACCACCACCTATGAGGAGCGCGCGGCGTGGAACAATAATGTATCAGCCGTGTGGGTTGACGTTTCATCTGCCGATATAATGACGCGCGAAGTTTCCGCTCCGACGACGGCGTCACCACATAATTATATCATATACTATAAAGAGGTAAGGTTAACATAAAATAGGCTCCAATACTTTTTGATTGATTATGGAAGTCATGTATATTGTGCTTCATATGTACGAGTTTTTTTTTTTTCAAATTTAATTTTGTGCGTACCTAGTCAATCTAGGAGAAGAGATCAACAGAACATATAACTTTTTATTGCATAACTACGAATATGCGCGTTGACATTTGTCCCTTGTAAAGAATCCTCTGTAAAAGTAGCAGCGCTGAAAGAATCGCTCCTTTTAAATTATTGTACGAGTAAACTGATGATGGACTTTTATGGCAAAAGTAACTTTTCAGGGGGTGTGCCAAAATCTTTTCGTTTTCGCTTCGTTATAGAATCGCCGATGAAAATATATGGAATTGACATAAGCGTTCGTTAGTATGACGTTGACGTTCGACTCGTCTTATGTCAATTCCATACATTTTGATCGGCGATTCTATAACGAAGTGAAAACGAAAAAGTTTCGGCTAACGGCCCAGCACTGTTTCTTTCACTATCAACTCTATATATTAGGGACACATAGCACCCAAAAGTACTATCATTCATTATGTTACATCCTGTATACATATATGGCTAGAGCCTGCTATATCACAATATCCCATTTCCAGTCTATCACCTAGATACGAGCATTCAGGATGTTCACCCGCCCGGCAACTTAGTAACAAATTATTATATTAGCACGTTCCCTTATAGTTAATCGAGGCTGCGGTGAGCGCTTGTGATGGGAATACATGATTGTGTTACTTACTGTATGTTATTGTACTTTTGGAGTTGGGACATTTTTGTAATGAGAGTTATAATATAATGTATAATGAAAATAAGCTAAATCATAAGTTAAATTACTACAAAAATCCATTCTTATAATATTACGAAAATGTATCTGTCTGCATGTTACTTCTTCACGCTTAAACCACCAACCGATGGTGATGAAATTTTGTATGGTGATACTTTGAGTCCCAGGAAAGGATATAGGATACTTTTTATCCCTATAAAATTTACGATTCCTGTGTGATAAACAAATTACTGCGCAGCGGTGTTGCAGGCATTAACCAGTAAATAAATAATTATGTGTGCTGTGAACTATTTGGAAATCAAAATGTTATTCGGCGTGAAAACCACCACCACAGAATCCATTCGAGCTGGCCACAAACGGTTGTGGTTAGATGGCATTGTCATTATTTAAATTCACTTTTGAACAATATTTTTATATCGCTTTATTTAATTCTGGCTGAGGTCATCTATTTAAAGCGCTTTTCTGTTTCAAACTTATATTAGTCTATTTATATCTTGGGATAAACAAAAAAGCAGCAAATATTTGTTATTTTTTTATCGGGAAAAGTTTAAGATATCGTGTTCGGTTGGTCATGAAAATTATGTATGTATGTATTTAAAAATATATTTCATCGAAAAAAACGATACATGCTGGATTTAACGGTGGGATCTTAGGCCATCTGTTCTTTCTTTGGACTCGAAGTCGAAGTATAACCCGCTCATTACTTTATTACTTACAGGGTATAACAAAACAATGCGATAACACTTTAGGGTGTATATGAGTCCCCTGCAGAGAGTTAACTGTGTTTCAGGTGACCTGTTTGCTCCTTTGCCCCCTTATTTCATAAAAACAAAAAAAAAAAATCAAAAAAAAAAAACGCGAAAGTAGCAGCGCTGAAAGAGTAACTTTTGACTTAGTATGTTTCTATGAGAAACTCCCCAACGTCATCAGTTTGCCTTACAAAAGATAGAAAAAAGTGACGCTTTCAGCACTGCCGCTTTCTTTGTGAACTTTGTACAAGGGCTACATAATACGATACACATCCTAAAGTATTATCACTTTGTTTTGTTACACACCTATACACCGAAATTACGAATCCAGACAGACAGACACACTTATGCATTAATATATTATGTATCTAACAGTATTCAAAAAACATTATGGCGCACATAAACATAAATAAGGAAATGTTTTTCTCAGATGAGATCGGATCCTCGCGTGTCCCCTAAATCTCCCGTCAGACATTTGTTACTGTAAATAGTGAACGAATAGTTCCTCCTGACGTTATGCTAATCGCCACACATCTCGGAAGATGGGATAAATCTTATATCTTTTTTACCCGATTGCGTCACAAGGTTTTTCGAACCTTTGATTCGGTCTTTGCAGAATTTTTTATTCTTGGTAGCAGTCTAAATGTGATCGCACATTTATCAGCATGCACGCACCGAACGCGCCGCATTTTAGAATTCTTTGTATGAAATGATGTGAAACCTCGCACATTCGTCCGCACCGTACGTGCCGCATTTCGTGTACTATGCGGTGCGTTCGACGCGTACGGCGCGTACGGTGCGGACAAATGTGCGGTCAGCTTAAAAACGCACAAAAGGCGAATTGATAATTTTTCATTTAATTTTAAATTGTGTCCTCGAACGAATTATTAAATATTGATTTGCCAAACCCAAGGAAAAGTTTGCATGGGAAACATTTAATAAATAAATAATAAAATATAAAATCGACTTCGAATTCACTGCACGTCCCGGCGTTCTACATTCGGAGATTATTAAACGTAATATTATGAAATCTAAAGTTTTTATTACTTGTCGTATGCATGGCACGAATATATAATCAAGGCGAAAATTTGATTCAGAACAGAGAAATCATTTTCCTCAATTTCCTTTTCGGAGAAAAATGTAATTCTTCGGAAATATTTAAAGAAATTATAATTATAATATTGACGAGGAAGAACGTAATCTCACAGGAGACGTACATTTTGTTACGGTAACAAGTGTTCATCATTCATGTATCTGTGTTAGCAATATTTAAATACATCTTACATTTTTGTAAAGATTAGATATCATTAACATATGTTTTACTATCATTATCAAAACTTTTTGTAAATAAATTATACAATAAATATAACAATATCCACCCAGACTTTTTATTATATTGACATTTGAAGAACACACTATAATTATTAGTACTGTCTTAACTCATAATCAATGAAATTGCCTGGACGAACGTGGTTAATAATTTAATCAATAAAAATGTATAATCATTCATACTTAATAATAAATATGCGACACTCTGTCTGTTTGTATATCTGTTACATTTTGACGCATAAACCGATTTTGATTAAATTTATTTTAGAGATACGTTGAGTCCCATAAAAAGCTTTACCGAGCGAAATTTGGTACGAACAAAGTTGCGAGCAACGTTGGTTATAAAATATCTGTGTGGACTTCTGTGAAAGGAAAAGAAAAATTAATGTCCTTTTTACCTATTACAATGAAATGGCCGAAAATTTATGACCCGCACATTCGTGTCTGCTTTTCGCAAGTTCGGCCGTTATTGCGACAGATGTTTTACGGTCTCCATGTTGGACACCGCCACGATAAATTCGAATGGACACCTACCGTGAATGACAATTTTGAATTATTTCATACAATAAAACCAATTTGTTAATAAGCTTTTCGAAATAAATGGCAGTGATTTCCGAAAGTCGAAACACAAACGTAGTCGAATGTGTTCATGAAAGTAAAGCGAAGAATCTCATTTGAAATTGACATAAACTTGATTGTTATAAATAGGAAAGATGCTTTTAAAATATATCTCATTACTTTGCGACTACAATGTAAAATAACGTAAAGTTTGGCGCACTGTAGTGTTTCCACCTCAAGAATAAAAATAAAAACTTGGATCGTAACGTTTTTAGGGTTCCGTACTCAAAGGGTGAAAACGGGACCCTATTACTAAGACTTCGATGTCTGTCCGTCTGTCTGTCTGTCTGTATGTCATCAGGCTGTATCTCAAGAACCGCTAGAGCTAGACTTCTGAAATTTTCACAGATTGTGTATATCTGTTGCCGCTATAACAACAAATACTAAAAATAAAATAAAGTTATTAATATTTAAGGGGGGCTCCCATACAAGAAACGTGATTTTTTTGGCCTTTTTTGCTCGTAATCAATAATGGTAACAGCTAGGCACTTGAAATTTTCACAAAATCCTTAATTATATTTGTACTTAAATAATTAATAATAAAATTAAAATAAATTAAAAATTTAAGGGGGGGCTCCTCTTATATAATATCTGATGTAAAATTACTTAAAGGATAAGCACTCGTCGATGTCATTACAAAGTCTAACAGCCAAATTTGGTTCGTTACGGTTTCTTTTTTTCATTACGGAGTTTCGTATTTCTTGAGTTAAAAATATTTTATGTGAGAAATATAATAAACTCCCACATTTTATATTTCTTACACGAAATGTGGATTTCGATTATAAAATTGCTTAGGCAGCCTTATAAGATAATATTTAGGTATTATTGAAATCCTAAACTCTTAAAAGAATAAAACTTTATGAATTTAATGATATTACATGGTTGAGTGTGTGGGAGCTCAAGCCGGGGGTCGCGAGTTCGAATCCCGCCGACGGAACAAAAAGTTTTCAATGTTCCCGGGTCTGGTTGTGTATTAAATATGTGTATGATATAATAAAAATATATGTATAGTATAAAAGTATTAAATATATTTCCGTTGTCTGGTACCCGTAACACAAGTCCTTCAGGTACTTAGCACGGGGCCAGACTGACGTGGTGTGAAGCGTCCTTAGATATTATTATTATATTATTACATATATTCAACTTGGTTATGTAGAATCTTTAAGTTATGAAGGTCTGTACCTCATTAACTTATTCTTCCTAATTATTAAACAAAGAGATATTAAGACTAACTAATCCATGCTATGTCTTATTTGCTGAAAAAGCCATTTCATAGACTCCGTTTAAACTGTCTGAATCTTCATAATATAATATTTATTATATCTTTATAAGGTATTCATGAAATATAGTGTTATACTATACTCGGCGAAACATGGCGGTAGCGGACATTGACTCCCTGTCAAAAACTTGTCATTTTCTATATAAACCGCGATTGACAATGAAGTGTCAGATGTTGTCAATCGCGGCTTTGTATAGAAAATGACAAGTTTTGACAGGGAGTCAATGACCGCTACCGCCATGTTTCGCCGAGTACAGTATAGTGTCCTTTATTTTCTCGTTTTCGTATCGTTCATTGTTCGGCGAAAGCCCCCTTAAGCCATAATTAGAAATACATTGAACGGTTGTGTAGTGCTCCACAAACCAATTACTGGCCGAGTAAGCTTTGTTTGCGCATTGGATTTAACACCTCCATTGTGGGTATCGCAGAAACAATAGATTTTCAATTGTTATGCGGCAGCCGGCTGCCGCTTGGGGATTGATGGGTTAAATCACTTAAAATGAAGTCAGACCACTCAGGCTTGAGTTCTATAACCGCTCGGTCCTTTCACGAATAATTTATCAGGAATATTAAGTGATTGTGATGGGTGACGACTACAGCCAGCCAGGGCTGGATTTATATTTTTTATTAGTATAGGCCACTTTAATTTTGCTGCCCCCATGTACGAACTCTGCCGCCATCCTAGGACGCCATGCCGCCCTTAGGCCATGGCCTATATTGCCTATAAATAAATCCAGAGCTGCAGCCACCGAGAATCAGACTTTCGTTATTATATAAAAGCTGAAAGTTTGACTATATGACGCACATATATGACGTAAGAACTACCAGTAACTATGGAGTTTCGGTCGCGGTTACTTTAGGAGGTATCCAGTTCTGAAAGTCTACCTAACCTTCGATAAAGTATAAAGCTCAATTTTTTATCCAATTCCCTGGGATAACTGTAAGAATCTCGTCTTCCACTGCCAGACACTTATGACAGTTGCTTTCTACTGTTAGACCACCTCAGAATCTAATACTTTATGGGTGTTCGACAGTGGAAAGGAACTGTCAAAATGCCCGGCAGTGGACGATGAAATTTTTAATTATATAGCTGACTAGATGACGCCCGCAACTCCGTTGCGCCAAAATTCGTTTATCGCGCGGGAACCGTATATTTTTCCGGGATAAAAAGTATCCTATGTCCTTTCCCGGGACTCAAAGTATCTCCATGCCAAATTTCAGCAAAATCGGTTCAGCGGTTTGGGCGCGAAGAGGTAACAGACAGACAGACAGACAGACACACTTTCGCATTTATAATATTAGTATGGAAGTATGGAAGTATGGATTGGCTGTCAATCAGCTAAGCATCAGCTCAGCATCTTTAATATAGATCTGCAATATTTTTTTGTACTATAAATTTTATATTGATGTTATTTATTAAAACATTTGCAAATAAATATTGCAGATTGATTATACAATAATCAAATTAATTTATTAATTTAATTAGCAAGCTGCATACAAAGTAATATAAAGTTTTTGTAATGGTTCGCAAACTTCAAATTAGAAATGTTATTTTATTTTTGTACAGAGTAACAGAAGTTATTTCTTACAAAAGTTCACTAAACTTTTATGTGTAATCTAAAGAATACTTCACCTGCAATATAAAAGTCGGAATGTCTGTCTGTCGGGCTCTAATTGAAAACTTTAATATCACTTTTATTGTTGAGTTTAAGATTGCTGTACAAATCGTGGTCCATTAATCTGACTAGTAATTTGCTCAGTTAATTAGATGCAGACACTGCTTAGCACCTTCTATTTGAATAGTTTGAAGTCTCTGAGTTATCCGTTTTACTTTCTAGACAGACGAGAGTGCTAATTAATCTATCAACTCTTTTGTGATTCCAGTTTTGATGTGGTTTTAACGTGCAAATAAACTAATATTAATAACGCAGTGTCTGTCTGTCAGTTACCTCTTAACGATTAAGCCGCTGGACCGATTTTAATGAAATTTAATATGCAGATACTTTGAGTCCCGGGTGAGGACAAAGGATAGATTTTACCCCGGAAAAATGTACGGTACTTTGGCGCAACGAAGTTGCGGGTGTCATCTAGGCATCCGTGAAATTGATTGATAAGCAGATGGACGGAGGTGGACGTACAATTTTGTTAGGTTATCTAAAACCCAGCCGAGACGACTCACTAGTGATATAAGCCTACCAAATAACGTAGGTCTACCAATTTTTCTGATCATCATCAGAATCGTCTGTTGACATTAGAATTAATTGACTGTGAAAGAAATTTTAATCTAGGCCTAGTATGTTCAAAATTGTATTCACTTCTTAACGCCAGGACCGACTGAAAACCCCCTATAAATCCAAAGCATAAACTAGTAAAATAAGTAAAATATCAAAATAATCAAAATCAGCTTCATCAAGCACGCAATTCACTTTGAATGAACAGCTAAACTAATTTTAATGTAGTCCCAAACTCTCTCTTTGTTGTCACGTACATTCATAGCACAGTATAAATTTCTTACAGTAGGGTGATTCAGTTGTGTCGTTAAAATCAATCTGGCTCAACAAATCAAACCAAAAAAACGACGAGTGGTACTCCGGGAGTAACGGCAGAAGAACGAAACATCAGACGTAGGCGTACAATTTCGCCGCGCTGTAGAAAGACAAGAGGATATTGTTTTTTTTCCTGCGCCACGCTGTTGGTCTTCTTGCCTTACAAGAGCCCCTAGCCAACACGTTTTCTTTATCGCTTGTTTATAGGATCGCCGATCAAAATGTATGGAATTGACATGAGTCGAATTTAGACCTCATATTATAGAACGATTATGTCAATTTTATACATTTTAATCAGCCATTCATCGGATCAGAAAATAAAACATGTTGGCCAAGGCTACATGTCCTGACACGAATTTAACATTTTACCTACCCCGAAAAAGGGGCAGAACGCCGCACTGCTAAAGAAGTTTTCACTTCAAAAACCTATCACAAAGACAAGTTACAGTGATTACTACATAGTTTTTCTACTTCAGGTGATTTAAAATTACGCTAATGTGTACACGAGATTCTGGTGTTCTACTATGAATATACAGGGTGAAATTAAACCTACCGGCCAAATTTTTTTAGGGCTTAGGTATAATTAGGAGAATCCATTTAACAAAAAAAAAATAGGGTGTTAATTTTTTTACAAGAACATATTTTATCCCACTTAAAATCGTTGCAGAACGGTCACTTCGCGGCGGTGGTAGAGCGGGGGGTGGTGCCAGGGAGACGGAGCACGTCACGCGCCGGCGACGCGTAGTGTCCATTAATTGTGTTTTTTTTTAGGATAAGTTTCGGACGTTATTTCATTAGTACTGAGTGATTATAAAAGATAAAATACGTGTATTTTTATTTTTAACAAGGATCAATATATCGAAATTTGGCAGGAAGGTTTAACTGCATCCTGTATAGTCTTCTGTATATTATTAGTATTGTGTTCATAGTTTGGAGTGTGTGGAGTCCACAAAGCGTATGCGTCCATTTCTTGCGGTGAATCTCGGAGAGTCTTGTGTCGGAGTTGGTCTCGGGGGCACGGGCTTTATCTCTCTCCACCTCGGTAGACTTAAACTTTCCTAACTACTTCGGCACTAACTGCGTAGTGTACTGAACTCGGTTTGAATTCATATTCATGTAAATATAAACGAAAATAGAAGCTTGACCAAATTAATGTGCTATTTTTCGTGTTTCAAATGTGACATTTAAATTAGTAGGGTTATAGCCAATTATAAGTACCTACTCTTCGTTCAAACCCAGCCGACAATACGTTTACATTTCTTTTTACAAAAAAAAAAAAAAACTTGCTGTCGAAATTATCAAATGCAAAATTCAAGTACCCTGCTAATAATCGACCATAAAGTCCATAATATTACCACAATAAACAGAATGAACTAGTAGGCCGACTTCGAACAAACTGACAAATCAGCGCGAGTACCGCTGCTGTCTGCGGCTGTAAGCATGCTACGAATGGCTGAACAACGCACAACGAATACGGCGCTCGACAACGCGGACGTTAATATGATGTCAAACGTCTAAATTTCGAAACTGTTCTAAGTCAGCCTACTGGTTCGTTTTGTCTAAATGTGATATTACATTTGGTGTTCGGCAAACTTTGGTATGAACACGGTATAATATCATTTATGTATCGATCGTCACCTGTATGTACTCAATATATTATTATTATATTATGTCATAGATGCCCTATATGAAACTGTTATCAAGTTATAACCTGACCCCGATCTAAACATCGTCGCGAGACTTTCATAATTTAATAACTCAACTTTCAATACACTACGCTTCCTCATCCATAGCAATTAAATTCCCAACTTCTTTAAAAAAATCTGGCTTTTATATTATGCACCACTTAAATCGCTGCACCGATTTCGATGTTACTTGGTAAATAAATATGTTGAATCCCGGGACGAGGCAAAGGGTTTTGTCATGGAAAAATTGAAGCACAATAAACGAATTTCCACCTAAACGAACCTGCGGGCGACAGCTAGTTTAATATAATAAATTAAATGGAAAGCAGCGGGCAATCGCCATTATAACTACGTGGAAACGTGCCGAGGACGGGCTCTTTGATAATATTATAATTGAGCCCTCTGCAGGACACAAATGGACCTTTGACATGACCTTTGTGAATTAATTATACGATTTAAAATGCTTACTTTGTCTCACTTTATATAAACTGCTGACCTGACACTGGCTAATTCTTGCTATAAATATATTTTCGGTATTTGTAGGCCAATATTAAGCCAATATTAAGCCAATATTGGCCTAAATATGAAATGAAAATTGCACTAATAAGTCAGTCATCAAAGCATAAAAAAAACAATCTCTATATCTCTATATAGCGAAAAACTTTGGATCCCTTTTGACGAAAAATGCGGAAACGTAGGTGATTGAAATTTTGCACAGTTATAGTTTATATGTTGAAGGAGTGCATCGAGCTAATATAATTTTGAAGTTATGCTTTTATCATACATTTTTTTAACAAATAAAACATTACACACACTACAACACACACACTAGGAGATTGACAAGACTGACAAGCCTATACACACGAATTGTACTCTTTTATTTATGATTGAAGTCTGTTGTCAAATTGAAAATAGATTTAGTTTTTTTTTATTAAATCTTTAATACTGTTAGACAATTATTCACAATTATAACACGGCCAGTCTGTCATTATTTGACTTTATTAATCTGAGACTGTCGCAGGAATTATGTCTAAAAAATAATAAAGTCAATATTTTGACAATAGAATATCAATCAAAGAAAAGCGTTGAAATTTAATTTTGAGGACGAATTTTGACCATTGGGCGATCTCTAGTATTAGGTATTACAAAAAACTTGAGAGGTGTCAAGGGACACCCGGATGGAACGAAGTTATAAAAAAACGCCATCTATTGACGCCCAGGAATACAAACAACGACACTTTTGTGAAATTGTAATGAAATTTAAATTAAACGTCCGGTAGATGTCACTGTTTATTCTCAAAAACGCCATCTAATTGATGCACAGGAATATCTATCAACGCCCTCTGCCCCTACTATGCAGCTACTAATAAAAAGTGTCGAGGACAGTTGTCGTTCCGTCTAGCCTCCTTTCGCAACGCCGAACCTGCCATAAGGAACTTCGTTCCAAAAATCAAAGCCAAATGGTCAAGACCAAATTTAAAAAAAATAATCATTTTACGTAATGAGGGCAAAATGACCCCCCTCATCACACACTTAAAAAGGCTTGCCTGACACTCTTCCGGACAAAAAAATTGGTTTGCGTATTTTTTTCCTGAAAGGTAAAGAAATTTTCTATTGAATACACTTTAGGCAAACCACTGCACATCATGAGGGCAAAACATTAATAACTTTTTTTCCTAATTTTTTTTACGTACTTACTTCCGGATTTGCAAGTCCACGCAAACCGAGCGTTTCGAATTCTTATGGCTCTAAACTATCTATTTTCATCAAAAAAATCCATGCACGCTATGAGGGCACTTTTGAGATTGACAATAACCCGGACCAAAACGGCATTTGCCTCAAACATAAGATAATCAGTTACTAAAGGCCTTTAACACATATTATGAGGTACAATTTAAAGGTACTTGGGCTATTGGCCCCAAAAAAATTGGACCCAATGACTAGATATGAATTTTTAATATTTTTTCATCTAGCGATTTGTCCCACTTTATCAGTTATAACCATATTGTTTTGTACTATCAATGAAGTTGATTCCTAGGCAGATGGAGGACCTACGTAGTTTGGTTGAGTTACGTCAAACCAAGCGGACAATTAACATTAAATTGACATGATCCGACCAAATGACGTTGGTCTGTCAACTGCCTAGGAATCAATTTCCTCGATGGTACATTTAAAACTTGAAACACTCTCACTTAATTTATATTATATTTATTATTATTACTTAAATCTAAAGACTGATTTCAGGCATTTTTTATACTTGATTTATTATTATATAAAAATTTTAAAAATGTAAAAACTATATATTTTTAAAACTATTTATATTTATAACCACAGAATTTATTAAAAATTGTAATACTATTGAAAATAGTTTAATAGATATTAATAAGTTCACAATTGTAAGGTACACCTAAGATGTTATTTTATAATAAAACCTGTGATTTTAGTTGATAGAAAAAAACTACCTCCATTAGTTTTATTTCAATGTTTTCAAACAAAAAAAGTACTGAGAATCTTATGTTATTAGTTTTTATAATACTTTATGTCATTATTGGCCAAATATTGATTTATTTCCTATTATTTTTACTAATTGTTTGAAGTTTTAATTTGTCTTGAGCCTTGACCGATCTCAATATTTTTTTTCATACAAAGCAATTATTTTGTTTTTTATTAAAATCTACAACTTTTTTGCTCGCCCTACGGACATAAACCCGACAGTCATAAAAAATAATTACTTGGGACCAATCGCTAGATGAAAAAATGATAAAAATTCATATCTAGTCATTGGACCCCTTGGGTCCAATTTTTTGGGTCCAATAGCCCAAGTACTCCAATTTAATATACCCCATAATATGATTTGTAACTCATACGAGTTGTACCTCATATTAGGTACAAGTTGTACCGTAGAACCTAACTCATGTGCTCTCGGGTCCATCTACGAGGGATTCACCAAGGATAAGAACGAGTAAGACTAAAAGCCCACATTATTATAAACTATATTAGGAACCCTAATTGAAAAGAAAATCTCATTTTTCGCGTAAGCTCTCGGAGCTAAGAGGATTACGGTTACGTTGTAAAATACTAGTACAAGTAGTTTTTATTATTCGTAGAGTACAAGCTAATAACGCTCAGTCGGAATCACAATTTTAATTAGGTACATTCGTGTAATGATTTTTGTGTGTTGAATTACTAAATTAGTATTTGTAATGTAAGCAGTGGTTTATGATACCGGACAACCAACAACAATTATTATTGATGGTATGAGGTATATAAATCCACAAAATCGAGATATAATTAAAATTACTTCGGTACACTGGTCACTGAGGCAGGTAAAATGAAACTATTCAGGCAACAGATCGGGATGAAAGAAAGAAGTCGTGGGTAAACTTGCAGACTGTAGAATTTAACGAGTTTACTACTGACCTCATTTCAATATAGAACAAAATATTAAAAGTTAAAAACTTTCAAAGAAATTCTGACCATCTTTGAAAGATCTTAGTTTTTAAAAGTTCGTAAAATATATATACCGCGAACATTTAAATTGCCAAACTCACTCCGAGTAGTGGTCGTAGTTATTATAAAATTCTCGACTCTCGAGTTAAAATTTGCATACAAATTGAAATATTCGCTAGAATATTATCGTAACTATAGGTCTACCAGAATCTGATGGCAATTTTTGACAGCAGATTTTCAAAAAATATCCTTGATCATTGGATAAACTTTTATATTTGCATGTTTAACACACAGAATCAGCCGCTATAAGAAAAAAAAAAGGATCAAAATGTTTTATTCCAATTACCCTGGTATTGCTAGAGTCAATTTATTTTCTCACATTTTGCCATCAGATTCTGGTAGACCTATAGGTAAAAATATTTCTTGACATCGTGTCTTATCCATCGCTTTATTACAACGTAATGATTTACACTATCGTCCGCATTCATACCGCACTCAGAGACATTTTGACAGTTAAGTTGTTATTAAATTAAGAATTTAACAGAAAATTGTATGGATTTTATGTCCATAAGTAATCATATTTTATCATAACATTTATTCGTAGTAGTTTGCAAGCACCTGTACGTGTTAAATTCAAATGTGCGTAAACCAAAAATTATAAGTCAAATTTCTATAATTATATTGTAATTAACTAGCCACTTACCTTCTTCATGAAGGACATAACGTTCGTAGGCAGCATGGTGGCAGATTTCAGTCCACTTGTACAATTATCACATAATCACCGAAACACTGCACTGACTAGTCGGGGATCAACACGTTGGGCACCAGGCCCGACATTTTAAACACTTATTTTCACCTGCAACAATGAGAGTTTCAGTTAGTGTGAAAGAGGAGAGTTTTAGGTAATACAGTTTTGAACAAGGACAGTTCCAGTTAGTGTACCGGTGTGATTTGTGAACAAAGAGAGCAATGGTGTTCCGAACGGGCGCGAGTCGTCCGCGCGGCCTGCGATCCGGGAGGGGAATGAACAAGATGTTCGCATTCAACAGGTTCGTATTTTCTCGCCGATTTCCCGAATATATCGTTAAATTAGTCATAGTTAGAATATTTATTGGACCATCAGAGGAACTAATTCATAGATAGATGGCGGACTTACATTATTAACTGGTCAAGATAAAAAGCTAATGATAGTCGTGTCTGCCGTGTCTGCCGGCTTAGCTTGACATAACCCGACCAAATAACGTAGGCCCGCTATCTGCCTATACAGGATGTAACAAAACTGAGTGATAATAATTTAGGGTGTATATGTGTCTCTTGTCTCGTGTCCCTTATATAGAGTTCGATGTGAAAGTAGCAGCGCTGAAAGAGCATTTTTTTTGTGATTTGTATGGGCAAGCGCCCCAGCGTCATAAATTTGCCCATACAAATCCAAAAAAACATATCATTCAGCGCTGCTACTTTCACAGTGACCTCTATATATAAGGAACACATACACACCCTAAAGTATTATCACTTACTTTTGTTACACTCTGTATATAAATAAATTTCTCTGATGGTGCGAGTTGGACTCGCCCATGAAGGGTTCCGCAGCAGCAATAAGGTTTATTTTTATGAAATTAAAAGGTTTTTGATTTATTTTTATATTTCAGTTTTTTTTCCTTTATTTATCAATAAAAAGTTACAAAATCAATGTTATACGGCGCAATATAAGCTTATACAAGTTTTACCATGCGCCGTGACTTGATTTAAAGAAAGTTAAATTAAGGTTTACCATTTATGACGTATATAAAGAAAACTACTTGCTAGATCTCGTTCAAACCAATTTTCGTTGGTAGTTTTTATAGTAATGTACTATCAGAGAAGTTGATTCCTAGGTAGATGGCGGACCTAAGTAATTTGGTCGCGTTAAGTCAAACTCATCCGACCGATCACAGCTAACATTGAATTGACATAAGCCGACCAAACGACGTAGATCTGTCAACTGTCAACTTTAGAAGTTAGAGGGGGGACATACATTTTACCACTCAATATGATTTTTGAAGACCTATCCATCGATACCTCCACACGCATAGGTTAGATGAAAAAAATTCTTTTGTTTCAGTTGTACCTATGGGGATCCCTAAAATTTTCAATAATTTTTCCATTTTTGTATCAAAATCTTAATGCAGTTCACAGACAACATCTACTTACCAAGTTTCAATAGTATAGCTCTTATAGTTTCGGAGAAAAGTGGCTGTGACATACGGACGGACAAACATACAGACAGACAGACAGATATGAAATAGACAGACAGACAGACAGACAGAAATGGCGAATCTATAAGGGTTCCGTTTTTTGCCATTTGGCTACGGAACTACGGAACAATGCGATCTATTTTTTAGATTCCTTCGTAGAGAAATGCTATAGAAAAGTTTCAAGACAGGAATGACTTCAAAGGATCTCAGTTCTTTTTCCGTCCACGCTTCTGCCTTTTATGATTGAAAAACTTACAGCTTGCAAATCTAACGTATAAATATACAAGCGTAGAAGATTAAAAACTATTATTACCTAGATGACGCCCGCAATTCCGTTGCGCCAAAATTCGTTTATCACGTGGGAACCGTACATCTTTCCGGGATAAAATTATCCTATGTCCTTCCCCGGGACTTAAAGTATCTCCATACCGAATTTCAGCGAAATCGGTTCAGTGGTTAAAGCGTAAAGGGGTAACAGACATACAGGCAGATGGACAGACAGACAGACACACTTTCGCACTTATGATAATATTAAGTATGGATTTATACACAGAGTAAAGTTTTTAAAAAGGAAATGGTGAGCGAAATAAAGAATTATGGGAGAAAGATAAAAATGCTGAAAGGAATTGCGAGCTTATTTAGCTAAAAACTGAAATTGCTCTATAAATTATTAGTTTTGCAAAATCGATTTCATTAGCCGGGAATCAACCCGGTTTGATATAATATTATGCTTACATGTTCGATACTAACAACAAATAAGATACAAATTAATATGGCTGAGAAGTATTTTTCGCTCTCTACTATAGTTTTGGGTTTTGCCTATCATGGTCTGTGGCGTTTCCATAATATTACCCTGTATACATAATAGAAGGTACTTACTGCCTGGTATTCCCTTCTATTATGTAAGTATACAGGGTAAATTGTATTTATAAGTATTGAGTACCCGTATTGAATTTTGAAAGTCGTACATAAATTCTAATTTCAAAGTTTTAATCATAGTAATGGGTTTATTTTTACCAAAGCACACAGACCGTGTTGAGAGGGCGACGAAAGCAAACATCACAGATTGAAAAGTCCCGATCAAATCTCCTCGATAGTTTGAATTTGTCAAATAGACTTAAAAGTAGAAAAAGGTAGGTCAGCAAAAATATTCCTGCAAAAGTTAAAAATAAAAAAATAGTAAAGATACTATATTTTATGAAATAGGTAAAGCACAAACGGTGAGTAGGTACCTAGTACCTTATAGGTCTACCAGTATCTGATGCCAAAAAGAGTGAGAAAAGAAATTGACTCTAGCAATACCGGTGTAATTGGAATAAAACATTTTGATCCTTTTTAGGGTTCCGTAGCCAAATGGCAAAAAACGGAACCCTTATAGATTCGTCATGTCTGTCTCTCTGTCTGTCTGTCTGTCCGTGTATGTCACAGCCACTAATCTTCTCCGAAACTATAAGAGTTATACTATTGAAATTTGGTAAGTAGATGTAGTCTGTGTACCGCATTAAGATTATGATACAATAATGGAAAAAATATTAAAAAATTTAGGGATTCCCATAGGTACAACTGAATCAAAAAAAAATTTTTTTCTACTAACCTATGCGTGTGGGGTATGATGGGTTAAATAGTTTATATTACCTACAGTCATGTTTAATCAGCAACTCTTATAACAAGTTACTTATTAAAATAATATGTACTGAGTGTTAAGAGTTAAAACCAAACATATAAAATTAGGGGGAAAACGAGCAAAAATATCACCTAATGGGAAGCAACTACCGTCGCCCATGGACACTCGCAACATCAGAAGAGTTTTAGGTGCGTTACCAGCCTTTTAAGAGGAAATTCGCTGTTCTTTCTACATAAACAGCATCGTATATATAAAATTCTCGTGTCACAATGTTAGTTACCGTACTCCTCCGAAACGGCTTTACTGATTTTTACCAAATTTTATATGCATATTCAGTAGGTCTGAGAATCGGCTACTGGCTACTTTTTAACCGACTTCCAAAAAGGGGGAGGTTATATGTTCGGCTGTGGATATTTTTTTATTTTTTTTATATTTTTTTTGTATGTTCAACGATTACTCCGCCGTTTGTGAACCGATTTTCAAAATGTTTGTTTTGTTCTATTAGGTTTCTCTCCAATTTGGTCCCATTTTCACAAAAGTGGTGATCTGATGATGGGATCCATGAGAAATCGAGGGAACTCCTCAAAATTTATATGGAAACATATGGTGATTTTGGTTTTATGACAAGTATCCTAATAGCATATGCTACTAAAACGCAAGATTTTGCACCAAGGTATACTATGGTTCCGAAGATACTAAGAGAACTCCGGATTCCTTATAGATACAAGTTTGGGGGTTTAGGCGCTGTTTTAAGAACTGAAAGCATATGCTACTATGCAAATTACATTCATCATCATCATCATCATCATCATCATTACCACGTTAGGGTCACCAGTGTCACATGGTTGTATATGGATACAATATGCCCCCACAACACCATAATTATATCACCACGTTATGTCCTTATAATAATTGGTACTTTTCATAGCGATTTTAATAAAAATATAATGTTGTTTCAAAATAAATGATTCAAGTTCTAAGCGACTTATGTACCACAAAATTGAACATAACAAAGTCAACCTTAAGTCCAGAGTGTAAGGCACACATTTGACATTACTTTTGAGATTCGAAAGAAAAAAGAGAAGTAAGTTGCTTCGATAGGTACTACACTAGTTTAACTATTAACCCATCAAGCCCAAGCGGCACCCGGCTGCCGCATAAAAATTAAAAATATATTGTGTCTGCGATTCCCACGATCGAGGTAATAAATTGAACCCTTAGTATGAAAATACTTACATAGGAAAACAATCTACATCGTAATAGGAATAAGAAACACAATCGCATTGAGTGTGACTCTTAACAAATTGTAATAAGATACGTAGAATATACGCGATGGTTTACTAGGTAACTAAAAAGAGTGAAATTATTATTTTTAACAAAAAATTAAAACCGACTTTCAAGGTAAAAACAATAATAAAGCCTTATAATATGAACTAAAAAGTATTAAATAATGTTTCCTATCTAATAGTGCCTTTTTCCGAATTCGGCTAAACCTCAACTATTTCTGTACTCAATCTTCATAATTTTGAAGTCGGTGCCAGTTCCAAAAGTTTCAAATACCTATTCTATCAGAGAACTGAAGATTCAGCTATATCTGTTACCGACTTCAAAATGATGAAGATTGAGTACAGAAATAGTTGAGGTTTAGCCGAATTCGGAAAAAGGCACTATTAGATAGAAAAAAATTATTTAATACTTTTTAGTTCATATTATAAGGATGTTATTATTGTTTTTACCGTGGAAGTCGGTTTTAATTTTTTGTTAATAATAATAATTATATTGATAAGTGCATTTGTTGAATAAATAATAGTAAATTATTACAACTCGAGACTGACGGCGACCATTGTTTGTGCGACGGCCGACGGGATAGCGATGGACGTTGCCATGGTGCCATACTTATTTAGTCACTTCAATAAAATAATATGGGCGAAATACTTTATATATTATGGCAAAACAACATTTGCCGGGACAGCCATGGGACAGCTAGTACAAAATATAAATTTGCACAGTCAATAACTATACACTGTCTGCTTGTCTTTGTCTGGCATGTTAGTAAAGTCGTATAATAGATAAAGACATAGCTAAACTTGACTAGTTATTCCTTTGATCAGGGAGCTACTCTTATAATTTCATCGGACATCGGTCATTATTTGCACGTACTTAGGTAGGTAGGTAGGTGTTAAAATCTAGAAAACTCTCACATTTTGTTGCCGTCCGTACTTTGTTGATATCGCTGCTATATATTTTTGTGATTTAAATATATGTTCATATAATATAGTAGATCGCTCGGCGCGGAGAATAAGAGTGAAGCCACATTGCTCCGTCGCGTTGCGATTGCGGTGTTTCGCTGCAGCGGTGCCGCCTTGAACTTTTACATACTTGCTTACATTCGTTATTTTATGATGATAATGCCAAAACTTACTATTGCAGCGTAGCACCGTCGGACGTGGTGTGACGAAACGATGCGACGGATAGATGAAGTAGGAGAATGCAACGTCATAATATTATTGTATTGTGTCACAGACATACCTAGATCAAGATAGATATCGCATGTCGCTCCTTTTGTATGAAAACGAGCGTGTCACTTTTTTCCTACCACTGTGAAGTACCGATGATAAGAAACGTGTCCATTATCAAGGCCAACGTTTCTATTTGAATTTCTGCAGCTCAATACGGCACTTTTAGGCATTTAGGCATTTTCAAAATTCCGATTGACGTGCGATTCTGATAGCAGTCTAAAGAACAGACTTTCGAAAGACGAGCATTGCTCGTCGTTTGGGAACGCGATATGGCACGCGAAGTACATACACATGCGGTATCTATCTTGATCTATGTCTGTGTATTGTGTTGACGTGTGTCGCTACAACAGAGCTTCGTGAATCGTGGCATACAATGCGTTATTCCGTTCTCACGACGCAATGCATCGAGGCAGTGTGGCCTCGCACGATGTAGGTTCGTCATCGTATTTCCGACGATCGACCTCCGCTCGCTATGGCAACCTCTAATTGGTATTCTAAGGCTCTTAAGAAATTTTATATTCAAAGGCGCTCCAATAGCTCTCGATTTTGAAGCGGGTAATAAAAAACTCACAAGACTTTCAACAACATTCACTGAATTGACTTGGAAATCGTTTTAATATATTTGAATGATATATTTTTCGCGTTGAAAGTTATTGATACTCAGAGGCGGCACAAGGCGTAGGCGTCGTGGGTGACCGCCCACGGCCTCGCGGTCTAAGGGGCCTCGCGCCCCTTGGACCACGAGGTTTGTTTTAAGGATTTACGAGTTTTGATACTCAAATATACATAAATAAAAAGTTTTATAAAAAAAGTTTGAGTATCAAAAAATTCTGGGGGCCTCGCAAAATATATTTTAGGGGGCCTCGCAAGATATATCTTGCCCACATCAAAAGGTCTTGCCCCGCCCTGTTAATACTTACTTGTATGGTTGCTCGATTGAACATTAATTATCGAGCCTGCAAATGGGTATAAAACTACTTTTTATGACAGCTGGAATTTAAAAACCGCAAATTAAAATACTTTATGCAGGTAATAAAATATCTTCAAGAGTTAAAAACATTTTAACCGTATCGTCTTTCTTGTGAGATTGTTATAACAAATAAGTATTATTACTTACAAAATGCTTACAAATAGTTCAATAATATGGATAGAGAAAAAAAATCAGTCGAAAATATTTTTAAGTTTCAACTTTCAGCAGCTGTCACCGAATCTTTTAGTACCTAAGAATGTTGTGTTTACTAATCTCATAAAACTTGGAAGAACAATAATAATAGATGTAATTGATTGTACTTATAAACTTCGAATTCAGACACCTGAAGATGATTTATTTCGAAACCGGTCGTGTAATTTGTTAAAATTTATAATAATTTCTCAATATAGTGGAAAAAGTGCACGAAAAATTGTGTTTTATTAGTGTTCAATAATAATAGATAAGAACTGCTTGCTATGTGGAGGTAGGTGGGTAGTTAGTAGTTAGGTACTCTAAAACAAACTGTTTTCAAACATTCCTAAATTCGGTTAAAAGCATACAAGCGTTGAAGCAATTTCCCCAAGTTGATCCCGGTACATTGAGCACAATATCAAATGTAAGTACGTGGGGTAAGTTGATTACCGGCTATCTCGCTTCTCAGCCGCTCTCTGCGCAGGATTAACGGGGTAATTGGAACTAGCTTGCCTCCGACAAAACTTGTTAAATATACAACGACCAGCCTTTTATAGGCTTATAGCAGACAATACGGGAGGTCTATAGCGCAAACCGTGACTATGAAACTCGTTATGGTTTGGAATTATTATAATACAATTTAAAATTTTATTTTCAGATTCATCGGATCATTAGGGTTTATTGAAATATTATACTATTTTGAAGTTTCCGCAAAAAGAATTCAAATAATTTACATTACTTTAGTACACATGTTAGTTTTTGAACCTAACCCTATTTTTGTCAATGAATAAGGAAACATAATATTATACATGGGATTTCAGCTAGGGGGAGGCATAGAATTATAACCTTGGGAGAGGCAGCTCATACCTTCGAGAAGATGGTCGGTCTGATATATTACACGTTTCTAATTCCCATTTGCCAGGAAAATTGACGTTATTTCTGACTTGACTGGACTTCCAGAGGGGGGGGGGGGGGGCAGCTGATACAACAGCTGTTACATGAGATTGTTATTAAATAATAAATATTGACAAAGTAAATAAAAAATGTATGGTAATCCAACATCTTTATTATAATTACAATGTTCATCCAACTTAATCACAAAATGGGCCTATGTATCAAACGTAGATCAAACTTATATTAATTGAGAATTATCTATAAAGCAAATAATCTTTGTATTTATATGGTCAAAATTTCAACCTGGAACAAGAAATTATAATACAAATAAACTAAGATCATATCACATTAAACAATATTTCAGTGATAACAATGACAATGATTTGTGCACATATTAAAACACATTTTCTAAACAATAATTCCTAAATAACCATAGTTCTCAAAGAAAAAAGATATTCAATGTTAGCTATTAAGGCCCTTACTAATAAAAAGATGTGCACTGTGTATACAGAACTTATAGTTATACAATGTTTTGTTCTCGTCTTCATACATTACAAGAGGCTTGGCAGACAAGGGCAAAACATAACATCTGTAATGCTGGGTTTCCATGCTTGCCAAGGCTTGGCAAGCATCCACAAGGCACAAGCGTCCACAAATCTCGCCTGGCATTTGGATGTCGTTTACACGCTTGTGAATGCGTCAGTGTATTACGTACATCCAAGCAAACGCCCTTGGATCTGTGTCCAAAAACCGACACTACACCGGATCGGATACAAGAGTCCACAAGCTCACGCAAGCCGTGATAGCCATATACTCTCTTTATACGCATGTGCTTGTGGACGCTGGTCAAGCCTTGGCAAGCATAGAAATTAGAAACGCAGCATTACACACAGTCAGAGACTTTTACTAGTAAGGAGTTAAATTATTATGTGATATATTATCCATTCTTTAAATCTATGAAACTATCGTTAAACATGAGTCATGACACATTTTAATTTTGGCAATTGTATCACATAGTAAAATATATTCCAACATTTTTTTACAAGGATGAAATAAAGGGCTCCTGTAAAATAAAAACAATCATCATAAACTTTTATAAGATCCACACTACCAGCTTTAAAATTTATACTTTCACATGTTTTTCTGAAAGCAGCATTATTAAAAAAACTAGATTATAGGATGGGGTGTTCTAATTAGATTTGTAAATGAGTTGTATGAATGTAGTTATTACAAACTTAATTCTAACTTAGCTTCCCTCTATACAGTATGGTTATATAAGTAGCAAAATAATTTAAGCCGTGATTAAATGCAAATGTCTAGTTAGTATCATTATTTTGTAACATTGTATACCTTTATATTGTTTTAACATGTTTAAATCGTATTATTATTTATCATAAAACCCAACTCTACAATATGTTGTGCTAACAGAAAAAAAATAACATACTCAAATTTTTAAAAGGTAGTAGAGTAGGTACTAGCTTGATTCTTTTGCAACTTTTTTGGTTACTATAATATTTGCTTAATACATTTAAGAATAATATATTTAATGATTTATTGAAGTTACAACAAGAAGCAAATTAGTATGATATTACTGCAAGTACTGCCAATACACAATAATACTACACTGATAAAAATAGAAAAGTTGGTTGGTTGTTCATTACAAATATGGTATTTTTTCCATAAAGATACACACTAATTGGTTTGAGGTTTTTTAAAGTCATTTCTTTGACTGTCAATAATCAATAAAAACAATAATTGTACAGCCAAATAACTGTTCATTTTTCAGTCTTTTGTAATTCATAGTCAGTCCTAATGTACTGGGTATACTGATACTAGCCAGAGTAAGGCCACTTGGATATTAGTTATCTTGGTATTTACTGTGTGATTTATTATAAATTTGATTACTTATATAAATATTCAAAAAATTAGCTTTATGTGGATTCATCACACCACCTGCTACAATTATTGTACTTCAAACAATGCTATAGTTTACTGATTTTGCTAAGATACAAATTATAGCAAGCAATTAACTCTTCAACTCCCAAGCGGCCACATATGGCCGCGAGACCAATAGATTTCCAAGAATCCGTGATCGAAGAACTAAGTAAGCTCCAAATCTATAGGACCAATTTTATTGAAACAGTACAGATAAATAGAATTATTTTATAGCAGCTAAATGTATGACTTCTGTGGTATATCCTTTTGTATGCAAGTGTTCGCCAACATTTAGTGTAAATACAATAATAATTATAGTAAAAAGCTATAAAACATAATATAATAAATATAATACAAAATGAGTTAAATATAAAGCGAAGCTAAGTACACAACATCAAACATTCACATCCTTAATTACATGTTGCTTAACCCATCAAGCCCCATACGAGCACCGGTGCTCGCAACAATAGAATACAATAGCATTTCCAAGAATCCGCGATCGAAGGATTAAAGGTCAGCACATCATCACTGTCAAAGTAACTTACACAATTATAAAATGAGCCTAATCTCCTTCCATTTCAACTTAACTGTACCGTTGAAAATGAAATTTACATTTGAAGTACATTGATGTATTTTAAGTTTTATTGCTCAGCCAATACCATATTTAAATACTGCCTTCTCCAGGTCAAGGTACCAGTTTAAACGAAAAGAAAAACCTACATAAATTACAAAAATTTACAGAAGTTTCAGTAACTTTTACCACTCTGCATCACCATTGGCTTTTTGAAAAACATAATCTTTGCCCGACAAATTCATAATACCATCTTTGAGATAGAATTTCCACCGATTACGACTGCGAGTAATCTTGTCATATTGACACACAACCACATTATCTGTGTCGAACATGTCTCCGGGTTCCTCGTCGGATACATCGTCTCCAGAGTTAAGGGGCTCTTCCTCGGCTCCCCCGAGTTCATCTCTCTCCTCTTCTTCCTCCTCAGCTCGCTCCTCGGCAGACTCCTCATCGTCATCGTCATCACCGCCTGCATCATCGGAGCCATCCCCAGCATTTGACCCGTCATCATCGGAAGAATCCAATGCACCGTCCAAGGAAAATATAGCATGATCCTGGGGCAAAAAAGGTGCAGCTCCGCTTCTACCACCGCCACCATCGAATTCATTCTGTTGGCCCGCTAGTGCCGAATTGATATGCTGCTGTAATAATGTCGCCGCTAGAGGTTGTGGCAAGTTTATGGTGGCATTTATAATCGGTCCAGTCAATACCTGATGTAATTTGTTTCCATTAAGAGCGGAAGCCGGTATCTGTATTGTGAAAGATCTAGGCTGGGATCCCGGCACCCCAGGTTGAGCGGGTAGGGTTAGTTGCACTGGCACTTTGTTGTTAGGATCGAGGACATGATGAGGGTGGCCAGCTGATGACATACTCGAAGGCACACCATGTAAGCTGGAGCCCTGGCTCGAGCCTTGGACTAAATCTGGTCGTTTCTGAAGTAGGTTACCACCGTTGGCTTTTTGGAAATTCTGTAGCACGGGAGGCGGCGGCCC
This sequence comes from Cyaniris semiargus, assembly GCA_905187585.1. Taxonomy (NCBI): domain Eukaryota; kingdom Metazoa; phylum Arthropoda; class Insecta; order Lepidoptera; family Lycaenidae; genus Cyaniris; species Cyaniris semiargus. Next base: position 8,871,339 of record LR994560.1, on the reverse strand, counting down.
GGTCGGCCCCTCCGGTTCCGGAGGGTCCATGGCCCCGCTGGCTTGTAATTTGGTTCGCCACAACTGTTTGAGCTCCTGTAGGACTTGTTCGTCGACCCCATCGTCTAGGAAGCAGTCCCGAACACCAGCGATTACATCGTCCATGACAGTATTGTAAAGTTTCAAAACGGCCGACTGACTCATGGTCATCTTGGAATCTTTATCAAAACAAACACTCGCGTAAAAAGTATATTCAACTTCTTTGAGGATAAACCTAATTTAACATAGGTTTTTCACGTAACGAGAAGTGCGTATCGTTGTATTAGCATCTCAATGTCAGATTATTATATTCGAAGCCACGCGATCATTATACTATGCAACGCTTTTCACTCGACCCGAATATTAATCGATAACGTGTTAGCACTTTTCTGTAGATTTAACTTTTTATTTCCCTATGTAATGCATAAATTCCACAAAAAACGAACATAAATTTTGACAACTGACGACTAAAACATAACCTACAAAATAAATGAGAATTGACGAATTATGTCAGTAGTGCAGCAACGATTGTCTATGGACTTCTACAGACTACGCATGCGCGATCGCAGCGCCATCTTCGTTTCGTTATTTCTGTAGAGTGTAGAGGAAATGAAACATCTGTAGAATTTTATTTAGAACTTTCTACATACATACTAGAAGCTGTGATAAGATGTTTTTTAAGGTTCCGTATCCAAAGGGACCCTATTACTGAGACTTCGATGTCTGTCTGTCTGTCAGTCTGTCTGTCTCTAGGCTGTATCTCAGGAACCGCTATAGCTAGACTTATGAAATTTTAACACATTGTGTATATCTGTTGCCGCTATAACAACAAATACTAAAAACAAAACATTATTAATATTTAAGGGGGGCTCCCATACAACAAACGTAATTTTTTTGGCCTTTTTTGCTCGATATCAATAATGCTAACAGGTAGGCTCTTCAAATTTTCACAAAGTCCTTGATTATATTTGTTATTTATTAATTAATAAAAATAATAAAATAAAATTAAAAATTAAGGGGGGCTCCCATACAAAAAACACAATTTTATGCCTATTTTTGCTCTATAACGGTACGGAACCCTTCGTGAGCGAGTCCAACTCGCACTTGGCCGATTATTTAAACAGTTAAAGAGAATGAATAAAGTGGTCCGAATTTCCACCACTAACGAGACTCATATTGACTTATTGTCCATTAAATATACAGGGTGCAATTAAACCTTCCTGCCAAAATTTTTCCAGGGCTTAGGTATCATTAGGAGAGTCCATTTTGATTTAACCAAAAAAAATTGGGTGTTATTTTTTTTTCTATGACATATTTTATCCCATTTAAATTCGTTGCAGAACGGTCACTCGCGGCGCGGGGGAACGAGAGGGGGTGACGCCGGGATGAGGCGCGCGCGTGGGCACGTCACGCGCGGCCAACGCATCGTGTCCATTAATTGTAGTGTTTTTTAGGATAACTTTCGGAAGCTATTTCTCAACAATTTAGTACTGAGTGACTATAAAATAAAAAATACGTGTATTTTTATTTTTAACAAGGATCAATATATCAAAATTTGGCAGGAAGGTTTAATTGCATCCTGTAGAGTAACTTACATTATGAGACAATTTAAAAATAAGCTGTCTGTAAAAAGTTATGACTTATGACCATATGAAATTTTTTTTTTTTGAGTGAAGATATTGATATTGATATTCATCTATTTCAGTGAAAACCTAATAGGAATTAATGCCAAGCGACATGACATAACATAGATTGAGTAGTTAAAAAGTGCAATCCTACTATCCTTCCTACTAATATTATAAAGGCGAAAGTTTGGATGTACGAGTATGTATGTATGGATGTATGGATGTTTGTTACTCTTTCACGCAAAAACTACTGAACGGATTTTAATGAAACTTTACAATAATATAGCTTATACATCAGAATAACACATAGGCTACAATTTTAACCGACTTTCAAAATGGAGGAGGTGTTATATTCGTTTTTTTATGTTCAATGATTACTCCGCCGTTTGTGAACCGATTTTAAAAAAATTTCTTTTAGTGTATATATTTTAGTTATAGGTTATCATCCCAATTTGGTACCATATTCATAAAAGTGGTGACCTGATGAAGGGATCCATAAGAAATCGAGGGAACTCCTCAAAATTTATATGGAAACATGTGGTGACTTCGGTTTCGTGAGCAGTATTCTAAGCATATGCTACCAACAAGCAAGATTTTGCACCAAGGTATACCATGGTTCGGAAGGTGCTGAGAGAACTCCTGACTCTTTATAGATACAAGTTTGAGAGTTTCGATGTTGTTTTAAGAACGGAAAGCATATGCTACTATGCAAATTACATTCATCATCATCATCATCACTACCATAAACCATTATAGAAGCATGTATCGTCCCGTTTTGACCCTATTATTGGTACTTTTCATAGTCTTTTATTATATATCACTTAAACCGCGGGTAACACCGCAGGGCACAGCTAGTGGATCATATTAATACTATTTTATGGAATAAAATGGTAGAAAACTTTTTCATTCCGTCATAACTTTTTACTTACAGGATATTTTTGGTTGCCGTCCAGTTATAATGATTCCGTATTTAGCAGACCATTACGTAAGTGTTATTGGTTGTGGACATTTGCATCAAACTCAATACATTTTTATTACATCTACAATATTTTTCATACAAAATGGGAAAAAAATCCCTTTTCATTCAGCCATAACTTTTCACTGACAGGGTATTTTCGATTGCGGTCTGGTTATAATGATTCAGTATTTAGTAGACAATTTTACTATATACTTAGGTCTCGTTTGTGGTGGAAATTTTGACCAGACTCCATACATTTTAAAACATACTCCTTTATTCTTTTTTAGGGTTCCGTACCCAAAGTTAAAAACAGGACCCTAAAATTTATACTAAGACTTTGTTATCTGTCCCTCTGTTTGTCGGCTATAGCTAGAGAGTTGAAATTTTTAGATTATGATCTCTGATTTATTACATCTTAGGCTGGCCGCAAATTCACGTTTTCTGTATTCGATTTCCGAATTCGTTTTGAGTTTTCCGTATTTGGAATTCCATGAGACTAGCGCAAACGTTCGTTTTTTACGTAAACGTACGCGCGGAATTCGTTTCGTACGGAGAAAAACCGACTGTTCTACTGATTTCATGCATTCGGATTTCCAAATATGAAAAACGAATTCGGAAATCGCATACGGACAACGTATGTATGCGGCCGGCCTTATTGTCTTGCAGCTTGCAGCATAAAATTATATTTTGTTAACGAACTGCGTCCTATCACTACACATAATTTTTCATAATTAGAACGAATAAGTAGGTAGACTTCATAGACTTAGGTATTATAATATTTATTACAAGGTTATTCTGTAATCTATATATAAATAAAAATGGATTTTAAAATTTGTTAGTTTCGCTAAAACTCGAGAATGGCTGAATCCATTTGTCTGATTTTAGTCTTGAAATATTCGTGAAAGTCCAGGGAAGGATACGAAGTTCACCGGGTCATCTTGTAAGTTATATTTTTAAGTTTGTATAGTACCTGATACTTGTGGTTTGTAAAAAAGGGGATAAAAGTCATTTTCCCTCAGTACGATTCCGAGGTTTTCTGTTATTAACAATTTCGCAGTTTCGGCTCAATGTGGGGCGAGCATTGTCAAATATTGCAGTGCAGTCTGGTCCCGGGTTTTGTGAAAAGGGATAAAAATAGAAAACCGAAGCTTCGCCCGTAATATTCGCTACTTACTAAGGTGGTATCTGGTAAAAGCTGCTTTAATTTTCGAAATACTTACTTTTATATTGTTCCCTTTTTGAAATCAGAATAAATAATATTATGAATGAGATTAAAGTTAAAACGGATTTAGAATTCGAAGGTCTGCCGAGGCTGACTTCTATGTGTAGGACAGAAAGCAAGAACTGTACTAGTAGGTGTGTCATTTATATAGATTTTTTTAGAGGTAAAATAAATCTGGACGCACTGTATTTCAAACTCTGCGCGTAAGTTGCGAAAAATAAAAAAAAATGTACTGGAGACATTCCAGTCGTAGTACAGGATGCGAAGGTAAATTCAAAGGAGGACGGGCAAAATCTACCCACGACCAATAACGCTGAGACGTATGCCGTTAGAAAGCTTTTTTTGTGACTAGCATTTGTTATACAGCCTCATATTATCACTGTGGGAAAAAAGTTACAACTAAAAGAAATCAATGATTTTTTTTTAATTTAGGTACTACGAGTATATACATAAAAAAGAGCTATTACATATATTTCCTTGTCATTTATAATTGCAGCTTGCTTAAACCACGATGTAAATGCGTACGCGCACTGTTGCCGTTCCGTACTCAGCAGCGGCGCGGCGCACAAACCGCTCCTGAGTTAGGTTAGGTTAGGAGGCTAACCTTTTTTTTTTGATGCGCAGGGGAAACCCTTTACGGCATAGCGACGCCTCTGCACTCCCGCCCTACGCCGGCGGAGCGGAACGGAGGATGGGTCATCTTCTCTGTTCCGCTCCGCGGCCTCTTTCTGTGAAAGGACGGTTTCGCAGAAAGAGACCGCCGCCTGCCAGGCCTCATCGCTCTCGAGCATGCTGCGCACCATGCTCGGGAGCGAGAGGTCTCCACCTAGCACTGACACGAGATCGTGGCACTGCAGGGCCCAGCGATCGCACACCTCGAGGGTGTGCTGGGCTGTGTCCTCCGCAGCGCCACAGTCATGGCAGGCTGGCGTAAGCTCCCTCCTGGTGACCTTACACAAGTACGCACCGAAGCATCCGTGCCCAGTAAGCACCTGTGTAAGGCGGAAGGTGAGGGGTTTCTTCTTGCGGCGCATCCACGCCTATCCACACTAGGCGCAGAGCCTGAGCAGTATGTTGACCGTACTGGGCCTGCGCCAGGTCCTCACCCCACCTCCTCAACGGCCACTGCTCTCCTAACCTTCGGACCCGTCGGAGCTCCTCCCATTGCAGCCCTTCGCCCCGCGACCTCCTCTCTGAAGCGAGGAGGTGCAACTCGGCGAAGACCCTTGCAACCAGCTCCCACGGCGGGTCTCCCGCCATGGCAGTAGCTGTCGCCCAGGAGACAGTACGGTACCCCCTGATAACCCTCACCGCAATGACCCGCTGCGCACTTCGCAGATGGGCCTTATTACGAGCGGTGAGGGAATCCGCCCAAATTGGGGCACCGTACATGGCTATACTCCGACAGACTCCGGAGTATAACCGCCTGCAGGCTTCGCTGGGCCCTCCTATATTAGGCAGGAGCCGACCCAGCGCTGACGCCGCCCTCACGACCTTCGGTCCCAGCTGAGGTTAGGAGGCTATCCTAACGTAACCTAACCCAACTCGGATCCTGTTGGACTCTTGGCTGGGCTGGACTGTTGGCTCGCATGATGCTGAGTACGGAACGACAGCAGTGCGCGTATGCATTAACATCGTGGCTTTAGCTATTTTAAATGACAGGGAATCAAATATATCTCTTTTTTATATCTAGAATAAACAATTTTTCATTGATTTCTTTAAGCTATTACTTTTTTCCCACAGTGATAATATGAGGCTGCCCCGCATAAAAACAAATGATAGCCAAGGCAAGAGCTGTCTAAAGTGATACCTCTGACAGTCATTGGTGGTGGCCGGTGGGTACACTTCCCATAAATTGCCCGTCCTCATTTGTCATGTTCGAATACGACCCCTACTTTCCTGCTTCCATTCCTCAGCCCCAAAATCCTCGGAGCTCACGCGCGGAGTATAATAATAGTACGTGGTCTGATCCACCGCAAACACATAAAACATCGCGTTACGACTTTACGACACACTAAACTCCGCTACGTGTAAAACAATTAACCCCTTACTAATAAAAATATTTACACAGCGAACTATACAAGGTATAGGCACTTGTCTTTGTCTAGTATATTGGAAAAGTCACATGACGGACAATCACAGTGAATCTTGAATCATAATAAATAATAATGATAATAAATTCATTCAATAGATATTATTGATAATATGAATAGTTAGGTATATATAGATACTGTACTTTATAATTTATTAAACTATTTTACGATTACGTTTCTTTTTCAATTAAGATACCCATTTTTATTGATTTTTGTCTCAATTCTAAACAAGCCTGTTTTAGGCGTTTATTCGATAACACGATGTAGATAACACCCTCTTCATTATCCCAGGCGGGTGCACAAGTTGCACAGCCTCGTCAGAACTCCGAATATGCCGGAACTCGAACAATGAGAGCCTCTAATTGGAAATGCGAGCTGCATCTAATATTTTTATCAATGCCGCTACGTGCTCTCCGATGTGATTTTACGGACAATACTTCCTTTGTCATTTTTCCCAACACGAAAGCTAAGTAGTTAATCGTTATCGATTTTCCCTTTTTTCCCATTTGAACCTTGTTAAAATGTAACGTTAAAAAGTTCTGATTTCGGCCACGTACCACATCTAAAAACAAACTTACAATTTTTTTTTGTAATACAGGCTTTTTTAATAAACTACATAACGCCCGCAACTCTGTTGTGCCAAAATTTGTTTATTGCGGGGAACCGTACATTTTTCTTAAATAAAAACTATCCTATGTCCTTTCTTGACTCAAAATATCTCCATGCCAAATTTCAGCAAAATCGGTTCAGCGGTTTTAGCGTGAAGAGGTGACAGGCAGACAGACAGACAGACGGACAGACAGACAGACACACTTTCGCATTTATAATATTAAAGTATGGAAGTATGGATATGTATTTTATTTATTTATTTATTAAGCATAAGATACATAAATCTATAATATAAAGCGGAAAAGTTTGTTAGTTTGTTTGTTTGTTTGTTTGAACGCGCTAATCTCAGGAACTACTGGTCCAATTTGAAAAATTCTTTCAGTGTTAGATAGTCCATTTATCGAGGAAGGCTATAGGCTATATTTTATCACGCTAAGACTAATAGGAGTGAAGAAATAGAGGAAAATGTGGAAAAAACGGGGGAAAATTATTTGAAAGGGCTTATTTGAACGCGCTAATCTCAGGAACTACTGGTCCGATTTGAATAATTCTTATAGTGTTAGATAACCCATTTATCGAGGAAGGCTATAGGCTATATTTTATCACGCTAAAACTAACAGGAGCGAAGAAATAAAAGAAAATGTGGAAAAAACGGGAGAAATTATTTGAAAGGGCTTATCTCACGAACTACTAGAGCAATTTTTCTGTTATTTGGGTCAGATAAGAAGTAGACCACGTGAAGGATCATAGGCTATTTTTTGTAGACTGATTTGTCTGTGAAATATATAATTAACGCGGGCGAAGCCGCGCGGAACGTCTAGTATTATATAATTAAACAGAATGACAGCACCATTAAACCCGACAAGGGTTTGTCCTGGTGCCATATTTATATTAAACTACCGACTATCCTACAATCTAATTATTAATTTAATACTATTAGTTTAATACAAACTTGGATGTCGAGCGCATACGCAATCAAAGTACATACATAGTGAAAGGCGACACACCGCCGCGCACGGCCGCGGTGCATCGCTCACTACTGACTACACAGTACACGCACAATAAACAACTCGTCAACCGGTTCGCAATAATGTTATACAGGATGATCTGAAAGGTAAGTATTTTTATACGATTCGAAAAGGTAATTCTTTATGATTGTATGTAGGTTCTTGACTGTAATTTTTTCCTTAACATCTGTTGGGATCTGATTTATTAGATGGGGTATTAGATATTGTGACGTTCTCTGACCATATAAGTTTATAAATTTGGGCGGTATTAACATTTTATTTGTGACTTTCCTGTTTAGCTTGTGGGTGTCACTGAGATACTGAATGTCTTGCCTAAAATATTGTTCCGTTAGTATCTGATATTTAAAGTTAATGTGAACAGGTAGGATATTTCAGTATTGAAATAAGTCAAAATCATTTTTAATTTTTGTTTTAACATGGTAAGGTATAATAAGTTTTAAAAGTCGTATTTGTAGTTTATAAATATTGTCCAAGTGTGTTTTAAACGTTCGGCCGTAACTACTTAATCCGTAGGAAGAAATCCGTAGGGAATACAGTTTCGAATTATATAAAACTTTGCTAAGATTGCACGCAACTTGTCACAAACCACGTCTATATGTTTATCCCAGTTAAACCTATTGTCCAGAATCAGCCCTAGATATTTATGTGATTCTACTTGTTGGATGGACGGACATGTGCACATTGCATTTTGTGTATGTAGGCAATCATGGTTGTGTGAGACTATTTTAACTTCTGATACTGTTTTCGATGAGTATGAAGACGTGGTGGGAAAAGAAGCATTTATGTGTTTAATACATTATACAATATATAATATAGGATAACGTATATGGCAAAACAACGCTTGCCGGATAAGCTATAGTATGTAAATATTATAACTATTATATAAAAAGGTACCTAATACCCGTCACTGAGAAACTGCCATAATGCTATACAAAGGAGCTTGTTTGAAATGCGGTAATTGGCTTGACAGGTACAGAAAGGAAACCTATTATGAGGAACCGTTAACTACTGTGTTAACCCCTCTGACTACCTCCCCTCCCTCCTCATAAAACTTATTAATAACTTTAAGGCTTTGTTCACACGGCACAATCCTGCACGTTTTTTTGCAACAAATCGTGTACCAACAAATCCACTACAAGCCATCGCCAAACGAATACAAAAAACCGGCCAAGTGCGTGTCGGGCCTCGCGCAATATAGAGTTCCGTAGTACCGCTAGTTTTTGATATTTTTTAATGGTCAATGAATGTACATTTATAATGTGTTTTACACTACTAACAACATCATCTCAGTTACGTTTAAAGGAATTTGAACGGAAAGTCCCTTTATACTTCTCCGAATAAATTTTTTTTAGTTGATCGACTATTACTCAATAACTTATGAAGTCTTCTTAGCCGTTATAGTTTTCCTTTTAAATTCAGCATATTTCCTACTCCCGTGAATTTTTTCACATTTCCAGAAGCAACCGTTTAGCTGGTAGAGACACTGGAAATTAACGATTTTTTCCACTTTAAAACTTCATATTTCACAAATGGATCCCTAAATCGGAAAATGATCTTGAAATACTCGTATTATTTTTAAAAAACCTATCCAATGACACACCACACGGTGGGGTGGACGCGAAAAAAAAATTCATCCCCGCTTGAAATGTAGGGGATAGGGATTGCAATCCGGATACTTCGAAATCTGAAAAATCCGGAAAATCCGGATTTTTTGGGCCTATGAAAAATCCGGATTTTATATTTTTTAAAATCCGGATTTTCGGTTTTTTTTAATAGTAGATAAAATTATGAAAAAGAAGCTTTTATGTAATATAAAATTAATTTAAATGATCCGTGTGATATCTGACATAACTTACAAATTCACATTTGTTTAAAGGCGCTATCACAACTTTGTGTCTACACGTACCAAAGTCAGAATTTCGTATGTCTAACATTCCATTGTGTAGTTATTTGGTGGTTGTAATTACATTTCTTTACATTTTTCATTTTATTTAAAAGAAATAACGAAATATTTTAATTTCTTATAACCTAGCTCTTATTTTACTGCGTTATTATGTTTTCTATATGATAATATAAATGCAATGATTATAAATTTACAATTATTTTAGAACATTTTAGTATTGAATACAATGTTTTTTCTATAAAATATTTTGTTTTTGTTTACATTGAGGTTATAATTATAAATTACTAGTTGACCCGGCAAACATTGTTTTGCCATATAAATTATTTGGAGTTGTAATGTACTTAGTTCTTTATTTGTCAAGAATATTATTACATACAGACAGACAGACAGACAGACAGGCAGGCCGACAGAAAGATAATTTTGTGTTTAAAAAAAATTGAAAGAAGACAAATATATCTGCGAAAACCGTATGCAAATCGGATCAGTAGTTTTCGTGTTAAAGAAAAAAGTTTGATACAAAATCTGACCCCTCTTTTGTCCCCTTAGAGGGGTAGGGGGGAAAATTTTATACACCCGATGTTAAGTTGGAAGAAGACTAATATATCCGTGAAAACCGCATTCAAATCGGATCAGTAGTTTTCGTGTGATGCTGGAACAAACATACAGACAGACAGACAGACAAAAAAACTAACCACATTTTTGGCTTCTATAGCGATTTAGTGACACCCCCCGCTTATTATTTTTTGAATATCTTCAATGTACAGAATTTTCATTTCTACAGTTTTATTATATGTACCTATAGATAATTGTTTACGTAACCAATGCTGATTTGTGATTCTGTCTAATTAAATAAAGGAATATAGTAAGTTTATAATTTAACGAAATGTTGATTTAAAATTTAAATAATTATTTTAAGTCATTATTCTGTGCAATAGCCTAAATATAAATATACTATCCAACTGCTGGGCAAAGGCGCCTCCCGAATCTTTCACTTATCTTGCTCCAGCGTCACCGTTTGCCAGCCCAGCTGATATGCCTCCAGTGGGGAGTTTACAACCGTATTCTAGGCTAAAGTCTTTGCAATCGTTGATTCCTCATTGGTAACGTAACCGCTGACGAGTTGGCTAGTATGAAAAAAATAGAATCCTCGCCAGAAGCCTAATTGGATAATGTAAGCTCAACAAGCACCTTTACTGAATAGGTGTTAATAGCATTATGACCTGCAGACTCTGTGACACACCTATCCACCTTCTACTTGACTCTACTGCTCTACTACAGAGCAAACTCTCCTAATTTACTAAAGATGAAATTTGTGGCACCAATCCCAATCACATCGTTAAATTTATGAGCAGCACTGGGTTGGGGACGGTACTCTAATACGAAGGAGTCACAATAGATACTCGAGGATCGTCGTAACGTCAGGATTACAGTGGATTACAGTGATCTGCCTTCAGAGGAAAAAATACCTCAAAAGCATAGCGCTATGCTATCTTTTCTTAGGCCTAGATACCCACACAGTCGATATCCAGCTTAGATGTATGCGGATATTAATTTATTAATAAATTATTCAATAATTAATTTACTCATACCAACATTTCCTCCAATATTAAACTTCATACCTATTTGTTATCAAAACTCTCAAATTAAACATACCGCCAAATAACTTAAGAAACATTATTTCCTCCCGGATGAAAATTTATCAGATAATTGTTAAAATACTCTAGTAAACAATAAAAAAAATCAGCTAGCTGTAAGTCAAGGGAAAAGTCGTCAGCTGATAAGTTTCAGTAGGTCATAGATGCTGTTCGTTACACCTTTCAAGGTACCAGCTGACAAACTTTCCACTGAGATACAGCAAGCTGACATTAATTTTCATTCATAGTAGTTCATAGTAGTACGTTAGTATAAACGATCACCAGGTAAATTTTTAATTGAGAGAAATCATTGAAAATATATATATTTTTTTTCATGTTCAAGGAGCCAGCTGACGTATTATCCACCGTGTTATGGTCAGCTGACGATGTTTTTCTTTCAAAATACTACCTAAACTATACTCTGATAAATTTTCAAATGAGAGGAAATGACTGAAAAAAATTTTGCCAGCCACTGAACGGAGTCACAGCTGCCGGTCGCTAGTATTCATAGTATAAGTCCCTTATGCATTTTACAAAGTTTCGCTCGAGAAGAAATAATTGACCAAAAATCTCCCGGACCATAGCTAGACTTCTGAAATTTTCACAGATTATGTATTTTTGGTACCGCTATAACAACAAAATATACTAAAAATAAAATAAAGTTAATATTTAAGGGGGGCTCTCATACAACAAACGTAATTTTTTTGGCCTTTTAGGCTCGTAATCCATAATGGAACCATTTAGACACTTGAAATTTTTACGAAGTCTTCAATTATATGTGTACTTTAATATTTGATAATAAACTTAAATAAAATAAATAATCAAGGGGGGCTTTCATACAAAAAATAATTTTTTCCCTACTTTCGCTCTATAACGGTACGGAATCCTTCGTGCGCGAGTCCGACTCGTACTTGGCCTATTTTTCAAATTTCTTATCGAAAATATCGTAACCTAGCCCTTAACATCTTTGCACAGAAATTCGTTAATGGCGCGGTAACTGTAATATTCTGGGAAGAAACTTACCAGGGCGTAACGTCCTTTACCAGGACTCAAAGTATCTCAATAGTAAATTTCATAAAAATTGACATAACGGCTACAGCTTGATGAGACGAAAGATAGAGTATAGACGCAATTTCTCATTTTAATAGTAGGTATGCGGAAACATTTGGCAACGGAATTTAGATACCTCCACTTATCAGGTTTGTACTTGGCATCCATATTTTGTTTCTGTTTATAATCAACGTACTCACCTCATCTATTTTCAATTTAGTTCACTCATCGTCCATACAACCACATGATCGATAGCGCCTTTAATATACACTCACGTGAAAGGATATTTCAACGAGAATAGCCGCAGAGCGTGTATTTTAGGCACAAACCCTTTTATAATTAAGCAATTTGTCAAAAATAAATTTGGGTTATTATATGAAATACCTATTATAAGGTAAAAACATTGGGTGCTTTTCAACCAAAAACAAAGTATTAGGTGGGTTTTATTATATTGTAAAACTTCCAAAAAATCCTTTTAAAATCCCTAAATATTTTTTTTATTCAGATTGGTCTAAATAGTTTAGTCATAGTCTTTTTCACGCGTAAACCGCGGAACCGATTAAGATGAAACTTGCCAAGGAGATAATGTCTACATTATCTCCTTGGCATGTTTCTACTTAAGGGCTCTAGCCCGGGACATTACATAGTATATAGTTATTATCACAGCAAAATGTTCAAATCAAAAGTATATCAAAAGTGCGTCGAAACGGCTCATGTAAATAGTGCACGGCAAGCGCGCGGCCTTATATTGCTGGAACTTGGCCTGCGCACTTCCGTGCGCTTAGATACCTACTTACTAGTTGACGCCCGCAACTGAGTTGCCCTAAAATTTGATTATCGCGCGGGAACCGTACATTTTTCCGGGATAAAAAGTATCTCCATAACAAACTTCAGCAAAATCAGTTCAGTGGTTTGGTCGTGAAGAGGTAACATAATTTCGCATTTATAATATTAGTATGGATAACGTAAAGTAAACATATTTTGCCAATATACTGTACTGTAGAGTATATTTAGCCCCAAGCGAGGATAATATTCTTGGCGAAGTTAAACTGTAAATTATAGTTAAAACTTGTACGTAACAATCGACCAACACTGAGTTTGCGACAAGTTTTTAGGGTTCCGTACCCAAAGGGTAAAAACGGGACCCTATTACTAAGACTTCGATGTCTGTCCGTCTGTCCGTCTGTCTGTGTGTCTCCAGGTTGTAACTCAAGAACTGCTATAGCTAGACTTCTGAAATTTTGCCGCTATTACAACAAATACTAAAAATAAAATAAATTAAATATTTAAGGGAGGCTCCCATACAATAAACGTGATTTTTTTGCTATTTTTTGCTCGATGTCAATAACGGCAACATATAGGCACTTGAAATATTCACGAAATACTCAGTTGTATTTGTACTTTAATAATTAATAAGAAATTTTGAATAAATTAAATAATTAAGGGGGGCTCCCATACAAAAAACACAATTTCAGCCTATTTTTGCTCTTTTTTTTTCAAATTCAAATTCTTTAAGAGAGCAAGTATTCACTTGAGCTCTATCGTTGTTCTGTGCATCTTTATATTTTTAAAATGAATTTTATTTTTTGTTCGTCTTGCTAAAACTCGAAAACGGCTGAACCGATTTGGCTAATTTTAGTCTTGAAATTTTCGTAGAAGTCCAGGGAAGGTTTACATAAGGAGGGAAGTGATATGAAGTTCACCGTGTCTTCTAGTTATATTAATCAAACTAGCTGTTGCCCGCGACTTCGCGTCAGCATAGTTATATATAATAACAAAGATGAATAATTTTCCCCTTTTAAAACTATATTTATGATAACAATTTATTTCTTTTTAACGTATTTATTTATTTTTAATCAATAGTTTTTTCATGCTAACTTTCAACCTCTATTCCACCCCTTTAGGGATAGGTTTTTCAGAAATGCTTAAATACGTATTTTTTTTAACAGTAGCCCAAAAATAAAGCTTCATGTTTCTAACTTAAGAAATGACGGACTTTCATTGAAACTTTCAACCCCAATTTCACCCCCTTGGGAGTAGAATTTCCAAAAACGCTTAAATACGTATCCATTCATTTTTAATCAGCAGCCCAAAAATAAACTTTCATGTTTCTAACTTAAAAAATGACGGACTTTTTATTTAAACTTTCAACCCCTATTTCACCCTCTTGGGGGTAGAATTTCCAGACGCTCTTAAACACGTATCCATTAATTTTTAATCAGTAGCCCAGAAATAAAGTTTCATGTTTTAACTCAAGAAATGACGGACTTTCATTCAAACTTTCAACCCCAATTTCACCCCCATGGGGGTAGAATTTCCAAAAACGCTTAAATACGTATCCATTCATTTTTAATCAGTAGCTCAAAAATAAAGTTTCATGTTTATTACTTAAGAAATGACGGACTTTCATTCAAACATTTAACCCCTATTTCACCCCCTTCGGGGTAAAATTTCCGAAATTCCTTCCTTAGTGGGTGTCTACTTAATAAAACAACCCTACTCACCAAATTTTGTGGCTATAACTATAAGAGTTTTTGCTCAGCGTTGAAGAATCAGTCAGTCAGTCAGGACATGTTATTTTATCCTACTTTTTTTTATGAAATAAAGGGGGCAAACGAGCAAACGGGTCACCTGATGGAAAGCAACTTCCGTCGCCCATGGACACTCGCAGCATCAGAAGAGCTGCAAGTGCGTTGCCGGCCTTTTTAAGAGGGAATAGGGTAATAGGGGAGGGTAGGGATGGGAAGAGAAGGGAATAGGGGAGGGTAGGGAAGGGAATAGGGTAGGGGATTGGGCCTCCGGTAAACTCACTCACTCGGCGAAACACAGCGCAAGCGCTGTTTCACGCCGGTTTTCTGTGAGAACGTGGTATTTCTCCGGTCGAGCCGGCCTATTCGTGCCGAAGCATGGCTCTCCCACGTACTTGTCCTACTAATATCCTACTTCCTACTAATATTATAAAGGCGAAAGTTTGTATGTATGTATGGATGTATGGATGTTTGTTACTCTTTCACGCAAAAACTACTGAACGGATTATACATCAGAATAACACATAGGCTACAATTTTAACCGACTTTCAAAATGGAGGAGGTGTTATGTTCGTTTTTTTATGTTCAACGATTACTTCGCCGTTTGTGAACCGATTTTCAAAATTTTTCTTTTGGTGTATAGGTTATCATCCCAATTTAGTACCATATTCATAAAAGTGGTGACCTGATGAAGGGATCCATAAGAAATCGAGGGAACTCTTAAAAATTTATATAGAAACATGTGGTGACTTCGGTTTCGTGAGCAATATTCTAAGCATATGCTACCAACAAGCAAGATTTTGCACCAAGGTATACCATGGTTCGGAAGGTGCTGAGAGAACTCCTGACTCTTTATAGATGCAAGTTTGGGAGTTTTGACATTATTTTAAGAACGGAAAGCATATTATGCTACTATGCAAATTACATTCATCATCATCATCATCACTACCATAAACCATTATAGAACCATGTATCGTCCCGTTTTGACCCTATTATTGGTACTTTTCATAGTATTTTATTATAAATCACTTAAACCACGGGTAACACCGTGGGGCACAGCTAGTAAGTAATAAGTATAGATATAATTTGCATACTAGGAAAAAACTTAGGTTTAGTATTAAGTATGCTGTTACAGCTGTAGTCTGTAGTTAAGAGTCTTTTGCTTAGAAACGTAGACGAATTTGTATGACGTAGAATAAAAATTTTAAATAGTTAACTTAGTACCTAATTACTTTTACATTCAGGTAAGCAAAAACCAAAATAACATTCAAAACAATTAAATCCTCAGTGTACTGTGTACAGAAATATAAAACCGAGGAATATGCAATATTTCCCCGGGAATCTTTCAGCCAACTTTTATCTCGCGACGTCAAGTTAAGTACTATTTAAATTTAACTTTGCAATGCAAATTTACTGAAATTAGTAGTGGAATGTCAGCGCACCTCATAAAAGTCATTCGTTAGTGGTGTAATTACTACGAGCTGCGACGCTAGATAAAAACACCGGTTTAATGACTCCGCTGTTTGCCTAATTACAATTATCTATACGTATACTCTATATTTAATAGTATAAGTACTATCAGACAACTTAATTCTAGGTAGATTGTAGACCCACGTAATCTACTCGGCTAATGTCGAGCCTAGCCCAGCAATCACGATTAACATTGACTTGAAATAAACCGACTAAAAACTTGGCTCCGCCCGCGCTATCTGCCTATGCATAATTTTTTCTCATGGTAGATACATTATTGCACGGACGATTAAGATTTAGGAGTACAGCGCTTCTGTTGTTGTAATATTAAGTAACAAAATGTACGCAAGGAAAACAGCGTAGCATTGTTTATGTAGCTCGAATCAGGCGCACGCACACATAAGCATGATTTCAGATAACTATAGATTAGTACAGAATAAGGCAGATTTGACTCTGTGCTGTGCACGAATTTGACTTAAATAGCACGTCCAAAATACGCCTCTAATATATAATACATTTATACGAGTATTGTGATTTAGGTACCTATCTACAATCCTACATCCCTTAAAAAAATCTGTGTGTGCCTGTTTCAAATTTGATAAACTCTTAGCGGCTTGAAGTATGTGGTTGTGAGGCGATTAACTTGTTTACGGTTATTGAGGAATTAAGCCGAAATTGACTTTTTAAGACCTCTTAAAGTGTGGGCCGCAACAAGTTGCGTCAGACAATGTGGATTACGCCTAAATAAATAATGTACTTTTCAGGATTTTGTGCTTCAGGGCTCTAAATCATAGTATAAATAAGTAGGGGAAGTAGGTTATCTCCGGCCCAATCGGCGGCGGCCCAATCGGTATTTTGTAGGGGGCCCCCCTTAATTTTTAAAATTTATTCAGACCTAGACTGTCCACTGAAAGCGCTATCTTGAGTCTCAAGCATACTGTCCAATACTATACTAACCGTAGGACACCGGTTTACGCATGCTTC
Organism: Cyaniris semiargus; assembly: GCA_905187585.1. Lineage (NCBI taxonomy): Eukaryota > Metazoa > Arthropoda > Insecta > Lepidoptera > Lycaenidae > Cyaniris > Cyaniris semiargus. The sequence goes on along the minus strand of LR994560.1, from coordinate 8,854,217 downwards.
CTGGATCTTTCAAAGGCATTTGACCTCGTTTCTTATGATGTACTTTGGAAGAAAATGGAGAGCATGGGTATACCGGTGGATATTAGAAATATATTTCGTTTTTGGTATGCGAATCAGACGAATCTCGTAAAATGGGCCAACAAACTCTCTAGAGCGTACAGGTTGGACTGCGGTGTGAGACAGGGGGGATTATCGTCTCCTAAGCTATTCAATCTGTACGTGAATGATCTCATAGTGGAGCTCAGCAATATGCGTGTCGGATGCAAGGTTGGTGGTGTTAACGTTAATAACATTAGCTACGCGGACGACATGGTATTGCTGAGTCCCACTGCGAGAGGAATTCAGGAGATGTTGAAGGTGTGTGAGAGATACGCTGATTCGCACGGCCTGACGTATAATGTGAATAAAAGCGAAATTATGATCTTTAAGGCCGCCGGTAAATATCCCGAATCCATACCTCCAATATGCCTCGGTGGAAAGGAGCTGAACAGAGTATTCCATTTTAAATATCTCGGCCATATACTTACCGACGACCTTAAAGATGATCTAGATATTGAACGGGAGCGGAGGGCTTTGGCGGTTCGAGGTAATATGCTGGCCCGCAGGTTCGCCCGTTGTACAGACGAAGTTAAGATCACACTCTTTAAAACGTTCTGTCAGAATCTGTACACGGGCGGCCTGTGGATCAGCTATACCAAAGCATCCCTAAACACCCTTCGCATTCAATATAATAATATCTTCAGGATGATGCTGAAACTTCCCCGATTTTGTAGTGCGTCTGAGATGTTTGCGCAAGCAAGAACGGACGGTTTCCGGGCACTCATGCGCAAAAAAGCTGCATCTCTCATAAATCGCGTAAGGGGAAGTGACAACAGCATCCTGATGATTGTGGCAGATGATCCGCATGCACCCATATTGAGGAACTATGTGCGGATAATGAACGAATTCGAAAGCAGACCTCCAGGTTACATCCGCACTTAGTTCAGATTGGGTGCATGATTTCGATAATATTTAATTTAACTAACCCTAAATTTTTAAGTTGTAAAACTAACCAATGGACCATAGTAGTCTGAAATAAAGAGATTTGTATTTGTATTTGTATTTTGTATTTAATTATTTGTATTATTTTAATTGTATTATTAAATATTAAAGTACGCATAATTGAGGATTTTGTGAAAATTTCAAGTCTACATGTTGCCATTATGGATTACGAGCCAAAAAGACCAACAAAATAACGTTTGTTGTATGGGAGCCCCCCCTTAAATATTAACTTTATTTTGTTTTTAGTATTTGTTGTTATAGCGGTACCAGAAATACATAATCTGTAAAAATTTTAGAAGTCTAGCTATAGCGGTTCTTGAGTTACAGCCTGACAGACAGACAGACGGACAGACATCGAAGTCTCTGTAATAGGGTCCCGTTTTTTACCCTTTGGGTACGTAACCCTAAAAAAGATAAAATAAACTGGCCGGCGGCGGCGGCAATTCTGGAATTGATGAATTATTATAAGACACCCAAATACACAGCAATAGTTTCTCCTGCGATTATCAGACATTTTTGATTCATTTAGCGGTGCCGAAAAGCCGTGACGCGCGAACCTTGTGCAGTGTTAGAGCGCTTACAGACGAACGGCACGTGTTGGCGGCACGCGTCGGCGGCAGTCGACGGCAGGCAACGGCACGTGTCGGCGACAGTCGACGGCAATCGGCGGCACGTGTCAGCGGCAGTCGGCGGCAGTCGACGGCAGCCGTCGACAGTTTATTACGCTTGCAGTTGTGACGTACCGCGTAAAGGTAAGCGTTCACAGGTCGGTATCGTACGCAACGGACGTCTCGCATCAAACAGATATTTTTTTCCAGTACGTCCACTGTATCGGCAGCGTACGGATTACCGACTAGCCAGTATGTTTATCTTCAAATTAGTCCAAACAAAGTTCCTAAGTCAAAATTTCTTCTTTCGACTTTTCCATCCACACCCCCTTTTTGAGCATTCATTTACTAGGCTAGTCGGTAATCGGCCGTACGCTGCCGATACAGTGGAAGTACTGTGAAAAAATTATCCGTTTGATGCGAGACGTCCGTTGCGTACGATGCCGACCTGTGGACGCTTACCTTTAGGAGGTACGTCAGAACTGGGGGCATACCACCACCTCTACTAAGCGACACCGTTTGACAGATGAGCAATATTACGTTAACATCAAACTAGCGATCTTAAAAGGTTGATATTTCACAGCGGATTTAAAAATGTTTTGCATTTTTACTGTTTTTTAGTAAAATTATTATATTTGAAAAGTGAATACGGTAATGCTATTGTAATCTTACAACAAAGTACTGGAAACATTATAGTTTTAGGAAAGGTCGTGGTAGGCCCCTGCAAGCGTTATAAACTATCCACGGCTGCCGTTGGCTGCCACCGAGTGCCGACACGTGCCGCTCGTCTGTAAGAAGCCTTAGCCGCGACTGGCGCACTGAGAAGCGGGTTGAGATTTTGTTAAGTGTGCGTGCGACGACGCATAAATACTATGGCGCACACATACAAGCCGCGCACGGTGCGTTTGTATGAAGAAAACTTACTTCCCCACTTTGTCTAAATCGCTAAAGAAAACGTCGATTAAGATCCGAATTATTTATTATAATCTCTTAAGTTCAAAAAATAGAATATTACGAAGACCGATAAAACGAAATGATCGTTTAATAGGATGTGAAGCGAATTTACTCGAAATTGATTTTACGCTGGAAATATGAAACTCGAGCATGCGAGGACAAAAAATTATTTGAACGCTCGATAGCGTAACCCTTCGAATTTCAAAAGTTTTTGCTTCACGGTCGGCAGCCCTGCAATTGATAGCTTTATGCAAACGCTCAATTCACGGGGCTATTTAAGCCGTTCTTGTAAAGCCTCGTTCAACAAAGGTAACAGCAAAACAAGAAAATAAAATCGTTCGGACGGCGCGGGCGCGCCGTAACATGGTCGGGCATTACCATATTAAAGGCACCATTTCGCCCTCCATCTTTTTACTGCAATAAAATATTTCTTGGCGTTTTCGAGATTTAAGTCTTGTTTGAATTTTAAACGAACCTTTTACGAGTGGCTTTTGTAGACCCGTAATTGGGATATTTTTATCCTCTGGTTATGTTTCGCCATATTTTTTACAACTTGTTTAGTATCCACATTTTTGTCAACATTTTTAATTTTTGATTTACACAATAAGCTCTAAATTATGTTACGAAAATAATAATAGGCTTCTTAATCATTCATTTTCACCAAAAACACTAATATTTTAAAATTTAAACAGTAGAAACCCATAAAAATGTTGTTTGAAAAATATGCCTTTTAAATGGCGCCGAAAACACTGTCCGCCCGCGCCATAGTGTGACGTCATATTTTTTGTATTTTATACTTTCTTTATTGAAAATTTTTTTATGTGCTAAACGTACGAGTCTAAAAGTGCCATAAAATTAGAAAATAATTAAATAAGAAATGAGAAATCATTTGTAATGTTGAAAACTTTTGGAAAAAAGTTTTGGCCATTTCATTTCCCAACTACAGTAAATGGAGATGATATATAAAACTGATGTTTTATTTGAATTATTCAAGAAAATATATTTTACAAATCTTTCTAGGCTTATTCTTATTATTTATGTACAGATAAACTTACATATAACGAGCGCGTTAAATAAAAGATATTAAATTACAAGTGTGATGACGTCACATCCAAATTGGAAGTTGCGGTACTTTTTTGCGGCGTTTTCGTCAGTACAAATTAAAAAATATAAACTCATATTTTGATATCGACTTTATTTATCAATCATAAGCTTTTATTTGATGATAAGGGTGAAATACGGTTTCCTAGGCCAAGTTCTACTAGAAATATGCATTTGTTCAATGAAATTGAATATAGGTCAAGTATTGAATCCAAGCGTCCTTGAATATTTTTGTCACTGTGTTTATTAATCTAGTATATATATAGCTATATACTAGACTCTAGAGTCTACCAATGTGCCTTACGTGAAAAAAAACAAGACACACTACTCAATAGGCAATAAATAGCAGCTTTTCAAAACAACTTCTCTATTACTTATTCGGGCGAATCTAAACACAATCATTGGCTAATCGCGTACGTACAAATACATTCGAAGTAAGCTCAAGCCGGGACGTGAGTAAAGAGCTGGGGCCTTACTCCGAAACTGATAAGATTTCGATTTCTACTAGTGATATCTACTCCCGAACGAACTCGAATGAAAATCGACATCGCGTTGACCGAATAGCGAACTTCTGGGTTCCGATCTCGATTATTTCGACAACGAAGTAAGATAATAATATCAAAAATGTTATTTGACATACAGTGTCGTAAGCGCCATAGTACAATTCACTTATTACATGTTATTAGATTTCTGGCTTTTACTTCGCTATCCAAATTATCGAATGAATGCAATTTGACTGTTTGGTCAACAAACACGTAAACGGAGTATCAAGAACTAGGAATTAACCCAATTCTAAATTGTAGGAATCTCTCTCTCGACTCGATTCTTAATTTAAGAGTCGTGACACAAGAGTAGGGGGCCGATATGAGCGGAGAAAATGAACGGCGCGCGTTAATTGCGCGCAATCAGCTCGTGGGTAATTGGGACCGTCCCCACTTCTCAGATTCCTCATGTTCATGACAAATCTTCAGCCATACTAATCCATAATATGTAATTATAAATTTACTAGATGACCCGTCAACTTCGTATCACTTGACTTATAAATTTAATACCGTATAAACCTTCCCTGGACTTTCACGAATATTTCAAGAATAAAATTAGCAAAGTCGGTTCAGCTGTTCTCAAGTTTTAGCGAGACTAACAAAATTTATATATCATTTTAGGTAATTGTTTAAATGTGTTCAACCTAAACAAGGACATCACACCACAGACCACGGACCACGTGACCATGGACCACGTACCACGTGACCACGTACCACGTGACCACGTACCACGTGACCACGTACCACGTGACCGCGGACCAACTGACCGCGAACCACGTGACTACGACACGAAAAGTAGTGAAACGACACGTCGGGAGTCCGGACTCGGGAGTCTTCTTGAAAAAGATTGTAACCTCTTGAGTCTTGACCTTTAGGTTAAGAATCCCACCTAATGCATTCTTAATATAAATGCAAATATATTTTTAACGTAGGATAGCATCAAATTCCACATAGCGATTCTTATCAGGCCAAATAATTATTTATGGCTAAATAAATTACCACAAAGATAACTGTTCCAAGTCTTTATTAGATTACTATTTTTCGATAAAATGACAGCAATATAATATATGATACCTAAATGATAACATTATCTATGTGGGGTAAAGTGTATAAACTGAGAGACCTAGATGCAATGTTACTACTTTTATTAATTATTATTTATTATTATTATATGAAAATATTGTATTGCTAAATGCTAACTCTATAAAACTACCCTTCCGAGATAATAGAAAGATCCAAGAGACAAAACTGTGTGTCTTTGTTTATTTCGACTTTTCTAACATATCAATATATATGGCGGCATATTATATCAGGTGGTAGGTACCAGTAATAATCGGACAAGTGCGAGTTGGGCTCGCGCGCGAAGGGTTCCGTACCATTCTAGAGCAAAATAGGTCAAAAATTATGTTTCTATATGGGAGCCCCCCTTAAATATTTATTTTATTTCAATTTTATTATTAATTATTAAATTACACATATAATTGAGAATTTTGTGAAACTTTCAAGTGCATATACAGACATAGATCAAGATAGATGTCGCATGTGTATGTACTTCGCGTGCCATATCGCGTTCATAAGCGACGAGCAATGCTCGTCTTTCGAAAGTCTGTTCTTTAGTCTGCTATCGGAATCGGACGTAAATCGGAATTTTAAAAATGCCTAAATGCCTAAAAGTGCCGTATTGATCTGTAGAAATTCAAATAGAAACGTTGGCCTAGATAATGGACACGTTTCTTATCCTCGGTACGTCACAGTATGTAGAAAAAAAGTGGCACGCTCGTTTTCATACAAATGGAGCGACATGCGGTATCTATCTTGATCTATGTCTGTGAGTGCATACCTGTTGCCATTATTGATATCGAGCAAAAAATGCCGAAAAAATCAAGTTTGTTGTATGGGAGCCCCCCTTAAATATTAATTTTATTTTGTTATCAGTATTTCTTGTTATAGCGGCAACAGAAATACACAATCTGTAAAAATTTCAGATGCCTAGTTATAGCGGTTTTTGTGATTCAACCTGGAGACAGACAGACGGACAGACAGACAGACGGACTGACATCGAAGTCTTAGTAATAGGGTCCCATTTTTACCCTTTGGGTACGGAACCCATGTCGTTCAGAAAATATTTGATATAAATTTTTTAAATAATAATCGTCACTGGAAAGGCAAAATTACTTATACCTCAAAAGGCCATTTCGAGAAAAAGCCGTTCAAAGATTGTTTTTTTCGTTTTTATATCATAACTTTTTTCCCAGCTCTCGAATTTTGATGACGTCAATATAAAGTTTAATTCATTTTTCATTTTCTATGTCTAGAAATACAAATTATAAAACTTAGACTGTTAGTTTAGGATATAGTGTCGCTTAAGTAAAAATGACCTCAATTTACGGTAAAGCAAAATTTCTTAACCGTCATCAGATTCAAATATGATTCGCAATCAATATTACTTATAACTCTAATGTCAATTAACCCTTCGATCGCGGATTCTTGGAAATGCTATTGTATTCTATTGTTGTCGCGACCACCGGTGGCCGTATGGGGCTTGATGAGTTAATTAAAGAACTACAAATTTTCTTAAAATATAACAGTAATTTAATGTTAGTGGCCTTAAATTACTGAAAATACTTTTGTAAGTCAGATTTAATTATGTCAAAACTACTTTTAAAGCGTTCGGTTTATTATGTTAGATCACTAAACATTCTTAAAAGTAGGTTATTGTTTGATTTTTTACTTATACCTTACATCCCCGGTCAACATCTTAGATACTTTTTAAATTATTAAATATCAACCATGTATACAAAAGTAGTGACTTGATAATGTGACTTTTGGGATCCTCAAAGTATCGAGGGAACTCCCTCAAAATGTTTATGGACCACATTACAGTAATTTTAACTTTTTGATGTAAAATAAATATAGTGTGCACCCAAAACTAGCTCAAACGGAACTCTTAACTCCTTATCTAAGATATTATTATACTATGTGAGGTTTCAGCGTTGTTTAAAATACTGGGAGCACTTGCCACTATGTTAACTAACTAACACTATGTTAACCATCCATTAGCACATTATGACCCTTTTATATTCCTTTACACCGAAAGGATCAGGGTTAATAATGATTTCGTCGCAAAGGTGGAAATTTCACATCGTTGTGGTCGCAAAGGTGGAAATTTCATAATGGGATCTATGAGGAATGGAATTGAAGGAACTCCTCTAATTTAGAAAAAAAAACCACCTGGGCGGATCAATCTATTTTGTTGCTGGTTCTACAACAGTGCCCGAGTACTGTTCTGGGTCAGCAACAAAATCGCACAACTCTTGGTTCCTCGCAAAACCAGTATCAAGATAGCATAAGCAAAGAAGATTAAAAAAAAACCACCTGGGCGGTTCAATCTATTTTGTTGCTGGTTCTACAACAGTACCCGAGTAATGTTCTGCGGGCCTACCATGAGCTCTTAATCATGAGCAGTATTACTTTAATATTACTTTTGGATTTCGTATAAGCAAACATGATCTCTATTTATATAAACAAAACTATGTTTTTTGTTTGTGCCAAATCTGAAAGTAATATTAAAGTAATACTGCTATAAGAGCTCATGGTAGGGGGGCTGGTCAGCAACAAAATCAGACAACTCTTGGTTCCTCGCAAAACCAGTATCAAGATAGCATAAGCAAAGAAGAAAAAAAAAATACCACCTGGGCGGTTCAATCTATTTTGTTGCTGGTTCTACAACAGTGACCGAGTACTGTTCTGGTCAGCAACAAAATCAGACAACTCTTGGTTCCTCGCAAAACCAGTATCAAGGCAGCATGGGCGTGAAAATTAAAAAAAAAAATATTATTATCAATTCCACCAAAATTCCACCAAAAGTCGCTTAAACATAATAATATTATCAATAACTTTTTCCCTAATATTTGTGTACGGTTATCCAAACACTGGATAAATACTGATAACTGTGTATGTATTTTAATTCCTGACCGGCCACGAAAATTTCAAAGCCAAACTTTATGGGTTTAATTTAGTAGCATTACCTATGTGCGAGTGCTCGACCGAAGGCAGTATGTGGTTTTATGTAGCGTTATGTCGAGTTGATCAGTTTCAGATAAAGGTTAATCCTAGATCTAATGGCACTGAACAGAACTCCTGAGTCTTAAGATATAATTTACGAATATAAACTACTTATATAAAACTGAGAATCGTGGTTTTTAGCAGTCTCCGAATCTAAAAATCAATAAAAACATTACAAAAAGCTGCTTATTTTTTTACATAAACGACCTAATGCCTATATTGAGTAGCATTATAGTTTTACTTCTGTAACTTTTGCTAAAATATAACTTCACAGCAAAGTTATTGCAAGTCCTCAAACTTGCTCAATAACAGTAAGTCAAAATTACTTAAACGCCACTCGCTACATACAAAGACAGAGATAAATTTTCTTATACGCTTTATTAAATCGAAATGTAGTAAATCAAAATTACTTATAAGCCACTTAGCTTCTAAATTGCCAAATGCCAAATTTACTTAAAATTCATTTTTAGTTCACTGCAGGAAAACAAAATTGCTTATGTGACAAGCACGAAAAAAACGCCAAAATCGTGTCGCTTCAGTACTCGTGCTGACGAGAACTACCATTTTTTTCAATTTACTGAAGCGCCAAAAAAGTGCTCGTATCGCTATGGGACCTAGACAGATCGACGCAGAAAAATATGCTGATTCCGAATATATATATATATATATATATATATATATATATATATATATATATATATATAACTCAAAATCCCATTTTTATCGCTTCGGTAATTTTGCCTTTCCGGTGACGATATATTTTTTATATTTTTTTATATCGTGTCTATGATATAAAAAGTCGTTTTTCACGTCTCCACCTTTCCACACTCAACTCTTTAAAATTGTTTTAATAAAACGATGTTTTTAAAATGTCCGAGTGTTGTGTTATACCTTTATTTCAATAAAGATTTGGACTTTACTTTTTATTTGTATTATGTATTTTGATTGAATTTAAATTCGGCGACATGTCAAGTTGAAATTTAATTTATTTTCATCAGTGTTCTCAGTATAAATGAGTTTTAATCTATTTTAGCGATTGCTTTAATGTATTTTATCTTGCTCTCAAAAGCGTCACAAAATTACATTCATTTCGATTCAATTTTAGCTTCACTCAATATTGCTGACTTTGTTACACGAATTTCCGTTAACATCTATAATATTATTCACCGAGTCTGGTTTTACGAGGAACAATTCTGTGATTTACGAACCGTATTTTATAAATTAAAATTGAGAGGGCGAAAAATACAAAAAAAGTCATCATACTCTCTTCACATTTACCTACCGTCAGGTGAAAAAGATGAGAAGATTCGCACATATTCAATTATTCGTTAATTTTATTCATAGCTTGAAATCAGTTTTAGTGGCGAAGGCTAGATCTTTATCAAAGGGAAGCCCTGTATAGATTTGGACGACACTCTTCAATATCTCAGATTTTAAGAAGCAGATGGAGTTTTGAACTACTGAAACCCACACCGCAACCAAAAAAGTCATACGAATCCTTATGATTGCAACTGACAATTACTGTAGGCAATAAAAAGTATAAAAGGTTTCAATCGCTGTATATAATACGAAGAAATTGACTGGAGTGGTCGGATATGGAATTTATTTACATTTATTTGAGGGGAGTGGGAAAGGTAACAACCGTGGCGTTTGCACTGAACCTTCTTTACGCCGATATATTGAATTAAATAGGCCGAGTTGGGCCTCCCCAGGCTCCGAGGACCCTTTATTATTGTACCATGAAAAAGTTTACGCACGAGCTTTGTGTGTTCAAACTTATGTACACATAAACTGATGTGTTTAGGAAAGTAGGTTTCTAACTTGTTGAAGTGTTCGAATCTCAGACTAAAAAATAAAGATAGAGTTTTAGGAACCACTCCTAGACTCGCCGCGCCTACGTCATGCGGCATGTCGTATATTGTAGTTATACAGATTCTTACATACACATAAAATAAACTCCCTAAGGCTCGATTTACTCGTGTATGCGTCCGCGAGAACGAGTGGATTGGCCGCTACACCAACGAGGTCACAAGCAATCGTATACGTAACAATTTGCTTGTGATCTCGCGGTGTAGCGGCCAAGCCGCTCGTTCGTGCGAAAGCATATAAATCCAGGTTTAATTTGTAATATATTATGCGATGTGTCCAGTCTGACTTTTTGTTTGACTTAGCTCTGTTTTAATTTTTGACTCGAACCTAAACCAGAGTAAACGGAACTACCGAGTAGGCGGACTCAGAAGGGATCTCGAAATTTATATACGTTTGATCCTCGATCAAATATTTCTGTGTTTGATGTAGTATGGTTATATCGGCCGGTGCGCGCCGTACTAATGCGTTACTAAGCATAGTGAAACATGTTGAAAGTGACATTAGCGCCCAACTCGTGTATATTCGCCCGTTTGTTTGAAGTTGAGGTACTCCTTAGTTCTGTCTACTCTGCAGTGGCGTAACTATAACATCCGGGGCCCGTGGCAAATTGATGGGGCCCAATCAGTAAAAATCGTCACGTTAGTAATAAAACTATGTATAAAAATTCTGACCTCACGGCCTCTTGGGCCGGGGCCCTTTTGGGTCGGGGGCCCGTGGCATTTTGCCACCCCTGCCACCCTATAGTTACGCCACTGCTACTCTGCCTAAACTGTTGCTACTTAAAGTGTCATAAACTGCCTCTAAAAATCATTTAGTTTGTTTACGTGTAGTCATCAAATTTAGTGCTAATGCTATATATGTACCCGAATTCATAAGCGTCAGAGCTGAGTGTAGGGTGTACTAATTATACAGTGTGCTCTAACAATTAAGTTTCAGGTCGGAGACTGTGTGCCAACATACCACATCAAAACTGTTATCACACATATTTGCACATCTCGTGTTATGTAATAGGCTCAATACATATGTAACAGTAGATCGAATTCATACTAGACCTAAGGACACACATAAGCGTAAGTTCAGATAACTTAAGAAAGCAGAACAATGCAGTGTCACGTTGCGCTCTGGTAAATTTTATATACACAAGGTGTAACAAAACATAGTGATAAGGTGTGTATGAGTCCCCTGTATAGAGTTCACTGTAAAAGTAACAGCGCTGAAAGAGTAACTTTTTTTAACTCTTGCATGCGCAAATCCATGACGTTGCGGCGCTTGCCCATACAAATCACAAAAAAAATCCTCTGTCAGCGATGCTGTATACAATTATAGATAAACGTGTAATATCGTCAGACAGTCAGCAATAAAAAAGTCTAATTTTTCAATTAAATATTTAATACAATCCATACTAATTATTATAAATGCGAAAGTGTGTCTGTCTGTCTGTTACCTCTTCTTTCTAGTTTTTAAATAAAATACAGTGTAATGAACAGGCAAATTTCCTCATTTGATTGATTCACAATAATTTGTCACACAAATATAAAACAAACTGAAATAATTTAAGTGTCGAATTTGCATAAAACAATTGCAAACCAACATAAACAAGAGGACGCAATTATAAATTAATTTGTCGGAGTGCTCACCCGCAATAATTGTGGTGGTGAACTTCTGAGGGAACGTACCCTAACTACGGGACTCGGTTAGAGAAAGTTGAATCTTGATCACAAAGGCGGGGGTCAGGTTTTTTTTTCACGTAATAGTACCTTCTAGAAAAATGTTGCGCGATGAATATTTTACAAACAGTTATTAAAACACTAGGGCCTAAGATATAATGAAAAATCTCCAAATAAAACCACCTCCGGTTTTCAAAGGATGTGAATTAAGTGTCTCTTACTGCCGCACTCAAAGACATTTAATGAGGATTAAATTTAATGAAGAATATGACAGATAATGTGTGGGACTTATGTTTTAATTATTATGTCATCACTGGACGAGCTTCACGTTTTGAAGGCGGCGACAAAATATGGAAATTAATTTTCCATACTAATATTATTATAAGGGTGAAGCCAAACGAGCGTAATTTGTGAGTCGTGAGCCGCAGAATTTCTGCCGGGCAGAATTCTGCTGCATTCAGTTTCATACAAAAGTCCTGTTTGATTCACACGAGCGTAATTTTGTGAGTCATGATTTGTATGAAAAGATATTTACGCGGCAAAAATTCTGCGACTCACAACTCACAAATTACGCTCGTTTGGCTTCACTCTTAATGAGAAAGTGTGTATGTCTCTCTGTCTGTTACCTCTTTACGCCCAAACCTTTATGAAGATACTTTGAGTCTCGGGGAAAGGAAATTGGCACAACGGAGTTCTGGGCGTCGTTTAGTATTATTATAACACTGTTTTTCTTGTGTGTGTGTGTGTGACGCCTCCGTGGTCCAGTGGTTTAGAGCGTGACTCTTGACTCGGAGGTCGTGAATTCGATTCCCGCGTTGGAAACATGTTATTTCCAAGTTTGGTTAGGACAATGCAGGCTTATCACCTGATTGTCTGACAAGTAAGATGATCCATGCGTCGGATGGGCATGTAAAAAGTCGGTCCTGTGCCTGATCTCTCACCAGTCGTGTCGGTCTTTCGTCCCACTGGGTTATGAGAGTAAAAGGAATAGAGAGTGCTCTTGTGTACTGCGCACACACTTGGGCACTATAAAATTACTCCTGGCCTGGTTTCAATGAAACCAGTCACCGTCACTGAAACCGGTGTGGGAGTTATTATTACTTGTGTATTTAAATAAAAACCGGCCAAGTGCGAGTTAGACTCGCCCATGAAGAGTTCCGCAGCAGCAATAAGGTTTATTTTTATGAAATTAAAAGGTTTTTGATTTATTTTTATATTTCAGTTGATTTAATGAAAGTTAAATTAAGTTTACCATTTATGACGTATAAAAAAAAACTACTTGCTAGATTTCGTTCAAACCAATTTTCGTTGGTAGTTTTTATAGTAAAGTACATCATATATTTTTAGGGTTCCGTAACCAAAGGGTAAAAATGGGACCCTATTACTAAGACTTCGATGTCTGTCCGTCTGTCTGTTACCAGGCTGTAACTCAAGAACCGCTATAGCTCGACTTCTGAAATTTTCACAGATTGTGTATATGTGTTGCCGCTATAACAACAAATACTAAAAATAAAATAAATTAAATATTTAAGGGGGGCTCCCATACAACAAACGTGATTTTTTTGGCCTTTTCTGCTCGATATCACTTGAAATTTTCACAAAAGCCTTATTTAGATGTGTGATGTGTACTTCAATAATTAATAATAATATTAAAATAAAATAAAAAATTAAGGGGGGAGCCCCACATACAAAAAACACAATTTTTGGCCTATTTTTTCTCTATAACGGTACGGAACCCTTCGTGCGCGAGTCAGACTCGCACTTGGCCGATTATTTTAGACTTACTATGCTTTAGAAGTTAGAGAGGGGGGGACACACATTTTACCACTTTGGAAGAGTCTCTCTCGCAAACTATTCAGGTTAGAAAAAAATGATATTAGAAACCTTAATATGATTTTTGAAGACCTATCCATAGATACCCTACACGCATAGGTTAGATGAAAAAAAAAACATTTTTTTTTTAAATATAATAATATTTAAAAAAACTACTTGCTAGATTTCGTTCAAACCAATTTCGTTGGTAGTTTTTTATAGTAAAGTAAATCATATATTTTTTTTAGACTTATCATTCATTAGAAGTTAGAGGGGGGGGACACACATTTTAGCACTTTGGAAGAGTCTCTCTCGCAAACTATTCAGGTTAGAAAAAAAAATATTAGAAACTCAATATGATTTTTGAAGACCTATCCATAGATACCCCACACGCATAGGTTAGATGAAAAAAAAAATTTTTTTTATTAAGTTGTATCTATGGGGACCCCTAAAATTTTTAATAATTTTTCATTATTGTATCTTAATGTGGTTCATAGACTACATCTACTTACCAAATTTCAATAGTATAGCTCTTATAGTTTCGGAGAAAAGTGGCTGTGACATACGGACAGACAGACAGACAGACAGAATCTATAAGGGTTCCGTTTTTTGCCATTTGGCTACGGAACCCTAAAAACCAAAGAATAGTGATGAAGCTACGTATACCGCTTATGTAAACAATGGGAAAAGATTAGTTTTCCTTATTTGAGCAACGTTATAATTACTTTTGGGAAATACGAGACCGATGTGTTGATGGAATCCCGCCCTTGAGTAGGAAGCAATGAGCCGTACAGGGACAACCAGATAGGAAACATCGCTTTTTATTTTGAACTTGGCTTTCGTTTTATAATGGTTGGGTTCAGCGCATCCATTCTAATCCACACTAATATTATAAACTAGCTGACCCGGCAAATTATTATTTGCCATATAAATTATTTGTAGTTGTAATGTATAGGTCTACCAGAATCTGATGACAAAAAGTGAGAAAATAAATTGACTCTAGCAATACCGGGGTAATTGGAATAAAACATTTTGATCTTTTTTTTTCTTATAGCGGCTGATTCTGTGTGTTAAACATGCAAATATAAAAATTTATCCAATGATCAAGGATATTTTATGAAAATCTGCTGTCAAAAATTGCCATCAGATTCTGGTAGACCTATAGTTCTTTATTTGTAAAGAATATTATTACATACAGACAGACAGACAGAGAAACAGGCAGGCAGACGGAGAGATAATTTTATACACCAGATGTTAAGTTGGAAGAAGACAAATATATCTGCGAAAACCGTATTCAAATCGGATCAGTAGTTTTCGTGTTAAAGAAAAAAGTTTGATACAAAATCTTACCTCCTCATTGGTAACCTTTGAGAGGTGGGGGGAAAAATTTGATACACCAGATGTTAAGTTGGAGAAGACAAATATATCTGCGAAAACCGTATGCAAATCGGATCAATAGTTTTCGTGTTAAAGAAAAAAGTTTGATACAAAATCTGACCCCTCTTTTGTCCCCTTAGAGGGGTGGGGGGAAAAAAATTTATACACCAGATGTTAAGTTGGAAGAAGACAAATATATCTGTGAAAACCGCATTCAAATCGGATCAGTAGTTTTCGTGTGATGCTGGAACAAACATACAGACAGACAGACAGAAAGACAGACAGACAGACAGACAGACAGACAAAAAAACTAACCACATTTTTGGCTTCCATAGCGATTTAGTGACACCCCCCGCATATTATTCTTTGAATATCTTTAATGTATAGAATTTTCATTTCTACAGTTTTATTATATGTATAGATGCGAAAGTGTGTCTGTTGGCTGTGTTTGTGTGTCTGTCTGTTACCTCTTTACGCCCAAACCATTGAACACATTTTGCTGAAATTTGGTATGGAGATACTTTTAGCCCTTGGTAAGGAAATAGGATACTTTTTATCAAGGAAAAATGTACGGTTCCCGCGCGTTAAACGAATTTTGGCACAACGGAGTTCAGGGCGTCATCTAGTTTTATTTTATACCTGAGTTTCGTTTTATAGTGGTTAGGTTAACCAGGGTTCACCTCATAGTCTATAAGCACGACATTGTGGTATTTATTTAAAACTGTTGTCTGTAATGGTATAAAAACTCGTATTTCTTTTATGCGGATGTATTCTCTATCCGAAAAACTAACTCTCTTCTTATCTATCTCTCTGCCTGATACTTCTACTTATAACAATATGCTAAAACAGGTAAACCAGTTCAATTAAAAATATAATGACGGTTTTTATTAGGACAGAATGTAAAGTTTAAACGCTATGAACAAATTTCGACGCGACGCGGTTGAGGTCAGCATCTATTATAATGTAAAGGCTAAAATTACTCTATACCAGGGGTCACCAATTAGTTTCGCTCGGGGTCCATATTAAGAAATAAAAAGACCTTCGCGGTCCGTACATTTAAAAAAAAAATAAACAGGTAATTACGGAATTTACAAAGGTATTAATTTACATAATATAATCGATGAGAAAAGTGTCAATTTTCGTAGCTAATTATCTCTCTGATATTTGGAGTGAAATAGGTGCAAGCTATTGTCAATATTAAATCCTGGAAATGTTCATCAGTAAGTCGAGACCGAAATTTATTTTTAACGATGTTCATCTTCGAAAATACTTGGTCCGCACACAGTGGGTCGGTGCGGACCGCGTTCCGCCATTTGGTGACCCCTGCTCTACACGTTAATATTTTATTAAACTTACTAGATGATGCTCTCAACTCCGTTACGCCAAAATTATTTATCGTATGGGAATCGTACATTTTTTCAGGATAAAAAGAATCCCGGGGCTCAAAGTATCTCCATACAAAAATTTCAGCAAAACGGTTCAGTGTTTTAGGCGTGAAGAGGTAACAGACAGACAGACAGACGAACAGACAGACACACTTTCGCATTTATAATATTAGTATGGATATGGATTATACGAAAAACATCATGTCTATGTGTTTGTACGGTAAAACTTCATTTCGCATAATATGGAACATTTAACGCGAAATCAATTTCATTGGGCCAACACCGCTTAATCTATTTCAACGCGTGACATTTACCTGGCGAACTATCCCGTTTTAAAACCGTCGCGCGTGTACTATCGATTGGACCTCGCCCGTCCGCCACCATCAAAAACTCCCGTCGCACAATATTTGTTATCACAACACTATTTCTACAATGTTTACTGTTTATTGCGAACACGTGTTTTAATTTTGGAGTGTATTTCTCAATTGTTTACTAATAAGTACACCCAAAATTCAACATGTTAAAAACACGTGTTTGCAACAAACGTGGCGTATTATAAAAAACTGCTCATTTATTATTTAGGAGGCTTTTCCAGAAAATTTTGAACTTTTTTGCTTATTTCGCAAAACCTATAATATATTATTATAAATATATTATTAGACAATTAAGTATAATATGCGTTTTACGTAATTAGTAGTGATTGTACTTTACAGTTTACATGCTTACATGAAGGTTACGTCACGAAGAATGAAGAACATTTTCACCGAGCTACCTACCACCTAACAACCTTTATGATTATAATTGACGACCTCTGTGGCTCAGTTGGTGGCGCGTTGGTAGCGCAAGCCGGGGGTCGCGGGTTCGAATCCCGCCGACGGAACAAATTTTCAATGTTCCCGGGTCTTGGTTGTGTATTAAATATATGTATGGTATAATAAAAATCTTAAATATATGTATAATATAAAAGTATTAAATATATTTCCGTTGTCTGGTACCCGTAACGCAAGTCCTTCAGGTGCTTAATTAGCACGGGGCCAGACTGACGTGGTGTGAAGCGTCCATAGATATTATATTATTATTATATTATATTATAATATTAGTCAAAGATTTCAAAACTCTATTATGGCACAACATACGTTTTACTGAAAAATATCTTCGTACAAAAAATACCCCATCTACGTCTTCATCATACTTATTATGTCAAAATGGCCCAAAATGTCAAAGTCGCATTTTTGACCCCACTATTTACCTCAATGATTAAAGAAACCACAGACCTATAAAGAGTGGACTCGGCATATTGTTCTATACATACAATCAGTTTTACAAATACCATGCATTTTGATGCGGAATAAGTAAACATCATGCTGTCATTTTCTAACTTACATCGTTTTCCATATGTAGAAAAAGATAACAACACTTCAGTGTTTGCTGCTATGGCAACATTTTTCATTTAACGTGCCTTCAAAATACCTACCGTGGCCGGTCCGCCATTTTATGTTCCAGTTCTCCGAGGTACATAAAGTGTCAAAGTGTCGTATTATAAAATTAAAATAGAGGACAATTGGAAATTTCATGGATATTTCTGTTTAATTGTTGTGTGTAGTGATTACGGACAAGAAAAGACTTAATGCCTAAGTGCAGTGTTGTTGAATGTGGCTCAAAAAAAAGGAAAACCAGAAAAGTTTGTCCTTGCATCGGTATGTTTATATTTTTACTAAAACATATGTTATTTTACTGATGACTTGACTTCGTATGTGCTGATTTAGTTAATAATTACACAATAAATAATATTTGTGATAGAATAGAATATAACATGGCTTGATTTTCGATATTTATTTAATATAGAAATTAGTAGATTTGACGTTTAGCGATGTACTTTTTTATCGAATTTAACAAATTTATGGTGAAGAATCTGATCATATATTTGAAAGATTTTAACCTTAATCCGCCTCGTAATCTGTTTGACTACATATAATCATAACAAAATCAATGTCATTTCGATAGTTACTTTGTACTTATTGCCCTGTTTCCTTTCTAATAATAATTTTACACGTTATATAAACATCAAACTTCTATAACCTAAATTAAAAGTGATACAGTAGTTTATTTAAAGCATCGTTGTACTATAGTGTTTGATGTTAATTATTATTTGTTACTTTTCAGCCAAGTACCGGTCAAGGTGAATCTGATTTATTGAAAGAAATAAAACAAGAAGAAAATAATATTCCAGAGAAAACTCCTTAAGCAGAGAAGGTTTTAAATTTGGTAAGTATGTATTCCATAAATTTTATTCTACACTAGACGTTCCGCGCGGCTTCGCCCACATAAATTAGATATTTCACAGACAAATCAGTCTACAAAAAATAGCCTATGATCCTTCACGTGGTCTACTTCTTATCTGACCCAAATAACAGAAAAAATGCTCTGGTAGTTCGTGAGATAAGCCCTTTCAAATAATTTCCCCCGGTTTTTCCACATTTTTTTCTATTTCTTCGCATCTATTAGTCATAGCGTGATAAAATATAGCCTATAGCCTTCCTCGATAAATGGGCTATCTAACACTGAAAGAATTTTTCAAATCGGACCAGTAGTTCCTGAGATTAGCGCGTTCAAATAAGCCCTTTCAAATAATTTCCGCATTTTCCTCTAATTCTTCGCTCCTATTAGTCTCAGCGTAATAAAATATATCCTATAGCCTTCCTCGATAAATGGACTATCTAACACTGAAAGAATTTTTCAAATCGGACCAGTAGTTCCTGAGATTAGCGCGTTCAAACAAACAAACAAACAAACAAACAAACTCTTCCGCTTTATAATATTAGTATAGATTTCATAATCTCCTAGCTTCTCTTGTAGGAAAACAATTTAATCATATACATATTATAAGTTTGAAATAATGTATCAAATGAAGAACTTTTTACAACGATAAATGTTGCATTTTTGTGTGGTTTTTGATTTCAGAGCTAATGATAATATAAAATTATTATCATACAAACTGCTTGGTTCATTTTTTTTTTGTATTTCCAGCTTCCGGTGGAATCTTCCAGTGGAATCACTTTGATTCAGGCTCAGCCAGTGCCTAGTACTTCTGGAGTTCCCCTTGTCAGCTTAGAGGTATGTACTCGTATATAACAACAATGACAACCTGACAATGTCAGCTCTCAAACAACAATATGTATATAAAATATAAAATACTAAAAATATAGGGAACACTCTTGACGCAGGTGCAAATAAATATCTGTACTTACTCATCACGAAAATAAATAGGCTTATTAAATTTTAAGCCCTTTAGCAGCTTCAAAGTCAGGATAGTTCCCGAATAGGCCAATTAAGTTGTCAAACAAATAAAATATAACAAATGGAATATTGTATTGTTTATTTATTTATATGGGTTGGGTTTTGGTTTGTTACTCGTAACTTCACCACTTTGAATGCAGAATAAAAGTTCATAAAAATCTTGTTTACAGAAACGAACTCAAATCAAGAAGTTGGAGCAAAAGTGTGACAGTAAGGACACGGAATGAAAAAGTTCGCGGGCAAAAGAAAAAAATAGCAATAAATTTGTATTTTTTTTATTTATCTTTTATTTATCTCCACATAAAAACGGGTAAAACGGGACCCTATTACTGACTTCGATGTGTGTCCGTCTGTCCGTCTCCAGGCTGTATCTCATTAACCACTATAGCTAGACTTCTGAAATGTTCACAGATTGTATTTATCTGTTCCCGCTATAACAAAAAATACTAGCTACGAAACACTCTTTACGAAAGAAAGCCGTTGCCAATTATTGTCACTTCTATATTGTGTACCGAATAGATGCAAAAAGTATGCATGTATTCGTGTCACATTTTGTAGGTCACTCGTGGACACAATTTTTGACACAGTTACTCTTCCTTAGTTTTTATTATTCGTAGTTGCTCACATATAACAGGACGCTCACATGATATAACATCTTAGTTTATCGATATCCTCGATTATTTTTAACAAAAAATTAAAACCGACTTCCAAGGTAAAAACAATAATAACATCCTTATAATATGAACTAAAAAGTATTAAATAATTTTTCCTATCTAATAGTGCCTTTTTCCGAATTCGGCTAAACCTCAACTATTTCTGTACTCAATCTTCAACATTTTGAAGTCGGTACCAGATATAGCTGAATCTTCAGTTCTCTGACAGAATAGGTATTTGAAACTTTTGGAACTGGCACCGACTTCAAAATTATGAAGATTGAGTACAGAAATAGTTAGCCGAATTCGGAAAAAGGCACTATTAGATAGGAAAAATTATTTAATACTTTTTAGTTCATATTATAAGGATGTTATTATTGTTTTTACCTTGGAAGTCGGTTTTAATTTTTTGTTAAAAATAATAATTTCACTCTTTTTAGTTACCTCGATTGTTTTTCTTATTCCTATTACGATGTAGATTGTTTTCCTATGTAAGTATTTTCATACTAAGGGTTCAATTTATTACCTCGATCGTGGGAATCGTAGACACAATAGATTTTTAATTGCTATGCGGCAGCCGGGTGCCGCTTGGGGATTGATCCATCAGTCCACCCGTGACCACGGCAGCTGTAAAGCAGCCGAAACGTCGGGATTAGTAAAAGTGCTCCGCGAAGTAAATCCGTAAGTGTTTCCTTGTAATATCATGAGTGATACTCGCGTAAACTTAAGAAATCATTATTTGAATCGTTTATTTTGAAACAACATTATATTTTTATTAAAATCGCTATGAAAAGTACCAATTATTATAAGGACATAACGTGATGATATAATTATGGTGTTGTATATTGTATCCATATACAACCATGTGACACTGGTGACCCTGACGTGGTAATGATGATGATGATGATGTTAATGATGATAAATGTAATTTGCATAGTAGCATATGCTTTCAGTTCTTAAAACAGCGCCTAAACCCCCAAACTTGTATCTATAAGGAATCCGGAGTTCTCTTAGTATCTTCGGAACCATAGTATACCTTGGTGCAATATCTTGCGTTTTGGTAGCATATGCTTAGTTTACTTCTCATAAAACCAAAATCACCATATGTTTCAATATAAATTTTGAGGAGTTCCCTCGATTACTCATGGATCCCATCATCAGATCACCACTTTTGTGAAAATGGGACCAAATTGGAGGGAAACCTAATAGAACAAAACAAAAATTTTGAAAATCGGTTCACAAACGGCGGAGTAATCGTTGAACATACAAAAATAAAAATAAAATATCCACAGCCGAACATATAACCTCCTCCTTTTTGGAAGTCGGTTAACAAATATCAACCGAGTGTCCCATCACTATAGACCGCCATGTTTAGTTCTTAGCAATATGGTGCCGGCCACGCTTTTTTTGTAGTTATGTCGCTTCCATCTGTTTCCTTTTTCATTGAAAGAAACACAGGATCCGAAGCAATTGTCTATGTATAGAGTTGATTACGTCAATCCGTCGAAAAATTAATAAACATATAACTATCTCCTTTTTGCCTATGCTTTTTTACGTAAGTGAAAAAAGATAACTGTTAGTTTGACTGTTTACCAGTTTGAAAGAAATATTTGCCAAAATGCCTGTTTGCGACCAAGTCGCCATTACTAGCCTGCAACATTTAAGGTAGATAATCTGTCAAAGTACGTAAACAAACAGCATTTATTTTCAAAATTTCGACATTATTCTACTTATTTTTGGTAAAAATTGTTTTAGGAAGTGGGAGTGCCGAAACATGTCCACGTGCAGTGTTATTGGATGCCTAACTCGAATCCGAAGAAAATAACCAGATTTGTCTGTACATCAGTAAGTTTAGTATTTTACTTCGAAACACACCAGATTTTTAAATCCAGACGACCGTGTTTTCTTAAAATGATCTATTACAGAAGGTTCTATTAATTTCACTGCTTGGTTCCCTATATTTTTGATGTTTTCCGTATAAAATACGTGGTAGTAATATTGTATGAACAATAGTGATTGGCTTTATCGATAAATTTTCTTTAAAGTTTTTTTTTTTACTTTATTTCATCACTTTTAGAATGTATGTGTGTTTATTTCTACTTTTAGATTACCTAATGATGAAGCAAAAAGAAAAGAGTGGATAAATATTATAGGTGCAGAAAATATTAGCATAAACAAAAAAAGGATATATATCTGCTCAATACATTTTGAAGAGTGGTGTTTTAATAGGACGTTGGGCAGATTAAAACTACAAGATGATGCTGTACCATCAAAAATATTATTGGTGGATTTCTTTTACTTCAGGCAAATTGTGCAAATCGCACGAAATTACATAGATAAGTATGACGTATAACAACGATTTGGTTTTTCTTTGATTATTAAATCATTTTAGTTATTTTTCAGCCTTCAGCCAGACCAACGGATACGGAACGGATATTGATAGAAAAAAACACTACTACAATTCGAGATAATATCAGTAAAACCATAAAAAGGAAAGGAGATTTCTCAATCGATGATGCTGTTTATGCTCTGGTAATAGTTCAAGTAATCATATTATTTAAGATATGTAAAAAAAATTACAATAGTTAACAAAATAACAATAGTTTTGCCAAGGGTGTGATAAAAATCTATACTTAATATGTATTATAAAGCGGAAGAGTTTATTAGTTTGTTAGTTTGAACGCGCTAATCTCAGGAAGTACTGGTCCGATTTGAAAAAAAATTTCGTGGTTAGCTCATTTATCGAGGAAGGCTATAGGTTATAAACTATCACTTTAAGACCAATAGAAGCGAAGAAACATAGGAAAATGTGGTAAAAACCGGGAAAATTATTTGAAGGCGCTTATCTCGCGAACTACTGAATGAATTTTTAAGTTATTTGGCACAGTTGTACAGTAGACTACGTGAAGGGATATAGGCTATTTTCTGCGGGAAAATGAAGGGTTTTCGTAAAATTCCTCATGTACGTGGGCGAAGCCGCGCGGAACGTCTATTATTAAGATAAAGACCTTTCATAAAGTCATTCATATTACAGCCTCCGGCCAAAGCTTCAAAAGGACTCATCATGGTCCCAACCACCGCCGCCGCCGCCGCCGCCGCCGTTGTTAAAAATAATAATTTCACTCTTTTTAGTTATCTACAAAATAAGGCCTTGTGCGTAAATAACCAATACGAATGGTAACTATTCACATTATGTTACTGTAAGCGAAATTGTGGTAAATGCTTGCAGTTATCTATATTCATCTATATTTGTTAAGAATAAGGATTTTTTCTTATTTTATGTAAATTATTTATTTTTGTTTCTGTTATCGTTAGCCGCAATTTTTACACCTTGTACTCTTTTAAACTCCCCCATAGGACAGGCCTCGCCTAGTTTGGGGCACCGTTACTTGTAAAAATGATTGTAAACCAATAATTTATGGTCAATAAACTATTTGTATTTGTAATTTCTTAACTTTTATCTTTAAAGGTTCAGTTCTGTTCAGTGCCTTTGGATCAAGAGACGCCTTCGTATGAAATTTTTGTTATTCGTAACATAATATGTTTAACTTACTAGAAACAACATTTTAACCACTATGAGTGTTTTAAGTAAAATGTAAATTTAAATAAATTTCAAGGATTTCCCTCGATTGCTCATAGATCCCACCATCAGCTCACCACTTTCGTAATTGTTATACAATATTAAGATTATTTCCTATACATCAACACGAGAATTTTGAAAATCGGTAAATTGATGTGTTGGCTTATGCTTTCAGTTGTTTAAACAACGCCGAAATCCCCGAACCTGTACCTATAAGCATTCAAAAGTTCTGTTCGGTACCTTCGGATCCAGGGTATAACCCTGGTGTGAAGTCTTACTTTTTGGTAGCATTTATCTCGAATGCTTCAGAAACAATCAAAATCACTATATGTTTCCATACAAATTTCAAGGAGTCCCCTCGATTTCTCAAGGATCCCATCATCAGATCACCACTTTTGTGAACATGGTACCGAGTTCAACCCTATACAACACAAAAAGAATTTTGAAAATCGGACCACAAACGACTGAGTAATCGTTGAACATACATAAAAAAAAGATACATACAGCCGAACGTATTACCTCCTTCTTTTTGGAAGTCGGTCAAAAAATAAAATAAAATAAATATTTAAAGGGGGCTCCCATACAAAAAACGTGATTTTTTGCGTGATTTTTTGGCCTTTTTTGCCCGTAATCAATAATGGTAACAAATAACAATTAGGCACTTGAAATTTTCACAAAACCCTTAAAATTATATTTTTACTTTAATAATACTTAATGATAAAATGAAAATAAAGTAAATATTTAAGGGGGGCTCCCATACAAAAAACACATTTTTTTGTCTACTTTCACTCTATACCGGTACGGAACTCTTCGTGTGCGAGTCCGACTTGCACTTGGCCAATTATTTCATTCAGTGACGTCTCTTGTAAAATCCGCCGTTTTACTTTTTAGTCCACAAAATTTGAATTAAAGACCAAATTAATAATAATAATAAAGTTTATTTGCAACAACAATAAATTTAGGTGTTTGCCTTTACTATTATTTGGAAAAGTATCGATATCGATATTTTTGCTTCGTCTCTAGTAAAATCCGCCATTGCTAGCCCGCAACTTTTGAACGCGGGCGCGTTCCTTTTGTGGTCATTTCGTGTCCTCTTGTTTCTTTTGTCATTGATTTACCTCGACACGCCATGTCTATTATACAGGGTGTAACAAAACTAAGTGATAATACTTTAGGGTGTGTATGTGTTCCTTGTGGAGAGTTCACTGTGAAAGACCATTTTTTTTGTGATTTGTATGGGCAAGCGCCCCAGCGTTACGGGTTTCCCCATACAAACGTGAAAAAAATTGCTCTTTCAGCGCTGCTACTTTTATAGTGAACTCTATACACGAGACTCATACACACCCCAAAGTATTATCACTTAGTTTTGTGACATTCTGTATAGGGCTACCTTCGTTAATACCACACAAATAATTCGTACCACCTTAATTTTTCAATTTACTTTTTATAGGCCATCAAACAAGATCCATTAAATTTGATAGTAGATCCTGATTCCGTGTACCTTTGGCCGTGGCCAGTGCCACTCCATCTTACTTACACGCCCGCGACGTTTAAAGTCTGCCACCTAAACGTAATGCCTGTTTTTAACCGACTTCCAAAAAGGAGGAGGTTATACGTTCGGCTGTGGATATATATTTTTTTTATGTATGTTCAACGATTACTCCGCCGTTTATGAACCGATTTTCAAAATTTTTCTTTTGTTGTATAGGGTATTGTTCCGAGTTGGTACCATGTTCACAAAAGTGGTGGTCTGATGATAGGAACCATGAGGAATCGAGGGGACTTCAAGTTTCACGTTCTCAATCTTTATGACTTCAAAGTAATGAAGATTGAGAACAGAAATACTGAGTACAGAATAAGAATTATTCAATACTTTTTAGTTCATTTAAGAATATTACTATTGTCTTTACCTTGGAAGTCGGTTTTTATTTTTTGTTTAATATTTGATGTGCTCTACCTGATCGATTTTCAGTGTCTTTCGGCTTGCAGGCGCTGTTGACCAATGAGGGTTGTTGAAATTCTATTTGCCACCAGAGCCGTCAGGTCTATCGTGTCAAACTGCTGTCATATGTCACGATATAGCTGTCATGTCTCACGATATAACTGTCATGTGTCACGATAATATGTATTTGACACGATAGACCTGACTACATCGCTGTAAGTACCTGATGGTAAAAAGAATTTCTACAACCCTCATTTCCAAAAAGAAGGAGATACTAAGATTATACTAAGAAGCAACATTGAATATATAAAAAAAATTCGTGTACTGATATAATCAATACCTACAAAAGTTTGTACTAATAAATACAGACTGCATTTTTTTAATTTTCCAGTAAAATATGCTTTTAGTTTTTTTATTAAAAGCACAAAGTTTTTATTCTATTTCTAGACAGTAAGTACAAATTAGTGCTTGGATTTTACTTTATTTCTTTAAGTCCATTTATTACATTTCTGTTTTATATAAGATTTAACCACTGACATATAAGTACTACTAGTACATAATATCTCTATGGCTTTAACATGTAAAATTACATTTTATGAAATATTAGTGATCTTTTACGGGTGACGTATACTGCAGCTAACTAAATTTGATACTAAATTGATTATTGGCAGTAATCTCGCAAATGTCACGTCCTGTCAAACGCTAAGTTCGTTAACGCCAATTCACGGAATAGGCATGTAAATATCATAGCACGCCTGGACTAGGATTATTAATTGAAGACATGAGTAGAAGAAGTGGGCAGCTAACAATTTGAAAACTGTTGTTTTTTGCATAAATGGAGGCTTTAGGACCGGGAAAACGATTTGAAATCAGAAACTGTGGCTTCTATGTATAGCTAAATGGTGAAGTAGGTAAGTTACAAGGTTTTGGTGAAGTAGGTATTAGTTACAAGGTTTGTTCAATTTATAAGGAAAAAAATGAGTAATTGCTCCTATGTTGTGAAATATTAGTTACCTGCTTCATCCACTAATGTCTTTAATTATACTAATTATTAGCTGGAGGCGTATGTATCGAGCGGATTAGAGTGACAAGCGGTGCTGTCAAAAGGGGACAAGTTAATTAAGAGGGATTTGTCAAGCTATCTGCCGCAGCTGAGACTACGCCGCCGCGCCGTTAAATGTATCTAAACGGAATTTTGATAACTTGTAATTTATTGTGTACATTAATTTTTAGGTCTTAAAAGTCCGTCGTAATTCAAAGGTGGAAGCCGTAGCTTAGGGCTGAAGACGTATTAGATGTCACATATTGTATTACTTTGTTTGGGTACAATATGTACTTTGACTTACTGTCAAAGAAATATAAATATACTAGCTGTCCCGACAAATGTTGTTTTGCCGTATAAAGTATTTCGATTTTCGCCTATATTATTTTATTGAAGTGACTAAATAAGTATGTCACCATGGCAACGTCCATCGCTATCCCGTCACACAAACAATGGTCGCCGTCAGTTTCGAGTTGTAATTATTTACTATTATTTATTCAACAAATGCACTTATCAATATAAAAAGTATATGTTGTCTGATTTCCAACCCTAGCCGATATGCTCGCTAAGATTCACGAAAATCGGGCGAGCCGTTTCGGAGGAGTTCAACCACACACCCAATTTTATATATTAGATTTGTCCCATATGTTTCTATGAGAAATGCCCTAACGTGCTAAAAAATTTACAAAAAAGTAACTCTGTCATAGCTTCAAAGCGAACTCTATTTAAGGACATATTAATACATACCCTAAAGTATTATCACTATATTTTGCTACACCCTATATAACATACGGCTTACTATGAAGCTAGATTAATCAAAATATAGAGCCGTATATGCCGAATAGTAAACGAAGTTCATACAAGTATCAAAATTGTCAATAGATATTGACTGTACACAAGCTTTAATATGACTACAAAAAATGACAGCTTCGGATCAAGTTGATAGGTGTTGTTCTGACCTGCCTTCGGCGCATTCTGCCATAGCTCTAAGCTTACTGTCAATCAGAAAAACTATTGTGCTAAAGAATTGCGTAGCATTGGCATTTACAAACCGAGCTGAATACTATAAAAGAAATATCGTAGCTACTTTTAAGCAAAACTGCAGCAGACCTCATTAAAATATCTTTAACGGCCTTACTCAGGAATGTTTAATGACGAATAATATTGAATTCTTCATTAAATAACTTCTGAAGTCATTAAAAGTCTCACAATACGGCCATGAGTAATTTACACCTAAGTTTTAATGTCAAGGTTCCAAATGCAATTCCAAATAAAACAGAAACCTTAACTTTGGCTAGCTACACAAAACTAAGGTGTTTTAGGGCGCGTTTTCACCAAAACTGCGTTTCGAGGCATGTCTTTTTGACAACCAATAGAATCGCTTTATTTTTCATACGTCGCAACGCAGCTTTGGTTGAATCGCAGCCTTAATGTTTATTGAGCCTAAAATTAATTAACAATGATCAACGGCGAACGTGCCTATTGCCAATTAGAGTTAAAGTGAATTAGACAGCCTCAGAACAGCTCAGCGGTACTTATAGTAATGACTTCATCAGTATTAATTACAAAATTATTATGATTGCTTGACACAGACTTTAGCAGGTAACATATTATTATTAATTCAAAGTATATGTATCATTAAAGCGATTACACATTTGCAATATAAGATGCAGAAACGCGTATTCTTGGTGGATTCCAACTCTAAGAAAATGAATTTAGATATGGGGTAAAAAGTCCTTTAAAGTCAGTCGAAATTATCACAGGCCGACATGACCGTTTTCTGCATTTCCGTCTGTGTGCCGTCTGTCTGTGTGTCCAGTCAGGTCGGCTTGCGGTCAGTCCGACTGAAACGATCAACCTCGCCATATAATTAGTTATTAGTTATTACTGTCGTAGATAGATTTTGAAACTTATAACTTCTTTAACCTCATATTTAAATCAATATTACAAACTAGACTAGATAATCCGGTGAACATCGTATCACTTCTCTCCTAATATAAACCTTCCCTTGACTTCCACGAATATTCCAAAACTAAAATTTGGCAAATCGGTTCAGTCGATATAGAATTTTAGCGAGACTAACAAAATTGGATATTTTTAGGTTTCTGTAGTAGCCCTTATAGTTTCGGTCTGTCCGTCCGTCTGTCTGTCTGTCTGTCCGTCTGTCCGTCTTTCTGTCCGTCTGTCTATCCGCGCCTACATTGCGCGTGGCCCAACACGCACTTGGCAGGTTTATTATTTATATACCTTTAGATAGACTAGATGACGCCCGCAACTCCGTTGCGCCAAAATTCGTTTATCGCGCGGGAACTGAACATTTTTCCAAGATAAAAAGTATCCTATGTCCTTTCTCGGGACTCAAATTATCTTCATACCAAATTTCAGCAAAATCAGTTTAGCGGTTTGGGCGTGAAGAGGTAACAGACAGACAGACACACCTATATATAATATAATATTAGTATGGATACTATTGCGTTTTAAGACAAATATCCATTCTCATATTTCCAGTGAAATTAGGTGAGGGACATCATCACACCCATCCCGGTGTGATGATGTCCCTCACCTAATTTATTTACACAAGCTCATTCCGCAGACGGCTACTGGCCATATCATGAGCTATTTGTCTCTGTTGCTCTCGGACGGAAATCACCGGGCTTATGTCTGCAGAAAATTGAACTTTCTCAAAGGTAAATGATTGTGAGGATATTTCTGTTGGAGAGTTTATGTGGGGATATTCTGAAGCCCACTGCCACTTATTTCAACTGTTATCAGATTTACTTAGTTTATTATTTAAAAATTGTTGTACCAGTACTCGTAAATAAAATGTATATTATTGTTGATGAAATATCTAAATAGATATCCATAATCCCTACTTATTTAATATAAGAATTCAACAAGATAATGCACAACATTTTATAAAACCTACTGCTATATTTTATGATCAGTACCAATTTTTAGGTTTCCGTACCCAAAGGGTAAAACGGGACCCTATTACTGAGACTTCGATGTCTGTCCGTCTATCTGTCTGCCTCCAGGCTATATCTCAAAAACCGCTATAGCTAGACTTCTGAAATTTTCACTGATTATGTATATCTGGTGCCGCTATAATAACAAATACTAAAAACAAAATAAAGTTAATATTTAAGGGGGGCTCCCATACAAAAAACACTATTTTTTCCCTACTTTCGCTCTATAACGGTACGGAACCCCTAGTGCGAGAGTCTGACTCGCACTTGGACGATTTTTATATTATTAAACTCCCACACGTGACACAGAAAACTTGAATATTTACAAAGTCTTAGTTGGTAAATACACCAGCCCGCCATTAAGCCCTCTGGGAAAATTGTGTTTTCTATGAAATATTTATTATTTATATTATTTCGTTTGTATTTTGTAGTGTTCGAGTTGCTACTAAAAATTACAAGTAACAAATTCTATGGTTACATAAAAAATCCTTAAAAACTAGAAAAGGTGACGCAGATAGAGAGAGAGGAACAATGAAGACATTTGGCCAGTACCATTCTAGTATCTACCTAGATCTATTCAGTACTTGATGAGGCCCTTGCTCCGTTACGCTGAAACCGTACATTTTTTGGCAACGAAAACTATCCTATGTCCTTCTCGTCTCTCAAAGTATCTTCATACCTATTCTAAATCGGATCTGGGTTGGATTTAAAGGGAAACGTGAAGATGTTACAGACAGGTATACTGTTGCAGTTAAAATATTAGTAAGTACTATTTTACTTAGTCTGACATTTATTCAGGAAAAGTTTTATCGCTAAGGACTAGTTAATGGGGTCGGAAATAAATTGTCTTAGTTTACAAGCTCAAGACTGCAACGAAACTAAAACTCCAAACTTTACTGCTTAAAACACTTCGCCTTTACTTAATCTTTTAGTTCAACAAACAATATAATGGTGCCTACAATTAACTTTCCATTAAAATAGGTTTAGCATTTACACAAAATAGCGTTAAATACATCAAGTACGTTAATGCTATTCAAGCAAATTAGCTTAATTCATACGATAACATTATCAAATATTAAAAACGTTTTCATAAATAATAAATTAGGCTTAATTGATCATAAAAACCTTTAAAAATATGCTGGAAAAATCAACAGAGAAAATGTTTGAATAAAAAAATTACACGAGTAATTTTAATGTAATGAATTGAGGAGGTTTTTATTCCGAGATTCAGGTCGCATCGATCTTGATCTTCGTCAAAAGTTTTAGAGGTTTGCGTAATTATTACAATCTTTGGTCTTTCGTAATAACATATTTTGTGTTTGACGCCGAAGTGGCTGCAGGCATAAACTAAATTATGATTGTATAATGTTTCATGGAATCCTGAATTAGTAATTGATATCTCAAGGATAAGATAAAGTCTTCGAGAAATTTGAATTAAATGTTCAATTTCAATTATTGGTTTGTAATTTATTAGTTATTATTCTCCACTATGATTTCATAATGTAAGATTTTAAGAATTGAATAAGTATATTTAAATTCAACAAGCTACATTGCTCGTTAAAACTTCTTGCAATTCTTGACTAAGCAATTGTTAAACTGCTTTTACCTAAGCTTAACTCTGAGTTTTGACAAGATTTTTTTTTTCTTTACTTATTATTTATTGTACACAAGATACTTATTCTAAAACAATTGACATAGAAAGACGACACAAAGGATTTTAAGTATATAACTACTGTAACCTATGTCCTTAAGGCTTAAAAGTTCATAAGGTATCGTCAATGAATAAATAAAATTGAGCATGGCAAAACAAACGTTTCCGAAATGAACAGCGATGGCTTGTGGCACTTTGTGCTCGACGCGCGACGCCTGTCAGCCCCGGCAATACTCAAACTGAGTGCCAACAACCAAGAGTATTGTTTCCCGGGAAAAATGCACCATATATGTCGCGTAATAAAGTTCAATTTAAAATGTATTTAAAATTGAAATTACTCAATTTTAATGCATCATTTATATTTAAATAGGCCCCACACAGCATTTTACCTAGAGATCTTATACTTGTATGATATCATACTCCAAAGAAACACCCTAATTGCTTTTTTTATAACATAATTATTGTGATTACGTTAAAAAGACTATTAAGTATTAATAACTAGATTAAGAGATGAAACCTCAGAATTTGGGTCGTTACGCGGTTGGTACTAATTGTTAAAGTGCTATTAGTAATAAAAGCTGTCCTTGGGCACTAATAAAGGTGCGCACACACGGCGTCCCGTTACCGTGCGTTACGCGGAACGCGTAAAACCAATCATTAACCTTAATTACTCGTGCGCCTGTACGCGTTGTTCATCGTTTAATAGTTTCGGGGATTTTATGGCGGACAGCTATCGCTTTTTCGTTGCTTAAATACCTACGTATTGTAATTGGATTTATCTAGACAAATAAATAAAAATAAAATAGGAAATCTAGATAAACAAATATTTTACTTATAATAGCTGATATTTTCTTGATAGTTTCTTGATTAGATACACATCACATTTTTAATTTTATACTCGGCGAAACGAGGCGGTAGCGGTCATTGACCTTTTTAGTCTAGGCGCTAAATGAAAAATGCTCGCACTGTATTTAGAATATTTAAGAATAAAATTGACCTCTTATAAAGACACAGATGGCAGATTATTACAGATTCATCGGAAAACCTTTTGGTTTTTATGAGTTCGAAGTGATATGCTTCATATTCAGTTCACATCGAGTATGTAAAATACGATATCGCCCTTAGACTAGGAACATCTGACACTTCATTGTCAATCGCGGTTTATATAGAATGATGACAAGTTTTTTGACAGGGAGTCAATGACCGCTAATGTCTCGATCTCCGAGTACACCTTAGTAGTTTTGCAACATGTCTTCCATAATTTTTCAAATGGTTATGAACCTACTAAAGATTTATTTGTGTATCATAATATTAAATATTACTAGATGATGCCCGCAACTCCGTTGCGCCAAGACTCGTTTATCGCGCGGGAACCGTACATTTTTTCGGGATAAAAAGTAGCCTATGTCCTTTCCCGGGACTCAAAGTATCCCCATAGCAAGTTTCAACAAAATCGGTTCAGTGGATTGGTCGTGAAGAGGTCAGTCAGACAGACAGACCCACTTTCGCATTTATAATATTAGTATGGATATGGAGTATTATGTCAAGTAAAGCTAGTAGTTTACCATGGCACGTTACATGTAGCTCATAAATCTAAGTATTCACGGATTTTAAAAACATGAATTATACAAGTGCTTTTTTCACCGACAAACCTTTTACAAAACGGGAAAGATAGCTAGCTTTATATCCCTAGATATGTATCACAAAATCACTTTTTAAAGTTGATAATATTTTTATTTTAAAGCCAGCACAGCCTTTTTGTGCCCTTGTTCATTTAATTTTCTATGGTTTTGAGATTTTGTGCTTAAATTAATCTGCCGCATCGCGCCGAGTAAGCAGGATCATAAAAATTTATTACAAGTGGAGTTAAGTCCACGAAATGTATTATAACAGGCGAAGCTTAACCGTATTAAGATTTATGTCGCCCACCGTGTCGGCTTAGGGTAAGTGAATAGTTTTTGTGCTGAGAGCGGAAAATTTTCACACAAAAACTATATTATGTAACAAGGTTATGAAACAGGAATTTAGCTGAGACAGTTTCAGAAATTACCTCTAAGACCGAAATAATGAATTACTTTTAGATCTTTATAGAAAATCGGGGTTTCAGACAAAAAAGTGATCCGTATTGTTCAAAACTTATCATCATATTATAATACCTACGAGTAAGTGTCGATGTCATGCATAATATAATATTATTATGATCTGGCCATTTAGCCGAAACTTTTTCGTTTTCGCTTCGTTATAGAATCGCCGATCAAAATATATGGAATTGACATAAGACGAGTCGAACGTCAACGTCATACTAACGAACGCTTATGTCAATTCCATACATTTTCATCGGCGATTCTATAACGAAGCGAAAACGAAAAGATTTTGGCACACCCCCCTGGAGTCAAAACTATACAGATAATTCTACAAGGCCTAACCTAATAAACTAGCTACGTCGTATACTCTAGTCTAGTTGAACATTCTCGCGTAAGCATAAAGACAAAGTCACATCGATATGCAAAATCTAAAGACGTAAGCGTTTGAAGCTCAACAGCAAATTGGAATAGCTTACACTAGAATAGCTCTAACGCTGCTATTAACTTTTACTGGCTATCTTAAAGTAGGTAAAGCTAAAGATGCCGTTCAAGTGTTTTTTGTGAGTAAAAACTTTTTGAAAAAAAGCTTTTATTTAAATACTCCAAAAATAAGAAAATAAATTTCTCCTTAAAAATTTTAACTATTAAGTTATAACCTCAATATAAATTATACAATTTGCATGATAATAAAAGCTTGTCGCGAGACTTAACAATCTGTCAGTATTTAATAAATTTATTAAAATATAAAATACTAGCTATGCCCCGCGGCGTTACCCGCGGTTTAAGTGATATATAATAAAAGACTATGAAAAGTACCAATAATAGGGTCAAAACGGGACGATACATTTTTTTTTAATGAAATAAGGGGGCAAACGAGCAAACGGGTCACCTGATGGAAAGCAACTTCCGTCGCCCATGGACACTCACAGCATCAGAAGAGCTGCAGGTGCGTTGCCGGCCTTTTAAGAGGGAATAGGGTAATAGGGGAGGGTAGGGATGGGAAAGGAAGGGAATAGGGGAGAGTAGGGAAGGGAAGGGAATAGGGGAGGGTAGGGAAGGGAATAGGGTAGGGGATTGGGCCTCCGGTAAACTCACTCACTCAGCGAAACACAGCGCAAGCGTTGTTTCACGCCGGTTTTCTGTGAGAACGTGATATTTCTCCGGTCGAGCCGGCCCATTCGTGCCGAAGCGTGGCTCTCCCACGTATAAATCTCCCATGGTTCTATAATGGTTTATGATGATGATGATGAATGTAATTTGCATAGTAGCATTTTAGTAGCACAACTTTCCGTTCTTAAAACAACGTCGAGACTCCCAAACTTCTATCTATAAAGAGTCAGGAGTTCTGTCAGCACCTTTCGTACTATGGTATACCTTGGTGCAAAATCTTGCTTGTTGGTAGCATATGCTTAGAATACTGCTCACGAAACCGAAGTCACCACATGTTTCCATATAAATTTTGAGGAGTTCCCTCGATTTCTTATGGATCCCTTCATCAGGTCACCACTTTTATGAATATGGTACCAAATTGGGATGATAACCTATAGGTTATCATCCCAATTTGGTACCATATTTATTCAATTTTTCTTTTGGTGTATACACCAAAAGAAAAATTTTGAAAATCGGTTCACAAATGGCGGAGTAATCGTTGAACATAAAAAAACGAACATAACACCTACTTCATTTTGAAAGTCGGTTAAAATTGTGGCCTATGTGTTATTCTGATGTATAAGCTTCATTAAAATCCGTTATTGTAAAGTTTCATTAAAATCCGTTCAGTAGTTTTTGCGTGAAAGAGTAACAAACATCCATACATCCATACATACATCCAAACTTTCGCCTTTATAATATTAGTAGGATAATATCAATTTACTCAGTTAAATTGGCACAAGTTTATTTACAAATCTCTCGACAAGCTTTTATTATCATGCAAATTGTATAATTTATATTGAGGTTATAACTTAATAGTTAAAATTTTTAAGGAGAAATTCTTATTTTTGGAGTATTTAAATAAAAGCTTTTTTTCAAAAAGTTTTTTGCTTATAATTTATTTTTTGTTTTTTAGTTATTTCTGGCTAGATTTATCAGTTTATACGATACGCCACGATACGCCACGCCACGACACGACACAACACGACACGACACGACACGACACGACACGACACGACACGACACGACACGACACGACACGACACGACACGACACGCCACGACACGCCATGACATGACACACGACACGATTTGACACGACATGACACACGACACGATAAGACACTACCCGACACGACACGATACGACACGACACGCCACGACATGACACACGACACGATTCGACACGACATGACACATGACACGGCACGATTCGTCACGACACGACACGACACGACTCAATGAGCCCTTTCATTTGATACCCATATTGCTGAAGTTCATTAAAAATAGTTATTCCCCTGTCTTGGATGAGCCGTCATATTGGATGTAGAATGACATTAAATTAGTGTTCGAGTTACTCTCAATGAGTTCTTTCATTTGATACCCATATTGCAGAAGTGCATTAAAAATAAGTATTCCCCTATCTTGGATGAGCCGCCATGTTGGATGTAGAATGAAATTAAATTCGTTTTCGAGTTACTCTCAAAAAGCCTTTTCATTTAATATCCATATTGTAGGTCTGCATAGAAAATAATTATTTCGCCATCTTGGATGGTCGGCCATATTGGATTTAGAGTGATGTCACATACTATATCGTGCATTGTCATCCAAACTAAACGCGTATGCAAAATTTCAGCTCAATCGGTTAATTATATCTACTTCAAAATTGAGTTCCAAAATTCCACCGTAACACACATACTTACATACATACAGAGCAAGTTAAATAAAAGCTTTTAAAAAACTTAAGAAAAGTGGTTTGGTGTGAAAAGTTTCACCTCGTAGCTGTGTTTGAGAACTACTAATTACGTAAGTGTAATTACTAAACGCTAGCAAAATGGAGACGTATTAAATATTGTACCATCGAAGAAATTGATTCATAGGCAGTTGACGGACCTAAGTCATTTGGTTAGATAATGTCAACATAATGTAAGTCGTCATCTGTCGGCTGAGTTTTGACAGAACGCGAACAAAATACGTAGGTACGCCATATTATTATTTCTCTACTCTATTCTCTGATAGTACCATCAAAAAAATCGATTCATAGGCCGATGTCGCCATCGGCCTATGAATCGCCTACGCCATTTGGTCGAGTTATGTCAAGCACAACCATCTGAACATGACTGACTAACATGAGGGCCTGTCCACATCTCCACGTCACGACGTCGTCAACGTGCAACGGTGCGGTAACGTGGCATGGTACGTTGACGTGACGTGCAAATTTACGTCATTTGGTCGGATCATATCAATTCAATGTTAATTGTGATCTGTCGGCTGGGTTTAACATAACGCTACCAAACTACGTAGGTCCCCCATCTGCCTAGGAATCAACTTCTCTGATAGTACAATAATTATTTTGTCGCCATTCACTTAACTTACTTTAATTTTTTGCTAAAATGATAAGACTTTAAGACAATCTACTCCGATTTAATTAAATTTAATTATCGGTATTAAAAACGGTCACAAAACAAAAGACAAGCCTCAGATTGACACTTATTCATTATGAAATATTAAGGCAATAATATTGTTTTGCTTAAAATTACGAGAAATAATTTAGTTAGAGCGGCCATTGACGAGAGCGAATTTAATTTCTCATGGGTATTTTCATCGGGAACCGTGGGCTTCTTTTGTTTTAAGCCTTTTGTAGCCGATTCGAGCGGCAGACAGCTGTAAATCTCCATTCCCCAATGAAAAACTCAAACCAGACATGAATTTAAAAAACAAATTCTCAACTCAACGCGACCGCAGACTGTCGTACATAAATTCTTGGCGAAGTTTGTTTAGCATAATATGAAATATGCCGTAGTAATTTCAACTATACAGACCACGTAAACTTCGGAGTTTTGTGGTAAGTTTTCACTGTGAGGTGGGTGTAGTTTATAAAGAAATGGAGTATGGAAATTCACTGGTATCGAGAATACCTTTCGGGCATTCATAGAATCTGCTCGAGATAAAACACAGAAATTTAAATCACTCACATGTAGAGATATGAACAAAATACGCCGCCTCCAGCCTTTGTATCCAGCTTTATTTCATACGGAAGTATACAACCTGCTTTCACACGATATATTACACTATACAGAGGAAAATGTTTTGTATTTACTTATCACACATTCACACGCACGCCTTTATAGAAGAGGTTTATTAAGTTTACTGCAACAATTTTTTACCTACATTTTTATGATAAGACCCTCTCATTAATTTTGACATAGTAACAGTATACCAAATATGGATTTTTTCTTTATTTAATTTGAGTCATCGAAAATTATAGCGGCTAGCATAATCTTGACTAAATGTTTGGACATCATTAAAAAAAAATACGGGTTGCCGGAATTTGTCGGAATCGCCAGCAGAACGTAAATCGAAACAGCAAAGAAAGGCTCACATTTTTGCCGTGCATAGAAGGAGAGGGTAATACACATCATTACTTCGCCGCGCTATTATTAACCCTTTTCTATACTTCAAAAATGAGTAGGTACCTATTGCAATCTGTACCCTCATCTTCACGATGATGATAAGTCAAGACTCAAGCTACAAGCATTATATTTTCTGAACCAAACCAATAAAACAACAGACAAAAAGAATTAGGATGTAATGGGTGCCGTGGGTGCGGTTGATCTATTATAAATATTTATTGCAGGAAGGGCCTGAGATGGAGCCGATACCGCGGGCAACGCGATTAGCCGAGATGAATAGAGGTTGGGTCGGCCAGGATTACGGCGCGTCATTAGTTGGTGACGCCATGCTAGATCGAGGGCATATTCGGAACTACTGTCAGACAGTTTGATCGCGCATAAGTTAGTTTTGTAACTTACGACTGTGCCTGTGACCGTGACTGTGATTTTTTAAGCTATTGCATAGCTTTTCGCGGGATTTGAGCGCGGTGACCGAATCAAAAAATTCCGTAAAAAAAAACCTAACACAGGCACAGCGTAGCGGCGTTGCCAGACTTCGGCACGGTGTTTGTGTGCATGCGACTAGACGTATGCGAATCATAATAATTGTATAAGTTGATAAAAAATGCTATGCAATAGCTTTACCGCGGCAGTACCCGAGTGCCACACGTATTTTTATTATACGTTTTGTTGTATGTTTCCCATTCTTTATTGCTATTTAAACTTACATACCTGTTTTCACAATCAAATCGCTACAGACTGTTAAGAGGAAACGCTAACACTGTTTTTCCATACAAACGTATTCCCTAATTTACTCCCTGGACAATGCGTCTAGACAAATGATTTTTTTAAACATGAAATAAGGAGGCAAACGAGCAAACGGGTCACCTGATGGAAAGCAACTTCCGTCGTCCATGGACACTCGCAGCATCAGAAGAGCTGCAGGTACGTTGCCGGCCTTTTAAGAGGGAATAGGGTAATAGGGGAGGGTAGGGATGGGAAGAGAAGGGAATAGGGGAGGGAAAGGAAGGGAATAGGGTAGGGGATTGGGCCTCCGGTAAACTCACTCACTCGGCGAAACACAGCGCAAGCGCTGTTTCACGCCGGTTTTCTGTGAGAACGTGGTATTTCTCCGGTCGATCCGGCCCATTCGTGACGAAGCATGGCTCTCCCACGTATAATATTGGGATCTGTTAAAGCTATGCCTCTATGTTAAATTTTTTTCTAAATTTACTAATAAATAAAAAAATATGACCCTTCAAAAATCCAAAAAAATGAATGCCCCGTACCCCGCCAACAATTAATTAAACAAAAGTAAAACAAATTTGAAAGATCCTTAAGATTAAATAAAAACGTAGAGGCTCACTCTTCCTGAAGATATTTATAAAAATAATAATTAGATAGGCTCTATTTTGAAGGAGGAATCAGAGGACTACGTTACCTCGATTTACTATATCTGTCTCTATCACAATACACGTGCCGGCGCAGGGTG
The DNA here is from genome assembly GCA_905187585.1 of Cyaniris semiargus. Taxonomy (NCBI): domain Eukaryota; kingdom Metazoa; phylum Arthropoda; class Insecta; order Lepidoptera; family Lycaenidae; genus Cyaniris; species Cyaniris semiargus. The sequence continues at coordinate 8,814,549 of LR994560.1, read as the reverse complement.
AAGCGTGATGGCAATAGTTTCTTAGTTTAAATTCTACTGCACCCGCATTTCCTCTTAACATGTTCTAAAATGTCACTAGAAAGTCAGCTGTTTTACGTTCACTACCTGTCATTTTTTCGCATGGTAGCAGAAATGAAAACTAACGCTAGTATAATTTTGAATGATATCTACTTCGCTTTTTTGCCTCCATGACAATTTTATACGTACCCCTAAATTCTTGTATTGGAGATATTATGATTTTGTATCCTTAAAAGTTGAAGAAGATTTTTATCTCATGTGAACGACGGCCCTTATCCGATCATATGATATTTGTGATTAGTGATCGTTATGTAACTTTTGAAAATATGTGGCTTTTGAATGCAATAGATAAATTGAAACGAAATTCCATTACTGTAGAGGTACGAGAACCAGCCAGTCAAATATGCGACTGAAAACTATTTCCAAAACTTTAATGAACTGTAAGTCTTCCTGACCAATACAATAAAATAAAACCTTTTAACGTAAAATACGTTACAGAACAACAGTCGCGAGTCAATTTATTTGATTTCGTCGTAGTGAGTCATATAATAAAATTTCCATGTTATGTTATAGAAAGTTTACATAAATATTAAAATTTAATTTTTTAGGGGTTGGTTAAAACTTATACTATATTCAAATCAAATCATATCAAAATAATTTTTTTCAGAGTATTTTTTTACAAAAATTTTCCGAACGTCGGGTCTAAGGTGCCTACCACCGGTTCAGAATTCACCGGTTCATTCAGAATAAGGAATATTGTAATGACCTAATCATTAACTTATTACAAACCAAAACTAGACTGGTTGCTCGTATCCACTACCCGTAGTAACACTCTCACGGCAGACAACTAACGGTATGTAAATACCGTAGTATATAATATAAAACATTAGTTAAATTACTGAATACCAATCACAACTTACGTATAAATCTCTAACCCCAAAACTAACGTAAATAAATGAGACCTAAATTAAAGTTTCGTTTACTTTAAAAACAGTCAACAACAAGTGAGATTCGAAACAAGATTACAGTTGTGCGAAACGGCCAATGAACGAAGTGCCAAATTTGATAAGCCCGCTCCGGCCGCGCTCGGCTGAACGTAGTTTACTAACACTTGTATGGGTCTTTTTGATCCTTGAATACGTAATGGGATTCAATTAAGTGCTGACACCAAGCGGCCGAGATCCCCTAAGAAAATGGCTGTATTATGCAATATCGAAAGTATGTTTTCAGAGCTTATGAATATTGATTATGTTGTCTGTAGTTATTAGAATTTGAAAATTAAACTTGAAGGATGTGTATTTATCGTTTGTTAATATTTGTTCTGTCTTATTATAAAGAAGAAAAGTTTGAAGGGCAAAGACATAGAGGATGGCTACGGGGAAGGGCATATGATACTTTTTTACGCAGATGGAGCAGCGCGCAACTACAGCTACTTGGCAAATTAAAACCTGAGAAGAATAATTCTATAACATAACAGTAGTAGGTAACTCTATAAGTCACGTATCTCTTAAAAGAATCTGAACCAAAACTACATGCCATTCTACTGTATAGTAATAAAATTGAATGCCAATAAACCTACGACAAAGCAAGAATTCGGTTCTGAAATATTGTGACAGAAATTGTAAGGAATTTTCCAATTATGTGAAATACATTCACGACGGAGATGAATAACTAGAGTACCTCGCTATGACCGAACTAAACATTCGAGAGCCATTGAAGGCATTAAGAGGGTTCACATTATGCAGTTCAAAAACGTACTCTCTTCAATGATTCACGGACCGCCTGCGCTAAAATTCAGTTATTGTTTCATAAGAATTATTCAATGAAAATTAATTCTTGATTAATTTATTGCGACGATTTAGCTATGCGATAAATATAAACGCAAAGCAAAGTTAAAGTAAAAAGCAGACACATTTATGCCTTGATTCTTATCACTTTTAAAAACTAAAAACCGCGCATTTTCTGCTTTAGTTTACCTGCTATCTTTCTATATTGAAACAGATTGAAATAGAAATACTGAAGTTGAAAAATCTAAATGTTTAAGTAGATTTTCTTGGTGCCGTGATCAATTAGTAAAGATTGTTTATAAAGCGTACTCCGTGGTCCGCTGGGATATTTATCTCCAAAATACATTAAGGCCACAAATGACTACAGACAGCTGAAGATTTGGTGGTTGGCAATTCTCACGCGGGACGTTTTTTGTTGACGACAAATGTACCGATCCGTTAAGGAATTCTGCATTCGCATAAGTTTAACATAATGGCCAGAGGAATAAAATACTCTGCAAATGCTAATATATACTTTATCTTATATATAAAATTCTCGTGTCACAATGTTAGTTACCGTACTCCTCCGAAACGGCTTTACTGATTTTTACCAAATTTTATATGCATATTCAGTAGGTCTGAGAATCGGCTACTGGCTACTTTTTATATTTATAAGTGCATTTGTTGAATAAATTATAATAGTAAATTATTACAACTCGGGACTGACGGCGACCATTGTTTGTGCGACGGGATAGCGAGGGACGTTGCCATGGTGCCATATTTATTTGGTCACTTCAATAAAATAATACGGGCGAAATACTTTATATGGCGAAACAACGTTTGCCGGGACAGCTAGTAATATATTGAATTATGTAAGTCTGTCTGTCTCTTACGTCGAAGAACTTAAAGTCTTTTAAGATGACCTAATAGGATAGTAAACATTTTAAGACCAATACTAATCTGCCCCAATCACTCCAAAAAGTTTAGAGGAGAACTCGTTTTGAACAGATATGCCTCATCTCAAATGTATATTATAATACCATGAAGTATATTTAGAATATTCTCCTACGTGTGGAGAAGATAATTTTAGTCTCCTTTATCGAAATGTATATCACGAGGTAGAGAGAATAATTTAAATCTCAACACGGAACTAGTTTAACGAAGTTTGTATCTCTATCTCCTTAACAAGAGCGTGCTCGTGTGTATTGTTTTAATACTTTTTCTTCGTGTTTGTTGTGAATGAATAAAAAGTTTTTGCTACTAGCACTACCCTCTACATTCTACAGTGTCGTTTTTCGGGTTCCGTACCCAAAGGGTAAAAACGGGACCCTATTACTAAGACTTCGATGTCTGTCCGTCTGTCTGTCTGTCTGTCTGTCTGTATGTCTCCAGGCTGTACTCAAGAACCACTTTAGCTAGACTTCTGAAATTTTCACAGATTGTGTATATCTGTTGCCGCTGTAACAACAAATACTAAAAATGATTGACGTGATTTTTTTGATATTTTTTGTTCGATATTAATAACGGCAATACATAGGCACTTGAAATATTCACGAAATACTCAGTTTTATCTGTACTTTGATAATTTATAATAAAATTTTAATAAATGAAATAATGAAGGGGGGCTCTCATACAAAAAACACAATTTTCAGCCTATTTTTGCTTTATTGTGATACGGAACCCTTCGTGCGCGAGTCCAACTCGAATTTGGCCGATTTTTTTTATTAAGTTAAGTTTTTATATAAAATGATAGTTTACTATTAACTTTAATTTGCAAACAAATTATGCAATCATTACTTTTTCTTATTGCAATAATATTTTAGTACAGTAAATAAAAACTAAAGCTTTTTATTAATAATCGAAAGACTCAAATGCCGTTAACTTAGCAAAATAACCTACACTAACATAACACTATAACGTAAGTGTCTAAGACAAAAATATATATAAAGCAGAACTAACATTGACAAACATCTAGAAATTGCCCTTTTTAGCGACAAGTTTTTAAAACAAAAATGGCATGTTGTTTTGCCTTTAATGCTACGTGGCACACCTGAATGTAGGACTGACGTAAGACAATGGAAAAACCTTCATCAAAAATCTTTCATGAAATATGTCCCATTTAATTGTATTACACAATGAATCTCATCGGAATCTAAATTAATTTTCTTCTCTTAATATTCCAACGACACCTACCTACAGTCTTTGAATATTTTAATTAAAATGGCCATCAAATTTGGTGTTGTTTATTTGCTTCACAGACCGCCTTTACAATTATAACGAGCAAATACGAAATAATAGATAATAATTCTTACTTTCAAGATGAATACATTTTTTTTTTAATTTATTGTAGTCGACTTGTAGCATGCTACGTTGCCACGATCAACTCGTAGCATGCTACGTTTCTACTATTGACTCGTAGCTTGCTACATTGCTACGAAACTACGACCAAATCGTAGCATGATTCAATGCTATGATCACAACATAGTAAACGTTGCTACGGTCCTACGATTAACTCATAGCATGCTACGTTTTCGCATTGCTACGACCGACTCGTAGCATGCTACTTTGCTACGATCGACTCGTAGCATGCTACGTTGCTACGATCATATCGTAGCATGCTACGTTGCTACGACCGACTCGTAGCATGCTACGTTGATACGATCGACTCGTAGCATGCTACGTTGCTACGATCAACTCGTAGCATGCTACGTTGCTACGATCGACTCGTAGCATGCTACGTTGCTACGATCAATTCGTAGCATGCTACGTTGCTACGACCGACTCGTAGCATGCTGCGTTGATACGATCGACTCGTAGCATGCTACGTTGCTATGATCAACTCGTAGCATGCTACGTTGCTACGATCAATTCGTAGCATGCTACGTTGCTACGACCGACTCGTAGCATGCTACGTTGAAACGATCGACTCGTAGCATGCTACGTTGCTACGACCGACTCGTAGCATGCTACGTTAATACGATCGACTCGTAGCATGCTACGTTGCTACGATCAACTCGTAGCATGCTACGTTGCTACGATAAATTCGTAGCATGCTACGTTGGTACGACCGACTCGTAGCATGCTACGTTGAAACGATCGACTCGTAGCATGCTACGTTGCTACGATCAACTCGTAGCATGCTACGTTGCTACGATCGACTCGTAGCATGCTACGTTGCTACGATCAATTCGTAGCATGCTACGTTGCTACGACCGACTCGTAGCATGCTGCGTTGATACGATCGACTCGTAGCATGCTACGTTGCTATGATCACCTCGTAGCATGCTACGTTGCTACGATCAACTCGTTGCATGCTACGTTGCTACGATCAATTCGTAGCATGCTACGTTGCTACGACCGACTCGTAGCATGCTACGTTACTACGATCGACTCGTAGCATGCTACGTTGCTACGACCGACTCGTAGCATGCTACGTTACTACGATCGACTCGTAGCATGCTACGTTGCTACGATCAATTCGTAGCATGCTACGATCCTACGATGCTATAATCAACTCGTAGCATACTACGATATTACTACGATTTAAAACTTCAAATATATTACGTTTCAACCTATAAAGAAAAAGTAAGGTTCAGCAAGTAATTATACTTAAAACAATAATTATATGCATGTTAATAATATGCAAGAACGACTACTTAATTATACTTTAAAATCTGTTTTTCTTCGGGCTATGTTTTTCATTTAGAGTCAATTATTTAATACAGTTATTGAGTCGTTAAGACCCAGAATCACGAAACATTAAATCTGTGTAGTACGCCTAATGAATAAAGCTTTTAGCTTTTTGTAAGTCGTCAAAAAGTAAGAAAACAACCTATGAACAGTCGCCGATAGATTATGTACACTATCACATTGAAGTTTTAGACAATATTGAAAACGATAATGCATTAAAAATTATTTTAAACGACTATTGAGATATTGTAACCATTTTAACAGATCTTCTCAATTTGCAATCCATAGAAATAAGTATACTGTGTTGACAAATGATTATTATTTATTGTGATTGGGCTACTAATAACCAACTGTGAAAACTTGGCTTACCCATCAGGTGGGCGGAGTGAATCCAGCAATTCTATTACGTGTTACAAAGTACCATTAATTCCTTCCTTCCTATCTCCGAAACAAATTCTGCTGAAGTTTGTTTATCTCTTAAGCGAACTTTTGTTTTGCAAATTTTTTTGCATTGTTGTGGCGGAATTTTAGCAGCGAGTTTATGTTGGAGCTTATCATGATCATCAAATTGTGAGCTTTTTTGTGAATATGAACTAAAGGTAAATAAGTTAGTGTATATTAATCCTATCCGGATTTTTATCTAATACAAACTTACGAGAATGTGTATATTTAAAAAATAAACTCAAAAAATTTGACAAAATTGCAGATAGTAGAGAACAAATTTTTACCAACAGGATTCTATATTAGAGTACGTACAGAAATCATTTCAGTAAAATAAAAAGGAGCACTAATAATAGCTATCTCACCAAAAACATTTCTTGTAAAATGTTGCCGAGACGACCACATAAGGTTTACCCTGTGAAAAAGATATGAGATTTCATATAGAGCCAAGCTTGTGAATCTACACGGCCTAACTCTACTGACCCTAACTTCAACAAATTCTACATACCAGTAAATATGTATGGCTTCGCCGTTTCGCTACTGTCACGGAGGTGATGCGAATATTTAGTTTCTGATCTGAAGTTAGTAACGAAACAGCCGAGCCCAGTGGCGTAGCTATAGGGTGGCAGGACTGGCCAAATGCCACGGACCCCCGACCCAAGAGGGCCCCGAAGCCGCGATCTCAGAAAAAAAAATTACTTAGTCTCTGAGTCTTTTATTTTACTTGAAAAGATTTTTTTAAGTTCTGCTTAAAATCAAATAAAGCGAGACAAATAAAACCATAATACAATTTTAAGTTATTAGAAAACCATTTCAACGCATCCTAAAATAGTTATTTCTTACAATTCCTGTGACTACAGCTAGTGCTGAACTAAATGATTGCTGATTGCTGATTAATAAAAACCTATTTCAGAAACTCTATGGGACAAAACAGTTTACGTAACTTAGCTATTCTGTCTATTGAAATTTTTATGGCCCGATCTTTAAACTTGGATGATGTTATAGACACTAATTGCGGAACAGAAAGCTCGAAGAAAAGATTGTTCTTAATAAATATTGAAATTTAATTGTTATTTTTATTCTGTTGTAAATGTACGCAATGCAGGTTCCCTCACGATGTTGTTCCTTCACCGAAAAGCTAGCGAATGAAAGATGAATATGATGCAGGGGTGGGCGTTATTTCACTTCACTAGTTATAATTACTAGCTAAACAGTATTAACCGAATAACTAGTTATGAGTCATGTAGTAGAGTAGTGATTTTTGTAACGTTTTTATTGTAACTTAATGATATAAAAACACATAATAAAATAGAGTGACCTCTTATAATTTTAACGGATCATTATTCTCTGAAGTCACTTCCCGGAAATCTTGGAATTTAACATTTTAGGTTATTTATTTTATACTGCATTTACACATTCGCGTTCGCCATTCGCCTCGTCACTCGACAAAACATTCGTACACGAATGCTGTCGCGAACTACTGTTCACACATTCGTAGGGTGAATCGACATTCGCAGACGAACGTGGAGGAAGTGAATACATATAATATGTCGTATAAGAACAAAATCTGAAAACCAATTTGTATGAACATACGCCATCTTTACTAAAACACATTGGTTGTTTGCATAAAATACTGTGGTTAGTAGCCCACATAAAAATAACTAGTTCCAAAAAATCACTCGTTATAAAACCGGTGAAGCCAACCAAATCACCGGATACGTTAATTTTCTTGAAAATCACTTAACGACCCACCCCTAATGTGAAGTCTCCAATCTGCATTGGGCTAGCGTGCGGACCACAGCTCATTCCATTTTGCTTAAAGGAGGAGGCCTATGCCCAACAGTGTGACGTATATAGGCTGGTGAATGTGAATGAATGTAAATATATAAACAAATGCCCTTGAAAATAAAATTGTTGTTAGTGTTGGAACATTACTTACATAAGTATGTTATTAAAATTAAACTAAGTACAACCTGAAGATTTTCCTGAAGATTTTACTGATAGGGCCCCAACAAAAGAATTTGCCACGGAGCCCAGATGGTATAGTTACGCCACTGGCCGAGCCATATATACTTACTGATATGTAGAATTTGTTTAAGTTAGGGTTAGTAAAGTTAGGCCGTGTAGATTCAGAAGCTTGGCTCTACATGAGATCTCATATCTTTTTCACAGGGTAAACCTTATGTGATCGACTCGGCAACATTTTACAAGAAATGTTTTTGGTGGGATTTCAGTTCTTTTTGTACGTTGGTTCTTGTAAGTACTTATTAATAGGTTTTTTAGTTACTGTCTACAGTCCCGTGTAAGCTCTTATGTACTAATTCATAAAATTGGTGAAAGTCTCATATAAACCTACACTCCCCATTTTAGGGGATGGGGGGCGAAAGTTATAAGTTTATGAATTTTTTTGTTAGTTTTATACTAAAGTAAGATAACATACCAAATTTCAGCTTTCTAGCACTTCAGAAAGTAGCCATACATTTTGATGATCATCAGTGTGTCAGTGACGAAATCGGTGTATTTTAGATATCAATAAGATCTAAAGTATAGGAGCTATTCAATTGAGACTTTGTATGTTTAATAAGTCTACTATTGTAAGTATACAGATACAAACGTATGAATTAGATTTTTTCAAATGATTTTCATTGTTCCTGTGTCTATTTCATTACCGAAACAGAATATATTATCCTATGACAGGTATTCTCAGAGTCGAGGGTACTATATTTTCACGATTTATAATCCTGTGATTGGATCTACCTATCAGATTTATGAATATTTTAACTCCGAAACTGCTATATAGAAAACTAAATATTAGTACGGTTATTTCTTTTAAAAATTTGAATTTTATTTCATAAATTCATACATATTAAACAACAGAAATTTACTATTTTAATATTTATTTGGGCAGAGTAACCTGCTATTAACAGTCGTTACAATAATGACCATAATTCATGACAGCACGCTCTTATATACTAGAAAAGTGATCAATTGACTACTTAACATCCTCTAAGTATAATTAATAGAATAACATAATCAGACTACAAAAAATATATAACTTTAGATAAATATAACTATTAAATTATCAGTTTAAATTAACAATTAATGGATCAAGCAATCATACTAATTTATTAATAACTAGACGTTCCGCGCGGCTTCGCCCGCGTAAATTAGATATTTCACAGACAAATCAGTCTACAAAAAATAGCCTATGACCCTTCACGTGGTCTACTTCTTATTTGACCCAAATAACAGAAAATTTGCTCTAGTAGTTCGTGAGATAAGCCCTTTCAAATAATTTCCCCCGTTTTTTCCATATTTTCTTCTATTTCTTCGCTCCTATTAGTCTTAACGCAATAAAATATATCCTATAGCCTTCCTAAATAAATGGGCTATCTAACACTGAAATAATTTGTCAAATCGGACTAGTAGTTCCTGAGATTAGCGCGTTTAAATAAGCCCTTTCAAATAATTTCTCCCCGTTTTTTCCACATTTTCCTCTATTTCTTCGCTCCTATTAGTCTTAGCATGATAATATATAGCCTATAGCCTTCCTCGATAAATGTACTATCTAACACTGAAAGATTTTTTCAAATCGGACCAGTAGTTCCTGAGATTAGAGCGTTCAAACAAACAAACTAACAAACTCTTCCGCTTTATAATATTAGTATAGATTAAAATGTAATCATTGACATCCATAGTTCTCCTTAGTTTCGCCTACCGTTACTGGAAGTCGGTAACATACAATTGAAATATTATAAAAACGATTTAAATAATAAACAACATGTCTATTGCAAGTGGCAAACCGTATAATTTTGTATTTGAAATTGATGAAATGTATTTTTAAGTGGATATTTTGTTTTTGAAATTGACTAAGTTTAAAATTAAAAAAGTATACAATTACTATTTAATTCCGTAAGCATAAGGAAAGTGTGTCCTATCTGTTACCTTCACCTCTGAATCGATGTTGAGAATATTTGGTATGTAGATATTTCGAGTCCCGGGAAAACGACATAGATTTTTTTATCACAAAAAATATACAGCTACAGTATGATAAACGAATTTCTATACGAAGTCACGGGCAGCATCTAGTAATAAATATAACCTCACCCCGTGTGCAAAGTCGTTGGAACAATTCCCAAGTCCTTTATTATTAACGTAAGCGCCCTCAATATGCACGCTGTTCTAATGAACATTCTTAGTATTAACTTGGACTGAGTTTCGCGCACTTTGGAGCTCCCCACTTTAACGGTCAACACAAAACGTACCTTTACAGAACTGTGATACCGAATTTTGTATATTTTTGTGACAAAAAACATATTTTATAGAAACAAAGTCGTAGAACAGAAAAAATCGCACATAGTTTTACAAACAGTCGTGCGACATTTAATAAGAATTACTTTGTACATTAAATGTTTAATAAATTTTATTAAATCAAAAGTTTGCCACAAAATGTGTCATGTTATGTTAAAATCTTCATTAAGTTAAAATTAAGTAATCGTTAAAATATAAATATAGATACGTTATAATATTATCAGATGTGTGTAAATTGTAAAACAATAGACAAGTAGCGGTAATGCAATTATGAATGTACGAATTTCTACATTCTCTGAAAATAATTAAAATAAGTTATGGCTACGGAACCCTAAAAAATACTTGTTAGCCTTGAGAGACCACAGAGTCACAGAAAACCGGCGTGAAACATCGCTTGCGCTGTTTCGTCTAGTGAGTGAGTTAAGCGGAGGCCCGACTGCACCCTATACCTTATTCCCTATCCCTATTCTCTTCTGCCTATTCCCTTAGCCTATTCCTTCATAAAAAGGCCGGAAAGGCACTTGCAACTCTTCTGATGTTACAGTGTCCATGGGCGAAGGCAACTGCCTTACGGAAAGCAACTGCTTTCCGTCAGGTGACCCGTCTGCTTGTTCGCCCCCTAATTTCATATAAAAGGGAAAGGGAACAGGGGAATAGGGATACCCCTTTTCCCAATTCCTTCACTTAAGCCTTTTCTCTCTAAAAGGCTGGCAACTCGGCGACGGTAGTTACTGTCCATCAGGTGACCTGTTTGCTCGTTTGTCCCCTAATTATATAACACATCCCCATCACTTTTCTAATATTGCGAGTGCACATGCTCATTTGCCCCTTAATTTCATATTTCGTGTGTGGTAAAACTTACAAAAAGAAATGAAATCCCACCAAAAACATTTTCATGTAAAAATGTTGCCTAAACGAGAACATATAGTTCGTGGTGTTAAAAAGTAGTGAGATCTCTTGTAGATCCGAGTTTCTAACCTTACATACTCAGCCCTAAATCTAAAAACCTTAATTTTACACTTAAGTCGCGGCAAAATACTTGATATAATGTGTCAACCGCACGAGAAGGATCTAAAAACTCTACATATTAGTCAAAATGGGTGGCTTGGTCATTTTGTTATTCGTCATGCTATGGGCTTTGAACTTAATATATTACTTTTCTGTTGTACTTAATAACTTTTATATTAACCGTAACAAAATGGCCAGGCCACCGATTTAGACTAATGTGTAGAGTTTTTAGATTCTTCTCGCGCGGCTGACACATTATATCAAGTATTTTGCCGCGACTTAAGTGTAAAATTAAAGTTTTCAGATTTAGGGCTGAGTATGTAAGGTTAGAAACTTGACTCTACGTGAGATCTCTCTACTTTTTGACACCACGAACTATATTATGTTCTCGTCTAGGCAACATTTTTACATGAACATGTTTATGGTGGGATAGAAATTATATTAATAAATAAAGGTAACGACCTGTCGAGGATCAACAGTTAGGGCTTTATGTAATTGGATCGCAATTGGGGCAGTGTGTCAACAGCTTAACAATTGTTTGCTCACTTCCCCATTCATCAAATAAAAAATGGAAATCAAAAATTTCGAATAGCAATTTAATTGATTGCTTTTGTATTTGTTCAGAGAAAAGCGATTATAATTAATTGACATGAATCGGAAGAAAAATCACACTAACATCACATCACAATACATCACACCATACTAACTAAGCAGTAAGTGCTTTTTTTGGATACTGAGACTTCGCTGTCCGTCACCAGGCTCTCAAGAACCGCGATAGCTACACGCATAGAGATACTCAATTGTATTTCTACTTTATAATTCTAATTGTTACTTTACGGAGGCTCCCATACAAATATCGCCATCTTATGGCACGGAACCCTTCGCGTGCAGTTCCGACTCGCATTTTCAAAATAGTTTTATTATCTCATAATATTTTTGGGTGACTTTACGTAACACGCATCCGTAATCACCTAAAGCTATTTCCGCAACTTCGGCCATTACGGAATCCGTATTTATATGTCCCCACTTACACTAAGAACAAAAGTTGAAACTTATGTATGAAGGATTACCATAATGGCTAATATAATATTTCAAGTCACAATTCGCGAGTTCCATCTCCCGTCTGATTATGCGTCGGCGTAGAAAATCGCTTCAGATTTATCTCCATTGGTCGAGTTCGGAGTTTATTCTGATAAATTATATTCCATTATTATCGCTCGGGAATATTTTACATTTGAGTGGCAACATCAACATGGATTTCCCTGACACCTGGCAACTTTCGTGCTTATCTGTAGGAAGTTTTTAAGAATTGTTATTTACTCCTGGAAATTATTAAGATTAAGATTTTACTGGAAAAAAAAACATTGGAGATTGAAGAAATCTATTTCAGTGCTGTTGGGTCCTTTTTTCTGTCCAATATATTCTAAGACATCCTAGGGCCAATGTCTTGGGACTAGACCAGCAAGAACTTGTTTGATGTTTTTTAAATAATAAAAATAAAATAAGGAATACTTATAAGTTGTAACAATGTTTATTTTTTAATTATAAAGAGTTTTTAATTAAAAATTAAAAAGAAAATACATAGATAATAACTCTAAAGCAAATGATACACTTTGACGCGCATGCACCGTGGTCCGCACTACACCGTGTAATGGGCCCGTTGTTTATTATAGTTATGATTTTATCTCCGCGGGCCAAGCCACCACTCTCGTACATCACCTGACACAAACTATCATTTATATTAAAACTTGCTTATTTTTAAACAAATACAATCTGTTTTATACAACGAGTTGTTAGTTTAGAGTTTTTAAATTATCCTAATGCATAAAGCTTGGTACTTGAGTCGTCTATTTCAAATGGCTTAACGTATCAGTAATAAAAAAGATTTTCATATTAAACTAGCTGACCAGGCAAACGTTGTTTTGCCATATAAATTATTTCTAGTATCAATATAATAAGTACCTAGATAAAAACCTATTCTCAGGCGTAACGAATGTACGTACAAAATTTCATTAAAATCGGTTGAGCCGTTTTGAAGAAGTTCGCGCACAAACACTGTGACACGAGAATTTTATATATTACATTTATAGAAAAATGTTGGACCTTATTTGTATTTTGTTGTATGCCGACTTAATATATATTTTCTATAGATAGTCCAGTTTAGTTCAAGACCTCTATTCCCTTTGTCTTTACGACACAGTGCTAGCATATTTCCGTGAAGCTAGACTCCAGAAGCCATCGCATGGCAAGTTTAGAAGTCCCCAGTGCATTGTATATTTGGAAAGTTTCCCAGTAAAACTATTTACATATTACTTGCCAATTCGTTTATTTGTGAGCAGTCGAATCGAAACCATTATAATGATGTTTCCTGCGGAAACTTCGTTCACTTGAGCCTCTCCGAATATCGGTTTTCACTTGAAAGTTTTTTTGAAACATCTGCTGCCAAGAGGCAATATTTCCTTCATATGAATAGCGTGCGTTTCTGTACTTTTAGGCTTCTCGTAACCATATTTCGTAACTTTTGTACTCCATCCTGGATTTCAATAAAATATAGAGCATAAAATGTAATGAACCTTAGTCGTACTTTAAGTAAGTTTTCGTTACTAAATAAACTAAAATAAATTTTCCAAGTCTAGAATTATAGTAAGTAAGATCTCACTATCAATTTACTCATAAACTAGCTATTTTAACTATTGTATCTTTAATTAAATTTATTAAACTCACGTCAAAGCTCAGCAGCACCACAATTCAAAACTGCAACATCTGGCTAAAATTAGCACAGTCTGTTATAGGTCTACCAGAATCTGATGGCAAAAAGTGAGAAAATAAATTGACTCTAGCAGTACCGGGGTAATTGGAATAAAACATTTTGATCCTTTTTTTTATAGCGGCTGATACTGTGTGTTAAACATGCAAATATAAAAATTTATCCAATGATCAAGGATATTTTATGAAAATCTGCTGTCAAAAATTGCCATCAGATTCTGGTAGACCTATACATTACGTGATATGATGCCACTATTTAATCTTATCATTGTATATCCGAGTAATGAATAACGTTATCTGTTGCACGTCCGCCCACAGCTCGACAGGTGCTGACGGGTGCAACGAAGGCTTGTGGGCTGACCACAGACTAACGACTATCTGGATAGATTATCTGTCTCTGACTACTCCTATTGCTAGATATTATTTATTTGACGTATACGGTATAACTGTTCAAAGTCCGCTGTCTTTGTTATGTGGTTCTTATTATGTGCTATGAAAATAATCGGACTTTGTATAGGTGATTGCAGTTTCAATATTTTTATTAGAAAGGGTATAATAACAGATATAATAATAGATAGTATGCTTTATTCCAAAGGAATGGGCAAATCGAATAGGCAAAACACATCAAAAAATAAAAATCAAAAATTCTTTGTCGAAATCCTAAAACAAAATCATTTCAACAACAACAAAACCCTACAGCCAATGACTTAGGTATTTTGTAAAAAAAAATACTTTTTTACAACGGTTTTACAATTACGGTTTAAAAGGCCATAATAAATTGCTCATACCACTTAACTAACCCTCTGTGCGGTCACTAGTAAAGGGCCACAGCAATCCAGAACATTTGGCTCGCCCCAATTTGTCACACAATATGCGTCCGTGACGTCACTCAAACACAATCGATGAACGCTGAGCTGAATGGTTACGCACCACTGTAACCAAAATGACTCCTTTAAATATAGTGCTATAATATAAGTTCTATATATCCGATCAAATTTTCTACATCTCTACTATTATACTTACGCCGGTTCTTCTCGCCGTGTTAGTTCCCGAACCGGTGGTAGGCCTCATGTAGACGTTCTAAAAGTGTTCATTTTTAACCGATTTGGAAATAAAAATATTTTTCATTTTCTTACGCAGAGTAATACGAAGATTTAAACAACTAGCATTTACCGGTATACAAATTAAACCACCTTAAATTCAATTCAACCTTTACTTTCATCAATAATATCTAGTCTAATAATATTAATATATTAATAGAGAGGTAATACTAGTGTTTGTTTCTTTGTTTCAAATAGGATCTGAAACTGCTGAGCCGATTTTGATCAAAGTTGTTATGTAACAAAAACTACGGGAAAATACATGCCACATTTTTCTTCGTAAAAGTGTACAGATACTGCAGAATAGAGGTACTAGCCTCGAGTTTTGAGATTTTTATTACAACAAACTTTTTTACGCGTTTAACACGTATCTATTAATAATTATTCGCAATAGCATTTGCCTCGTCAATAGTCTATTTCCGACGAGTTCGATGAAGACTGTATACAAAATACGCAATATCGTGTATCCAAATATAGCTCTTTAGTCCCGATATTAAATTCCCCTGCCCACGCCTCGACTGTTTGTGATAACGTCGAGCTCATTACAAACAGTGAATACACTTCTTTGACAAGTACTATCTCAACCTCTGCTTTTTCTATTTAAAACTAAAATGTAGAAGTCATTAAGCACCATATTATTTTATATGGCCTGAAAAATGCTGCGGCAGACCTTTCATGGTATGCTATAATTATGGTCGGCCGCAAAAAAACTATAAGTACATACATGAAATCTACGGCTTCCAGTAGTATAAAATGTTACGGTTTGCTAAAATCGTATTTCCTTTCTCATAAAAATTATTATATTTGCAATGTTATGCTATTAATGAAGGAATTTAATTTTTACGTTCGTCCGAGCTATTCCAGGAATTTTAAGTACAGAATTTTAAATTAATAATAAACATGGACACCGGCTCCGTGGAGACCCGGACTGATTTATAAGAAAAGAAGACAGACGCTACTTTGTTTTACATAAAAATGTGAGGTTTTCGTGGCACGGATTATTTTTCAGCCAATAATACTAAGCTTGTTTTTATAAAATAAGGGGGAAAACGAGCAAATGGGTCACCTGATGGAAAGCAACTACCGTCGCACATGGACATTCGCAACATTAGAAGAGCTGCAGCGTGCGTTGCCGGTCTTTTAAGAGGGAATACGCTCTCTTCTTGAAGGTTTGCAGGTCGTATTGGTCCGGAAATACTGCTGGTGACAGTTCGTTCTAGAGTTTTACAGTGCGCGGCAGAAAGTTACGCGAAAAACGCTCGGTGGTAGATAAAGCATGGGCGAAACTAGCTATTTTAATAATACTTAAAATTTAAAAACATAATATCAAGTTATGGAAAATAACAATTACAACAATCTCACACCAAGGCACGTTGTATCTTATACAATTTCTTCATCACTCTGTCAGAACAATGTTTTAATTTTTTTTTACTTTAGCAAAGTAACCATTAAAACATTAAAGTTAAACATTGTATAAATTATAATTATTACGAGATAATTTCGACCACAAGTATTAATTATATGTAGTAATTAAATAAAATTCAGTGTACACAGTATGCAGTTCATTTGCATCAATTGTCTGTGCAATATCAGCATTCATTAGTGAATTCGGCGCCTGACGCCTCAGACATCAGACAGCAGTCAGCATCTAATTCGGCAGAGTGTCTGACAAGAATTCACCTCATTCCACTGTTATGTACTGTCACAAGCAGTTATTTAAATACGCAATATTTTCACACCAATGATTCTCTACGAAATAAGCAGGTACTTCAGACGTATCAATAGACAGTTTTCGAGTTTTTTTTTAATAAAAAACATAACACTAATGAAACATAATGATAGTAAATTTACGCATTAACGACGTTTGCATTATTATTTATCTTCGTCTTAATAAGAAAACCGAAAAATATTATATTTACTAAACCCTTTCCAATTCATCAAAAAACTGTCCGAACTTACCCTGATGACCATATAATTATATTGTACGAAGAATTTCCTTAAAAAATGTTTAATTACCAAAAGCCTAAATTGTTTCAACAATACTAAGCCTGAATTATATGAAGCGTTCTAGAAATAATAATACAGGTCTCTGGTTAAGCCTCTATAACTCCTGACTCTCGGCGTCCAAAGACAAAGCTATAAGGAAGTAATAAAAAATCTTTATTATTCTATCTTTGGCCTCGGAATTGGTCTAGGCTCGTTTCAATTTCATCAAAGGAATTCTTTCGAGCTATGATGTTGAAGCTATTTCTTTGTAAACATTATTTATACTTTAATTAAATTTTATTTATTCAGTTACTTAAAGAACAATAATAATAATAATTAACAATAATTTTAATCTACTTTATGAGAAAATTTTATGTGTAGTAGAAAAAATTACAATTTAATATCAGTTTATTTGAATCAGAAATTCGATTTTAAAAGTCAGACTTAGATTTTGATATGACGAAAAAATCCCTAAAAATTAGTTTTTATTATTCGTAGCTAAAAATATTATTATTTTAAGATTTTCAATTTACAAATTTCGTAATAATTATGTCTTTATATCCACTGGTGAAGTTAAGGAGCAGAAGGACTGAAACACTTACCCCCTTACTAATAAACGCTGTATAAGCTTTGAATAGTTATACATTGTTTTGTCTTCTTCAATCCAATTAAAAATGTCACTTGTGTAACAGGAACAAAACACTGTATAACTATTCAAAGCTTATATAACGTTTATTAGTAAGGGGGTTGGTGTATATTTTCCCCATCAAGTGCGCAACTCGTTCAAGAAATTTCAAAAAATTATCTTCTTCATCTGATAAAATAATATTTAAATATGACATAATATCCAGTAACATTATAATATTTTACTGCCTTAAAATATAAAAAATCATTTATAAAATGTGTATGAATGAAATGTGTGTGAATGTGTATGTGTATGTTTGTATATTGCGTGTATTGCGTGTATGATAAATAATAATAACTGTAATTTATCCAGTAATATATCTAACATTAAAAACATAATATTCCGAAGTACTTACACAAATTTAAAATTTTATACTTGGTTTTTGTTAAGCATTTGTGTCCTAACCTACGAAAAAATTTTTTGTTGAATTATGAATGCAGTCTTTTTCTACATGATCTGAAGAACGTGTCTGCATTCATAACTCAATACGTAATTTTTGTGGGACGATACACAAATGCTTAACAGCGTCCAATTGTAACTACGTCATACTATATTCTGTATTCCTACAATCCCACCAACAGTTGCCGAGCGAATCACGTTCAAAGCAAAACGCGGCAAATATAATTGAACTCTGTGCTGAACTGGATCATGACGTGATAACATTGAGTTCATTAGTTCACTGAATCACGAGGTCTATTACTAATTATAATTAATGATTTGGAATTTCGCGATATCAATAGTAATGAATAATGAATATTCATACCAGTATCCACACATACTAATATTATAAATGCGAAAATATGACGTAACATATTTTCGCATTTATAATATTAGTATATAGTACATATACTTATAAAAATAGTATATAGTACATATACTTATACTTATAAAAATAGTATATAGTACATATACTTATAAAAATAGTATATAGTACATATACTATTTTTGAATCGTGATAAAAAAATTAGAAATACTTTGAATTCCGGGAAAGAACAAGGAATAGATTTTAATACGGCAAAATGTACGCTGCCCTCGCGCTACACGATTTTTTTCTTTACAAGTATTATACATAATATTATAAGTTTTAAACATAGCATATATACGTTTTAATTTTAAGAGTTTAAAGATCAAATTGTTTTTGAATATTTGTTTAAATGTCAATGTTTGTTTAAATATCAAATTATATTTTTAAGTCTACTTTTACGAACATTACTTTTCTAGTAGCTTTAGGAGGATATCATCACATTCTGTGAGTTTTTTGTTCCTTTATAAAGGAAAAAATGGAATCCTAGTACCGGATGATATTGGCAATAAGGATCTTCTGAGCTTCGGGATAAGGTGTTATATCTATATTTCACGTCACAGGCGTTTCCAAGACAATAGTGTCATACTAAAAATAGTAAGTATCACTTGTCGTTGTTATTGTATAAAGCAAGTATTAAACTTTGTTTCTCTTCTCTCCTAATATAAACTTTCCCTGGACTTGCATAAATATTTCGAGATTAAAATTAGCCAAATCGGGTCAGCCGTTTTCGAGTTTTCGCGAGACTAAAAAAATTGAAAATTTATTTTTATAAAAGTAGATTTCAGTAGAAGGTCAATTAATTATTTGCTAGAATATTTCCGCGATATTAAAATCAGAAAAAACTCTGATCTTTAGATTTGTTTTTTTAAATATTGTTACCTAAGAAAATATCTTTCTCAATTGTTATATAATATTACTTTAGATAAAACTTACGCATTTAATCATAAACTCTCTGCGATTGAATGTTCTGGTAAAATCAGTCCAGCCGTTCTAAGATTATTAAGATAGTTGGACGAGGCAGGCAATTCACAGCTTAGATATTTCAAAATTAAAAAGTTTAAATTTCAACTACATAATAACGTTGTGCCACAGTAATATTATTACATGACCACTATGTTATGTTCAGATAAACATCAAACACACGCGTGCGGCCGGTAGCGGCCCTGACCGACATACGCGATATTTGACACCCGTAACAAATGCACGCTACGTACATACATACATACACCTGCTATCGCTATGTCAGTATATAGAGAAATAATCCCATAGGTGGCAGGCAGACTTAACCTACAGATAATTCTAGCATGAAAATAAAAATATCTATGAATGCCATTAAGGGTCAATTCAGACCGCAACGCGACGCGTAGATGCATTTATTTTGTATGGATTTGACAAATTTGCAAGACGTCAAACGTCGAAGGAATGAGCAAGCTATACCTTTATTAATTCATCAAGCCCCATACGCTCACCGGTGAACGAGACACAATAGAATATCTATTGTGTCTCGTTTTCCCACGATCGTCGGGTTAATTACTAGACATTGCCCGTTACTTTGTTGCTTTGAAAATTGTATATCGCGCGAGATTCGTATTCTGTGGTCACGAAATTCTAACCTTGAATGCCACTTTTACTCATTGCCCAAGAATCAGCGACAGCCAGACTTTCGTCATTTTATAAAAGCTGATTTTTTTTCTGTACGTGCTCCTTAAACACCTTAGAACGATCAGCGACTATGAAGTTTCAGCTGACAATAAAACAAAATCCACCACTTGGATCAATTTAAAAGTAATAAGCCGATGCGTCGCGTCCCGTGCCGTGTTATCCACCTTACAATCACGGCCGGCCCTCGACTTAAATATAAATGAGAGAAACCATTCACTCGGAAAATGTCAGATATAGAGATTTATTTTGTGCGAGTGAGTTTTTCACTGGAATACTACGTGAATAGAATAACTAACGTGCTCTATAAAATTTTATAGAGTTTTTAACGAGCGCTAATATTAATAGAGTTTTAATTTTTATGAATTTTTAGAACAGTTTATTTGAACTGTAAGTTTCAAGTAAAGTGTAGGAACAAATTTTAATTTTAAATTATTTTTGAAAAACATCACCCGGCTAAAAGCTTCAACAATATTTTACAACGATAAAGCACACCATTTCGGTTTCTATTCAAATCAAGGGGATGATAATTTTAATCTAATGTTAGTCTAAATCACTACTTACTGAAGTTGGACTGTACTTTACAAAATGTCGTAGACGCTCTACGCCGTAGCTCTACGTCTGCTACAAGACGCTACGTAGCCCGTCGTATGTCACACGACGGAGTAGTTAGAATAAAATGTAAGTTTTTGTTATCGAAATAAAAATCAGTATTTATTATAATCTTCTTTGTCGCTTTCTAGCTTTAAGTTACTACAGCTTCTGCTAGTAAATACGGTGTTTTATTTTATCGTTATTATCGTTACGTGTCTGCTTATAGAAATAAACCTATTGAATAAAACTTTCTAAGAATGAAACTAGAAAATTTAATAAGAAAAGTCAGTCGTACACGCAATAGTAGATTATTGCAGTTACTTCTTTTATTACTTAATGTTATTTACTTAATATTATCTACAAATATTACATTTTATTATAATCTAAAATATACCAACAAAAACAGTGAAACGAGATAAATTTGACGGAGCTATTTGAATGAGTTTGAGCGGAAGAGATTATTAATTAAACGAATTATATCCAGGTGGAAATATTTAATAACCAGGCTCTATGTAGAATGTAGGTAGACATACTTTAATCATGCTTAGACAGTAATAATGTCTGTCTACATTTTTAATTATACTTTGTTGAAAGGTATGTAAGATTCATAGTATGCGAATAGCGAATATTTTCATAATGTGTGTGTGGTATATGTTAGTATGTTTGTAAAATAAAAGCAATTTTTTTAATAAGACTCATGGGTATGTAATTTTGTATGTCTGTAAATATTGAAAAACATTTTTCTGCAACCAATTTAATAGTCTATAACATATAATATGCTTCAAGAAATATAAGTTCTTGGAGCATAAAATGTAGGAAGTTTGTTGCCTATATCATATTTTTAAATAATTACGCATTATTTCTTACTAATGAAAATATGTTGCATTCGTGATAAAGTTTAGAGCTATAATAACCTATGAAGGCGAAGCCACCTTAAGAGTAATTGACGCGACATAACCCAGCCAAATAACGTAGATGCCTCCCTGGATAAGAATTAATTTCTTCGATGCCGTATTAGAATTCGTGAGTGGTTCGACGTAATGCAGTAGGTTCGACAATAAAAAGGAATTGATCTCGTACTAACCGTCAACCGCGCCGGTGTTGGCAGTAAATAATGAAATTTTGCACGTGCTTAAACCCCCTTTACGATCGAATTAACATAAAACGACCGTTACACGCATCCGTCTTCAAGGTAACATACTTTTAAAGAGACAATTATCAAATGTGCCGAGGTATTCGTGCTCAAAATAAATGTTTCTGTTACCTCTTCGTGAGTAAAGCGCTGAACAGATTCTGGTGAAATTCGATATGGAGACAAGTTTACCATTTTAACTAGTATAATAATATTAAGTAACCATGCAAAACAGATATTGCCTGTCACGTTATGTGTACAATAGTAATTCCCATAAAAACTATCATGTGAGTTTTGAAGTTTTGGTTTGTGTGTTGGTTGAAGAACTGAATAACTAAATATAGAACCAACCTATACATACACCTTTTTCTTTGAGAATTGTACCATAAACTTCTCACAATTAGGTACATCAAGAGTATAAAATCGCAACACTATCATCATTAATTTTAAAAACGAATATCAGCATCTAAGCTCAGCACGTGTCGCGTGGGGTCGCGTCTGACAAATGTTTCGGCTTAATTATTCCGTACGTCGGGGACCACCGACCCGCGCCTGTGGTCGCCGGACCGACGTATTTTAATAACGACACTCCGTTGAAATTTACATGATTTTCACCAAATAAAAATGTCAGATTGTCGCAGCTTTTAAATACACCATTAAAATATACAAGTGCTCAGAATTGAGATGTCGCATATGCTATATTTTC
Organism: Cyaniris semiargus; assembly: GCA_905187585.1. NCBI lineage: Eukaryota > Metazoa > Arthropoda > Insecta > Lepidoptera > Lycaenidae > Cyaniris > Cyaniris semiargus. The sequence continues at coordinate 8,791,882 of LR994560.1, read as the reverse complement.
GCACTGTTTTCTGATACATACCAAGTTTTTATAAGACTATTATAGACATTGTATTTTCGTATTTTAATAGACTATTTTTTCCCACTTTTTTGGTAAAAAGTGGGCCCCGTGCGACTTTCTTACGCCGGTTCTTCTCGCCGGGTTAGTTCCCGAACCGGTGGTAGGTCATCACGTTCTGAAAAGGTTTGATTTAAATTTACTCAGAAATTAAACAATTTTTTTTTTTATTAGCGGCAGTTATAATAGCTGTAAGAATAAAACAATAACTCGAAGACGGCATTATCGTTTTACGATAAAGTCCTGTGTGTCTCTTGAATTAATAGTACATGTTCCCTAGAACATTTTTTTTTATTACTATCAAGCTAATTTTTCGTGACTAGCTTCATTTTGATAAGACGAACAACAATTTCCTCTGCGAAAAATCTCGAAAGTGGTAGCTAACAGAGATAGAAAGGATTGAATATTTCGATTTGATGATCCTAAAATATGGATTGTTCTATTTATAGGACAATGTTACTCTTAAATTATATAACTATTAACCTATCAATATACAAAAAATCAGCTGGTTAGGGTTTCGTTTTAGGGTTTCGTAGTCAACGAGGACTTGTTGATTACAGAACCCTAAAAAACCATAAGGATTGTATGCTTTCATTAAATTTTGTCTGGGTTGCCTAGGGTTGTTGACCTTAAGCAACCCAGATAAATTATTGATGGAGCCCTGATTACGACAGGTCAAGAACCAAATTACTGAGTTCTAATGCAACCCGTGGGATTAAATTTAGGACCAGCCCTTCGCATACCTAAGCCTCACTTAGACCCTGCATGGGACCATCGCTAATATATAGTCCTCTTTCATAAATATATAGTGCACTAATAAACAGTGTTCGTCAATATATAGCGCTCTTTCATAAATAGAAACAACAAGAGAGAGAAAGAATTAACTTAAATAGTATTTAATCCATGATTGATATGAACTAACACTTGCTCGATTGGGCCTAAGTATATCAATGCATAGGTTCTCTCATTACATTTGGAAATATTTTTTATTTTGTACCTGTTGATCGCGGATTTATTTGGGCCTAAAACAACAATGGTGATTTAGGGAACCGAAAGCCTAGACTGGATAAGGGCAAGAAGGTCGGGGAATGTAGGTACTTATCTGTTTTTCGGGTTTATTCAATTTTAAAAATAACCTAAATATAATCGTAATCAATGTGTATCCCTGTCCGTTACATAATACATGAGTTTTTATAATTGAAACAAAAACAATATTTAAGTGAATAACAAATATCTATGCATATAATAAAACTGTAGAAATGGAAATTCTGTACATTAAAGATATTCAAAAAATAATATGCGGGGGGTGTCACTACATCGCTATAGAAGCCAAAAATGTGGTTAGTTTTTTTGTCTGTCTATCTGTCTGTCTGTCTTTCTTTCTGTCTGTCTGTCTGTCTGTCTGTCTGTATGTTTGTTCCAGCATCACACGAAAACTACTGATCCGATTTGAATGCGGTTTTCGCAGATATATTTGTCTTCTTCCAACTTAACATCTGGTGTATAAAATTATCTCTCTGTCTGCCTGCCTGCCTGTCTCTCTGTCTGTCTGTCTGTATGTAATAATATTCTTTACAAATAAAGAACTACATTACAACTACAAATAATTTATGGAGCAAAACAGCTAGTTATAACAATAAATGAAACTTAATAAAAGTATCAAGCTTAATTTATTGTTATATTCTTAAGAAGTTGAGGTAAAAGATGCATAAAACGACGTTTACTCTTTAGCCAACGCTAAGTGAGCGTAAAAGTGTCTAGATGTTTCGCAATTAACCTAAAATAGTACACAATTGGAAGTTTAGAGTTTAGATGAGGCATTTTTAAAAGTAAAATGTTAAATGGAAAAACTTTTAATGGGATTTGATGAACGAAACGCGGCTAATATAAATTTCTTCAAAGCAATTTTTCAAGTCACGGACCTTAATTTTTCTGTATTTGTTAGGAAAATGTAATTTGTTTACGTTCGCGTTCCTAGCTCGAGACGCTCAACTGTCTCATCGAATTTCCCAGTAAGTGGAGAATCATTAGGATATCAAGAACTTGAATTGTATTTCATTTATAAAATGAACATCACAATATCCTAAATATAGATTTTAGAAGCTTGTTATTAAAAATATATTATACTTTCTAAGTAAACACAATAATCATATCAGAGCTTTTATTAAAAACACAAAATTAATTATGTTTCATCACATAAATTATTAAGGCCAATTATCGTGTTCTATGAACAAGTAATTTTGAAATTATCTTACTTTGTTTTTATGCTAAGCAGGGTTTAGCAGGCCAACTTGTGAGGTAGCGCGCGGTCATAAATTACCAGGAAACGGCCCAAGTTTGGCCTTAATGCCCGATCGCACAGATTAAACGCGGGCCAAACTTGGCCTGACAGTCAATGGCAAAAATAAGTCACGTCCGAAGGTTCGGGCCAGGGAAAACATTAAAGGAATCGTAACACACAAGCGGTGGTGGGACACGAATATACGACGTTATGTAAGCAATCCCTTATATATAATCTCAGATGTGTTTGATTGTTGGTTATGTAATTTTTCTTTAGGCGTTTTAACATAAAACTATGGTTCAAAACTCTAGCTACAAAATTTTGTACAAATTATATTTCTATATGTTATTTTGTGAAATGCCCCGTAGCATAATAAATAATAATAATTTTAAAACAATAAACGAAAAAATGTTAGATCCAAATGACTAGATAAGACGAAAAAGAAAGTTCTATGAAATTCAAAATCACACTTATAACACCGGAAAACTTCATGATTTCACATTGGTTGAACGAATTAAAATATCTATCAGGCGAAAGGGAAGTGTAATATGCGTTAAAGTGCTATCAAGGCTGATCGATGATGGGCGTGATGGATGACTTTTGAACATATTTCCGCTACTCATAGCCGCCTTTTATTAACCGATCACTGCCATCAATTACGAAAAATATGAGCAGCTACTTCGTTAATGACAACCTGTTACCTCCCCAACCGAATTATATGTATGTGAGTTTGATGCGGTTTTATTTCTAAAAATATATTATGACTAAAATTAGTCATACATTTTCATGGCGATTGAGGACTGACAACGAAACAAAATTCTATGAGCTGTAAAAAAGTTGACGCCACTGTAAAGAAAACCCGCGTTAATTATTATTGGGCTAGATTTATGTGTGTCCTCGCGAACTAGCGGTTTGGCCGTTACAACTTACACCGCGAGATCACAAGCAAATGTATGTAACGGTTTATTTAAATAGTGACGCGGTCACCGCTATTTGCATACAAATAATTGCTTGTGATCTTGCGGTGTAGCGGCCAAATCGATCGGTCGCGAGGACACTTAAAAATGTAGCCTCATAATAATTTATTATTATTACTAGCCTAAACATGAGAAAATACATAATTCGTTCGTAAGTGATACGTTTTTTAGTATGTAATAATAAATATCAAACTTACCCTTGATTCTTGAATACAGAAAATGCGACGCAGTGATTAGAATCCTGAAAAAGAAAAAAAAGTTAGTTATGTTTATTTTGTGTTTATGTTATTAATTGTTTGTAGTACACACAAAATTAATTCTATATTTAAATAAACCTAAATTAAAAATAGTTTGAACTCCATTTTCGGAGCAAAACGTGATTCACAGCGGAAGGAAGTCACGTCATCAAAATGTGTTGCGCTGACTCGAAGCGAAAATAAATTGGTCCCAGCGAAATAAGTTAATAATTTGTTATTAAATATTTCAGTGCCTGATTACATTTCGAGGCCGTTAAGCAATTCGGGTGTCCATTATGAATCCTATCATCAAATCTCAATCAAATTAAAATGGACGGGAAATTACGTTTTCCATTTCAAAACTGTTTAGGAATATCGGTTTCGCGTCGTCAATTTTTGCGTGTTCGGTTTTTTCAGATTATACCACGATTTTTCCTGTACTATTTTAATTTTTTTATTTGCTTTCGTATGATCGACTGCGTAAAGGAAGTACGTACTCAAGGACTACTAAAATACTACTATCGTCAGACAAATTATTTCCTATTTCAGACTAAATTACTGGACAAATGGCGGACCTACGTTATTTTATAAGGTTATGTCAAGACTTAAATCAATAATAGTTACTGTGGTCTGTGACATAGCCCGACTAAATTTTGTATAAACATTTGCAAGTATAACTCCCTGCAAACGTAACGCGATTGTAAGATATTATAATTTGATTCAAATTAACCTCATTTCCAACCTTAATAATACTCGTCAGTATTATGAAAGCATTCAGAAACCTTATCCTTCCAGTCCATTAAAGGTATGAACTGTTTAATTAATGTATTTAACCGTCCGAGAGCCTCGTAGTATATTATACTTACACAGTTAAGGTGCCGGTTGGCAGCGGGCGACATGAAGCGGCGGCAGACGATGTGTCGTCGCGACACTACTGGTTTCTATGTATTTTATAGAAATAAATAGAAACCAGTAGTTTTCTATGTATTTCTATGAAATACCCTGCGCAGCTAGCGACACGAAACTAGCGACACTTTTCATAGAAATACATAGAAACCAGTAGTGTCGCGACGACACGTCGTCTGCCGCCGCTTTATGTCGCCCGCTGCCAACCGGCACCTTTATACTACAATATAAATAACTAAGTATATGACACCCACAACTCCGTTGCGCAGAAATCCGATTATCGCTCCAGAACCGTACATTTTTCCTTAACAATAAACTATCCTATGTCCTTTTCCGTCTCCCAAAGTATCTCCGTCTATATCGGTTCTGCCATTTAAGCGTGAGCGTGTACCGGAGGCCCAATCCCCTACCCTATTCCCTTCCTTTCCCTCCCCTATTCCCTTCTCTTCCCATCCCTACCCTCCCCTATTACCCTATTCCCTCTTAAAAGGCCGGCAACGCACCTGCAGCTCTTCTGATGCTGCGAGTGTCCATGGGCGACGGAAGTTGCTTTCCATCAGGTGACCCGTTTGCTCGTTTGCCCCCTTATTTCATAAAAAAAAATACAAAAAAAAAAAAACAGACGGAGACGGACATACTTAATACTTATGCTTTTTAATGTTAGTAAGGATATAAAGCGCAGATGTTTTTTGAACCAGACCGTCAGATTCGAACATATTAATAACGTGATTTTATCACTTTTATTAATTAATTTTTGAGCAGAAAAATGCAGACGCTTCCCATATCTGTTTGTTGAGCAAGTTTTATTTCGTCGCCGAAGGAATTACTCAACTGTATTCAATTGTATTGTGGTTACACTGTATTATACAAATACCCTGTAGTACTCCTAAATCCTAATACAGTCCACAGCTGTGAGCTTACGGGATAAGACGTGCTCAAGCAATTATTCATCTCAGTTGTAACTCTGAGGCTGCAGCTTACAGTTATTAGACGCCTCTAATATTGAATTTATGCACTAATCTTGGCCCTATGTGTATACAGAGCAACACAATTATTACTCAACTAGCTGACGCCGGCGAGTCCGTTGCACCAAATCGATTGTCGCGCGAGAACCGTAAATTTTTCCGGTATAAAAAGTATCCTATGTCCTTTCCGGGCCTCAAAGAATCTGAATAGTGAATACCAAATTTCAGCTAATTCGGTTCAGCGGTTTGGGCGTGAAGATACCTCTCTGTACCCAGAGACAGACTCACTTTCGCATTTTTTTATGAAATAAGGGGGCAAACGAGCAAACGGGTCACCTGATGGAAAGCAACTTCCGTCGCCCATGGACACTCACAGCATCAGAAGAGCTGCAGGGAATAGGGTAATAGGAGAGGGTAGGGAAGGGAAAAGGGTAGGTGATTGGGCCTCCGGTAAGCTCACTCACTGTTTCACGCCGGTTTTCTGTGAGCCCGTGGTATTTCTCCGGTCGAGCCGGCCCATTCGTGCCGAAGCATGGCTCTCCCACGTCAAATTATACTATTTAATTTATAATATTAGTATAGTACGGATGGCGTACAAATCATACATTAGTCATTACGTCTCAACACGTCGAATGCTTATCGGAGAACCACGGGGCACGACATTTCAAACGATACAAACGACAATACATAATACATGTTTCAATCATGCAACAGCGCGATGCCAATGTTGTGGATATTGTTTGTATTCCCCTTACACACGAATCAGTGAAACGTAAGCTTACACGATTCGATAATTCCGATGAAGGCCTAATGCGAAGATGCTCCGGCTTTATCCGATTTATTTTTATCAACAACATTAATATTTATAGCTACAATTCCGAGGTAGAAACAACGAATTTACCAGTTAATTCAGTTTTCTGTACTCCACCACAAACAGTATTATTAGGAGGAATCTGTGTAGCAGTCTAGCTGAACATAAGCATATTAAATAAATAGACAAACTCCTTCGGAAGCAATGGGGAACTTGAACGAAGCGCAATTAAATATGAACTTCTGAACCAAGTCTATATGGTTCAGAAGTCTATAAGTATGTCGATTCTGAACAAAGTATGAAATACAACGATTAATTAAAACCTTCATCATGGTCAAGCTGTCAATGCATGCGGTCAATTATTTTATAAAATATTATATTGAATACATTTTAGACGCTCCCTAAGCCACATACATATTATGAAAATATGTTTTTATATCAAGCAATTTTTACCCCGGAACATTTTAACTTTATATAATTCTATTAACGGCAACTCCCATTTAATGATAATAATCAACGATTTAACTTAATCCTACTAATATTATAAAGGCGAAAGTTTGGATGTATGTATGTATGTATGTATGTATGTATGTATACATACATACATACATACATCAGAATAACACATAGGCTACAATTTTAACCGACTTTCAAAATGGTGGATGTGTTATGTTCGTTTTTTTATGTTCAAAGATTACTCCGCCGTTTGTGAACCGATTTTCAAATTTTTTCTTTCGGTGTATAGGTTATTATCCCAATTTGGTACCATATTCATAAAAGTGGTGACCTGATGAAGGGATCCATAAGAAATCGAGGGAACTCCTCAAAATTTATATGGAAACATGTGGTGACTTCGGTTTCGTGATCAGTATTCTAAGCATATGCTACCAACAAGCAAGATTTTGAACCAAAGTATATCATGGTTCGGAAGGTGCTGAGAGAACTCCTGACTCTTTATAGATACAAGTTTGGGAGATTCGACGTTGTTTTAAAAATGGAAAGCATATGCTACTATGCAAATTACATTCATCATCATCACTACCATAAACCATTATAGAACCATGTATCGTCCCGTTTTGATCCTATTACTGGTACTTTTCATAGTCTTTTATTATATAGGTATCACTTAAACCGCGGGTAACACCGCGGGGCACAGCTAGTAATATCATATTACAAAGTAAAAATAAGTAATTACAAGTAATGTCCATTAGTAATAGTAGGAGTTTAAACGGCCGGCTTTTACGGTTATTGTGACATACGCCCGACTAAATGCTCACAAATCGATAGCCCAATAGCCGGGCTGTGTCAACATGCATCCATACAATAAATGTCAGGCCTCGCCACAGAATTTATATTGTGAACCATAGTGCCACAATACAAATATACAACTCAACTATCTTCTTTCAAACAAACAAGTCTTACTGCCGCATTCAGAGACGAATATTAATTACTTAACTGTAATTAAATGAAGATTTTGACATTCCATACATTTTCTGTCAAACTCTTCATTACATTGAAGTTTAATCATCATTAAATGTCTCGTGAGTGCGGCCGTTACACGCGCGTGATACTGCATCGTACTCTCTAAAGTTATCTGAAATCACGTCCATGTGTGTGTAATGTGCATCCTCTTTGGGCGATCTAGTCTGCATAATTCTACTGTATATATAGGTACTGTGATAGTGTGGATCCACTGAGGTATAAACTCGGATAGAAGATTAAAAGCGGATAGCTCTTTCAATGCCTTTTATATTTTACAAGGACAAAAGAGTAATGAAAAAATAGATACAAAAGTTTCTACTTATAATTGTTAAACAGCGTTTTGGTCAATGCATATCAAAGAAACACTTTACCTTACTAAAAAGCAATTTATAATAGGGATGATGACAACGCTAACGTTAAGCTACCAACACGCTCATCCACTGAGCAACTGCAGAGGTCGTCAACCTCTGTGGCTCAGTGGATGAGCGTGATAATAATATAAAGATTTTTTTTTAATTATAAGAATACTTTTCTGCTGTTTCAAATTGTGCTTTATTATCGTTAATCGTTATCGTTAATAAAAAAAATCGACATTCAAGCCGCGTATAACTCACACTGCTCTTCTATTGAAAGCAGATTGTTCAAAAATCCCAAACAGTTCTGGCAGCACATAACCAACCTTAAATCAAAAGGAGGTTTCGAACCAATAGTGTCATTTAAGGGTACCTACTTCTCCGGAACAAAAAGTGCCGAAGCATTTGCTCAGTACTTTTCGAGTGTTTTTCTGCCTCAAGTACCAAAATTGGACCCAGATTGCTTTTGTGAAGAAGGTGTGGGTTTCGATATTCCTCTTACTTCTTTGACTCCTTCTAATGTTGAAAAGGCAATTAATAAGCTCAAAGCACAAAGCTCTGTTGGTCCTGACAGCGTACCTCCATATATTTTGAAAGCGTGCAAAAGTCTTCTAGTCGTTCCTCTATGTCACCTTTTTAACAGATCGCTCAGCTCTGGAATATATCCTAGGCAATGGAAACTGTCGAGAGTCATTCCAATCCCCAAGTCGAGTAACATACAATCAGTTGAAAATTACCGACCTATAGCAGTCATACCCACTATTGCAAAGGTGTTTGAGCTGGCGCTTCATAATATCTTAATGGAAAAGATTCGTGAATTACTGTCGGACGCTCAGCATGGTTTTCGACCGGGTCGTTCAGTCAGCACAAATCTTTTGTTACACGTTAATATCATTTCTGAGGCTATCGACTCCGATTATCAAGTTGACGTTTTGTATTTTGATTTCTGCAAAGCATTTGACAGAGTCGACAATGATATTCTTCTTAATAAGTTGAGATCTCTTGGGTTTTTATCTGGCTTTGTCAGATTCTTCGTGAGCTATCTACGAGACCGAATACAGTTTGTAAGATACGGCTGCTTTGAGAGTACTACTTACAGCACACGCTCTGGTGTTAGTCAGGGATCAGTATGAGGCCCTCTTTTATTCCTGATCTTCATAAATGATCTTCCAGCAATAATAAAGTATGCCAAATGTTTATTATACGCCGACGATCTAAAGATCATCATGGTAATAAAATCTTTGCACGATTGTTTACTTCTCCAAAATGATCTGGATGCTCTCCACCGATGGAGTATTTTGAACAATCTGCTGTTCAATATGAGCAAATGTACTGTAATGACATATGGAAGGAAGTTACGACCTCTTGTATTTAATTACACAATGGATGGACATCCCTTGACTCGAGTCCACAACACAAAAGACTTAGGGGTATACTTCGATAAAACCCTTACATTTAAAGACCATATTGCTGCTATTGCTAAAGATAGTTATAAACGCTTAGGATTTGTTCTCCGAAATGTTAGGGACTTTAAAAATCCCAAAGTAATTAAGTTACTGTATAACACATTGGTACGCAGTAAATTAGAAACGGATGCCTGTGTTTCGGAGCCCTCATACAAATGCATCAACACTGATGCTCGAAAAAGTACAGAAAACATTTCTGAGATTCCTGTACAAAAGAGTAAATGGATATTATCCTTATATGTACCCCACTAACTTCTTTTTAGGTACCCTAACATATCACTCACTAGAGGTCAGGAGGGGTGTGGACCTCGTTCTAATAATTTTAAAAGCTCTTCGTGGAATTATAGACTGTCCCTAACTTCACAATCTCGTTTGTCGTTTGTTCGTGCCTGACAATTACCGCAGGCACCGCTCTTGCCGTCGGCCTAAACTATTTGCCTTACCTATATGTAATTCTGTCGCGAGAGCCGAGTCCCCACTGTGTCGTGGATAAGACGTGCTCAACGCTCTCCTGTCTGCCAACCCCGAGTGTGACATTTTTGCTGACAAGTGGATGGAAATAAAGAAAGTATGTGTGAAATTCTGCGAGGGAAAGTATGAAAGAGCTTCTACCGTTGTCTGTTAGTTAAGTTGTTATTATTATTATTATTAGTTTTTAATTACTATCAATGTGTATTATTAATGTGTTATTAGGTTAATTAATGTAATTGGGGTCACCCGTTTTAATTAACTGTAAATAAATAAATAAATCGTATAAATTATTTAACAACCTCGAAACCATTAGATCAATAAATTGTTATAACGAAATATTTAAAACAATCGATCCACCTGGTTCTTATAAACAAAATAACACATAATTCACAACACAGGTAAATACGATTTAAACTTAATCTCTATACCGTATACAAAATTGTATGAAAAGGTTCAGCTGGCCGTTAATTTTGTTTAAACAAAGAACTCATTGTACACGCGGAAACACAAACGTTTCGGCGAATAATAATTAAATTGCGCAAATAATTTCACGTCCGAATGGTCACTGAACACGTCATAACACGACCGACGTGACACTTTACTAGCGTGCAGCGTGACATTACGATTTATACTGACGTCATAAAGTTTATAAACGTACATCCTTACTTCCTCGCTAATATCATAAACGCGACGGTTTGTATGGATGTTTGTTACACTTTTATGCCGTAACTACGGAATGGATGAATAAATGAATCATGCATTGTAGTATTTTGAGCTTAGGCTGTGATATTCTGTGGCTTAGGCTACTTTTTCTCTTCGAAAAAGTACAGTGTCTCAATGGGTCTCGAAGTGTCTAGATACGAAATTTTATCTTTATTGTTTCAAAGGCTTAAGCTTGAAAGCATAGCAGACAGACACACAGAAACACACTCGCTTATAATATTAGGTATGGATTCACGCACGCACACAAACACCGTGCCGAAGTTTGGCAACGTCGCTGCACCGACCGCCGGTCGGAGTGGTGGTGTTAGGTTTTTTTCGTTACGGATTTTCTTGATTCGGTCGCCGCGCTCAAAGCCCGCTATAAAAGCTATGCAATAGCTTAAAAATACAATTCGACCTGTTTTTTTAAATCAGAAATGGGTTGCATATGGCGCTGGGAATGATATTTGCGGATACACATGTTATCTGAAATATTGCTGCGGTCGGTATCGAAATAAAAAAAAACAGATGTAAATTTATAAAGAATTTGAAAATACGAATTTAAGTTAAGTAACCAGTTAAGTACGGTAACCTACTTAACTAACGACCTGGATAAGACTATACACATTTCGTAGGCGGTCTGGTGAAAGCAAACTGGCTTATTCTAACTAGTGCTACTGATTTCTTAATTAAATTCCTTAAAATTCCTATTTTAAAAGTATTAAAATGCTAATGTTTTTATAAATAATTATTTTATTTAGGGAGAGGAAAAAATAACTCTATAACCAAAATACAATAAAAGAGCTTTTGAAGTAAAACTGAAGTAGGATAGTAACAGGACGCAAAAAAGGAATATTTGTACCCTTTTGCGTACAATTTATGGGTACATAGAAAGTAAATCTTCGGAAAATAGTGGCCTTAGATTTAAAAGAGGTTATTGTATTTCTCTATCGAAGCGCTTTTATTACCGTGGAGTATCCCGCTCCTATATTTACATACACTTTGCTGACCCGACACCAATAAAGCCCTTTTTATGGAAAGAATTTCGACTTGAATAGGAATTGATACTGATTGGCTGAATCCGAATCGGTTAACCGACTTGTTTACAATTGAGCACAATTACTTGCTTCTTGGTAAATATGCTTAGAATGTTTAATTTGACTTAACGACTTTGAACGACTATTATACGAATTCCCTATGTAACAAGAATAATATTGACATGTTTAAAATATTGAGTTTTTGCTCTTTGAAAATAAATCTATCTTATAAAGTAGCTTAAAATGTATGTAAAGTAGATTATGGGTCAATTCAGACCGAAACACGGCGCGTAGATGCATTTGCATTTCTAAATTTGTATGGATTTGACAGATTTCAATTGCGTGAGATGACATGCAAATCTGTCAATTCAGTACAGAAATGCATCTACGCGTCGCGTTGCGGTTTGAATTGACCCTAAAAATAGATAGATTTAGGGCCTGTTTCACCACTTTCTGAAAAAGTGCCGAATAGGCTATATTCACAGCTTTTTTGACAGATTCTCCATACTTTACCTGTCAAGTTAAGTGGCGGATAGCCTATTCGGCACTTATCAGGAAGTGGTAAAACAGGCCCTTAGATTTTTAATGTAATATCTGAATGCAATGTTGTAGGTAAGCTCCATAACATGCAAGAACCTAATATATTACATTATTCCGTAGCTGAGACACGTCGTATTTCGAACGAGAATATTCGTCAGAAAGAATAACGTCACCTACAAAGTTGGAGCAACGTTTATACGGAACGACGTGCTTTCAGCTGTTTTATTAGCCACTGTCCTCGCCGTCTTGAGTAACTACGTGTAGACAGAATACTAGAGACAGACATTTTCGACAAATGTTGACAACTTTTTAGAATAACACTAGAAAGAAGTTTAACCTTTTTTACCTGCATATGAATTTTAAATTTTTGAGCATAATATTATGTGTCAATTTATATTATGTTTAGTAGAGACTCAACGGCTAGTAGCATTTCAGCTACAGAGGTAAAATCACATGAATGTTTAAATTACTGGGAACCTATCTTAAACTATCGGCTTTTTTAATGGATAGAATATTTACTTATAGTTTCGTATTTATTTATGTTAAACGTCGGATGAATGTCGTTCCACTAAAGACCGTCTTCAAAAGTAAACAAGACACAATTACTGCGAAAACATAAAAAAATCCGAGCGGCGTCAAAAATATTGAAACATTTAGCCGGGAACCATTAAGATTTGACGTGACTTTGTGAAGATGAAATATTCAGGTATTACAGACAATAAAAGAAATATTTTCCATCTGGCCGGGAGATGGGACGGGCGATAAAAATCGGCTTATCATCGGCTTCGGCTGAAACCGTCAGGCCGGCAAATCGCGCCGATCCCCGCAATCATTTCTGAATGCTATTCACTCGGAATCATCTAGCTTAACTCCTACCGGGATGGAAGTCATCTCGCCCAGTTATAAACGTGCTTATCTAGCAACATTGCAACATCAACAGATATTGTAGATGCCAATAATTATAGTTAGGGTGCCCTACAACATTTTTTTTTATTACTATCAAGCTAATTTTTCGTGAGTAGCTTCATTTTAATAAGTCGAACAACAATTTCGTCTGCGAAAATTCTCAAAAGTGGTAGCTAACAGAGATAGAAAGGATTTAATATTTTGATTTGATGGTCCTAAAATATGCTATCACCTACTTTAAATATCAACGTATATAATTTTTTATTAACTAATAAAATAGCCAAATTTGCAGGACATTTAATTCTCATCCTAAAATATATTCACAATAGAAAAGAAAATTATTTCATTCCTGAATGAAAACAAAGATTGCGGGCTACAGATTGTTTGAATTGCGATTCGAGCGAACACTTTGTACGTACTAATATAAACTTGCAAAAGGATTTTTGCTTCACCCCAAACATTCTCAACAGCATACAATCGCTTTAAGCCTTTCAGCGAGAAATTTTAAACCCCTCCGTCACGTCTTTATTAAGATTTCTTACAAAGAAAAATATTTACAGACCCCGAGCGCAGCCCGTGGCGTTACGAAACAAAGCATCTCTTTAAATATGACACACTGTATTTGCTCAACCATTAAAAACACTCTTTCGAAGTAGGCAGTCTTTTCTTCATAAATTTTAATCAGCATTTTTTGTTTACTTAGATTTTGTTTAAGAAGGATATTTGTCGAGCATATTTTATTGGGCATATTGTTTAACAAATTAGAAAATGAATGAATGATATCCATGTCGTCACTTATGGCTCTCGCGGAAGACCGGCGCTGAATATGCCTTCGGGTGTACCAGCATATGCCGAGCGTGGGCCAATTTGCAACTGCTATTTAGAATTGCTTTTATATAATAATATTAATATGTAAATATGTACCGTGTTTGTAGTGGCAAATAAACCTTATTATTATTATTATTATTCGCACATTTTTCAGTGAATCACCAGTATATTAGTCAAGACGACTACCGCTACTACTACATACTACTGATTACCGATTATACGCGTGACTAACGATTTATATGCGTACGCCCGAACGCGCGGTTTGACGGCTACACCGCGACGGAGACAACAAGCAAACGAATGTAAATGACAGCGCGACCGCGCGTCCACACACCGGTCTGGCCGCTGCTGCATATAATTCCAGCCTTACTTTATGTGGTCAGTATATGCATACGGCACAAACGCTCTTGATCAATTTTGACATTTAAACTGAAGGCTCACTGCAAAGTTACTAAAAATATAAAGTGTACATTCGTTTGTACCATCGAGGAAATTGATTCCTAGGCAGTTGACGGACCTACGTCATGTGGTCGACTTATGTCAATTCAATGCTAGCTGTGATCGGTCGGATGGGTTTGACTTAACGCGACCAAATTACTTAGGTCCGCCATCTGCCTAGGAATCAACTTCTCTAATAGTACACAGAACTCAGGTACCAATTACTAATATACCGTGAAGCCGCTTGAGACATACTCCAGTAGTAGGGAATTATTGGGCATTCTGTCCCACTTGTCCAACCAAAAGTTGGATAGAATTGTCTGTCCTGCAAAGAATCACTTAAATTAGAATGTGTCTGTCCTGCAGTTGAAATGATTGGGCATTCTGTCCCACTTTTGTTCGCTCGCGGTGCATAAACGAACAGGAGGGCATCCTGTTCCGACACACCGAACCTCCGTTCGCTCGCGCTCACTTCGGTGTACTCGGTGTGTCAGGATGCCCAATAGCTCCTGTTCGTTTATGCACCGCGAGCGAACAAAAGTGGGACAGAATGCCCAATCATTTCAACTGCAGGACAGACACATTCTAATTTAAGTGATTCTTTGCAGGACAGACAATTCTATCCAACTTTTGGTTGGACAAGTGGGACAGAATGCCCAATCATTCCTGTTCGTTTATGCATCAAGTGATAAAAAATAGCTTCTCATCGATGATTGGATGGTTGAAAGATCTAGCTAGCTATTATAGGAACATTTAATTTCGTATGTTTGAAGTTATCTGTTTATATGAGTCAACACACTGCATGATTATCATTTTGTCATAATCCACTAATCACAGTGGTCGATTGGATTAAACAGTTATGAAATTTCTGAAACAAAAAGAATCACTTAAATTAGAATGTGTCTGTCCTGCAATTAAAAATGAAGTTAAGCGACACGGAAATTTACTACCAAATACCATTCGCAGTATTGTTTGTGGTCCCTCAAACTGTGGGAAAACAAACTTAGTAATCAGTTTGTTACTACACCCGAATGGTCCACGCTTCAGAAACCTTTATGTGTATTCAAAGTCTTTGTATCAACCTAAGTACGTCTTTTTAGAAAAAGTATTGGAAAAAGTTGTGGATACATCGTATCACAAGTATAATCATAACAGTGAAATTTTAAGTCCAGAAGAAGCCTTACCTAATTCTATCATCATATTTGACGATGTTGCATGCGAAAATCAAAATAATATACGTGATTATTTTGCTATGGGTCGTCACAAAAATATTGATTGCTTTTATCTTAACCAAACTTATACTAAAATACCCAAACAACTAGTAAGAGATAATGCCAATCTCATCATATTGTTTAAACAAGACGAGATTAATCTAAGACATATCTACGATGAACATGTAGGGTCTGATATGACGTGGTCGCAATTTCGTGAAATGTGTTCAACTGTGTGGAGTAAACCGTACAGTTATGTGGTAATCAATAAGGATTGTGAACGAAATAATGGTTGTTACAGAATGAAATTTGATACATTTATAATAGTGGATTAATTTATTCTATAAAGCTTATACGTACCCCACTATGTAGTAGTACAACTTGAGACATCAATCAGAGTAGAATTCTTAACATGGAGCGGAATCTTAAGGAACAAATTGTGAAATCAGCGTCTGCAGTGAAAAGAAAGGTAGAAATGATAAAAAATACTAAAAACACAAATGACATGGTACTGGAGACGATATTTCAACCGATCGTCAGTCCGCTAAAATTATTAGCAAGCAAAACTGAAAAAAAACGTCATGACGAAGACGAAAAAGAATCTTCAAAATATGGTTCACATGAAAAAGAAGAATCTGAGACGGATCTTGATGATGAAGAAAATTCAGATAATGACGACTTTAATTCTAAAACACCTGACAAAACGCTTACTACATCATCTTCTGAGGATTATGATATCCATGAGAACTCATTTAAATCTATTCAATCCTCACCAAGTATCGCAAACGATTCCTTGTCTTGGTCTGCATCGCCTGAAGCGCTGAAAGAAGATATACCATATGGAGTAAGAAGTGAACGAGGAAAACTTTGGCTAGGCAAAACCCGTTTACACGATGATGGAAAAGTTCTGAAAATTGGAAGCCGCTCTTTAAAAAAAACTTCTGGTCTGGCAGAATTGTTGTACAAAAAAAAACCTAATTTAGATATTATTACAGAGGAAGACTTACAAAATTATAAATTGCTACTCATCGACACTAATGCACATAAACGTAACTGGAAACCATCGAACCAAATAAATGGTAATAAAGGGTTCAAATATACTCACGTGATAAAGCCACTATTTAAATTCGCTAGAAATAATACCAGTAGCGTAGAAAGTCTTCAGCGAGGTGAAGGAATCGACATTTTGAAAGAAGTTAAGAAAGACACTGATTTAGTATACTGGAATGATCCTAATGAGTTAGTTGAGAGACTGAAAATATTATGTGCATCTCAGGCGGCTGGTAATACGGGATTAGATAATGAAATTAATGCCATACTTGAAGAAATGAAAGAAGCTGGTATCATTAAAAAAATGAAATATATAAGGCTGCCATCAGGAAAATTTAGCAGTTCTATTACACTATAGAACCTAGCAAGACGGCAATGAATATAGACAAATTTGGTCATCACGTTCATAAGCGTTTACGATTATCTGAATTTTCTGAAATTCTTAGCGATACATTGGTAAGGTCCGATACAGGGGAATTCGATTTAAAGTCATCGAAATTAAAAGGGGTGCAAATTCCAGAAAAAGACGACGAGGCTGTGAATAAAGAATACGTAGATAAAAGTGTCCAAGCCCTTAAAAATGAAATGATGAAAATCCAAAGTAATGTCAGAAACTTTCTCCATAGTTTAGAAAAAATTACTACTACAAATTTAAGTAAAATGTACTACACAAAACAAGAAATCGATAACATGATTGCAGCAAAATCTGTTCAGAATGAGTAAACAAGATATAGTAAATGAACTACACAGAGGAGCGAGACGAAACTTCGTTCGTCGACATACGGTCATTAAAGGTCTGGATGATTTATGGCAAGCTGACCTAGTGGACTTACAAAAATATTCGTCGATTAATAAAGGATTTAAATATGTTCTCATAGTGATTGATGTTTTATCAAAATACGTGTGGGCTAGACCGTTAAAATCAAAATCTAAAAAAATTGTATCAAGTGCTATGTGCAGTATATTAACAGAATCCACACGAAAACCTAAAAACTTACAAACAGATCTAGGTACAGAGTTTTATAACGATTCTTTTAAGCATTTAATGAAAACTTATAACATAAATCATTATTCCACATTTTCTGTAAAAAAAGCTTCTATCGTCGAACGAGTAATAAGAACTATAAAATCACGTCTTTACAAATTATTTAGTTTATGTGGAAAATATGAATGGTATAAAAATAATTTAAGGTCCGTTGTGCAGAATTATAACAATACTGTGCACCGCATTACAAAACATAAACCAATAGACGTTAACAGTTCAAATCAAAATACAGTTCGATTGAATATTATCAAAAGCCAACAGCCAAAAAAAGTACGCAAAGAATCGTCTTTTCGAGTTGGCGATTTTGTTCGTATAAGTAAATACAAAGGCGATTTTTATAAAGGCTACACCCCTAATTGGTCAACGGAAATATTTCGCATCATAAAAGTCAACGAAACTAGTCCTCAAACGTATCAATTACAAGACAAACATAAACAAAACATTGTTGGTTGTTTTTATGGAAAAGAATTACAAAAAACTAAATTTCCTGATATTTATCTTATCGAAAAAGTTCTAAAGAAAAGAGGCAACAAACTTTTTGTGAAGTGGTTAGGATTGGGTGCCGAAGAAAATAGTTGGATAGATAAAAGTGAATTAGTTATTTAGATATATAAAGCACATAATCAGTGCTATATCACAATACATACTTATCAATGAAGGAAGGCAGTGGTGTAATCAATAACTTGATAGACCATTTACCGTTTGAGTTGCATTTACCTGGATATCAATTTTGCGGTCCTGGGACGAAACTTCAAAAACGAATACTACAAGGCGATCGAGGAGTTAACAAATTGGATGAAGCTTGCATGCATCACGATATTGCTTATATAAATAAAGATCCTAGTGCTCGACGTAAAGCTGATTTAGAACTTTTGAGTATGGCAAAGAAGAGGTTGAAATCAAAAGATGCTGGTAAGGGAGAAAAGATTGCCTCGTGGATAGTAAAAAATGCTATGAAAACAAAAATCAGAGCTGGAAGTGGTATTAAATCATTTAAGAAGGGTATTAAAAAAATACATGCTCATTTAAAAAAACTTAAATCCAAGGATCATCACTCTGCTATAAAATATGCGTATGCAGCTGCGAAAAAACTGTTCAGTAAAAAGAAAGGAATATGTTTACCACGTATAATTCCACTTCCAAAATGTGGTGGACTTTTACCGCTTATTCCTATTTTTGCGGGATTGTCGGCGTTAGGTTCATTAGCAGGAGGTGCAGCAGGTATAGCCAAAGCCGTTAACGATTCTAAAGCAGCACAAAAGAGTCTCCAAGAATCTGAAAGACACAACAGAATGATGGAAGCGGTCGCTCTTGGAAAAGGATTATATATTAAACCTCATAAAAAAGGAGCAGGGTTATATTTGAACCCATCAAAAAACTAATTAGGCGGCTGCCCAGGCGTGCGCTTACGAATTTAGACATATTGGAGTATGCTGGTGAAATTCCATACTTTCGCGGCGTTTACATGAGAGATACGTTGCCTTTAAAACCTAGAAAAATAGAATGTGGAATTGTAAATTTAGATAGTAATGTGAATCCTGGCACACATTGGGTAGCCTATGTAAAACAAAACAGCTACGTAGAATACTATGATAGCTTTGGTAATTTAAAACCACCATTAGAACTGATGAAATATATGAATAATTTGCCCATAAACTATAATTATAACAGACATCAAGCATTTGGAACAACAAACTGTGGTCATCTATGTATTAAATTTTTAAAAAAATATTGGAAGAAACATTTAAATAATATTAAAAATAAATAAACGTGTCAGTATCAAAATGTCTTTCACTGTATCTATAACCGGGAGCGGAGCCTCTTTGACGACAAACTATTCTCCGACGTTGGAACTTCTTGGAGACTATGAATGTGGTCTTTTGTACTTTTCAACTTTTAACTCTATACCTAATATTGATGGACGAAACAACAAGTTTTATTACGGTGACAATGAAATGATCGAAATTCCTGAAGGGTCCTACGAGCTTCAAGATATTTGTGATTATTTGAAAACTAACATAAAAAATACATTGCTAAAACTGAGATGCAATAATAACACATTGAAAACAAATATATTTTGTTCTAAAGACGTTCATTTTAATAAAGATGATTCAATTGGGAACATACTAGGCTTTGGAATGGAAACAATAAAAGCTAATATAAGCACTGATTCACAGTATCCTGTCAGCATTCTATCAACAACTATCGTGAGGATTGAATGTGATGTAGTTAGTGGTTCATTTGTGAACGGAAAAGCAAGCCATATTATTTACGAATTTGTTCCTAATGTACCTCCTGGATATCGAATAATAGAAATACCAAAAAATTTAATTTATTTTCCAGTCAATCAAACTTCTATTAGTTCCATCAATATAAGACTGTTAGACGCTGATAACAAAGAAGTAAATTTACGAGGTGAAGAGGTACAATTGTATTTACATTTTAGAAAAAAATGATAAATTTCCATAAAACCCCTGACATATCAAATGTCCAAGTCAGTCCTAAAAGATCTTCTCGCAAAGACACACGACAGCAGTTAAAAAAGAAGCTTACTAAAAGCAATAAAGAATACCTCAAACTAATTGGTTTAATAAAATGAATATTTTAAACATATCTCAGCAAACCTCATACGACAACAGCATCGAAAGTTTTGAGTATCATTCATACAAACCGTACGTAACAAGTTTCAACAAGAATGATGAAATACGAATCCCCATCAATCAACAAGACCTATATGTGCTGCCTTCGCTCAGCAGTTTGTATATCGAAGGCAAAGTAATTGTCTATAACAGGACAACTAAAGAAAAGGTTTCAAATATACATTTCGTTAATAATCCAGCATTATTTCTATTTCAAGACATAAGATATGAATTAAATGGAGTAGAAATAGATAAAATAAAAAACGCTGGTGTTACTACGACCATAAAGTCTTATCTGTCCTTAAATCAAAACGAATCAAAATATGCTCGAGTTTGGGGGTGGTCGCCAGAAGGTATAAATAATACAAGTGGTGAATTTTCTGTATCCATTCCTCTAAACAAGATTTTAGGATTTGCGGAAGATTATGAAAAAATTATCATTAACTGCAAACATGAGTTAGTGTTGCTTAGATGTAACACTAACCTTAATGCAATCAAGTTGAAAACAGGAGAAGTTTTGGAAGATATTGTTATAAGTAAAATTATCTGGAGAGTACCTCATATTAAAGTATCTGATCGCGAAAGAATAAATTTACTAAAACAATTAGAAAAAGATCGAGCTATTCCATTAGCATATCGTAACTGGGATTTATACGAGTATCCATTACTACCCAAAACTCGTAAACATACTTGGTCCATTAAAACTTCATCTCAAATAGAAAAACCACGATTTGTTGTATTAGCTTTACAAACCAACCGCAAACAGAACAGTGAATTGTCGATGGCGGAGTTTGATCACTGTCACGTACGTGATGTAAGAGTGTTTTTAAATTCGTCATACTATCCATATGAGGGATTAAACGTCAGTTTTACAGAAGACAAATTTACTTTATTATACGAACAGTATGCTAGATTTCAACAGTCGTATCACGGACGTCGGTCAGAGCCGTTGATGAGTTTGAAAGAATTCAGAGACGTTGCTCCCTTATTCGTTATCGACTGTTCGCGACAGCACGAAACATTAAAAGGGTCAATCGACGTGAGAGTAGAAATCGAAACAGACCAAGAAATACCCGATCAGACAGCTGCATATTGTCTGATATTAAACGACTGCATATTTGAGTATAAGCCTTTGAGTAATATCGTTAAGAAAATATCATGAATAGTAATACAATAATCGTTGACTTACAAGGATTTAAAAATAATAATAACGACTTTTTAGTAAAAGAATTATGTATAGCCACTCGACAGCATACACATACATTTTATGTTAAACCACCATACCCATTCTCAGCGCTAACCGATGATGAAAAAAAGAATGTTCGGTGGTTAGAAAGAAATAGAGGGTTTCGATGGAGCGAAGGCTATATCGATTATAGAGAATTCAGAAGAATTATTAAGCCTTACTTAAAAGACCGAAACATTATCGTAAAAGGTGAAGAGAAAGTGAAATGGGTGAAAGAACTGTGTGATCATAATAATGTTGTAGATATAAGTTACAAAGACATTCCAAGATTTGACATTCTGTTCGATCTGTATTGTAAGGACAAATCGTATAACTGTTTTATTCATAAGAAGTATTGTGCATTAAAAAATGTATTATGTTTAAAAAAATGGTGTTTAGAAAATAATGTACACTTTCAATAAAAAATACCTTATATTTATTGCTTTTTATTTAAATAATTAAAGTTGAATGAAATAGAAATAAAACAAATATATTCACATCATACATTTATTTAAGCAATAATTACGTACACATTAATTTACAAAACAAACCCTAACTTATATTATTTTCATACAAGTATATCTTACAATTTTATCGACTTATTCATTCTAAAGTCTATTGCGACCCTACAGCTAAAACAAATACTTTATACCAAAGTAAACTAAAACCAATTCGTATAACTGTAATTACATATTTTTTTTGATATATTACTGACTAACTTCTCGGTTTGGTCCATTATTTCATCACCGTTTTCATTTACAACATATTGTGCGGATAACAAAAAATTATCATCGTCTATACTGTCACAATGTTGCTGGGATCCATCTAAATCAAACACTGAGATCTTTATCAGACGGAAACCTTTTTTGGGAACGCTGTTTACCACAAACGAATGAACTGGAATATGCAGTTTACTTAATGCACTTTTAGAAACACATTTTTTTCTTAATTTTGCTGGACGACGTTCCCGAATCTTAGCGTTCGGCTTTTGCTGAGCTTTCATTTTTAAAAACTCTTCCGTAAATCCTTCCAAAGGATCTTGAGCATACTGGAAAGTATCCCCATATTCATGTAGGTAGACATTGTCTTCGGATGTAGCAGTCATATCTTTTACGCGTTCCATTATCTGTAAAAAAAAGAAAATATTTAACACCAAATCAGAAATCTTTACAATTAACGATTATTTTATGTATTTTAATGACTTAAATCAATAATAAATCAACTTACCGTTGTGTAGTCAGGTCCAAGACTGTATTACCAAAAATACGTAAATTATGTACACGTGAGTAACTATAATATAAGTTAAGGTTTGTTTTGTAAATTATGTAGACGTGATTAACTAATTACAGTGCTTGTCGACGCAAGAATGAATACTAAAACAAAGTCTTCACATTATTATAATAGTGATTGCAACATGTATGTGGTATTATCATAAATGAGGACTCATGTTACAAACTGTACCGCGCGTTCATATACGTCGTAGGTTGTACTACCAGGCATGCGCGCGCGGCACGTGTGGATTAGGATTATGTCGGCACTACATATAGGCGAATGCGTTGGCCGACGCGCTGGCCCAGTGCCGCCTCCCCACAAGATGGTATATAGATACCTACCGCCAACGCGCGAACGCCCGTTCTACACATTGGGCCAGCGCGCTGGCCAAGGCGTTCGCCTATAATATGTAGTGCCGACATTACTCAAGTAAAGCATGTTTCAACTTGATAAAACCTTACGTTACTTGAATTTAGCATCAGCCTGCAGGTTTGCTTGCAAAATCTATGTAGTCGTGAAGTAATAAATAAAACAATTAATGTATTTAATAATTGATATTTTATTTCTAAATCTACATAATAATTATTATATACATACTAAATACACAGGTTATGCTACGAAAGTAAACAATACAAAGAATTTCTTAATTAGGTACAGCTTATTAAATCTAGTTAAAAGTTAAATATACTACTGTGACCCCATGCTCTAGTTGAAATTTTATCTTTAGATATGACTCTCTTGTCATCATCACCAGACAGAGCAACTTTCTTCACAGCACATGTATACAACTCATGTTTTATTGACTTAAATAAAACATTTGTTTTGTGAACAATGTTGCCTTCGTACAGAGTTTTTTGGTAATCAGTAACATTGAAATTGCTGACAATATTTTTCTTAATTCCTTTCGCTTTTTTGATTGTGCTATTTATGGTTTTAATACAATATAACTTTGAACGAAGGCCTACAAATTCACTTATGATTTTACCCGCCATTTCATCCTTGAACAAACCAGGAACTTTTTTATTTTGAATGGGTAAATCATATTGATTACTATTACAAAAATTACTAGTATCAAAGTAAGGCAAAAAATGTCTTTTTATGTCATCATAAAAATCATGGGTCCGTATATGATATACAAAACTATCAGTGTCCGTGTAACACATTTGTACATTATTTTTATAAAAAGGTTTAATAACAGAGTAATGAAAGTTATACATATGACTTTTTGACAATTCTAGTACGGTAAAACCAATGTATATTGGTTTATCCAAAATTATTTGATCAGGGTTTAATTGTACCGCAACTAGATTTTCAGTAAAAATCGTCGCGCTATGGAAATTTGGACGAGCGATAAGCTTTTGTGCACAATGCCTTTTCTTAGTCACATTATTATTATCAACCCACTGATTAACTAAATGCACATTGACCCTCTTCTCATTATTTTCTAAAGTTTTTCCAAACACACTGTTATTCAAGAGTTTGAAAAAGTCTTGTTCAAATGTTGAGGAACTTTTTTGCCTCAGAGCAGTATTCAAATCAATATATTGTTTTAAATATGCGCTTTGTCGAAAACTAATCACTCGATGAATTTTCTTTAATATTAAACCATGTTTTAAACATGTTTGCAAGTGAATGTAATGTATAACATACTTAAATTTATCATATAAATTTGGAACTAGTTTGAAAGTTTTCCCCCCGGGTGGAATGCATTTTTCAGAACAAAATGGTAAATCATTATGTAAGTTATGTAAATGTTTAGGATATTGTAAATCCACTTCTAGAATATAACCACACTCTGCATCGATCGGTATTTCGGTTATATTTAATTTGTTGATTTCTTGTTCATTAAGAAATCTGAAATCTGATAATGGTAAATATTGACACATACTATATCCATATAAATTATTACAATCAATATAAGTGACGTAGGATGGAGATTCTGATGGTTTGTAATTTTCTAAGTAAGGATTATTTGCTTTTGCATGTCTATGAGAGCACAGACATACTCCTCCCCTGATACCACTCTGTAACATGCGCAACATCGACAAGTCATCGATAAGTTCCAATTGTATTCCTGTTTTTAATAACATCGCATCAAAAGATAAACTGGGTGCTGTTAAGTAAAAAGCTGGGTCTAATTGATAGTGTTGCTTGCAAGTCTGTCTAAAATTTTCAAAGATATCTGCCAGTAAAAGCACATCAGTTTTTAGATATAAATCCGTATAACTACCTAAATCTTTGATTTGAAATGTTGACCAAATTAAGCACGCGTGCTGGTAATCCTCATCAGAAATATCATGATCAGTTAGGGAACTATAAAAGCATTCTTTTGGGGGTAGACTTTTTTCGTCATACCGCTTCCACGAGTTCATATATTCGTATGGATAAATGCCTTTACGAGTGAGTAACTGAAATTCATCTTCATCGGGGAAATGATTTTGTAAGTTTTTAAACATTTCCGGTTTTAATGTCTCTGACAATTTGCTTAAGCTTGTTCCCAAAAACTTAAATGAATCAACGAATCGAAGTTGAAAAAACTGATTATTCGTAACTGGTACAAATTTGGTAAATGAGATGTAGTTTTCTTTGGTTTTAGGTATTATTTTAATATTACCAGGAACCTCACCTAATGCTTTTATAAAAAGATGACAATCATAACCAGCTAAGTTATGAAAAAAAATGGGGACGAATGAAGGGCGTTTATACTGTAAATTACAAAACGGATGCGCAGCTCCGCGGTAACGACCAGTAACGTGACAATGGTCACGGACTTTGTCCGAAAAAATAAAATTTTCACAAATATGACAACGTGTGGCATTATCAAAGTCAGACTTATCCGCCATAGAAAATATCATAGGGACAGGTGTACTAAGTATATCAAATATTTTTTGTACGTCTTTAAGAATCGAATCTACAAACTGCTTATCACAACCAGGTCCTCGATATGATACGTACCGATTGTAACTAGGGTCATCACGACAAACAATATAATAACCAAAAGCTATAGGTAAATGTTGGTGTAACGTAGTCGTATTTTTGCTAGAAGAACAGTTAGCTTCAGTATGGGTTTGTAGCATCGATTCAAAATCTGCGTAAATACAAAATGGCATGTTTTGTTTTCGAGCATAGTTTTTAAATTTAATTACTGAGCCCTTATTTGGGAGGACAGTTACAACGCCTCCACATAAATGGTTTTCAACTTCTTTAGAAGTACTGAAAAATATCAAGCACAAATCACAAAAGTACAATTTGCTGTGATGAGATGTAACTTGGCTTCTAAACAGTCTAGAAGGTTCTTTGATCAAACAATAATGAGAAGTGTTATTATTTTCTAAATACAACAAATGTATAATTTTCTCGTTGCATGTTTTATTAATGTCTGATTTATACAACGGCCCAACAATAGTTTTACTTTTTTTTAAACCATAAATTATGAACTTAATATTAGGATTATTTTTTTCAAAAATTTTAATGTCATGGAAAGATACAGGAAAAAACATTCCATTTATATTAAATAATTCACGAAAATTAGGATATGACGAAATTCTTTCAGGATGATTTTTAGCTGGATATAAGGCTGCTGTCACACACCATAGAAAGCAATGCTGATCTTTATTCATAATATTTAAACACGCCTTTTTAGCCTGAATTGATTTGGGTAAACTGATAAAACTCGAACCGCTAAGTGGTTGATATTTATTGATATTAATCTCAATGTATAAATTATTTAAAAATGTCCACCCACTGTCACGATCCTCAAATTCCTCTATACTAGTTTTTAAATAACTAACTGTTTCCAAATATATTTTTTCAAAATCATAATTACCATGTAATATTTTATTTTTGGTTCCAAAAGATTTTATTTCTTGTGAATTATCATTGAACTTCAAAAACGTCCCAAATAGTTCGAAATTAACCTTAACACATGAATGTTTAATAAGGTTTTCATCTAAAAGAGATTTTAACTTGTTACGAATTTCGGAAAAAAATATATCTACTGAAGCTAACTGAAGTTGATCAAGAGGTAATATCTTATAAGTTATAATACGATTACGAAATGCAGAGCTGACGATTTCTACACCATCACTGTATTCTATTGTCTGTCTACTTTTTCTATGTGAATTACTTCGCAAATGACCTACCCATGATTTACTATGTACAGATATGTTACACGTCGAACAGAAAGGCATTTTATTCTATTAAAAAAGACAATGCTATCAAAACAATAATACAGTAACCGATACTAATGTAAAAAAATTAAAAAGGTTATAAATCTATTCTAGTATATTAAAAAAGAAAATTAATATCTACTATAAATTGATTAACTGTAAACCTACTTAA
This sequence comes from Cyaniris semiargus, assembly GCA_905187585.1. NCBI lineage: Eukaryota > Metazoa > Arthropoda > Insecta > Lepidoptera > Lycaenidae > Cyaniris > Cyaniris semiargus. The sequence goes on along the minus strand of LR994560.1, from coordinate 8,764,643 downwards.
TAAAATTTATTTTTTGTCACTGTAATGGATGGGCTCCGACTCCTCAAACTCAGTAAAAGCTTGTCCTAAGAAGTCTTGCAGTGCCCCCCAAGACGATGATGACTCGTCACACTGGAGCTTTACACTTACCAGCGCCGTCTTGTATCGCACATTGGCAGCGTGAGACACGTAGTCCGATTTTTTGTAGATCTTGAGGTCCACAAAATATTCGCCACCGGTCTTCGCAGTCCGACGAGACGTTCCCGTAGAAACTCGGCTGGCGAAGCTTGATATTATTTCCTCGCAACGAGATTTGGGTTCACTGCAACTAGCTTCCTCAGCCCGCAAGATATTGAATAAGTCCGGTCTCCTTGTTCTGTAAAAACACAAAATTAACATATTATTATCATTAAAATACAATAATCGAGAATAAATATTAGTAAGAAAACAAACAAAATAGGAATAAGTGTATTGCACATTCACTTTTGACTGTAAACAATTAGGTGCCTAGTTTTATCAGACTTCAACAGGATACTGAACTAAGTTTTGATAAATAAAAAGTAGGAAATCATTGTAACTATGCAAACTGAATTATCGTGGTTGGGACTGTGTTGACAGTTGGCTATTACAAAGACAGTTAAAAACCAGCAGAAACAGAAATAGAATTTCAGCAAACGTAAAGTAGGTAATAATAATCGAACATACCGTGTAGTGTTAAATTCGTGCGGGGGCGAGTATTTTCGCTTTCGTCGAGCACTTTTGTCTGATGAGGTGCGGGTCAACTCCAGCGGAGGAGATGAGTCGAGTTGCTTTTCCAAGCCAGCCTTGCGTTTGCTGGTTGACGCCTTTGACTTCTTTTTCGGTGCTGCCGACACCACAGATGGGGCCTCAAACTCTGAATCGGACCTATTAAAAAAATAAAATCATTTATTTCGGGTTTCTAAGACCCATAACATTACAATATTTACATTTAAAAATTTCGTTATAATATTATCATTAAAATTAGTCATTACATTAAAACTACAATACATTTATATTTTATTAAACAATAAAAATTTAATAAAAATTGTAAAGTTAAAATTATTGTTTTTATAAAATAATAAAAATAAAAAGAATTTAAATTATTTTTTTAATAATTAAAGAAGAAATTAATATAAATTATTTTACCATCTTGATGAATTAGTCACAAAAAAAGAGTAATAATATTAATTCAATACTCACTAACATTTTAGTTGAAGTTGAAGACTGGTGCGAAGCCACTTGAAAAGTTGTGACTTGTTCCAACATGCGTCGACTTTTATTGTTGGAAAACGGTCTTTGTCATCAAAAATGTGTAATAGTTGTCAAGCGCGAGTTGATATGTGCGTATGTTTGTCCGTTTTAATGTTATCAATTACATCATCATTGATCATTACTATGTAAAACATATGAAATATATAATTGTAAAAGAATTAAATAAGATAATTATATTATACGTTTCTTTAATAGATATATATGTAATTTCCATCGATTTTGACATAAATTTAATGTTATATAATTTTGCTTGATTTTAAATAATAATTAATAATATGGAATGTAAATTTTCTGAAATAAATGGTTTGATTTGATTTGACTGATCATGCATCCTCAAAATCTAGGTATCTTTATACATCTGTGTATTTTTTAAGCATGTTAAATGTTGCATACTTTTATAGCGAATTTAATCTTGAACCAATACCTAATTTCCAAGAAGAGATTAAAATTAAATAAATTATAATTGTTTAAATAAGCAAGTAAATCCGAATATTTAATGTGTATGTGAATAATTGTGATGATATTGTGGTAAATAATATGAAATATAAACGTTTTTTAAACTAATGATGCCTTACTACAATTTTCGACCTTATTATTGATCAATGTAGCTGAATATGAAATAAAATTGAATAAACAAGAATCTACGTCGCGCGCTCGCTGCGGCGTTTCATTGAAATGCTTTGTAATTGTATCTCTGCTGCTGTTCATAGTAGGGGAGGCAAAATATAATATAAATCATGGTATTATATTATTATTGTATCTTTCCCTTTACTTTAAGCCATCAGTGCTTTAAATAAAAGCTTCTTTGGGGTCTACACAACGTTCTCTATTTTAATCTGACAATTTGAAATCTACTTAATAGTATATTTTTTAACGCACCACTCAGATAATCTGATTTCTATACCACGTTAACTATAGACATGTGGGAAGCATACACAAGCTTAATCTGACGCGCTCAAATCACTGCAGAAATCACCGCTTTGGCTCCCTACTATAAAAGCGAGTGTCGGTTTAACAATACGTATGTGCAATATTATATTCTTGTTTAACAGCTTGCAGCTTTTTCCATATCAGGGATGTGAACTAGAAGCGAAAACTCGATTAAAGAGATAATTTAAGAGGCGATAAGTTTTTACCCTATAAATCCAATAAATTATAAATGAATATTGTGTATATTAAACACGATTATATTACCTCTAGTCAAATTATGAAAATTATCATTCTTTAAATGCTATCGATGTTTATAATTCCTTATTTTACTAAGTTATGAATTTGACGCATGGTTTAATTTGTAATGGATAAATCTTATCGAATTTATTTATGTCTTACTGATTATTTGTATAACTATTAATTTGAGTTATCGCAACACTATGTGCTTTACGCAAAATATAGTAGTTTCGCCTACAAATTTTTTTAGAAGTAAAGTATTTGATCCCTTAATTAATAGTTGGATAAAATTAATAGTTGGATACTATAATATATAGTAGGTTTGATAACCCTATCGACTCGGTCGGTCTGTTCCTATGATTTCCCGTCTTAGCTCGTTCATTTACAACGCTGTGCGCGCCTGCGCGGTGAGTATCATCGTAGTTTCAGCCCAGTACAACAAAAGTGTATGGGAAGATAAAGGAACAGTTAAAAGTAAGTGTAGTAGTTATTGTATTCATTATAGATTTAATTCATTACACAATTATTTAAGTTTTGATTTAAATTGATAATATTTTAGTTTTTGAAAACGATTCATTATTTATTACATTGATACATTTTAAAATTAAATAATTACCAATATATTCATTCGTTACCCATCAAATATTTTAATCTATTGTGTTACTCTTATTGATTAGTATTTTTCTATATTAGCTTCATGATTTACAAAGAAAAGTTAATGCAATTAGACCAGTCGTACCATGTTATAATAAATTTAATTGAATAATGTAATATAATATTAAAATCTACCTTATTCATAAAACACTATTATACTTTTACGTGTGTTGTTTGATGGAAAGAAATATATTTTATTTAGTATTTTCCTATATTGGCTTCATGATTTACAAAGAAAAGTTAATGCAATAATTAGACCAGGCGTACCATGGTATAAATATCTACCTTATTCATAAAACACTATTATACTTTTACGTGTGTTGTTTGATGAAAAAAAAAAAATACATTTTTTTTTCAGATGCTTGAAAATTAGAGAAGTTCATCAAAAATTACAGCGGAACGCAGAAAAAGGATACCTGGCATTCTATTTTAATTGTAAGTAAATTTGAATCTAAATGTATCTAGTTTATTGAATGAGGTTTATGTAGTAGATACATATTAGAGGTAATTATTTAATCAGAATAATAATTAATATCCAATATTTTAATAATAACAAATTTAAATATAAAAATTCATAATATTATATTTCCTATAAAACCTACGAATAATAAAAACTAGAAAAACTGTTATTGCATAATATAACGTTAATATTTTCGAGATTATTTGAATGCCAAAAAGTCGAAGTTATCACTAGAAACATAATTAATCCATAATTTTTTTAGATCAAACATTACTCAAACATCCTTAATCGTCGTCGTAGTTTTAAAGTACTCGTGACTCTAAATGGTGATTATTATGTAAGTGTGGATGTACATAACATTCTTTTTTTTCAGATCGGATGATCAATGATGAAGAATTCTACATTACACAAACGAAGACATTATTTTGTTTATTTTTATAAATGCATAAAAACTGGTGTTTATTTATTGATAAGATCCTAAATTCCTATCCCCTGAAATGTAAGCTTAAACATACTAAACATCATAGTGTGTTGGTATATTTAAGCCGAGGTATGTTTTTTGGTAAAAAAGTAGGTGATCTTACCATTGACCGTAACCGATTACGAGTCAGTAGTATGATCGGTGCATGATCTTACCTACGGTAAGTGGCACACTGACACACCGAAGTGAGCGAACAGAGGTGCATGTCATGAGCACGTCCTTTCATTTACCATCAGTTGATGCATAAACGAACAGGAAGTATTGGACATTCTGTCCCACTTGTCCAACCAAAAGTTGGATAGAATTGTCTGTCCTGCAAAGAATCACTTAAATTAGAATGTGTTCTGTCCTGCAGTTGAAATGATTGGGCATTCTGTCCCACTTTTGTTCGCTCGCGGTGCATAAACGAACAGGAGCTATTGGGCATCCTGACACACCGAGTACACCGAAGTGAGCGCGAGCGAACGGAGGTTCGGTGTGTCGGAACAGGATGCCCTCCTGTTCGTTTATGCACCGCGAGCGAACAAAAGTGGGACAGAATGCCCAATCATTTCAACTGCAGGACAGAACACATTCTAATTTAAGTGATTCTTTGCAGGACAGACAATTCTATCCAACTTTTGGTTGGACAAGTGGGACAGAATGCCCAATACTTCCCTACTTCCAGTACCTCGTTAAAGGGGTCTATAATATGAAATTGCCGCAACAGAACGCAATAACGACAATAATGTTGTCAATGATGTTGATGAGATGTTGCTCACGAGTCGTATCACGTGACGACTGATCCCGGGGGAGACATGAGGAAAACTCTCCCCTGTACTCGATTACACGTATTGACCTATTTAAATATGCCGTATTACATGCCACTAACTCAAGCCAATATTTTCGTATACCCAATAATTCGGATAGCAATAAATTTTCATGATAGTTTTGGATGAGTCATTTTAGTGCGTTTTGAAAAAAGGAAAGCCCGTAAGTCCACAATTTTGCCTCCTTCACTTTCGCAATATTTATGAAATTGAATTTTAAATACTACAAAAATTGTATTTAACTAGCTGTGCTCCGCGGTATTACCCGCGGTTTATTAGGGAAAATAAATAGTAATATTTTCGCGCAGTTAATCCATGTGTAAATCCAGGGTATCAATTAACTCCATACCGAATTTTATTAAAATCGCTCCAGCCGTTTAAACGTGAGGAAGTAACAAACTCACAAACTTTCGCCATAAGCTCATTTTTTTTTCAAATTATTTGTGTTTAAACGTAAGTCTCAATAAAAAAATATTAAATTAAATCTCAATGAAAAAAAAAACATTTTTATTAGTTCTAAGTCCCGACTCCTGTGAAGTAATTTTACATACTCTGGTTTCTTGAATCACTTTTTTTGTCAGAATTGTCGTACAAGAATAATTAATTTTGAATGTCGAACGCCATAATTTTTTTAAACATGATGACATCGCGTCTGTCAAAACATAATGTAAAGCGCCACATTCAAGACAATCTATCGAAAGTAAAAAAAATATAAGAAAACATAGAGATATTATGTACTACGTACTAAGAAAATAATATTATTATAACAATGAATTGTTGCAAATAAATAGTTAATTTTTACATTCAACAACTAATTGTTACGATTATGACCCCTGGCTACTTAAGTTGCAATTTTGATCATTCACTCATAAAAACATGTTAATAATAATTATTACTAAGTATATTAAATGTACAAAGTTATAGTATTACTTATTCAATTTTTAGACTTTTGAGAATTAATATACTCGTGAACGTAAATAACTTCATCAAAATGAACAAATCTAGATATATATATTTTTTTTTTTATGAAATAAGGGGGCAAACGAGCAAACGGGTCACCTGATGGAAAGCAACTTCCGTCGCCCATGGACACTCGCAGCATCAGAAGAGCTGCAGGTGCGTTGCCGGCCTTTTAAAAGGGAATAGGGTAATAGGGGAGGGTAGGGATGGGAAGAGAAGGGAATAGGGGAGGGAAAGGAAGGGAATAGGGTAGGGGATTGGGCCTCCGGTAAACTCCATCATTATATCGAGATAATTATCTTGTAAATTTTACAAACAGAATGTAACGATCGCTTTATTGTGATTTGTGAATGGGGGCTTTATTTCATAAGCAGTAAAGAGTATTTAATCAAATTAAAACTATATCGGTCCCACATAATAACTATTTATGGTTTTTAACCACTTTAAAGGATTAATTTCAAGAAACTATGAATTAAATGTTCCATAAAATATATCAAATAATGTTTATGCTAATTTTGGAGTAGATCGGGCGAAGGAATCGTGTTGTCCCATACTAACTTTAACTCCCCTTTTCACCCCCTTGGGAGACGAATTATGAAAAATGCCTTCTTATCGCTCGCCTACGTCATACGGAGAATACTCCACTCAAATTTCAAGTCTCTACGATCAGTGGTTAAGGCTGTAGCGTGATTCCATTTTCATGTCATTCGGGACAAAGCCTTCTAAATAATGATGATATAGATAATCAAAGTGACAAACTAAATACCAAAAACAATACTTCCCATTTTCTCTTTACCAAATTTTCCCTGAACACTTGCATATTCATTCCTGAGCGTTACAATGTTACTAACAGGAGTGGGAGCAAAACCCGATGTAAATTGCAATTAGCTACAACGTATGTAAACTCCACTTAACACTACCTTCTACAGGTAATTATTTCCCTACTTTATGCTACGTAAACCAAATTAGACTATCACTAGATGACGCACGCAACTTCGTAGCTCCAAAATTCGTTTATACGTGGGAGAGCCATGCTTCGGCACGAATGGGCCGGCTCGACCGGAGAAATACCACGTTCACACAGAAAACCGGCGTGAAACAGCGCTTGCGCTGTGTTTCGCCGAGTGAGTGAGTTTACCGGAGGCCCAATCCCCTACCCTATTCCCTTCCTTTCCCTCCCCTATTCTCTTCTATTCCCATCCCTACCCTCCCCTATTACCCTATTCCCTCTTAAAAGGCCGGCAACGCACCTGCAGCTCTTCTCATGCTGCGAGTGTCCATGGGCGACGGAAGTTGCTTTCTATCAGGTGACCCGTTTGCTCGTTTGCTCCCTTATTTCATAAAAAAAAACCGTATATATTTCCGAAATAAAAAGTATCCTTTGTCCTTTCCCAGGACTCAAAGAATCCACGCCAAATTTCAGCAAAACAGGTTTAGCAGTTTAGGCCTGAAGAAGTAACAGACAGCTAGTCGGACACACTTTTGCATTTATAATATTAGTATGGAAGAAGAGAAGATTACACTGAAACGTTGACCTTAGCATCCTAAAAGATGAAGTAAATAGGACAGAAAAAAGCCATTAAAAAAAATAATTACGCCCGTTAAAGCTAATTACGTAAACAGAAATGTTGTGCCAAGATATTGAAAAGCGCTATTCGAGAGCAGAGGGTTCCGTTAATTTTACAAGAAGGATATTTATGTTTTATTTTTAACAACGTTTAAAGCTTTTACATTACATACGTGAGGACATTACATTTTTGTTTATTTGTGAACTATTATTATTATTACCAATCAGTGAATTAATTATTGTCATTCTAGAATGACAATAATTAATTCACTGATTGATAATACAGAACGTAATTTTGAGAAGAGTCATATTTTTACAAAAAGATTTAAGAACTTAGAACCAACATTCGTTAGCGTAGGCTTTTTATCTGATTAGACTGAATCTAAAAGTTATGATTTTAACAGAATATGTTTATAACATGGAAAAGAAAGGATTTCAATATATTCTTAATAATTATCCGGCTGTGATATAATCATTAAACATTCAAGTGTAGTCCGATTAGGTATTGTTTTAACTTTGAACATGTGAAAATTCTTCTGAAATTTAATATCGGAAACTTTGACTTATAATTATTCCTTTTTAATAATAAATAATATTTACATATAAAATTCATTAATATTTCGTTTGTACTTTGAGGTTTATATTGTTTCAATACTTCTGGCCATCTCAGTCCCTTTTGGAGATAGTAACAAGGGACTGATTAGGGTTGGACTTGTTTGTCCTTTGAGTGCGCCTTAAAAATCTGTTACCCCTTAATAAAACAATCTCTGCCTTGTGGATACAGGGGTTTTGAGGAAAATATTATTCAATAGATGCTCTACATGTGTAGATTAGAATCCCGAAACGGTACATTTTCATGCGATGAAAAGTAGGCTAGGTCCTTAAAATTGGAAAGGAATCAAAATTCAAAATCGGAATTAAAGCATAAGTGATGGAAACTGTTAATATTAAAAATATACAACAATGCAAAATATTTTTTTATAAAATGAAAAGTAGTAAAAATATTATAAAATACAAAATAAATTTTGTAATGTTTTAGATACATTATAAAAATAAATTTACTTTTATAGTATTAAATAAAATAAAATAGATTTTTACGTTTCTGTATAAATATACTTATAAGTACACCTTTTTTTTTGCACAGCGCCAAAAAGACTTTTATCTTCCTTACAAAAAAAGGTATAACAAACTTGCGCTTAGACTTAAGAGGGTATTAGATTGAACAAATAATAATTAACAACCAACTAGCAACCCTAATAGCAAAAGTCTCCATCATTTCACAAAATATTCAGAAACTGGATAACGAAGTTTGGCATTCAACACATGGAGGCTAATAGCAAAACTATTGGTATGCTAGCAGCAGAATTAGAGTTTCATACAACCTAAAATATATTCTCGCTTGGACTAACGAGAACATGATTATTTTATGTAAAAATGACATTGGAGTACTTTTATTTCAGCTGGATATGGAAGAAAATATAGTAAACTAGATGACGCCCGCAACTCCGTTGCGTCAAAATTCGTTTATCACGCGGGAACCGTACATTTTTCCGGGACAAAGTATCCTATGTCCTTTCCCGGGACTCAAAGTATCTCCATGCCAAACAGCCAAATCGGTTCAGCGGTTCGTGCGTGAAGAGGTAACAGACAGACAGACAGACAGACAGACAGATACACTTTCGCATTTATAATATTAATGAAGTAAAGTAAAGTAAGTATGGATAACTATTAAAACTAGCATATTATATCAATCGCAGTGACATCAGGGCTTTAAAGACCTGCCTTCGGACAAAAAAAAACTCTATTCATAGATTTTTTTTTATTGTCAATCCAGAGTATTAGTAGAGTTATAACTACGACCTTTACTCAAAAACCGTTAGCAGTTTTTGCATGATGAAGTACGAAACACACACACAAAACGCAATTTCCACTGTCTTTCCGCTTTTTGTAACATCTCTACTATTCTATCTTTAATACGTTGGAAAAGACGCTTGATAGACAACGACAAAACATTGTAGAGCGTATCAATTGTGTAGCAATTTTATTACTCAATCCTTACTATAAAATTGTTACACAATTGATAAAATTGGACTTAAGTTTGTTGTATTCGTCATCATCAAAATAACGTCACTTTTTTATGTTAATAAAATATTCGTACGACTGCAAATTAATTATTTTTTCAAATGTAGAAGCGAGTATATTCAGCCGCTTTTGATTTAGTAGCGACAATAAATAAGGTTCTACCGGCTGTCTTTTGTTACAGCGAACAAATTGCGCAGCTTATCAGGTATTAGCACGATAAGAAGTGATCATTATGTGTAATGTGTGTGACCTTGGTGACTGTTCCGTTTGGATAATGAAAAATAACCTTAAATGTATACTTATAAAATAACATGTCGTGACTGACTGACTGATTCATCATCGCTGAGCAGAAACTGTTAAAGTAACAGCCTCCAAATTTGGTGAGTAGGGTTGTTTTATTAAGTAGACACCCACAAATTTTTTCCCCGAAGTTTTTACCCTGAAGGGGGTGAAATAGGGGTTGAAAGTTTGAATGAAAGTCCGTCATTTCTTAAGTTAGAAACATAAAACTTTATTTTTGGACTGCTGATAAAAAATGAATGGATACGCATTTAGGCGTTTTTAGAAATTCTACCCCCAGGGGGTGAAATTGGGGTTGAAAATTTTAATGAAAGTCCGTCATTTCTTGAGTTAGAAACATGAAACTTTATTTTTGGGCTACTGATTAAAAATAAATGGATACGTGTTTAAGCGTTTCTGGAAATTCTACCACCAAGAGGTGAAATAGGGGTTGAAAGTTAAAATAAAAGTCCGTCTTTTCTTAAGTTAGAAACATGAAAGTTTATTTTTGGGCTGCTGATTAAAACTGAATGGATGTGTATTTAAGCGTTTTTGGAAATTCTACCCCCAAGGGGGTGAAATTGGGGTTGAAAGTTTCAATGAAAGTCCGTCATTTCTTAAGTTAGAAACATGAAGCTTTATTTTTGGGCTACTGATTAAAAATAAATGGATACGTGTTTAAGCGTTTCTGGAAATTCTACCACCAAGAGGTGAAATAGGGGTTGAAAGTTAAAATAAAAGTCCGTCTTTTCTTAAGTTAGAAACATGAAAGTTTATTTTTGGGCTGCTGATTAAAACTGAATGGATATGTATTTAAGCGTTTTTGGAAATTCTACTCCCAAGGGGGTGAAATTGGGGTTGAAAGTTTCAATGAAAGTCCGTCATTTCTTAAGTTAGAAACATGAATCTTTATTTTTGGGCTACTGATTAAAAACAAAAAGATACGTATTTAAGCATTTATGAAAAACCCTACCCCTAAAGGGGTGGAATAGGGGTTGAAGGTTAGTATGAAAAACCTATTGATTAAAAATAAATAAATACCTTAGAAAGAAATAAATTGGCCTTTTCCCCTTTGGATAAGAAACCATAAAAAAGGGGAACATTATCCATCTTTGTTATACTATACTAACGCGGACGAAGTCTCGGGCAACAGCTAGTCTTTATATATAAAAATCAGCCAAGTGCGAGTCGGACTCGCGCACGATGGGTTCCGTACCGTTATAGAGCATAAATAGGCCTAAAATTTTGGTTTTTTTGTATGGGATCCCCCCTTTAATTTTCACTTGTTTTAAATTTTATTATAAATTATTAAAGTAAACATATAATTAAGGATTTTGTGAAATTTTCAAGCGCCTACCTGTTGCCATTATTGATATCGAGCAAAAAAGGCCAAAAAAATTACGTTTGTTGTATGGGAGTCCCCCCCAAAATATTAATTTTATTCTGTTTTTAGTATAAATTGTTGTTATAGCGGCAATAGAAATACACAATCTGTGACAATTTCAGAAGTCTAGCTATTACGGTTTTTGAGATACAGCCTGGATATAGACGGACAGACATCGAAGTCTCAGTAATAGGTTCCCGTTTTTACCCTTTGGGTACGGAACCCTAAAAATGGATTTTCAGTTGTGTTAGTCGCGCAATAACTCGATAATTGCTGAACCGATTTGGCTTATTTTAGTCTTAAAATAATCCTGGAAGTCCAGGGAAGGTTTATAAGTGACACGAAGTTCACCGGGTCAACTAGTTAAATAATAAAAGTAACTCTCTCAACACTGCCTTTCATAGTTAACTCTATTTAACACAAAGTTTTTTTACACGCTGTACCTACTATGTATCACTAGATCGAATCATTTCAAATTATAATTAGTTTCTTTTGTAATTACTCCACAAACGGCGGAGTTATCCGTGAACAAACATAAAAAAGTAACATAATATAGAACTCCTCCTTAATAACTATCGATGAGTAATAAGCAATTAGACACAACATTAATTGATGTCAATGTTAAAAGACACGTTTTTGACAACTAATAGTCTAGCGACGTACTTTAGTAGTTTAAATCAGGGTCAAGGTCTGCGTATCTTATGAAAGTTACGCCGCACCGTGTCGCGTCGCTGTCGATGTGAGTCGACCCTTAAGACGTTATGGTAAGCCGTACATAAATAATGAGGTATCTGAACAACGCCAACCTTAAGCACTGGGTCTTAAGCCCTAATTACACTTGACTTAAAAAAGTCCTTGAAGGTAAAGTATAATGTATTCAAATTTTGTAAAACATAATTTATCTTCGTAAGTCCTCGTTTTTGGGAAACAAGGCATAGGATTATAATATATTTTATTCGTGTATAGATTAAATTGTTATTAATTTAATTTATAAATAAACCCGACTCAATCAAGGACCTATTGCATAATATTTTTCTCAAAAGCTCTATATTTATCCATCTGTATGTCAAATTATACGTATGTCATTTTATCCTTAAAAATATATGTTTCCGTGCGATAAAAAGTTAGTGGCAACATTTAAGATGAATTAGTTAATATCTTTAAAATGTTTACATAATATTAACAAATTTTATAGTAGACCATTATATTCAAAAGTAGCTGTTAGCTTATGTAGCTATACTTTAAATAGGCACTTTAGCCTCTCACAATTCCCAATTATACAAATTAGCTCTTAATAATATAAAGGCACTTATTAATACTAATTTAAATATTTTGAGGGCACAAAATCGAATTGAGGTCAGACAATCGATCTGAGCCAAGCCCGTTTGTTCAGTGATCTTAAATGTTGATTTAAACTTGACTTAAACTTAATATTTGATAGAGTATAGGCGCCAGCCACTGGCTACTGGACTGGATGAAAAGCTGCTTATATAGAGTACTGTATCAGCTCTACTGGTGGGAATGCTTCGTTTAGCGATTGTGCTTATTTAGATTGGTACAGAAGAACTGGCCAATGGATGCTGGACTGTATTAAAATACGAAGCCGAAATCCAGTGATACAGGCACCTTTGTTTAGTGATACAGTAGCGGACGCCAGCTGATGGTGCCGGAGTGAACAGAATTTATCATCACTCTTTTATTTAAAAAAAAATCGCCTATTCTATCTTCTCAGTACCACCCTAAAATTGGCTGGTAAATAATGCCAATATTTGCATAGTGTTTTAATTAAAAATAAATTATATTCAAAAAACTTTTTGAAAGAAAGCTTTTATTTAAACACTCCAAAAAGAATAAAAATTGTCGGCCATATTGGATTTAGAGTGATGTCTAATACCATATCGTGCATTGTCATCCAAACTGAACGTGTATGCAAAATTTCAGCTCAATCGGTTAAATATATCTACTTCAAAATTGAGTTCCATAATTCCACCTTAACATACATACTTAAATACATACAGAGCAAGTTAAATAAAAGCTTTTAAAAATAAAGAATAGAATAGAAGTTTATATGTGAAAATCCTGTGCTACTATGATCTAATGTTACTAGCTAGGGTCCTGAAACGCTAGCTCCCACTACTATACCAATGTAAACTAGCAACTAACGTTTCAAATAGAGTTCCAGTGATTTTACTTTATTTCTAATCGCGTTCACGAGCCGTCTTGGAAGTGCGCCAACACTTATTAATCTATTGAATGCCTTTTATGTGCCTTTTATGTAACATTATTGCGGTAGGCCGGGGTTATACTACGGGGTTAATAAAGAGGGAAAGAATGTTCGGATGTTTGTTTTATTTAAGACGCTCCGATTGCTGGTCTGATTTTGATGAACTTTGCTACAGATACAGAGAGTCTTATTGAAATCAAAGGTAATTTATCGCAGTGAATGTAATGGTTCTTTCGGTTTTTTTTCACGCTGGTCTTCTGTAACTCTACGTTATCTGGCTAGATGAGACATACAGATGACACTTAATTTTTAACCGACTTCCAAAAAGGAGGAGGTTATATATTCGGCTGTGGATATATATATATATATATATATATATATATATATATATATATATATATATATATATATATATATATATATATATATATATATATATATATCGACTTCAAAATGATGAAGATTGAGTACAGAAATAGTTGAGTTTTAGCCGAATTCGAAAAAGGGACTATTAGATAGGAAAAATTATTTAATACTTTTTAGTTCATATTATTAGGATGTTATTATTGTTTTTACCTTGGAAGTCGGTTTTAATTTTTTGTTATTTAACATACATATATCTTGACCGCTGTAAAGTCGACCCTCGTAGCATACTCATAGCATACATTTAGTATGCTACGAGGGTCGACTTTACAGCGGTCAAGCTTTACATACACGTTAAAATAAATATTTAGTTTTAAAAATAACATAACATTCATAAAATTTTAGTATACATTTTGTTAAAGTTGTAGCCGTAAACAAAACACGGAAGTGTTATAGAGGCTTCATAAATATGAAATTTGTGTTTTAAAATGCTGAATCCATAGTGCAATAGTATCAACAGGTCAGAGTAACTTGTTGCTCGCGATTTATCTGATGCTGTAAACACTTCATTACGCACGTAATGCTCGTGTTTTTTGTCCCCATGACATCTGATATCATTTAAAAAATGTACTCCGTGACATATATAGATCGCGTCAAGCTCAACTTGAAACGATTTAAAAAGGCGAAAAATACTGAAAAGACCTGAATATGAATGTTACATTTTGAAAAATTAATTCACCTAGCCGAGAATCGAAACATCAGATTTTGAAAAAATACCCACCTTATAATTATATTATATCGTTTCATTATATAACATAGTGTTGTGAATATTGAATGGTAATAAAATATATTCACCTCCGAAACGAGATATTATCATTAATTTATCGCAGCCATTAGCCAAATGTACGGTCTCCAATATACATTTTATAGAATTTTGAATA